>CM053627.1:130062428-130098749 GCA_028646595.1 Phalanger gymnotis
TCAACCCCTTCCACCTGCTTTCCTTAGTTAAACAAATCGAAAGAACCTGTGTTTTTGTGGTGTGCTGGCAGCTTTCTGGGTGCTGGTTGTGGGTGGATCTTATACCCCCACAGAAGCTGCTATCCAGATTGTTAAAACAGGAGCACATGTCCTTTACATTGGACTTGCCATTAAACCAACTAGATGTATTCTCTCTCTCTCTCTCTCTCTCTCTTTTTCAGAACAAAGCCTGTCTTTGCTTTTCCAATTTTGCCTAGTATACTACTTTGAATATGGCAAGTGTTTAATATATGCTTTTTCATAAATTTTTTCATTGTAATTAACTTTATTTCCTAGATAACAGGAAAAAAAAAACCTCCAGGAGAGGAGTAAGTAGGTGATGAAATAAATAGACCTCTAGGGTTGGAATCAGGAAGACCTAAGTTCAAATCTGCTCTCAGACACTGAAAAGAAATGGCATTCTGGGCAAATCACTTCACCTCAATTTCCTCAACTGTAAAATGGGTATAATAATAGTGCTTACCTCCCAGAGGTGGTGTAAGGATAAAGTGAGATAATATTTGTAAAGTATTGAGTAAGAATTGTGCCTGGTATATAGTAGATTATTAATGAATTCATTTTCCCCCTTCCTTCCTTCTATGCCAAGAGCACTTGATTCTACTAAAGCTGTTATAACCATTCCTTCCCCTCCTGAAAATGGGACACCACCCCCTACCCTAGTCACTCTGGCTTTGACAGGCCAGGTATGGCCTTATCTTGCTTGTATTCCAGACCATCACTGTATTTCCTAGATATATTTACCCATGCTATTTGGCATGTACCCCCTTTTCTGGCACTCCCATTTTCCTTTCTGTGTTTTTGTTTGCCCATTAGAATGAAAGCTCCTTTAAGGTATACTTACCTAGCAGATGCTTTCCTGGGCAATCCAGCAACATGGAACAGCAGGAGGGGCACTGAATTTATAGTCAGAGCACTTGACTTTGCTACTTACTTGCTGTGTGACTTTAGTACATCACTTAACTGCTGTATGACTCCAGTTCTTCATCTATAAAAAGTGGCAGATGGATTAAATTCCAAGCAAAAGTCCTTCTGACTCAAAATTTTATGATCTTTGTGTCTCTGCCTCACCTTTCGATATCCCTATTGGTTAAAAGACTAAAAGATTACGATTATCCAATGGTCTATAAACAAGACATACAATTGTGATCCTATCGTTCAAGACCCTGTAGAATCTGGACCCAAGTTACCTTTCTAGACATTTCTAATTCAGTAAGAATTGCATACTCTTCATCCCAAACAAAGTGTACTATTTTCCATTGGCCATTCTCTTTCAGCCCTGTCCAGGGGTTCTGTGAGGCTCAAATGAGATGAGTGTAAAGCTCTTTGCAAACCTTAAAGCATTATATAAATGTGATTTTTTTTATCATAATCATCATCATTAGCTTCCAGGCACCATACCTCCAGGCTGGTGATGACATCATTCCTGAGCCTTCTACTGTACTCATGCTGAACTCAATGTTTATAGAGCACTATAAGGGCACTAATAAATTTTTAACAACTATGCTCTCCAGAAAAAAAAATAATGTACATACACTTTTAAGCTTAATCTGCATTAGAAAATTTTTTATTGAGATTAGACAATTAATAAAAATAAATCAAGTCTTGATTTATAACAATTGTTCATTTTAAGGTATAAATGCTCACATAGCAAATTTAACAGTTGGCTCTTATCAGCCAATTAGAGCTGCCTCCGGCACACTCTTGGCTGTCTCCCATCTCCATTATCCATGCCTTTGCTTATAGAATCCCACTTCGTAGATTTTTTTTTGTATTCAATTCCTCTCAATCACTATCTATTGAAATGTCTCTCTCTCTCATGAAAAACCTAACTCAACTGCCAGTTCCTCCATGAAGCTTTCCCTATGTATTCTCCAATTTCTCAAATCAGGTAAAACGAGTCTCTCCATGGCAGGACCTGTTCTATCCCCTGGAAATTTCCTGCTGATCCATCCCATAGATATGAGACCTTTTGATAAATTAAGTTTACTGAATTGTTTAGACTAAGTTTGAAAATTGGCTCGGGATAGTTAACTGTTAAATAAAACATTCAACCCTGAGAAAATTTAATGATACCTTTGATCTTTATTTTGCCATGAAGCCCTTTATGAGCTAATGGCCACCTGGGCATTGGAATGAGCCCTTGGAATCTGGAAATTTTTCTCAGAGTTCAGTCAAGTACATATTAGTTATGGAATAAAACAGCCTCTCTCCCATTCTCTTTTTCCCTCATCTACCCTCTGAATCAATTGCCATTAACAAAGGTTCCAGAGTAGAGATAACACATAACCTTGCTTCATCAACTACCACTGCTCTAGAACTCCAGATAAGGAACAATGGTTAAACATCAATGACACCTGAAATACCACTGAGATACCAGAGATAGGTCCTTCTCTGAGCAAAAGGAAGCTGTACAACTATTTTGGTTGTTACATCTCCTCCTCCCATGAGTTGATCTGACTAAGATTTGAACATTTGAAACATTCTAACTCCAACCCTTGCCTAGTTTCCCATCCTTGTGACACTTTGAATGGCCATAAAGAAAATTGTTCATTAATTTGGATACATAAATTATATGTATGCACACACAAACACATATATGTGTATGCATGTATGTATGTACATATATTTCTCTTTTTTCTCCTCTAGCAAGGATGCTGATTTAACAGAAAGATGCTCATTTAGGGGGACAATTTTATGCTAAATATGGATATAAAAACTTTAGTAATTCTGCCTTATAAAAAAAGTTATGTAAGTAGAGATTAACTCTAATTTCTCTTTCCCTTTCAAATGTCTCATAGAACTTTGCTCAGACCTATTCTTTCCTTTATTTTTATTGAATTGTAGATATTTTTAATATTTTCCCTTCAAGCTAAATTATAACCTCCTCGAAAAAAGTATCTTTAATGTATACATATGAATTTCCAAAGATTATGACAGTCCCTTACACATCATAGAAATTTTGTTGAATTCCTGAGTTCAACATTTTTAATTCAGAATTCATGTTGCACTGTTCTGCATCTTTGTAATGAATTTATTATATAGGCTAAAGTTTATGTCTTCCATGATCCCTAGCATTATGCTATGTATACATTAGCCACTAAATGAATATAAGCAATGAAAAATTGCTTTGTAAATTATAGTTAGAAAATAGCACTAATAAGCATTTTTTCAAATATCTTTTGCACGTATTTTTTGCCTTTTCTGTTTTCACTCCGTCAGTTATTAATAAACACAGCTTTCCTTCCCACTAGATTGCTATATATACCTATATAACATATACATGTATATTTACATATGTTTATTTGTGTATGCATACCTTTCCCTCTTCCTGGAGTATTAAATATACACTATATGATGTTTGCACACGTACATACACCCTTATGGATAGATACATAAAATATAAATATATGTATTCTTAATAGAAAAGATATATATATATATATATATACTCTAGTGTGTATGTATATGTGTATGTGTGTGTGTGCATGCATGCATGTGTATGTATAGGAAAAGATGTACACAAAGAATTGTAATACAACATGAAAGGCACAGAATAAAGCTAAGCAAAATATCACGAGACATTTCATTTTCATATATGCCTATATGTTGTTTCCCCTAATAGAAAGTAAGCTTGAAAGCAGGGATTGTTTTGATTTGCATACACAGTGAATCTAGCACATAATAGGTACTTAACAAAAATTCACTGACTGATACATTTGTTTTTGTATTAATTAAACTTGGTCTAACTATAGTTTTGAAAGAATGACCCCGGAGAAAAATGTTGAACATGGTACCCTCCAAAAAGTAAGTGTGCAATGTGTATTGATGAGGATGAAGATGACTGTGACACAGGTAAAATTCTGACAGACAAGGTTAGAATAAAGCTAAATTACATATTATCTCCACCATTGTGCTCAATAGGCCTCCATTATTTTTACTGTCACTTATGGAGGTGGTAGAGTGATGAGGTGGCTTCTTTGGCAAAACCAGATTTCTTTCTCCGGATGACAATGGGAGGAGACATTGTGATAACTATGGTTGCTTTAAGCCCACTATTTAAATAGTTCAGAGAGGGATGGGCTTCTGAGATAGCCTGCTGCACCTCCACAGGAGACCTCCTGCCTCAGATTCACTCTGCACTCTTATCTGCTATCTTGTTATAAGTGTTAATAGATCTCATCACAGGAGAAGAACAAGGCATGGTACAGTAGAAGTCACCTCAATAGAAGTGTTTCACACAAATCCTGATCACACTGTGAACTTTATTTTATGAGATACTGACAGCAGTATCCTCTCTGTATGGGATAAGCACAGAATAAAATAAATCATACTCCCCCTTCTATAATCTCTGCCTATTATTTAATAGCTAATCCTTAACCTTTGGCACCTAGCTTTTTAAATGTTTCATTCAAGGAAATAATATCAACAGTTCTTAATTATTACAATATTTTTAGTGAGCCCTTTCTTCCTTATCCAAGGACAAACCTACCCCACTTGGGGAAGTTTCTTCCTCCATGATTAATGTCTTTCACCCATAGTCACATAAGGGAAGAACACATGATTCTTTAATTATTCACAGAAAGAGCATCATGGTGGCCCATTGGATAAAGTGCTGGAGTCAGAAAGACCTAAGTTCAAATCCAATCTCAGACACTTACTAGCTGTGTGACCTTAGACAAGTTACTTAACCTCTGTTTGCCTCAGTTTACTCAAATGTAAAGTGGGGGAAATGATAGCGCCTACCTTTCTGAGTTATTTTGTGAATCAAATGAGATGTGTTCATAAATGCTTAGTTCAATGCCTAGCACATAGTGGATACTATATAAATTCCATTTGCTGTTGTTAATGGTAAATCAGAGCTAACTTTAGTATTGAACAAAATAATTTATAGCGAAGAGAAAATAGACTTCTCTCCATTGCCCCAGAGAATCACAAAATATTTTAGACACTAATTAACTTAGCTAAAATGAGACAAATATAATTATATACATGTTGTACATGTTACAATAAAATCCTAATAACAATAACAAGTAGCTAGCCTTTACATAGCATTCTAAGGTTTGAAACAGGGAGCTAGGTGGTGCAATGGTATGCCAGCCTGGCATCAGGAAGACTCCTCTTCCTGAGTTCAAATCTGGTTTCAGACACTTACTAGCTGTGTGACCCCAAGAAAGTCACTGAATCCTATTTGCCTCAGTTTTCTCATCTGTAAAATTAACTTCAGAAGGAAATGGAAAACCTCTCCAGTATCTTTGCCAAGAAAACACCAAATGGGTCACAAAGAGTTGGACGAGAATGGGAAATGACTGAACAACAACAAGGTTTACAATATGCTTTGCAACATTATCTCATTTTATGTTTGGGACAGCCCAGAGCTAGGTCCTATTATCTTCATTTTACAGATGGGGAAAATTGAGGCAAATAGAGTTTAAGTGACTTGCCTAGGACCACATAACTATTAAGTGTCTACAGTTGTTCTTGACCTTACATACTATACTCTATTGGCTGCAATACCTCGCTGCCTCTTGTAATCATTATAGGATAAATATCAGAATAAAACATTATCACTGTAAGTAGAAATAAACATCGAAGTTTACCCTAGATTTTGTTGGTCTCAGTCCTGACATTTCCTTGGTTAGATTTTGGCATGTAATTTTTGGTGATGAATAGTCATAAGGTATTCGACATTTAAGAAAAAAGAGACTAAGCAATGAATAATATAAAAGCTTAAAACTACTCCCCCCAAATTTTAGAATACTTTGTATATATCGTTACTATTAGAATATAAGCTTCTTGATAGTAGAGCCTGTCTCAGTATGGTATTTTGTAAGATATGAATACTAAAGCTAAAAATTGCTCTAAGACTTTTGGGATAGCTATACAATACAGTGGTGGGCAGGGAAGGGTGTTTTGGTCCTAGAAGTCATAGGGATTGCTGATTTTGTATATTAAGTGGATCATTAGGGAAGTGAATTAACAAGACCTTTCTATAAGAAGCAGTGGGTATACTGCTATGATTACATTTCCCAGAGCAAGATGTAGAAAGAGAAAGTATAGATTTTAGGAGGTCACACATATAGATTATTTGTTTTATTACTTTAATTGTTTTTGCTATTATAAATAAAAACATCAAATTAATATTTATGGATATGAATTCTTCTTTTCTTTTATATTCTTTAGAAGGTAAGCTACTTGAAGGCATGGACTATTTCTTTTTTATATATATACCCAGTTATTGGCATAGTGCCTGGCATGTAATAAGTACTTAATGTTTTTGGATTATCTTAAAGATTCTTTATGACAGTTTAGGGAAAAATAGGCAGGTAAATATTTGTGCATGTTCCAAGGACTGGAAGCAATTAAGGATTGGTTCAATGACTAGAACTGGGGCTTCATTTGCTAGTATTTGTAATTATTAATATTATATTCTCTCAAAGTCTTAAGATTCTCAAGATCTGGGAAATATCAAAGGATCATAGTACTAGAGGTAGAAGGTAATATAGAGGCCATTGCATACAATCCCTTCATTTCACAGATGAGGAAACTGAGGCATGGAGATGTTGAACAACTTGTCCAAAATCTCAGAGTCGGTGTCTGAGGTGATATTCAAATTCAGGTTTTCCTGGCTCCAAATCCAGAGTTCATGAAAATGTCATTAATATTGTCATTTTTTAGCATAACAGTTTGCCAAAAGCTGTTGGTATTGTTAATTTTTCTTTCTCAAATAAAACAGAATTAGACCTGGAACCCCATTATATAATCTTTCATCATGTTTCACATTAGCAATACATACATAGGTATAGATATAGATATGTGTGGGTTTTTTTAAATAGGTCATACATAGATTATGAAGCTTAATGATAATTGATATGCAAAAGATTTTTCATTATAAACAAAATAAATATTCGATAATAGAATAATATGGCTGATAAAAATCTGAGGGATTGTTTTATCTAACTTTCTTACTGAAGAACAAATACTGAAATTTCTATAAAACTTTGACAATTAGAAAGTACTTCCTTCAACACAACTGTGAGGAAGAGGTGGCAATGCCATTGTTATCCCCATTTTGTTAGTGGAGGAAACTGAGGTTAAAATTGGTTAATTGGTAGCACAGCTGGTAAAAGTCATAAGTAGGAAAAGAATCCAGGTCACTTTACTCTCTAGCCAAGTACAATGTTCTATTGTACCATGCTTTCTCACTAAGAGAAAGTCCAAAGAGAATGAAAGAAAATAAAGTAAGCTGGAAACTGACATGAGAAAAAAAATCACAGAATTGTTATTCATTTTGGAGTGCCTCATTCTCCCTGTGTTTGTTGGCTCTGATTGCTTCAAATAGAATCTAGTTTATTCTCCCTTGAACAGTAGATGTGATGGGTTTCATTAAAATGGCATAACTTGTGAAATTCCTTGGGAAATCTCACAGATACCTGAATGACTAGGAAATCTATTAAATTATAGATATATAGCTTTGATGATAAGTTCACTTTCACAAAATCTAGCCATTTTTTGTCCCATGGTACAAAAACTCTGCTTAAGGCACTTGGAGTTAACACAGTGGAAAAATAATGGAATTCATATAATGTAGCAATAGATTACAGTTGGCTGGGGAGAAAAAAAATCTTCCATGGGGATACATAAGCATGCTCCATTTCACTGAGTAACAAAGAAGTGGAGGGACTCACAGATGTTTGGGAGGTCGGGGGAGGGAAGGGGAAGAAAGAGGGGGAAAAAAAGAAATACAAAAGTGGGCTAGTAACACAATTTAAGAAATAGAGTATAAGAATTGTCTGACAGAAACAATCACATTTCACTTTAATACAGCCCCTCATCAGGAAGATTATTTTGTAGGGAGTAATGACCATAGGTGTCTGAGATGTGCTTTTAATCTAAAGGGCAGATGTGGTCAGATAGCCTCAGAATAACAGGATGGGTTGTAAAATATTTGATTCCTAGGAAAGGGAAATTGCATCCAGAAAATCAAGTCTTTAGCAAATGCAAAAATATCTTGCTCCACTTTCCTTTTTCAGTATAACTCTATCAGCAAAGGTAAATGTCTTTATCCTTCAAATCATTGCTCTGATATCCAGAGTTACACAATTGTCACTGGTTACATTACTGTAGGAGCCCTCTAAAAAATCTTTAGTGTTACTATGTTTAGAATTGTACATTATAAAAGGCAGACCCAGATCTAACCCTATTTTCTCAGATTTAGCAATATGCTTATGGATTTATGTGACTGGCTGAGTTAAATTGATGGAGACAAGAAGAGAATTTGTGAAAAAAGTTTCTGAACCACAATATGGCTCAAAGAACTAAAAATCTGGACAAATGCTCTTGTTGGCCTCAATGCAATTTAGCTAATAATTAAGCAATAAGCACTTATTAACTATGTACCAGGTGCTATACTAAACTCTGGGGATACACAAACAAAAAGGTAATGGTCTCTGACTTCCAAAAGCTCACATTTTAATGGAGAAGAAACATAAGTAATAATGTACTGAATGTCCATATGTATGGGGAAGAGAGGAAGATGGAGAGATATAGGAAGATGGAGAGAGAGAGAGAGAGAGAGAGAGAGAGAGAGAGAGAGAGAGAGAGAGAGAGAGAGAGAGAGAGAACGACTAGACTGAACAAAGGCCCAGAGGCAAGAGAGCAGAGTTTCATATCAGTCTTCATAGTACGGCCCAACTTCCGTTTGCCTTGTTTCCCCTTCCATACTCACCTAAGTCTATTGCTGTTGAAATTTGAGAACATGTTTTCAGATACACACATCATATTATTATTATTAATTGTTTTCGTCCCTCGGTCTAGACCTATGACTTGACTGATTCTATGAACTCCTGGTATGGAACCTCCTTCTACCAATGCAGCTAGACAACACGATTATAACTTAAAGACTTAGTTTCATAGAGTGATTAAGTGACTTTCCCATTGACACACAGCTAGGATGTTTCAGAGACAAGATTTCAACTCAAGTCTTGCTGTCCCTGAGACCATATCTGTTTTGTTACGTTACCTTTCACTAATGATTATTAATTTACAATTCTAAAATATAGAGAAATTCCTTGTGCTCTCCTCACATAATCTTTGACAACCCAATCCATCCTTTCACTGTGGCATCTAGATAGGAAGATAAAGTAATAGAAGACAATGTTTTCCCATACTATTAATTCACAATCACTTAAAAGTCAAAAAATTCTCTCTTTGCCTTATAAATTCATGCTTATACATTTTTTCTCCTTTAATAGCTGTTCACTTAAAAAGATTTGATGGCATTCAAATACGATAGCCTTGTTAAACGCATTTCAGATCTTGCCTCTGACATTTATTATGTGAAAATCTCCTAACCTATTGGAGCCTTCAGTTAATGTATCCAAAATTGGGCACAACAACAGCATTGACCTGACAGTACTGTTATGAGCACTTGAGAAGAGATGTGTTATTGACCATTATCACCAGCAGTAACTTATCGTCATGGAAGAACAAGTTTAGGATACAGGAGCCTTGAGTTTGAATCATGACTCTGATACCTACTAACTGGGTGACACTGGGCAAGTCACTTAACTTCTCTAATCTCAATCATCTATAAATTGGGGAGAATAATGCTTACATCACCTGTGTGACAAAATTATTGTGAGGAAGGTTCTCTGAAAAGTTCAAAAGTACTATAAATAAAACTTGTTGCAAACAACAGTGGAAAAGAAGGAAATAAGAAATGCAAAGGGAAACTTTAGTCAATGTGCTACATAAGATTTATGGATTAATTTTTTGGGGGGTGAGAGGAAATGAGGAGGGATTTCAGGGAATGTACCACAGAGCTGCCTGAAAAGCCCTTTCCTTTCCTCAGCCTCCTGAAAACCCTCGCACTAGTCAAGGCTCTTTTCAAGTGCAATTATTTGTAAGAAACTTTTCTCCCTGATTCCTCTAGATGTTAGTGCATCCCATTCCCCAAATTATGTTGCATTTATTTTTAAATTTTTTTGCACACATGCACACACACATTCAGACACAAATAGTGGCACATTTTCAGTTCAGTTGCTTTTTAGTCACGTCCAATTCTTCATGATGCTATTTGGGGTGTTCTTGGCAAAGATTTTGGAGTGGTTTGCTGTGTCCTTCTCCAGTTCATTTTACAGATGAGTACACAGAGGCAAAAAAGGTTAAATGACTTGTCCATGGTCACACAACTAGTAAGTGTCTGAAGCCATATTTTAACTCATGAAGATGAGTCTTCCTGACTCCAAGCCCAGTACTCTATCAACTGCACCACTTAGATGCCCATAATAGCACAAAGTTGGCTCTTAATAAATGTTTATTGAAGTTTACTGAACTGAGGTGAATCAGGTTTTCTAATTGAGACTTCAACCAGAGCATGTAGTGTGGAGCGGTGGTATCTAGGCATTAGAGGTAATGTGAAAAAGAAAAAAAGACAGGGTAATAGGCAGAGGACAAACAGGGTAGAAACACTAAAGGTTTTCTAGTCCAGAAGTGATATTAGAGAGACATTAGGAATGCAGTAGTATGAAGGATGGGCTAAAGAAATTCTAGACTGGAGGCAGGGAGGCAGTGAGAAAGGATGAGGACCTCACTTGGAGTGGATTCAGTGATGGTGGAGAGGAGAAGACACATTTAAAGACATAGCAGGAACAATGGGACTTGATTGGATGTGTGTCATGAGGGAGTGGAAGGAGTCAGTGCCAAGTCTTTGGTTTAGGACCATCATGTCTGGGGGTACATTGTTCTAAATAGAGCCATGTGGCATAGAGCGTTAAGTCTATAGGTGCTCTGTTAGCTTTACAGAGTAGAAATATAATGCATATTCCTTACAAGTAAATTATGTAGGAAGACTGCACAACTGGATATCAACTCATTAATGAATTCTACTCTCAACCCTACAGCATTTGTACAAGGGTTGAGTGGGAAGAGTGTAATTAGGTGTGCTACAAAATTCTATGTAAAAGAAGATTAATATTTGGACAAGTCAAGTAACCTTAAGGGAAGAAGCACTTTACATAATTGAAACCAGCTGGGATACACATATGTAAGAAAAATGATTCCTTTACCTTGGAATATAACATTGGTAACAATTAAAATGTCTCTAATTGGAAATGTGTGACAAAAAAGGAGTACAATAAATATATAGGTTCTCAGTTAAGGCCAATTTACCTCGTAGACTTCAAAGATTTAGAACTAAAATGCTCAAGGCGCTGACAAGCAACTTATGTCAGGAAACAACTGGAAAAATAGCTGTCATGCAATTTGCAAATCAGACCCTGAAGGTGATAGCAGAGCTGCATTATTATTTTTATCTACTTCAACAGACAACTTCTAAAAGTGTTGATTTTTTCTCTTTTTCTTCTAAGAGAATGTGAAAGTGCAGTCTGAAAAGTTTTGTTAAGTACTGTACTGACAGAATAGCTGGAAATATGCCAAGTGAGGTGGGTGCCATCTGTCAAGGTCTGTCTGTTTCATTGGAAAGGGCACTGTAGATATTGAAAGGGATGACAGAAAATACCTGAGTCCTGACCAAATGTTGCCAGGCTCAGAAGCCACACCTTGTCAGTTTGACGTTTAGATGTTGGAGGTGTGTTATTCCCTAGAGTTGAACTGCCTACCATAGTGTATGTATTATACATATCTATATATATATACATATGTATATATATATAATACATATATTTATATTTATATACAACAATATACACACACACATATATACTATATACACACATACATACATAAATATATATGTGTGTATATATGACATACACCATATATAATGCATTTTACATATGTGTGCATCTATATAAACATACATATACATTTAGCAATGAGAAAAAAAGATAAGAAAAGAAAAAGATAAGAAATATATTGATGGTGGAGACCTACTAATTGGTTGCAAAGGAAACAATTGGAAACAAACCAGTGAATCACTTGTTCTGGCTTTATGTAGGTACAGCATCCATGTAACACTAAGAACACACACACGCACATCCTTTTCTTATTTTTCTTTGACCTTGGAAGATCTCTTTAAAACCTACCACTTTACATCATTTATAACAGGTTAGTTGTTGACTACAATGCTAAACTATGTGGATAGTTCTCATCTCTTCATCTGGAGAAAAAAAATGTAAGACATAGTTCCATTAGTTGCTACTGTGATATAAAACTCATCTTTCATTTCCAGCACAATGGAAACTTTCGAGATCTTGTGTTGTTGTTGTTGTTGTCTTCACTCCCATCATAGTGTTTTGCACATTTTTTTTTCTCAACCAAGGAAAAGACAAAATTTATTAAAGTTTCACCATAATGGATTGTCTTAAGAAATCTCACCCTTTGTGACACTTGTTTTCACAAATGGGCCAGATTCAATCTACTGAGCTAGATTGAATCTGAGCCAGTGTTTTGCACATTGAAGGTACTTAAGAAACATTTGTGAAATTAAGTAAAATCTAGTGGAATTACTCTCTAACTACTTGCTGTTCCAGTAGACGATTTGTAAATGTTCACCTTCATGAATTAGCTCTTGCTATTCCCCCATAACCATTATAGAATCCTAGTCTCAGACTGTAGAGGTCATAACATCACAGATCAAGAACTAAAAGGATCTCAGGGGCAATCTGGTGCAACCTATTCATTTTAGAGATAAGGAAACAGACCTAGGGATGTACAGTGGCTTACCAAAAATTACACAAGTAATGATCATCGAAGGTGGAATTTGAATCCACAGCCTTAGCATCACATGTCAGTGTTCCTTTCTCTATTCTATTCTCTTACATATACCCAAACCCCTTAATTTCAAGTATGTTCAAAATGCACTTCCCCTTCTGGGCTACACTGATCCCAAACTCATTGATTTACTTATCTTTTCAGCATGTAAATAATAAATTTATATTATGGACATGTATATACAGTTTCTTCCCCTTCTCATTCTCATATCAGTTTGCTTCTGGTTCAACACCAGAACAAATTCACACCAACAGATTCAGAAGTAAAGAAATGAGAATGAGAAGAGAAATTGATATCCACACAAGAATAAGCAATAACATAGTCTAAGGAACTCCAGAGCATCTGTCTGTCTATTCACGATTTTGGACTTACTGTTAGTTATACTTCTGTGTATTTATTCTTAAATTATTTCATGTGCCTGTGCTTTGCCTTTCTCCATTGAATTTTCTTTCTCCTCTGGGGCAAATGTCACATCTTATAATTATTTTGTGTCCTTCATAGTACTTACTACTATCAATAGACTTTTCAATATTTGTTAACTCATTTCTCTCTGTTTCATTCATCTTGTCATAATAAACAAAAATGTAATAACTACATATATACACATATGTACACATACACATATACACATATATGTATGCATGTGTGCACACCTATACACACGTGTACACACAGATATATACACACGTATATACATATACATATATTTATACGTGTGTATGTGTGTGTATATATATGTGTGTATACACACACATATATACAAATGATTGAGTAGGAGACAATGTTTAGACACAATACTGACACTTCAAACTATGCCAAAGACCAATCTCACTTATCTTCATGCCAAACAAGTTTCTCTGTCCCACAGCCTCAGTTTTGTCAGTGGTCTGAGGGAACTCTCCCAATCTAATTTTGGAGTCTTAGGAAACATAGTATAGTGGAATGGACAGGAAGTCTAGAGACTTGGCTTTTATACCTGGCTCATATACTAGTTTATCATAAAAGCATGAGTAAATAACATTTCAAAGCCAGTTTTCTCATCTGGAATATTGGGCAGAGGCTGGATAAGAACATTTCCAAGATTTTTTTCTAGCTTGATTGCTGTGTTTTCACATTTTTATCAAGGATATTATCAATATGGGCATAGACCATTCTCAAAAACATTTTGATGGAATAATGGAATCATGCGTATGGGTAAATGGATGTTGATGTCTTCTCTATCTTGGAAAATACTACTTGTGATCTCTTAACTTTCGATTCAATAAATATTTGTGGAAAATATATTAAGAATCTACCATTCACAGAAAGGCTACATAGTGTAGTGAGTAGGTCTCACAATTGGGAAGAACTGGATTCAGTTTTTACCTCTGTTAAATTGTATGTATTTCCCAATATATAATTGGGAAATACTTAATGAAATAAAAAATGAAAATGAAATTAGAAAATACTAAATGAAAAAAATAAAAATATATCTTAAAAATTAAAATTTCTTCTGCATTCATATTGTCATCACTTTGGTCCTTACTTTCCCCATTATCACCCCAAGAGTCTTTTACCTGATTTCTCTGGTTCTACTCTCTCTTTATTTCACTTCTTACTAAATATTGCTACCAGATTAATCTTCCTAAAACAGTTTCCAACCTAGTACCTGATGTATATGAGTTCTTGTGAAAATCATTGGGAATCAACTACTAATTTTGGCTGGTAATTTGTGGACCAGCCTTCTCCACAGATAGTAAATTGATTGAATAATTACTCTAATCCGAGCCTAGTCCCTCTGCTTTTTTGAGCAGCCACATTAGTAAAACTTAATAGATTAAAGTAATGTCCTTGTCAGCACTAATCAGAGAATTGGTTGGAGTAACCAGAAAACATCATGTCAATAAATCCAAGAATAACATATATAATCTAGTGTCCAGTTAACTGCTTTACTTAGGCCTGTACGGTTTAATCTTACTTTATACAAGACAATAATTCCTCCACAGTTGTGTATCATCCAAATTGAGTAAATCAAATCTTTCAACAGCAATTGTACATTTAGTAGGCACCTACTATATACTGAGTACAATGCTAGGCATTAGAGGATACAGACTGTTTCAGTAATACACACTCCCTCATCTTGTGGAGCTGCTTCTCTAGTAAGGAGATACGTTGTTGTGCTGAGTTGTTTCAGTCGTGTCCGACACTTTGCAACCCCATTTGGGGTTTTCCTGGCAAAGATACTGCAGTGGTTCACTATTTCCTTCTCCAGCTCATTTTCTAGATTAAGAAACCGAGACAAATAGAGTTAAGTGACTTGCCCAGGATCACACATCTAGAAAGTATCTGAGGCCAGATTTCAATTCAGATCTTCCTGATTCCAGGTCTAGTGCTCTATCACCTATCTACCCAAAGGAGATAAGACACATATATAATAGCCAATAACAATACAAACCTATCAGAATTGTAGAGGTACAAAATTAAATACTGTATGAGGTCGAATAGGGCACACATCTGGGGAAAGTGGAAGAGGTAGATGAAGGAAGGCTTCCTATAGAAGGAACATTTGAGGTGGGTTGGAATCGAATAGGTCAACTAAAGAAGAGACAATGTTGTATAGCACAGTGAATAGTGTTTTTTTTTTCTTTCTTTCCTTTGCTTTCTTTCTTTATTCTTTTTTGAAAAGTCGGGCCCTATATTAGAGTGGTGGTCACTGGGATAGTAAGGAGAATTTTAATAAGAGAGATTTTGTTGAAGTAAAATGAGAACATGGTTCTTTATTGCATATGAGAGGTTAGAGACAGGGAAGCTAACATCAAGGGTGCCACCCAAAAAGGCAGCATGAATGGTGATGCCATACTCAGAGATAGTGAGGTCGATTTGGGACATGTTGAATTTAAGATGCTGATGGTACATCAAGGAAGATAAAAACTTCATTGAAGAATGTTACCAGCTCTGCAATTTAGTCTTGGAAAATTATCAGGGCTCTGGAGCTGTGGAATGACTTTTCCAAGAGGCTAGACTTCAACTCTGGGCCCACTTCACTGTCATGCTGTCTCTTATTCAACTAATCAACCAACAAGCATTATTAAGTGCTTGCCATGTGCTAGGCAATGTGCTAAGCACTAGCAATACAAAGGGGAAGAAGCAAAAGGAGTCCCTCCCTTCGAAGAGCTTGCATTCTAATAGGTAAGACTAGATAGATATAAACACTTTATACAATATATACATGTACATATTTATAAATACATATATGTATTGTGTATACATGTATATATATATAGTTATACACATGCATCTATGTATGTATATCCACACATACGGATAAAGAGGATACAAGGTGAGCTTAAAGGGGAAGTCAATAGCCCTGCCCCCCACCATGGGCACTGGGAAAAGCCCCTTAAAAGTGATGGCATTTGAATTGATTCTTAGGGGAAGCCATTTTGACTATTACAAATGTGCAAATTAACTACAAAGGACATATGAAGATGCTACCTGCTTCTAAAGAAAGAACTAAAAAAATAGAAGTGTGTATAGAATGGTTTTACATATATATGGGTGTGTATATGTATGCATATACATATACAGATATATATATATACATATACATATATGTATGTATATGTATATGTATATGTATATATATATATATGTATACACATACACACACACACATATTTGTTTCTAATGGTAGCCATCTCCAGGGCAGGGGGGAGGGGGAAAAAGGGAGAAAAAGAAATTTACATGATACCTTTATTATATATTTAAGAGGGATTGCAAGTTGTACATAATAGATTTGAAGTTTCATTTGCAATCATCTTTTTTATTATACTATATTATGGAAACACTTGTTTTAGTCCATAAATTAAAAATAAAAGAAATAAAAATTTTAAAAGAGAAAGTCAGGGATTTCAAAGCAGGGAAATGAGTAAGGACAGCATTCCAGGTGTGGGAGACAGCCATTACATGGTACAAAGATAGAATATGGAGCCTTGTGTATAAAGAACAGCAAACAGGCTGGTATTGCTGAACTGAGGTGCTCAGATAGCAGATAGAAGATGAAAAAGGTACAAAGAGACCAGATTAAGAGCTTTGAATATAAAACAGAGGAGATTTTATAGGATCCTAAAGGGAATCCAAAGCCTCTAGAATTTATTGACTATGTGGGTGATATGGTCAAACTAGATCTTTAGCAAAATTGTTTTAGCAGTTATTTGGAGGATGGATTGGAGTGAGGAGAAAACTGAGGAAAAGAGGAGGAGAACCGAGGCAGAGAAGCAACCATGTGATTGTAAATGTTTAACAACCTACTCTCACCCTTCTTTCTTTCCCCTCCCCCTGCAAAAAAAAAATGTACTGCAGGGCACGCTTTGAGGTTTAATCTGAATTACAAACATTTTCTCCATTACTTTCCTGAGTCTAGACAATCAACAAAACAACAAATCAAGCCCTGATTTTTAGCATTTGCCACTTTACAAGGTATCAATGTTCACCTGGGAAATTTAACAATTGGCTTTCTCAAGCTCCTTAGAGCTGGCTCCAGTGCTCCCTTGGACAGAATTTTCATTAAAACCCAGAAAAGAGAGAATATCCATGAGGAGAAGGAAGCTAACTGTATCAAATGCTGCAGAGAAACCCAGAAAGATCCAGACTAAGAAAAGGGCACTGGATTTGGTGACCTTTGAGAATGTAGTTTCAGTATAGTGATGAGGTCAGAATCCAGACTTCAGAAGGTTTAGCAGAGATTGAGAGAAAAGGAGCTAGAGGTACCAAGTATATTTGGGTTTTTCCAATTTAATTGAATGAAATCTGGTTGAAATGGTTAAGATTATTGAGGGGTTTTGAGGATGAGGGACCCAGACTTGTTTGTAGACAGTAGGTAAGGAACAATTCAATAAGGAGAAATTTAAAAATATAAAAAGAACAAAGGATTAATAGTGGGGACAATCTACTGGCAAAGACTGGAGGAGGTGAGATTGAGGATATATATATATATTATATATATATGTATATATATACATATATGCATATATATTATATATGTATATATATACATATATGTGTATATATATATATATATATATATAGAGAGAGAGAGAGAGAGAGAGAGAGAGAGAGAGAGAGAGAGAGAGAGAGAGAGAGAAAGTTGACCTTGGCAAGAAGGACAAGTTTAATATCAGAGACTAAAATGAAAGAACAAGCAGTTTGGAGTGAATTCAAGGTGTGTGAGAAGAGGAGAAAAGGAGTTTCTCCATCAAGAGGGAGTTCTTAACAAATGACCTCAAATATTTTGGTGAAGCTAGAATTTGGGTCCATAGCTATGGGAATGGAAGGGGGCCATGGGAGAACTGAAGAAAGAAGGGAATGGTTTGAAGAGTTGCTATGGGTGAGTGAGATAAAGAATTCACTAAAGATGCATAAAAATGCTATCTTCCTTTAATAGGGACCTAGTGATGATTAGACAACATAAATTTTTAGTGGACAAAGGGAGCCTGGTTTTTTGACTTCCTCCAGTTCTATTCAGGAGCATTTAAGTGAGATGCAAGTAATCTAAGATTTAGCAAGACAAAGGTAAAGATTTGACAAGAGATTTAACAGTAGAAGTGATTGAACTGGTTAATTGGTTAATTAAACTGGTTGAACTGGTTAATTAATGATTTTGGGAAGGTAGGAAGATGTATCTAGAGCATGGTTGATAACCTGAGACAACCTGAGAAAACACTGATGGATTTGGAGGTCTTATTCAAAGAATGGCTTGAGAAGGAGCACTTGTGTGTTGGAACTAGCTTGTACTTACTCATGAGAGCTGATTGTTTAATTTTCAGTATGAACATTTAAACTACAGAAATTGGCAAACTATAAATCAGGGCTTGATTTAGTGTACTGCTGATTCTCCAGAGTTGCAAAAGTGATGGAGAAAATGTTAACACCGCAAATTAATTCTTAAATTTTTTTTTGAGGGGAGAAGGCAGGGCAATTGGGGTTAAGTGACTTGCCCAAGGTCACACATGTAGGAAATGTGTCAAATGCCTGAGGTCAGATTTGAACTCAGGTACTCCTGACTCCAAGGTCTGTGCTCTACTCACTGTACCATCTAGCTGCCCCATAACAATGCAAATTAAACTTAAAGTGTGCCACATTGTTTTTTCTTTTTTTTTTGAGAGTGGGTGGTTAAACATTTACTTATATACTCCTGAGATGAGTAAGGTATAGGGAACAATAGAATGACAAAGGACTATGAATAGATCATGGATTCCATAGTCCTTGAACATGAAAGTGGCATGCTTGTGGCTGATGACAAGATAAATAATATGACTATTTTGTGTGGCAGAAGTGAAGTTGAGTAGGTCATGGAAGCCTCTTAGACGGAAGCACCAGGAAGTTTAGGGTTTTTTACTGAATTGAATAAATTAGATAAAATGTGTAAGTGTAATGTCCATTGACTGTTAAGTTGAAATAAGGCAGAGAGCAAAGGAAGGAATCTAGAAAAGTTTCACTGAAGAAGAGGGCATTTAAATGAAGAGTAGGTATTGCAGAGGTGGAGCTGGGAGATCATGCATAGGGAAGATCATGTAAACAACAGAGAGAAGAAAGCATACTAGCTGTTATAGATCTATAGCATCAGAATGTGTATATGTGTGTGTGTGTGTGTTCAACGTCTGTTCAGTTCGAGATGTTCTATAACATTATTATTGTTTTGGTATATACATTTTAGGACCCAGATTTGAGTAACTTTTTTAAAAATTATTTTTATTCATAAAAGTAAGTTAGGCAAATTTACATTTTTTTAAAGCTTGGGAATTTTATCTTCAAGGACAAGCAATAAAAATATACCTTAATCACATGCCACTAGTTATTCATTAAAATAGGAATTAATTTATCGAATAATGACCCCCCTCTACTTCAAAATACCTGAGCAAACAGTACACTTTCTAAAATCTACAACTTTTTACCCAAAGCTTAAGAGAAATAGAATTAATTGTCCTCTGTTTACAGGGAGCAGATATTACTGCAAATCACCAGTTTGTGGCAATTAAAAAAAAACATCCCATAATAAAAGAATACTGCGATTAGTAAAGACATTATTGTGATTGAAAAGCTTTCTAGGTTGGCTGCACCCAGGCACTGTATCATAAAAGATATTTTTAAGAGCTTCCCATTAGAAAGATTTTCTTTTCTTACCATGTTGGAAAATCTCCTCTTCCCTGTTATTTAGAGAACCATATTGTAAAATGTCTCAAAAGCACAGAATTTATGGTCTAGCTCACCTGAAGTTCACAAGTGACAGGCAAGCAGGAGTTCATCATTCTTCGGAAACATCCATTTTAATCATTCAATAATAAATATAGTACATAAAAATCAATGCACCTTAAATAGGACTATCATTTAGAATCTGGAACTACATAAATCTGGCCCCTTTGTTTTTCTACAACCCTGACCATGGAAACACAGGAGAGTGGGCTTGGGGAGGGGTAAAGGTCTCTAATATTTCCCAAGCTCTTTCCTTGACTTGTGCTCCATACTTCCCCACCCCCCAAATAAATACCTATGGAAATATTAGTTTCATCTCAAAATATTATGAAATGAGATTCAAATAGTCTAAACTTAGATCATTCCTTAAACACTGTTGTAGACTAAGAAGCACTTCTTTCAATTGACTAGGGCCTCTTGTATTAAAAGAATGCAGTTCTCCAAGGCATCATCAAGAGAGGAAAAGCATTTTGAATAAGGGAGTTGGTTGTCCCATAGTACATGGCCCTGGCCAATCATATCTGGAATAGCAGGTTCAGTTTTAGGCAACACAGTTTAGGCAGAACATTCACACTCAACAACAAGTCCAGAAGGAGATGAGCTGGAAGGCGAGAAGACAGGAAACTCTGTCATAACAGGATTAATCTAAGGAAATAGGAATAATTATCAAAGAGAAGAAAATTTAATCTAGATATAAGAGTCTTCAAATAATTTAAAGACCCACGTAGAAGCTGCAGGAAATAGGGGAGAGAATCCTGGACTTTGTAACAACGTTACCAGCAGCTATTGTGGGGTAAAAGACCGATAACACCAGCACACAGAAGGGCTGCCAGCACGGGATCTTTGTTCTGCTTTTCTAAGGAAACCAACTTTAAGGGGTTAATAATCTTATTTTAATTAAACATATATATATCATTCACTTAGTTCAGGAGGAAAAGACCGCACCCTGAACTTTAGAGAAAATATAAACAGAAATTACAAACAGAGACAATATAAACAGAGCAAACACACATAGTTATCAATAGACAGGACTCTAGCTGTCTAACCAAAGAATTACATAGTTACCAGAGAGAGAGGCACCAACATCTGGATTTTCAAAGCTGGGGGCAGGGAGGGGCTCCTAAATGGAGGCTACCCAGAGTCTCATCTAGTCAAATCACATGACACTCTCCCAGTGAGTGAGAGCCCCAAACAAAATGCTAACCTTTGAGTTTATATACCCTGTTCAGAGTCAAAGGGTGTCACAATCATGCCACTCAAAACCTATGTGAGCTAGGCTTTCTTGTTCCTTAAGCAGGTCATCAAAGACTCCCAATTTAATCAAAGAAACAAAGGCCAGACTCATCAAAGGCACTTGATTACCTCTGTGCTCCAAAAGAGAAAACAGTACAAAAGTCTCACCTTAATTACCATAACAGACTTGAAATAAGGAAGAACTGATTCCTCATTTCTCTGTGTTTTAAGCCCATACTCTAGGATTTATCAAACAAGCTATAGATTGAATTGTGCATTGGTAGAAGCAGTTTCCACAACAAGAGTTCCTTGAACTCATTAAATGACAGGTCCTTCATGTTTCTATTTCACTGAGATTAAGGGTACCAAAAAACAGAATGAGGAGCAAACGGCAGAAGTGACAGAGAAGAAAATTCAAGAATTCTAGAAGAAAAATTCCTTAACAATCACAGAAGTAGGATGGGCTTCCTCAAGGATATAAGGGGTTCCCCATTAACTAGGAAGTTTCCAAGAAACAGCTGATTCCTTGTCTGCAATTCTAAAGTGGGTTATTTCTCAGAAAGAGCTTGCAATAAGTAGCCTCTGAAGTCCCTATTCATCCAATATTGAAAGGTATAGATATAGATAGGTAAACACATGTGTGTTTACAATATGTGTATGTATATATGTGTGTATATGTATATATATGTATGCATGCATGCATGTATGTATGTATGTATGTAATCTTATCTGCTCTTCACAACTTTGGGAATTACTATAATTCCCATTTTACGAGTTATCCATTTGAGGCTTATAAAGCCTGTGAGTTGCCCATGACTACACAGCTAGTGTCAGGATTGGGATTCAAACCCAGGTGTCTACTGATTCCAAGATCAGTATTCTTTCCATTCTACCTTACTTTTTCCATTAGTCATTCACATCTTAGTATGAATTTAGGTCAATATATAATCTCTCCCTGGTGCATTACCAAGCTAAGTCGTATCTTTTATAATATAATGAAAAGTATCCTTCCCAGTTAAAGTTTATCAGAGATCAGTATGTGTTCAGATACTGGGAGGTGGGGAAGAGGAATCAATTTCACCAGATAACATGGGATTTTAACCACCACTCAATCCCCAAACCTAAATTCTATCCCTGACTGAAGGTAATTCCCATGCTGCCCACATCTAGAACTCTGTCAAAGATGAGAAACTAGATGAACGTTATCTGCTGCAAGGTTGTCTCCATTAAAGCAAAAGAATCCAATTTCTCCTGCTGAAACCAACTGGAGAAATTCAGCCTAACCACTTCATTCTCATATAGCAATTTAATAAACATTCAATAGATTCCCACTTACCCCCTCAAGTTGGAATACCAGAAAAGGGCTTAATTCATAAACTTTGAGCTTTTAACATGACTGGTCCATTCTATCATTGTATGCTATGGAACTGTTTCAAAGTGTGAAAGTTGGTAATAGCCACAAATAATCAACAGGCTGTTACCAACGCCCAGAAGACTATCTTCTTTACATCTATATTTGTAAGTTTTTCAAGTCCCTTCACTTTCTGGGCTCCAGTTTCTTGATCTTGAAAATGAATGGAGGCAGTTAGGCAAAATAATCTCCGAGGTCTCTTCCAGCTCTAACATTTCATGATTCTATCTACTTTTGTATGTGTTTATTAATTTGTAAAAACACATTACTGAACACAAATGTGAGTTACCAGGTAATACAGGTCAGGTCAAACCAAGTCAAGTCAAATCCTGAAGCCACATTTTCAATATTTATCTGATGAACAGCTAAGCTATACAGAGGTAATAACTATACAAAAATCTAAGAAAAAAATCTTCATAACATTTTCCTGAGGACCACTTAAGCTACTCTCTAATGTACAAATTGCTAAAGCAGATTTATGAATGTCCGTTTGGTGACAAATTAGCCAGACCATTCATTAAGTACAGCATTATTCTTTTCTAGCAACCCAAGCTAATTTTGCTAACAGCTAAGGAATCGTCTAATTGCATTAACATGATCTGCTAATATTGATCTCAGTGCAACTACCTTAAGAAAGCAAAAATCTTTCAACTTAGATATTGGAACAGGAAGTAATTAAAAAAGGGAAAAATACATTTCTCCACTTTTCAATCTCTTTACAAATTCATGATTCATGTCCTCCCTTACTCCAGCCCCAGGATTCCTGGTAGAGACTGGAATTTTAAAATACTATCTGTTTTCCTTGTTTGGCTGACTGATATGGAAGTGAAATGAACTTATGTAATTACTGTTCCCTGTGGCAGTTGTGGTATTATATCACTACTCCATCCCCTTTCTCAATGGATTTAAAATGGTGACCATATGTCTAATCAGCCAGTTTACACGTACTTACTATTTCAAAAATTTGGCTTAAAATAAGGTCATTACAAAGCAAGTCTATAAATAAATGGAAAAACACTACTGAAGGAAAACCATCTTGAAAGAATATGCTGCAAATATTTAATGTGTTTGTGTTCATTTTGTCTTCTATGCCATAATCTGGTGGAAGCATGAATCTTTTAATTGGTGGTTACATCAACTACATATCTTTATAACATTCGTATGAGGTCTTAGCCGATAGAGGTTGTGTATCTTGTAATGAGATGCATTTGAACTTTGCGGAGCTCTGGCCTCTTGTCCATTCTGACTTTAGCAGCAGCATTTCCTTATTTACTAATGGTAAAAAAAAAAGTACTTATTATCAAGTCAGATTTGCAATTAAATAATTCTTAAGTGCCACAATAAATAAATGGGTCAATTCGGCTTTCATGCTGGTAGGGTATGGTGTGAAGCCCATATTTTATCTGGATAAGTGGTATTTGAGAATCATTGCAGGGTAGTGGATATAGGTCTAGCCTTGGAATCAGGAAGACCAGGCTTCAAGTCCTGCCTCTCATATACACCGCCCATATGACCATGAGAAATTTCTACAATATCCCCCTCAGTTGACCAGGCAACTCTGGCACTATCCATTATACAGAAGCTGTCAATCTCTACCAAGAAATGGAGTTCCCCAGGCTGTTGAAATCACAGGCCCAGTCCATAAAATATATTATTGATCACACACTTAGTAATGTCAACAATTGCATCTAAAACAACACATTTTCATAAGATGAAAAAGCTCTAGAAATCTAAAGTAATCAAAAGGGAAAAAATTATTCAAAGAAAATTATTGAAATTTGGTTACATTATCATACCCATTTTCTGGAAACCCAAGATAGTTAAGTGGTTTATTAAAGATCGCATTTCAAGTCAAATAAATGAAACAAAAATACCACCATTTTCAGTCCTGATCTTCCTTTCAGATAAACTCTTTCAGCTGTGAACATGCATGATTTCATAGCTATTCCTTGGTTATTTGAGAAATATAAATTTGTAATCGTGATTTGGAACTTCGTTGAGTATAAGTGTGTGTGTTTGTGTGTGTGTTTCCTTCCGCCTTGCAAAAGCAAAAAAAAAAAGTAGCACTCGGAAGATCTCTCAGATTATAGACCTTGGGAAATTAACCACTTTGTTCACAGAGAGGTAATTAAATAAATAGCAACAATGGGAGCTTCCATTACTGCTTTGCAAAGAGCTTCTGGCATCCTAACAATGACAGATTTCAGTGTGAGGTGAAAGGAAAGGCCTCAATGTCCAGGAAATTTCAGGATATTGAGATCATCTGGAAATGTAAAGTCTTGGGGCTCTTTTGATGTGGCATATTTTCTATAGTCTATACCTTTGTGATATATGAATCCTTCTATCTATCTATGTGTATGTATATATATATATATATATACATATATATATGTGTGTGTGTGTGTGTGTAAAACTGACATTTATTATGCATTTTACATTTTTCAAAGTGTTTTACATACATCATCTCGTTTAGGTCTTACAATGACCTTTTGAGGTACTTTTATCTTGTAGACGAGAAAGTAGGGTTCCAAGTGGTTAAATAATTTATCCAAGGCTACATAACTAGTAAGCTAAACACTTTTAGCAGAATTTTAAAATAGTCTCTCTTAAATCCAAGTCCAACACTCTTTCTTTCTAGTAATATTGTAAATAAGAGAAATCATAAAATATGCATTGTGTCAATATTATGTGATACCGATGTGTTTGTATATATGTAGCCTACACAGCATTGTAAGTGCTATATATGTGTATATGCATGTATATCTGTCTATATAGTATGTTATTTTTATATATTATATGTAAATGTATGTATACATATGTACATATATGCACACACACACCAAATTGTTAACAAACGAGGGCTCTGATGAGTCTAGGTAGTCCCAAATCTCTAAAAAGGAGCTCCTTTCTTTCCTTTCAGGATAAACATGCTGCCTCTATTTCCCTTATGAGACATTTTGGGGGAAACATAGATTTTAGAACTAGAAATTATCTAGCCCAACAACCACATTTTTTTTATAGATGAAAAAGTCAAAGTCCAGAGAAATGAATCAATCAATTAATCAACAAGCATTTATTAAACACAGAAAGGTACTATGTTTATTTGCTGGGAACATAAGTATACATAATTAAAGAATTCTGCTTATAAGAAATTTACATTCTAAAAGACTTCCTAGGTCACATAGCTAGCTAGTAGCAAAACAATGGTTAGGACTCAAGTTCCCTGACTCATAGAGGTGTTCTCCCAATTATGCCCTGTTCTCTTTTCTCATGAGACACAGAGCACCTAGTGACTTTTTCCTTTCTGAACACCTACTAAGTTCAAGGTGATCTCCTGGAAGCCATGGTGTCTTATCTCCCTGTCCAAGTATGCTAATGGTATGTGGTGGGGGAAAATAAATAAAGAAGTATTCTCTATGGCAGATAAGAGAATAAAACCAATCACCTCTAAATCAAAATCACTTTTGGCAGCCGTGATTTCAACAATGCATAATAAATTTGGTAAGTTTCCTGAAAGACTTTAATGGACCAGCATCTACTCTAACAGTCAGGAATTATTTTGTGATTTTGGTGGGTTATAGATCTTCAATTCCTTTAGTTTAAGGAGCTTCCCAGGAAAGTGACCACCAACACCTCCACACCAGTTTATACTGACAACTTTTTTTTTTAACTTTAATCATCCTAGAATAGGTTAAGTGGTTTGGCCCAGGGTCACACCCACATATATGTTGGAGCCAAGATTGGAATCTAGGGTTTCTGCAGTTAGAACTCACTAAATGATACTACTTCTCTGTCAGAGCACAAAATCTGTATAGAAATATTTTGAGTCATAAAAATTAAGTATCTCATTCCATTTAACCTCCCCTGCATACCCACAGACTTCTTTAAAAAAATTAGCTATAGGATTACTTCATTATTTAATTTTCAGAAACTTCTCAGGTTAAAGAAAGTAGAGCTTCTTTTTTGCTGGTATTACACCAGAAAAGATGGATAAGAGTAAATTATCTTCAGGGTTGTTTGTGGGGGGCAAATGAGATGTTAGATGTTCTTTCTAGTTTGTATTTTATCAGCTTTACTAAGCAGAAAATGTGTAATCAACTGATTTAAATCTCTGTTTACAATGGAGTAAATCACACTGCTTTTTAATCTGTTAATTTTAGGTTATGTAACTGTACAATTACAGCTTGTGTGTTTATTTCAGATTTTTCAATTTCACAATATAGAGGGGAAAATGGTAGCTGTGGCTTCTTTTGTTTCTTTAGCCTTCCTTCTCAGTGCACAGCATTGTCTCATCTACAGCAAATCTATTTCCAGTTATTTTCTAGTTAGACATCTACACACCTTTGGGAATGATTTCGATGAAGGAAAATTTATTATTGTTGTTATCATTATTATTGATTATTAATTAAAGCCATATATTTGCCCAGCATTCATGGTCTCATCATCGATCTTATGCAGTAAATTATGTCTATGAAGCAATATTTTATGAAACTCTGTCTAGGACGTAGTCACAATGACATATGGTTTTGCCAACCTTCTTTATTATATAATTATAGCAACTATATAAAAATATGAACCTAGATTCTTTATTAAATTGATTTACAGATAATTTCTCAAATAGTGCCAACTTTTTAAAACTGCAGAAAACATTGCCCACTTACCATTAAATGCTAAAAGCTGTTTCACTTTAGTGCTAACAATCTTAATATTTATAACATCACAGAGGTTTGAGCAGCTGCTAAAATGAAATCTCAAGTGACTGTCAAGTATAAGCATTGAGATGAATACAACAGCTAGCATAGAATCCAATCTTAACACTTTAGTAGGTACATAAACTCTTGGAAGATACCTGGTTACCAAGAATAAATTAAGGTCCGTGATATTAATAGATATTCTAGTAACCTGCAGAACTATATGGGTCTCTAGAAATGCCTAGTTTATAATCCAAATAGATTTGTTCTTTTAAAAGGACTTATATATTAGAGCTCTTAAAAGAAATAGCAAATTCAGAAAGGAGTTATCTTTCAAAACCCAGCCTTGAACAATGAAGTCAAAAGCCCATCTGATAATTGGCATGCTCTCTAAGCACAAGTTCCATCCTGCAGGACAGAAATATGGAAATATACTAATAAGGGTTTACTGGAACACATCTAGGTGTCACAATGATAAAGCACTATAGTAAGTAATACCTCAGTTTAAATTCAGCCTTATATACTTATTAGCTGTATGGTCCTGGACAAGTCACTTATCCTGTCTGCCTCAGTTTCCTCAACTGCAAAATGGGTAGAAATAATAGCACCTGGCTCCTATGGTTAATATGAGGATTAAATGAGATAATATTTGTAAAGCACAATGCCTGGTACATAATAGGTGCTTCATAAATGCTAGCAATAATAATCGTTATTGTTATCATATTAGAGTAAACAAAGAAGCTGACTGATATCTAGAAGTGTCACTACTGCTCTAAATGTTCACAGCAGAGGAAGAAGTTATTACATGCCTGTTTGGACTTCTCTACAATTTTAACCTTGAAAAAGTTGCAAGCATAGGATTTTGAATTCTTCAGGCTAAGAGAAATATACTGCCAACACATTAAATTAAAAAGTATAGATAGTCATCAGGCTGTGTGATAAAGGAGATAAAACATAGGAGGTCTGTCAAAACTAGGGCCTGGGTTTGAATTCTGTCAGGCAAGCTAAAGTTTATTTTTTCCCAGTCGTGACTTTAAATGGCCTCTGAGAGATAGTTATTAAGAATAAAAAGGATGTCTTGATTTGGGAGGTGTACATAGCCATTCCATAAAAAAAACTGATTTTTCTTAAGCTCGTGAAAGTGTGTTGCTTTTCTTGCCTTGTATTTCATGGCCACCCCAAGTGCTGGAAGGGGGCTTGGGCTCTTGAAAGTTATGCTAAGGCACAATAAGTCTCATCTGGTCCCACCAAACTGGAAAGGCTTTGAGTTTTTGTGTGGGTGTTCTTAAGGACTATCAGGTTCAGGAATGCTCATCCCAAGAAGGCTGCGCAGCAAAGAGAAGAGGATTTGTGTCACGACAGCTTATGAGGGAGGTCTACCAAGTCCTGTAGAGGTCTTTTTGTCATCTTATATAGATAAAATCATGGATATTTTCTGGTTTTGAAGAGGCCAGAGCATCCAGCAGCCAGAGCACTGCATGTAGAGTCAGGATGATCTGCATTTTGCTCAAATCCTGGCATGGACATTTACTAGCTGTGTGACCTGGGGAAATCATTTAACCATTGTGACTCAGTTTCCTCATCTGTAAAGTAAAGCAGTAATATCCAGGGGCAACGAAGTTCCCTCTCAGTCCAAGATGTACAATCCTGTGAATTAAGACACCTTTAGTCAAAGCTTTCGAAAGAACTTTTTCTCCCCACCTCAAGAGTTTTGTAAAAGGAAAATATGTTAAAAGAATCATTAGCACTTCAACTGAGATAACTGAGGTTTGTAAATTATTTGAAACACATTATTCCTCCCTGAAGCAATCTGAGGTGATAAATAATAGATGAAATTTATTTGAGGAATAAATAGGTGGAAATGTATTGCTTTTAAGGAGAAAGAAGTCCCTTAAATTACAGTTTTCACCCAAAGCCCTCCTCTTAACTCTCATACCTCTGTATTTACCCTTTAGCCCTAAAATTCTTTGTTCTCTTCAGAATAGCACAGACACACTTCCTACCAGAAAAGACTGCTCTTTAAAACTCCAGTGACCTGGAGCTTTTGACATTCTTTTCAGGTGCATGTTTTCTAATTACCAAGGATTCCATCTCATGGCATCCAAAATGAACTTGATAAATGTTGCTATGTGAGTCGAAAGAACTTCTAGGTTTCTTATAGGTATCCACTTTCTCTAAACATAATAATGCATTCACCTCAAAGTTCTGACTTAGAGGTTGATCACTGAAATAACCAGAGACTTATATAGCTGCCCAGATTTTATATGGGTCCTAGCATCATCAAAGAAGGAATGGAATAAGCATATATTAAATGCTTGTAGATAACAGACACCATACTAAGTGCTGGGCATACAAATACAAGCAAAATACAAAAACAAATAAAATAAACCCCAGATGGTCCTTGCCCTCACAGAAAGTACATTTTAACAGAGAAAACAATACATGAAAAGGAGCTGAAAGAGAGAGGGCAAGTTACCTTGCTTGGGGACACCGTTTTGAAGTCCAGAAGCCAGGAGTAGGACCAAGAGAAGCCAGATTGAGACACTTCACAAAAGGGACTTTCTAAGAGAAATTCACCAACGTGGGAAGGAGGGAAGCTTTACAGAGAGATATTTCAGGTTGACAGAAGCCACAAGAGTGCTTGGATATTTCAGTATAAGGAGACTTCCAGGTGCTGAGAGAAGTTCCAGGAAGAGTAGCATGGTTTGGAATTCCGGAATCCAGGAACAGAGCCAGGAAGGGATCAAAATACTAAAAGCAACTTTGAAAATGGTATTTAAAAATATTAACAGGCCCACAGAAGTTTTACTAAGCCCACTTTTGTCACTGTTACCTCTTTCATCTCATGCATCCTTACCTCTTTCACCACCACTGTTTTTCCTATGGAATAGGTTAGCTTAAATCCCATCAAATGCTATGAATGATGAATTATAATAGCAGTAAGGCCTGATTTCCATTTGGAGTGGAAAGAATATTGAATTTAGACTTAAGGGACCTGACTCTGAATCCTACTTCTGCCTTTACTACTTGGCCAAATCACTTAGCTTACATCACTTATGTTTCAGTTTCCTCATCTGTAAAAAGAGGGGTTTGGACTAAATGATCTCTCAATCTTCTCCCATCTCAAAATTTGTGATAGTATGATTCTATGAAAATCTATTTGCTATAAATTATTTCATTAGTAACTATAAGTTAATATAATGGATGGGCGAAGACCAAAGAAAGACAATCTTCAATTGCTATGGCACAATGTTCCTTGACAGTAGCTCAATTTGGGGGATAAAACTATAGGGTCATGTAATTGCAAGGAAAGTGGAACTTTTTGTTTTGCTCTTTTTTTTTCTTTTGGAGTTCTAGTTCTCCTCAGCACTAAGGTAATCAAGTGCCTTTGATTGAGACTTGTCTTTGTTTGAATCAAGAGTTTTTGATTAATCAAGAGTCTTTGATAACCTGCTTAAGTCACAAGGAAGGCTAAGTCACATAAGTTTGAGTCACACAGTTGTAATGCCCTCTGTGGGCTGACCCTGAAGAAGTGTATATATACTCTGAGGTTAGCATTTTGCTTTGGGGGCTCACTCATTGGAGGAGTGTTTGTGTGGAGACTCTGCATAGCTGTTAAGGAGCACGCCACCCCACCCCACCCTGCCCCAGCTTTGAAAACCGAGACGTTGGTGCTTCTGTCTCTGGTAACTATGTATGTATTGCTATGGACAGACAGAAGCCCTATCTGCTGTTATTTGCTCTGTTTATGTAATTTTTGCTTGTAATTTTTGTTTGTGCTATCTCTGAAGTTCAGTGTGGTGTGCTGACTTTTTCCCCTGAACTAAGTGAATGATATATGTATACTTAATTAAAGTGAGACTGCAAACCCCTTAAAGTTACTTCCCTTAGAAAAGCAGATCAAAGAACCTGTGTTAGCAGCCCTCCTGTGTGCTGGTGTTGTTAGTCTTATACCTCCACAAGAGCTGCTAGCAGCATCATTGTTACAGGTCACTTTAATTTAACTAATATTAATTGAGCATTCCCTGGAGCATTTCCTATATTCAGCTCCTTGGGGAATAGCAGATAAAAAAGATCCCTTAACTAAACTACCTTAGAGTAGTTTAGTGTACAACTCTCTACAAAATGGTCATTAAAAAGTATTTGTCCCTCACCTGCAGTAGAACCTTCCCAGATCTTATTGATCTGACCAGCCACAGTCAGACACGCCATACTGACCCAACAATGAGGTTCCATTTTGGTCATCTCCAAGCACAAAGGACAACAACAATGTATAGCTTATGCTACACATGGACATATTCTTGCTGCTGTCTAATTTTACCTGAAGTTACTGATGATGACAATACATATTTACATAGTTTTAGAGTCTGCAAAATGCTTTATGTGCTTTTATCATCTCATGCAATGGCTCTTTGAGGACAGTTCTATTATTATGCCCATAGTTACACCTGAGGAAACCGAAGCTCAGAGAGACTAAATGAATCATCCAGGGTCACACAGCTAATAAGTGTCTGAGACAGGATCAGAAGTGAGCTCTTCTTTAACTCCAAGTCTATCTACGTCATTCAGCCCACTAAATCCATCTCTGGATATAGATGGTAAGGACTGTATAATGTTTGTAAAAATGGTTCAGAACTTTAAAAGCTTCTGCTTGAAATAATTAGCCTTATTAAAATGCAAGAAGCGGATCTCATCAAGTAATAAAATTCTGTTTCTACTGTACATTATTTATAGAGAATATGATTCCTAATTATTATTAAATGGTTATTTTAGACATAGACTCCGAAATTGCCAATAGTTTGTGTTGCATCCGTATGGAGATAGCTTCATGGTAAAAAATTAAATTCGAATTATTTTAAGATTGTTACAGAACAATTATGCCGGTAAAGGGGAAGGGCAAGGGAATAATTATTAAGATAGCGCCCACTATGTGCCAGACACTGTGGTAAGCACTTCAAAAATTTCATCTTATTTGATTATCACAACAACCCTGGGAGAGGGGGATTGTTATCCCCATTGTACAGTTGAGGAAACTGAGGCAAAAAGAGGTGACATGATTTGCTGGGGTCACATAGTTAATAAGTGTGTGAAGCAGGATTTGAACTCATGTCTTCTTGACTTTGGGCCCAGTACTTTATCTATGTTACCACCTATTTGCTGATTTGAAAATCATCCAGTTTATATCACTTTATGATGGCTTAGGGTCCTATTTCAGGATGTTTTCTTGTTCTTCTTTTGATGATTTTCAAAGACGAAACTAGTATTGATTATTATACCACTGTGGAATGTGCTGCCTGTTTAATGCTTTTGGTGTTCATCTGACCAGTAAAGAAAACTAAATTTAATAGATATTAGTAAAATTATCTGAAATCCAATGCTAATAACAGCATGGAGCCATGCACTGAACTGGATATCAGGCTAAGAAGCTACACAAGCCAAGTGACATAGAGCTGCGCATGTTTGTTGAATTGAATTTTTATGATGGAATGCCAACATTCAGCTACTTTGCACATAAACAAAAAAAAGCTGTTTTCATACAAAAGTCTGCAGTCTGCCATTTGGTATGATTTGATATATAAAGGCTTACTAAGGTTAAAATATACTGAATTCCTTAATTGATCTGCAATCTCATCATTATGGCTATTCTATCCAAAGAAGTAGGTTACAACTCATTCATACTTACCTATAGTATGGTAATGGATTCATACCTCCATGTCCTCCCACAAATTCACCATTGGGGGTCCACTACCCAATAAGCATTATTCAATAAGTTAAAATATATTTATCTCTTTGTGTAATTGGTTATAGGTTCTCTTTCAGAATCAGAGATCAAAAGGAATTAGTTAATTTTGTAAATAAAATATATTACTTTTTTTTTAAAGAAAATGGAATGTGTTTTTCTGTGTGTGTGTGTGTATGACGATCATTCATCAGTTTAGATGTATTAATAGTAGAGAGAAGAAAGGAGTCAACCAACCTGAGACTATTACTCGTCTAAGAGAAAATGAGGACAGTTCCCCATAGAGAATAAGAGAAATATTCTTGAGAGAAGTGACCCTATGGTCACTTCTATATATATCTGGGAGTTTCTATCTACGTCTGGGGGTACATATATATATATATATGTGTGTGTGTATATATGTATATATGCATATATCTGAGAGAGTAAAACCTATTTTGATCAATCAAAGTGGCATCAAATAGTGTGGTAATATACACGCACACAAGTATATATACATAATCATATCTTCTACACACAGACATATATATGTACACATACAAATTTGACCTAGACCCAAACTAATTGCAGAGAATTTCCTAAGAAACTTCTTCCAATAACATGAACCTTAAACTGCCCCACAATGTATAGGTTTAGAAAGTTTCTAGAGTATTGATAGGCTATTTGAAAATAAATGACTAGCCAGGGTCACACTGTCAATTTGAATCAGAGTTTGAACTTGAACCCAGGACTCTTGGACTCTAAGCCCAGCCTTATATTAACTAAATGTCAATTCTTATTATAAAATTATACGTAATCACAGGCTGGTTTACTTATCCACTAGGGTTCTCATGAGACACTTAACCTTTCTGGAACTGGATTTTAGAACATGAAAGAACCTTAGAGAGCAAGCCATTCAGTCTCTCAGCTGATGCAGGAATTGCTCCTCAACCTCTCAAATATAGATTGTGCTACCTCTTCTCGAACATTTCTAGAGACTGGGGGCCAGTGTTGGATGAGTGCATGTGTAGTGATCATCAGTTTAGAATTGAGAAGGGTATTAGTGGGCATCTAATTTCATCCCCCCTTTCCATACATGTTCAGATTAAGGCCTAGGGAGATTGTGACTTGTTAAAAGTCTCAGAGGGAAGCAGTAGAAAAAACAATTATATTAATTGATGGTTTTTTTGTTGGTGTTCAAGTTATTTTTCAGTTGTGTTTGACTCTTTGTGATCCCATTTGGGGTTTTCTTAGCAAAGATACTGGAATGGTTTGCCATTTACTTCTCGAGCTCATTTTACAGATGAGGAAACTGAGACAAACAGGGTTAAGTGACTTGCCCAGGGACCTGCAGCTGGTAAATATCTGAGGCCAGATTTAAATTCAGGATGATGAATCTTCCTGACTCCAGGTCCAGTGCTCTGTCTGATGTATCCCCAGCTGCCCCGTTAATCTGTGTTATCAATCACTAAATCCTGTCCTTCTTCTGTTATACCACATCCACTGAGGAAAAGGCTGTCTCTCTCTAACTTTGGCTCACAGATATTTGTTTCACCCTCAAGAGTAGCAAAGAACAAGCATACTTCTCCTTCCATAAGAAAATCCTTTGAAGATTTAAGCTGATTTTGATTGTCCAGTCTACTCTTGAAATGTTCTCTTGTACTGTCCTTATACTTAGACTATCCCTTATACTACCCCTCATCTCCCTTATCTTTCATTATCATCTTTAATAGATGTCACATCTTGCTTCATGACTAGCCTCATTGGCATCCTTTAAGCTAATGTATTTTGAACATTAAATAGTAACACTATTAAGTCTGGGACCATATCTTTTGTGAAGTATTTCCTGACCACTGCAGGAGAAGGAAGGAGTGATTTTAACTTTCTTCAACATTCCACTGCTTCCAATTGTCAGGATCATTTGTTTATCATCCCTCACGTGAATATGGAAGGATATGAGGTGGTATGTGTCCATTTTCCCATCCATATGACAGACTCCCCCAGGCCAACTAATCCTTTCTATAGTAGTTATCTATTTAGAAAACTAAAATAGATTTGGATGTTAGCATCAATAATCACTCAAGTATTTGTTAGTCATCTCCTATATGGGGATGGATCAGCAAATATTTATTAAACACTATTTGGCAGAAACTGTAAGTTCTTGGGGATGAAAAGACTAAAGAGGGAAAGTCCATGATTTTAAGGACCTTTAAAATTTAGCTGGAGTAGAGGACACAGTCGTAACAAGAATATACAAAAGATGCATGAGGTTGTATGTGGAAGAGCCAAAGTCAAAACTGAAATAATCTTGTCCTCAAGGAGTTTATGTTCTGTCAAATAAAATGAAAATTGTATTTTCTATTGTGGTAAAAATGTAATAAGCAAATTATTATTAGGACGATGTGCTCTAACACTTCAGAAGCTCCTTGTTGCCACCTTCGCAGATGGTAAATTACATAACATAGTCTGAAATAATATTAAATGGGTTTTTGGATTATCTGATCACTATTCTCCCTCCTTCAGCACATATAATCAAGAGTTGATAGTACCTTTGGTTTTCTTATCTGTCCCTAGTAGTGAACATGAACTTGACTTGGAAATGAGTTACCTTTTTAGGATCATAGAATATTGTTGTTGGGAAAGACCTTGGATCTCATCCAGCCCAATTACCATATGAGGCCTAAATCCACTACATAACTTCAACAAGCAGGTTCCTATTCAGGCTTCCAGGGACTTAGACATAACTGTCTCTTAAGGCAATTTATTCATTTTAGCGATACCTCTAATTTGTAAGAAGTTCTTCCATATATTAAAACATAATCTATGTCACTGCAGGTTTTATTCACTGTTTTTAGTTTTAGTATTTAGAGGCAAAGCTCAATGTCTCTTCTGTCTTCCAAATGATAGCACTCCAAATACTGGAAGATTGTGATTTTGCCAATTTTCTTCTCCAAGTTTTTTCCCAACTTTCAAATGATTTGAAAAATAGTCTCTAATACTTTTTAGATTTATGATGAATAGTTTTGTTTAGGAAATCTTTGTTGTTTTTTTCTCATCGTATCATAATTAATGTTAATGGCAAAGCAGAAATGAAGGATTCAGGATGCTTCTTTTATACCTATAACTTTCTTATCAAAACAAAATGTAGAAAATCTTACTAAATAGGGGGCGGAGCCAAGATGGCGATTGGAAAGCAGTAACTGCTGTGAGCTCCCCACCAAGTCCCTCCAAAAACCTATAAAAAA
>CM053627.1:130099249-130143575 GCA_028646595.1 Phalanger gymnotis
CCGCGATCTGCTGCGCCGTGCCGCTAGGCTCTGCTTGGCTCAGCTCCGCTCCCCTCAGCTGGGGGCTGGGAGTTCCGTTTGAGACAGACCTTACCCCGAGACCATCCAGGCTGTCCTGGGCTGGAGCCCTGCTTCCCTCTGCCACTTTGTGGGTTCTGCAGTTGTAGAATTGGTTCAGAGCCATTTTTTTACAGGTTTTTGGAGCGACTTGGTGGGGAGCTCAAGCCAGTTACTGCTTTCCCGTCCCCATCTTGACTCCACCCCTCGAATGACTGACAGTTTTAAAGACTTGAAGGTTGTTGTTCATATGTCAGGATTTTCCAAAATAAAAGTCACATTATTTCAATTTGATGACCTATGAGAATGATTTTTTTTTTTGCAGATAAAAATCAATTCTCTCCAAATGCAGTTTTCCAGATTAGTGAAACAAGGTGCATTTTGCAAAGTTTCTAGAATAAGCCAACAAAGTGAGAAATATTTTATAAAGTTTACAAAACAATTCATCTTGCTTATTCTTTTTAGCCTTATAGAGTCTTTCTCTATCAGGAAGCAAAAGAAAAACCAAGGACAAAAACAAAAATTAAAAATAAAACTGGCTTTTTTTCTTGAACAGAAATCTGGCCCACACTGAATTTTCAAAGCTACACATAGCTATCTATAAAGGATTAGGCCTAGGGTCAACTTGATATTGCCTCTTTCTCAAAACTTTCCAGGGTGAAAACTTTTCTGATAATTCCCTCCCTAAATGAGGTCATCCAACTGAGTTCTGCACACACACACACACACACACACACACACACAAGTCCCCTTTTTAACAGGGTAACTTAAAAATTCTCTAGTGGTGCCTCTAGCATAGGTAATCTTCATAACGATCCAGATAATTTCCTCCAAGCTTTCATACCAAAGGGCATCTGAAATTCCCCTATACATCCTCACTATTGCATAGGTTAGACAAATGGAATAGCAGACGGCCATCAGGACAAGAAAAAGTTGACTCAGTTAGGGAAGTAGCACAGAAAGGGAACTTCTTGTTGACTTAAGGCACAAGACACTCTTATCCTAAGAAGTTGTAAGGCATTTTGCTTCCATAAAAGGCAAGCAGTATAGGTCCATTTAAATGCAAAAAGAACAAGAACATTTTTACTAGACAATAATAATGCAGTGGTTCCAAAGTTCCCACAGTAACTTAACATCAGTTCTTATATAGGACTCAATAATGTAGATTGAAACTTTCTAATACCAGGATTTCTAATGGTAAATTGGTTGTGATATAACACACAAAGGAAAAATCAGTAACCTTCTAGATTCTGAAGTCATGGATGGATGATATACCAAATGAAATTTAGTGGATATTACAAGTTCATGTCACTAAACAATAAATCATTATCTCCCTGACCTCAATTCATATTGATATATTTTTTAAAGAAATATTGATATTTTAAGCATTGCCTTCCATTTCCTAAACTAGAATGTACATTCCTTAGGGGGAAATAGAAAAGATCTGATCTTTTGATTTTTTTAACTCTCTGGAATTTCCTAGCACTAAAGCAGTTTTGAATCTATAGTAGATATTCTATGCATACTTCTACTTTCAGCCATACTTTGACAAATGATCAAACATAGACTTCAAATACCTCAATGATGAAATGAAGATTTAAATGTGAGTTATGACTGCCAAGTTTATATTCTACACAGGCCAAAGATCTCTACATTTGCATGATCTGAACAGCACAATCTTTGATACAGATTTGTGTTTCCGAGTCACTCCATTACTGCTTTTTTCTACTTCTCAAGAAACCATTTGTCTTTTATTTCTTAATTTTCAATTCTCCTCTTCTGCTTTATCTCAAATCTGGAATTTCTTACTTATTGTGAGAAAGATTTTTTTTCTCAGACTAATTTAAATTTCAAATGCACTAGGAAGTTTTCTTATGAGGAGGTGGATGCATTGGGACAATATTAAAATTTAATCACTAAAGAACAACAAAAAAGCATAATAAATTTGTTCAGAGCAAGAGATCTTTGAAAATGGAGACTATAATCCCTCATCCTGGGGAGTATGAGGCTAGTGGGGTACTTGGGCTCAGGAGTTCTGAACTGACTTAGGGCTAAAGATCAGGTATATGCACTAAATCAGGTGTTGATGTAATTAGTTCATATTCTTTCTATTCTTTGATGACATTTATCACAGCTCTTCTCTTTTTTAATTCCTTCTTTATATGAAGCAGTATATAAACGTCCACTTTGAGCCTCTCCCTTGCCCTTTAGAAGATCATTGACTTCAATTTCTTGAAGATTGTGTTGTTCCATTAGATGAAACCATACAATGTCAATAGAAGAATATTGGTATTAATAAGGGTGGAGGAGAACTTCATTTCAAGGAGAAGCTTGGGAGGGACCTTTAAGAGACCTTTGAAATTTCCAAAGGTAATCCAGCCTATATCTTTCTACTTAATTCTAGACCTAAATAACTTACCATTTCAAGTTTCATACACAGAAATACACACATGCACACATATGTGTATATATATCAATAAAGAGGGTTAGGGATAGTGATAGATATGGTGTGTGTGTGTGTGTGTGTGTGTGTGTGTGTGTGTGTGTGTGTGTGTGTAGAGAGAGAGAGAGGGACAGAGAGAGAGACAGAGATGGTGGAAGTAGAGAGAGTTAGATTTAGAGATTATATCCTATATTAACAAAAAAACACATCTTCGTAATATGTGTTAAATCAGGGGAAGCTGTCTAGACTTTACTGTCAGGGCCTTTTGGTCTTATGATATGTAAATCTCAGACAAGTTCCAGACATCCTCAGAACACCAAATAAAGGTGATAGCTTTGAGATGATGTGGGCATGTTAACTTTAAAGTTTTACTGAAAACTTGGAGATGATTTGGCTATGTTAATGAACTAACCCCAAGGTAACACAGATAAGAATTAGTCTGTTCCCTACTCCAAAAAACCTATTAAAATGAGAACTCAAACTCCTTCTGCTGCCCCAGCAATCTTCCATCTCCATCAGGTCAATGTTGCTTAGTTACTGTTATTTATCCTTAGTTTTCAATGAGGATTAATGACATCACAGGATGATGTCTTGATTCCTTTGGATTTAAGTGAGGAAGAGTTGCACAAAATTATTAGCCTTATTTTCTCTTCCAAGGTCACCAAAGTCCAGTGGCAGGACAAAAGTCAGAATGATTGGTCATAGTCCAGAATACAGTGGATGATACTGGCAATTTAGTTGATGGACCAAACTCTAAGTTACCTTCTTCACTTGCTTCAGTCACCTTCAAGGCCACTGGAAAAAAATGTTCTCATCTGCCCATTCTAGTGGAGGAAGTCTTCACATACTCAAGGGAGATACCCCCCAACTCAGCAATGGGTTAGAGGCCTATTGATTACCCTTAACCTGGTTTAGCCCATCTGCAGAGATGGTTTACCTGGCTGTGGCCACTGCACATGCTACAGCTTCTTGGAGCTACAGATGAGAATTGGGTGAAGGTTGATAGAAAATGTGGATGAATAGCCCTGAAAAAGCTCAGCAAGTCCTCATACCAGGGATGCCACCATCCTATCCCCTGCCCCCTCATTGTCTGCCTCTGTACTCCTCTTCACCACTTGTCTGCACATTCTGTTCTGTGGGCTTCTACTCTCTCTGAAGTTATTAAAGTGTGATTTCAGCCCTGTTTCTCACTGCCATCATGGTCTTTCCTGGTGTGTACCCAAAGAACTAGGCATGCTTACCACTAAATCATATTGCCTACCCCAATTCATAATTTCTTTTTAAAATTGTTATTGTTGATTTTATTTCTTTTTTGTGTTTTAATTTTTTGCAAATAGTATTTTATTTTTTCCAATTACATGTAAAGATAGTTTTCAACGTTCATTTTTATGAGATTTTTGAGTTTCAAGTTTATTCTCCCTTCCTTCCTCTCCCCTCCCCAAGATGGCAAGCAATCTGATATAGGTTATACATGTGCAATCATGTAAGCATATTTCCATATTAGTCATCTTATAAAAGAGGAAACAGAACAAAAGGGAAAAGTTATAAAAAACCAAAAACCAAAAGAAAGTGAAAATAGTATATATAGTATAAATATATAACTATATATAATATAAATATATACATATATTTATTTCATATATTATTTTATAGTAATATTATATATATATATATACATATATATATATATATAATCTGCGTTCAAAGTCCATAGTTCTTTCTTTAGATATGGGTACATTTTCCATCATGAGTCATTTAGAATTGTCTTGCATCATTGCATTACCAAGAAGAACTAAGTCTATCATAGTTTATCATCACCTAATGCTGCTGTTATTGTGTACAATGTTCTCCTGGTTCTGCTCACTTCACTCAGCATCTGTTCATGTAAGTCTTTCCAGGTTTTTCTTGAATCCTCTTGTTCAATGTTTCTTCTAGAACAATAGCGTTCCATCACATTCATATACCACAAGTTGTTCAGCCATCCCCCAACTGATGGACATTCCCTCAATTTCCAATTCTTTACCACAACAAAAAGCACTGCTATAAATACTTTCATACATGTAGGTCCTTTTCCATTTTTTTTTATGATTTCTTTGGGATATCGACCTAGTAGTAGTATTTGCTGGATCAAAGGGTATGCACAGTTTCATAGCCCTTTGGGCATAGTTCCAAATTGCTCTCCAGAATGGTTGGATCAGTTCACAACCCAATTCATAATTTCATAAATGAATTATCAATTTACATGTCTGCTAATTTTCACTGGACAAGAAGTTCACATTTGGAGTGCCAGCAGCTAAATCAATCATGTTAGACAGTCTAATTGTATGATTCTTAGCACCCTTTGCCTTTTTTCTTCTAATGTGTCATCATCACTACAGAAGAGGAAATAGACCACTCAGGATTGAGGGCCATTTTCTATTTTACTTTGTTTCATGGGTTGACATAATCAAATAATTCATCAAAAAGCACAGACTATTGATGATGAGGCTCTCTATATTAAAGTTAGGCTGGTCGTAAGGAATGCGAATGAAAACTATTGCCATCAGTGAAGAAAAGCACAAAAGATCACTCAGCTAGTGGCAACATTAAGACTAGAAGTTCCCTGATGCTTGGTTGAAAGATCTTTCTGTTACACCAACCAATTCTGTGTGCTTAAGCATGTCCACTAATGACAACTTTCAGTAATTGCCTCACTTACAAAACGCAGCTGTCAACAAAGGTAAGACTATTCTTTGTGGATCTTTGCTATGTATTATTTCATTCAGAGCAGTACATATGCACAAGCTTACACTGACAATATTTTGCTTCCTAATGGTAATGAAATGCAGAATAAGGGAAAGGAATCTCCTACTTAAACTTATAAATGTGTGCTGCAAAAAGCTGTGATTAGGGTGAGAGTAGTCCTCTGTCTTTCAAATAACAAGATGCAAACACATAGCCCCCTTATTTGCTATGTAGACAAATACAGATGGGAGAATAGTTTCTGAAAGTCCCCTTTGCAGTGAGATTAGCAAGTACCTTTGTGTGAAAACAAGGTAAGTTGTACAGCAATGAAATACAAATCAATTATTTTCGACCTAACACTAGCCAGAAGCTGTACTGCTAATTAAAGGGCTGTACTCAGGGCTCCCTCTGCTACAGCTCATTAAAGAGTTCATCACAAATGTTAAAAAAAAAAAAAACCTCAGGATAAGCAAATTCCAGAGCATTACTTTGAGAGAAGGCAGATGTCCATCTGGTTAGGATTACCTAGAATTCAAGAAGAGAAATACTCCTGGGGTAAGGAGATAGGATAAGAAGAGGTCATCATATAAGATTCCCCAATGGCTTCAATTGACATTTTGCCAAGGGATAGCTCAATGTCAAATAAGTAGGTTAGCCAATTCACCTTTGCTCACCTATTGAATTCATTGTGTGTTTCTTTTCTCTATTTGTGATTTTAGGGCAAATATTCAGTTCATATATTATTAATCTTTCCCACGGAAAAAGAACAAGGGTTTTGCTGAACTGAAAATTCAATTGGAGACAACATTTTGATGAGGAAGCCAAAAAGAGGGAGAGGGGAAAAGTTAGTATAAACTTGAACTGTGTTAATAGAAAAATAATGTTTTACACAAGGGAGTTTATCATTACCTAGTAGGCCTTGGTTATTTCAAAATTGGAGAATTGTGTCCAATATTAGGTTAGACTCAGAGTCAGGAAGGTTGAAGTTCAAATCTCATTTCAATTGCTTATTAGCTGGATGCTTTTATAAAACTCACTTGGTCCCTCTGTGGCTCAGTTTTCTCATCTGTAAAATGACAATAATAGCATTTACCTCATGGAATTGGTGTAAGGATTAAATAAGATAACAAATGTAAAGTGCTTTGAAAATCTTAAAGGACTATAAAAGTGTTTATTGATGTTACTAGTATTAGTATTTGGAAAAAAAATTAAGAAGATGGAGAGTATCTAGATGAGGGTGAGTAGGATGAGGATGAGATTCTATACCATACCGTGCACGAAGAAAAATAAGATTCTTTACCCTAGAGATGAAAGCACATAGTGGCAAAAAAGGTAGTTTTGTCCCAGGTTAGGAAAAGGTTTTACACTGAACGTCACATAAGACTAATTCTGATTAGTCCATAGGGCAGACCTAGAATCAAAGTATATAAATTACACAGAGACATTTTTCATCTTAACATAAGGAAAACTTCTTAGCAATTAGAGTTTTTCCAAAATAGAATGGTTTACTTCAGAAAGAAGTATGTTAATCCTGGTCCTGGAGAAACTGTAATAAAACACTTCAGCTTCTTCAGTAAAGAGGTTGTAGACTACAGGAATGGAATGTTGCACACACTTCCATAGTCCATCATCATATTGGTTGTTTTTGTTTATTGTTTTTCATTGTTACAAGGGAGAGCAGGATTTGGGAGCAAGCTCTATGCAGAAAAGACTGTGATGTCAAGAAAGAAAAGAAGAAAGAGAGAGAGAGAAGAGGAAGAAGGGAAGGAAGATGGGAGGGAGAGGGAAAAAAGGGAAGAAAGGAGAGGAGGAAGGAAGGAAAGAAGGAAGGATAAAAGAAACAAAGAAACAAAACAAGAGAAAGAAACAAGGAAAGAAAAAGAAAGGAAGGAAGAAGAGAAAGAGTAGGATAAGGCAGGAGATAAAAGGAGGGAGGAAGAGAGGGAAAAAGGAAGGGAAGGAAGAAGGAAGGGATTGAGGGAGGTAGGAAAGGGTGCCAAACATCCTGAAAAAAAGTGAACATTAACACTTCACAGAGTGTTTTACTAATTCACCAGGAAGAGAGATAATGGAAAGAGATGATTTGGTCTCTTCCTTCTCTTCCAAAAGTACTATAGTAGACTTGTTCTCACCAAACACACGACACAATTTAAAGAACTTGTTGCCAATACTGAATACTGTTTCCTATTAATGATGTTTTATTTACAGTAGTTTCTCTTCCATCATTAACAATGTCCTCTTTTCTCCATATTTAGTGACTCCTACCATTTTGTTTTGTTCTGGCTCAAGTGCCAGACTTCCTTGAACAACCCAGACCAAAGTAATTTTGCCTCCCTCTGACCCCTTAGAGCACTTATCTAGATTACTCATTTTACACTTACAAAAAGAAAAATTTCATCATCTTTTTTTCTTATCTTCCCACCTAGACTACAAACTTCCTTAAGGGAAAGGATTATGTCTCTCATATTTTTTTCCAACTGCCTCAGTGATAAACACAGTGAATTCTGAGTAGTAAGTGAAGTGAAAGGATATAAATAATTTTTAAAATAGCCCTTTGTTAAATTGATAATAGTCACTTTCAAAGGCATCATTAATAAACAAAGAGATTAAAAACTAAAACAACTTTGAGGTACTTCTTTGTACCTATAAAATTGGCAAAAAATGAAAGTTACAAGAGTAATTATAACTTTTAATTCAACAATCTATTTGTTGGAAATACACACTAAAATATAATAAAACAAACAAAAGAAGTCTCTGTTCCAAAATTTTTATTAAAGTATAATTGTAATCAGCAAAAAACTTGGAGCAGCCTAAGTATTAAACAATAGACAAGTGACAGAATGAATTGTGGAATATTAATTCAATTGAATTCAGGTCAATTCACAAGCACTTACTAAGTAACAACATGCTAGGAAAATCCTATTTTTACTCCACGTACAGACAAAAGACAAAAATAAAACTCTACTCTCAAGGTACTTGACTTGTTAGAGGTTGGAATTAAACCCAGCTTGAACTGATTTTGAGGTCTACAATCTACTGTGTCATTTTTTGAATAAAAGTCAAGATAAATTAAAATAATTAGTGAATCTCTGGCATAGAATTCTATTACCATATATTCTGTAGCAGAATGCAAAGTTCTCAAGGTATTTGCCAAGGAGATTTTGGATTGTATGTGCTATAAACTAAACAGATGCCCTCACCTGCTCAACTCTTAATAAATGAAGGTTGTTCAATTAAAAGTTAAATAAGAAATAGTAGGAATAACCAAGAAAATGCTTAGAGTTGGCATAATCTAGAGGCCCCATCAATTGGGTATACAGATAGCAATTTATGAATGATTTCAAACAATCCTTCCTTTTAAATAATTTTACCATCAAGTCAAATGTAGTTAAAAGAATTTCCCTGCCCATTGCTGTGAAGGTTTGTTAGGGGTTTTTTTTTGTTTGTTTTTTTGTTTTGTTTTGTTTTTTACTTCTTTCTACAACAGACCCCTTTGGGTATTGTCATTCTCTTAGATTCTTCCTCCTGCCTCCTCCTCTTTCTTATTTTTTTCTGCTTTTCTTATTGCTTTCTTCCCTTCCCCAGCCCCCTCCACTATAAGAATATGATCTCAGCTTTTTAGCTGTCCCCAGCATCTAGTTGGCATAGTAGATACAATGCTGAGTCTGGAGTCAGAAAAATCTGAATTCATATCTAGCCTCAGACATTTACTAGCTGTGTGGCCTTGACCAAGCTACTTAGCTTCAGTCTGCTTCAGTTTCCTTAACTGTAAAATGGACATAATAACACCTATCTCCCAGGGTTGTTGTGAGGATTAAATGAGATTTCTGTAAGACGCTTAGCACAGCTCATGGTATGTAGTAGCCATTTAATGATCTTTCTCCATATTTAGTGACTCCTACCCTTCCCCCTTCTCCCTTCCTCAGCATCAGTACATACAAGTGTATACAGGTGCTGGGTCATACTGGGGAAGGGCAATTCAAGAGGTAAAATAAGAGAAAACTATGTCCTGTCCTTCTTCTTCCACTCCACCTGCTAGATTCTCATCACTACTCAGAGTTATGGGCAAAAGTAATGAGATGTACATGACAAACTAAAAGGATATAGAAAAAAATTGCTTTTCTGGGTCAACCACTGCCTTTGATACATTCTTACTCCAGTATTTATTCTAGACTACAAAAAGATGATATCTAAACTTCTAAAACTGGTCAAGTTGGATAATTTTATTTGGGCTCAAGGGATGCTGCCAGAAGGGAATTAGAAAGCATTATTAAAGATTATGTAATCTTGGTCAAGAAACAAAAAAAAGGCTTGTTTTTGTTTTTTTTAATACCATTGCTAGTGAAAAGCAAGGGTTTCAGAAAAGAAATACAGATTTAGGAAATGAGAGATGTGAGGGATATGAGAATGGGATTTGGATTTCTAACCATGGCCTAAAATGCACGAACAATAGTCTCCAGAATTGGGTTGGAATCTACCTATCTGAGGATGATAAAAATGTACATATCTAAAGTCTCGAAAATCTAAATAAAGGGGCTTTAAATTAAAAAAGAAGAAATGAAAAGTGAGAGAGAAAAGCATCAGAGTATATCTAATCAAACTATATTCACTAAGGAGTAGATACAATTTTGGAAGGAGAATGTAAGTGAAAATGCCCAGAAATTCATACAAGACAAAATCCAAGAAGGACCCAGATATAATATCCATGGCCTCAGATAGCTGTGCACAAATGTAAAAGTTTGGCTAATAAGCCCACTGAAATAATGCAATAAAGCGAATTTGACTTCACAGGTATTGTTGAGACTAGGTATGATGGCATTTATGCATAAAAATAGCTCTGGGAGAATAAGACATTATTCAAAAAAGGAGAGTGTAGACAAAAAGAGGTAGCTGGATGGTATAATGGATGATTCGAGTTTGAATCCCACCTCAGATTCTAGTTGGGCTACTTTGTTCAAATCACTTACTCTCTCTCAGCCTCAGCAGATTCATCTATAAAATGGGGATAATAATAGTATGCTCCTCACAAGATAACTGAGAGGATTTATATGTAAAGTGATTTTGGGATTGTAAAAATTGTAGAAATGTTAACTACTATGAAAAGGCATAGAGGAAGAATTAGTATCACATGATAAATTATTTTCCATGGGAGAGTGGAAATTTTCTCACAAATAACTGATTGTTATGTCAATCAGATTTTCTGATCATATGTATGAGTTGAAACAGTAAAAGTGATATTTTTGTTTAAGAGGTCTAGAACACAGTACAGAAATGTGTGCATTAAAGAGTGTTTTCATTTGAACAAATACTTATTAAGCACCTACTCCTACTGTACTAAGTGCTAGGAATATAAAGGAAGGGGGAAAACCCAGTCCCTGCTCTCAGGGGAGCTCACAGACTAATAGGGGAAACTACATACAAACAAATTTGTACAAACAGGGTATGTAATGGATAAATTTGAGATAATCAGTAGAAGGAAAGTACTAACATTGTGAGATCAGAAAATTCTTGTAGAAAGTAGGATTTTGGCTGGGGGAAGCCAGGGAGGGAAAGTAATGGAAATAAGGAGGAGAGATCTCTGGGTGTGACAGGCAGCAAGTGAAACTTGTGCACAGTTAGAAGGCAGAATGTCTTATTCATTGAGGAACATTGAGGAAGCCAATGTTACTATATCACAGAGGCACAGCTTAAGGTTTAAGATGGGAAAAGTAAAAGGGAACCAAGGTATGGAGGACTTTGAATGCCAAACAGAAGATTTCATATTTGATCCTGGGGGCAATAGGGTAACACCGAAATTTATTGAACAAGGGGGTAACATCATCTAGCCTGTGCTTAGGAAGATTAGTTTGACAGCTGAGCAGAGGAAGGACTAATGTGGGAAGAAACTTGTGGCTGGAAAACAAGCCAGAAGGCTATTGGTATAGTGCAGGTATAAAGTGACGAGAGTCTGCATCAGGTTGGTGTAAGTGTTATAAGAGAGAAGGGAGAATTTACAAGACTTGGCAATTCATTGGATATGAAGAGTGGAAAATAGGCAGGTCATCTTCACTCCAAGCCCATCACCTTTTCTATCCTACTAGGCTATCTGTAAGTGGCAGTATTTGAACATTGGTCTATTGATTAATGGAATCAGGGCTTTCTGTTCCTTAGATACAAATTGGACCTTAGTAGATACATTATTTTACATGCATGCACAATACACACATGTGCATATATGCATCTATATGTAAAATATATATATATATGTATATATATGTGTGTGTATATATATATATATATATATAGGATGCGTATATATATTACTCGTACATGTAGATATAAGCTATCCCAAAAGTCTTGGTGAAATCTTAATCTATTAAAACTTAAAACACACACAAACACACACACATGCACACACACACACATACAATATAATTCCATTAGATTGTGAGATTCTTGAAGGCAGGGACAAGTCCTTGCCTCTTTTTATATCTCCAACACTTAGCCTGGTACATAGTAGGTGTTTAATAAATGGTAATTGATTGATATTCATATATTTATATATGTATAAATATGTATAGCACATATAGAAAATATATAGCAGTATAGAACTGTTATATGTTATCTCTGTTATTACATAGTATATAAAATGTATATGTATACAATTCATTTTATTCGGTCATTTCGAGCAGTTCCAACTCTGTGATCCATTTGGGTTTTTCTTAGCAAAGATACTGGAGTGGTTTGCCGTTTTCTTCTACAGCTCACTTTACAGACAAGGAAATTGAAGCAAACAGGTTTAAGAGACATGCCCAGGGTCACACAGCTAATAAGTGTCTGAAACTAGATTTGAACTCAGGAGGATGAACTTTCCAGAATCCAGCACTGGCACTCTATCCACTGTACCACATAGCTGCCCCTTATGTGTATATATATACCTACATATATGTATGTTTGTATAAGTTATATACATGTTTATGTAAGAGATGTTTACATACATAAAGCATGTTTGCACAATACGTGTTTGCTTACATATTACAAATATATACATACACATATATTCAGTTATATAGTATTGCTAGTGCTAAACTCCAGACACATGATGGATTGAAAAGGCATTTTGTGGGCCTAGAAACCCAACTCTCCACAGCTAGATTAATTCTTTGAGAAAATGTGTTTTGTCTTCTAAAAAGTTTATTTGGAAATTATTTATTTGAATCATAATTATCCACAAGTTTGGGACTGCCTGCACTCTCATTTTTTAATAATAGTCACTGAAGATTTGAAAGTCACATACTAACAAAAAAAATATGTGGAAGAAAACACAGCTGTAGTCCTTAACTCTGCCAGCAATTGTATTGCCTACTGGGCTGGCAGATAATATTTGTTTTGGAGCCAGAGTTTTCTTTTTCATCCCAAATCTCTGTCCTGTGTAAATGCAGACAGATCTGATCAAGTGTTCTGGAAATGGAGTCCCCCAATCCTGCCAGACAAATAGCCCAAGACTAGATCACCAAACACATGGCTTCTAATATGTGATTCTCTCTCTAATTTTAATTTTCTGACCCAAAACATCTGTAAACCAAAGAAGGCAAGCCAAAATAACCTTATACCAAATCTATTCAAGTCTGCAAATGTGTATTTACAGACTATGCTGGCTCATCAAAAATAAAGGATTTCTTCCAAAATTTAAAAGTCAATCATGTCTTGAGAGATTTTTTTGGTCATTACATAAATATAAAGATATAGAGATGGGAATAGATATAGATATAACTATATCTATACCCATCTCTCTCTCTGTCTCTCTATGTATAGATACATGTATGTATATATGCACACATATATATGCATATATGTATTTAAAAGGGAAAAAAACTAAAATGCATAGCAAATATCCATTAAACCACAGAGAATCTTGGAATTAAATGTGATGTTCAGGAATAACCTTACAAGGTAAGCTTCTGAAGCTGCCAAAAACAAAATAAAATAAATGCAAACAATAGAAACCTTTTTAAAGAAAATTATAGTGTTCAGCCTGCAATCATGTGCCTCACTGGAACAAATTTGTTAATACAGCAAACATGCTTGTTTCTAAATATCATTTGCCCAGGCTTCTAACTAGAGAAAAATGAATACACCCAGAGGAAGAAATAGATTTTGGACAAGTCAAAGGATCCAAAGAAAGCATGGATTCATTAATTGATCTATACTTGTATATCTTTGTAACTCTTTTTTGCTCTGTCCTTATGAAAATACCATTTTTGCCCCTGTGAAAATCTTGATGTATATTGTTTGATGTTGTAGTAAAACTGTAGGATCCTTAACCTAGAGTAAAAAGTAGGACTTCAATATGAAGACACTTAAGCTAAGTAGCCCAAATAATCATAAACATATAAGCAATGATATATAATTTTCCACTGTCCTGACATACATCCACTTGCACACATAATACTTAGAATGCACATGATTTTTATATTATGTCTATGTGTATATTGCATATATACATATATATGTATATATATATATGTTTCTCAAAGCTTATGGAAGATGAAATAATTATAGAGCAGGAGCCTCACCACAGAGAATAGATTTTAAATGCCTTACTTATGTTTCACCTGGGGTTCCTAATCTTTATGTGAGCCCACAGAAATACTACCCCAGGTTTAAGACACCCTATTGGTCAGGAACTCTTGATTCTCCATCAAAATGTTACTTTGATCCAGAAGACACGTTAGTTCGAACAGAAAAGAAGTTAATCAAACATCATTGGCCAAAAAAAGTGTCAGGACAAACTTCTCCCCATTCCACATATTTCTCCCATGAAAAATCACACCTCCAATTGGCCGGGGTACAAATGTTAAGAATATATGTGACCAAAGAATATTCGTGAGCTGTACACCTTTTGAGGAAACATGTGATCAGAACTGACAGCTTCAAAATTGGAAGGCTATCCTTCTCCTCTGGTAATACAATCATGCTGTTCTCTGTTGCTCACGGCTGACCACAATGCCCCTCTGTACTGGGCATGTTGTCTTTATTGGGCTTAACATTTTTGCTTGCCATCTCTGCTGGTTTCGCAGTTTCTGACCTTCCCTCTGCTATCAATTCCTGGGTTTCAGCCGTTCGGGGCCATCTGTTAGATGCTCAGGACCCATCTGCAAAGGGGCAGTAGTAACTGGGCAGTCTCTTCCTGACACCAGCAATCTAGCAGATCTTCAGTTCATAATCTAGGCTATGAGCTGCCACACCTGGCTAGAGGCAAGACACAAAAGCTAAAGAGATTGTTCTGTGTTGAGATAAAGTCTGCTTTTTTAATTGCCTATGTTTGATAATAATTTGAAGTCCACATACCTAACAAATATCGGACACAGTGTCAACAAAGTCCTTATAATGTTTACTTAAATTCTGGTAGGAGTCCTGTGTCCCAGCCTCCCCATTATCACCTACACCTACCTAAATAAAGCATTTTAACGGCTTGACCAAAAAATCACATAAGTGGGACAAACTTCCCAATTATCATGCAAATGAAGCTGGGCAAAATGAAGGCTAAGGGAAGAAGGCTAGGCTATTGTCCTCCCCCTTCCTGTCCCACATTTCTTCCTTTATTATTATTGAAGAATTTACCCCCACACCATGTAAATCTGAGTGTTCCCATGATTCCTATTCTCTTTAGAAATGTAAGTGACAGGGACTGCAGAGGCAAACAGGATAACCTTCTCACACCTTAGGTTGGGTATGTGACAGAAGGGAGGTTGCACAGGTAAACATGACAATTCTCTCTTAAGAAGGATTCCATATGTGCCAGACTGCAGGTAATAAGTACATTCATGTGTTTTTATACCACTTAGTAAGCGGTCACCTACCTGGATTGTAAACTCACCACTGATATAACACTAATCCATCTACTTTTACCTAATGGAATTGTTCAATACCAGGCCCATACAACATGTGTGCCTTGTAGATAATAATAAGTTCCCTTTACTACATATTTCTTTAGGGTGAAACCCTAATGAAGAATTTTCTTCCAACACTATGCTGATCTGCTGGAAAACAAACACCAAACGACAAACCTGGGTTTTGAACTGTATTGAAGTCAGCACACACACACACACACACACACACACACACACCCTGCATTTATATGCTGTCTATAGCTCTACTCTATTCAAAATTAAATTTATTAATTTATTTTTTTAATACCTACGATATAGCAGACCCTATACTATTATTCACTGGTGAAAAAAAAAAAAAGAAAAAGTCAACCATTTTAAGGAATAATGCATAGTATACTTTCCTATCATCATTTCACTTAAGCTTGAAACTGGGGCATCTAGGTCATACCCTATAATATTTATAGGCCAACGATGCATGCTGGGATAAATGATATTATGGCCATAATCTCTGTATTCTACCTGACTGCTATGGTAAGTAAATCTTAAAACAATTTCACAAGTCTTGGATTGACATTACTCCATATAAGTCTTTCTTCTCTGTTCCACTTCTATAAGGCATGCTGTCATTAGGGTACCATATGTTGATATAGGCAATACGTAATTAATATGTAGCTAATATAAACTACTATTCTTGTTATTTGAGGAGAAAGCACATGTTATTGATGTTATATTTAATTTAATGATTGTTAGGTTTTCACCAATTGTTTTGATTACATGTTACAGTTTCCTTTAGGTTTATAATTAAAATAATTAATATTTTCGCTATCCCATTTTTCTTTCACAACATTTTTACATTCAAAAAATGTAAAGCAATGTTAATAGATTTACAAAATTTTGGTCAAAAATATAAATGAAATGTGGTTGTTTTTTGTTTGTGAGTTTGTTTTTATTTTCAGTTTCAAAACTATAATAAATGGCCACCATGTACTAGAAATAGATGCCTAGATGATCTCAGTCTGCTGGTTTATTTGCAAGTAAAAACATAGCATGGCATAATGGATAGATAATTGTCCTCCAAGGGGAAAGTTCAAGTCCTACCTATGACCAATATGGGCTCTGCTATCCTGGGCAACCCACATTACCTTTAGGTTGCAAATCAGGTATTGATCTATATTAATAGAGGGAGTTCCTTTTGTCCTGGTGAAATACAGATATGATTTGGGGGAAAGATTGTCAGTAATATGAAAAATGCAATTAAAGCTGTCATTGAATTATCTTAAATCATTTGGATAATGCTTGGCTCCTTCCTCTACCACAACCATTTTCATCACTGTTTTCAGAGTTTCAATAATCCATGCTGTTCAATGAAAAATATATTCAATCTTAGTAGGAAAAAGCCAGTGTTTTGCATATTGAAGCAATAGTAAAACATCCTCAGTGTAGCTATTCAAATGAAGGATTGCATTGTTTCATGGAATATGCAGAATATTCTGCTACTCCCATTTGGCAACCCTGTGCCAGAAACAAAGTACTTTACACATTAGCAACATTCAATCCGAAATATCATACAACAACAAGAAAAACTCTGAACACTATAATAATATCAAATATTCAAAAATAATATGCTATTAGAAGTAAAGTATTTCTAAATGGGAGTCTGTTGTCACTGTCTTAATTCATCAAGGACTGTGACAATAAACTTATCTGAATTGTCAGGATTGTGATGTATCTCATTAGTTGCATTTAATTTTCCAGGAAAAAGAAGTATGGTTGGAGCTAGTGTGTTCTATAGACCTTATGCATTAGAGAACTTGATAATAGCTATAGAAAGCATGCAATCTGCAAATCCACAGGATCTGGTTCTCAACTCCAGGAGACTTCAACAAAGTTGGAAAGCCCTCCCCCGAGCCCCAGAAACATCAGTCCCACCAGAGGTCTCTATTGTAAGAGTGGCATACATGCTATTTTGCAGACCCAAACTAAAGAACATTACCACAAAATAACTTGCTCTATCTCCGAAAGAAGCTGGCTCCCAATATAGGAATGACAGAAATTTGAATTTATTGATCTGGCACTGTATCATATGGTAAGAAGTATAGACAAAGGTTTAAGAATTCCTTTAGTGTAACCCTAAGCCTGCCTATCAATAGCTATGAATAGCAATGGATAGAAATGAAAAGGAGATCAGCTTGGGCTCAACCTAAAGAAATACTTCCTAGTAATTACAGCTATCCCAGAATGGAAAAAATCTTTCTCATAAGGTAATAGGTTCTATCTTTTAGAGGTCCTTGAGCAAAGGCTGGATGATACTTAGGCATTTCATAGATGGGAATTCTCCAAAAATGTGTTGGGCTAGATGGCCTGAGGTTACCCTATGAGAGTCAGTGTTTCGATACTAGAAAAGTCCTCCATGTCAATTTCAAGATCAAGTCTTTTTTTTTATTCTATGCATTATACCACCCCTAATTGACAGTTGTTTCTGGATCTACCATCACCATCACCACAACCACCACTACTACTACTGCTACTGCTACTGCACTTTAAAATTTGCAAAGAACTTTAGACATATTTAGGACCTGCAGTGGGGTATGGAGGGTTAAGGAATTTGTGTGTGTATATATACACACACACATACATACATATGCGTAAATACATATACATATACATACAGGTGTGTATATATGTGTATATGTGAGTATATGTATATACATATAAATATAAATACACACACACACGTGTGTGTGTGTGTGTGTGTGTGTGTGTGTATGTGTATGAAGAACTCAGGCCCAGAGAGATTGAGTGATTTAAGATCACACAGGTGGTAAGTGGCAGGTTTTTTTTAACTGTATGTGAACTCAGTCTTCTGACTCCAAATTTATCAAGCTATCTACCATACCACAGTGTCTCTACCTAAAGACTTCCAATTAGGAGGAACTCATTATCTCAAGAGGCAAGTTATCCCACTTTTGGAAAACTAGTTGTTTATACTTTTTTCCCCCTTGCCTAAAGCCTAAATCTCTCTTCCAGAAACGTCTACTCATTGCTCTTAATTCCATCCTCTGAGGCTAATGAAAACAATACAATTCCTCTTCCAGATCATGGTCATTCAAATTCTTGAAAACAGCCATTATCTTTCCCTAAGTCTTTTCTTCTGGCACCTAATATTCCCAGTTCTTTTAAAAATGGTGCTTGTGTGATATGAACAACAATCAACCTTTCCTGTCACTGGACACTTGCACTTATACTCACAAAAATGTGTCCTGGACGCTTGCATTTGTATTCACAAAAAACTGTCTACATTCTTCCTGAAATGTGGTGCCTAGAAGTGAACACAGCACTCCAAATGTGTTCTGACAAGGACAGATACACATTTCATGTATTCGTAAATATTCCCCAGTGTTTAACATATTCTCTTCCCATCATTCCCTCCGCATCCTAGTGATTCTGAACCCTGGCTGTCATTAGTTAAACTTTGTGCTTGGTCTCTCCCATCTCCCTCAATGCAACCTCACCAAAGTATCACTCTAAAACTACCCACCTCTTCCACTGTGCTCTCTGGAATACCTATTCCATAGGTAATAAACTGGCTTTCATTTGAAACCTTTTCCATTCCTGGTCTTTTCATTCCTTTTCTTTTGCTTATCACTGAAACCCAGTTCCCTCTTTATTATACAATCTTCCTGGACACCCTTTCCAGCACAGATTGCACTTTCACAATATTCTTCAACTCTCTCATGACAGGGAGTTTGAATTCTCCATGTTCCCCATTGCTACTACTAGAATCTGCCTCTATCACCATCACTCAATAATTTCTCTTCCTTTGAGGTTCTTTCAATGTAAGGTTAGATAGCTAAATTATGGTGACTATTGTCTATTGAACTCCAGGGCATTCTCTGTTCTTCTTCAATGAATTCAGTTTCTATTTCACAATTTTTCTCTCATCTCCAAATCTTGACCTCATATTAGGGCACTTTAACACACATATTGGGACTCTCTCAAACAACCTCCCATTTCTTCACCTTACTCATTTCCCGTGACCTACTCCTCCAAACCTACCATAGCTACCCACAGAAATGGTCACACACTTGATCTTGCCATTGGCCCAAAAGAGACCACTTCTGAAATTCCTTTACCTGATCACAACTCATTGTTATTTCAACCCTCCTTCTGCCTTGTAACAGCAAACCTTGGTCTTTGTCCTTACCATGACTTCCAATCACTCTACCACTAAGTTCCTTTCCAGGCCATCACCCCGTCACTGGCTAAGCACTCCTCCCTTCCTCATCTTGACTTCTTAGTAAACAAGTTAATCTCTACACTGTTCTCTTCTCTCATTGCCCTTGCTATCTTATCCTGTCTTTAACTCTGTCTTGCCATGTCTCAGCCTCAAATTACTCCTACCACCTCCTGACTTCCCTCCTACTCATACGCTACTGAATGAAGTTGGAGAAAATCATGAAACTGTGCTGAATGGGTCCATTACAAATTTGTTTTATATAACCTGAAATGGACCATAATTGCAGCTAGGTGATCCTTTTACAGCCCCCTAATTTACTCTCTATCCCACACACCACATTGGCTAGTCCAAACCTTTTATCCCTCTCAAACCTCCCATAGCTCTTCCAGTTTGCACCCTATCAGCAAAAACCTTACCCAGCATTTAACTAAAAAAAAAAAAAGAAAAATGAGGTCATTTACTACGAGTTACCTATTCTCTCCTCCTTGTATCACATCATTATCTGAATAACCTATCATTTATATAGCTCTATGTGTTTTGTTAAATGCTTTACAAAAATGATCTAATTTTATCCTCACAACAACCCTGAAAGGTAGACAGTGTTATTATTTGTATTTTACAAATGAGGAAACTGAGGCTGACAGAGTGACTTGCCCAGGGTCACACAAACTGCTAAGTGTTCGAGGTCATATTTAAATTTAGGTCTTTCTAGATCTAGATTCAGTGCTGTATCCACTGCACCACCTAAGATGCATTGTACTACTTTCTTCTCCTTCATTGCCATCTCATATAAAGGGCAGTCCATCTTCTTGCCAAAGAATGCCCCCTCTATATGCAGATGACCCTATTCCACCACCTTGTCTTCTCCAATCAGACTGCCTCACCTATCATCCCCACTCATTTATCTTCAATCTCTCCACATCGACTGGCCAATTTCCTATTGCCTACTTCATTGTCAAAAATTCCTCACTTGATCCATGCATTCCCAATAGCTACTGTCCCATATTGGTCCACCTTTTTGTGTGGCTAAACTCCTGGAAGAGGCTATCTATAATAGATGTCTCTACTTCATTTCATCTCTCTGGGTGTCACCACATTTGGGTGACAGATGGCTCTGGCAGAAGATTTCATTAGTGTGATGGAAGCTCACATTTCCTTGGTACATTCAGGTTTACAAACCACAACCACCTCACAGCAACACTGTGAGATAGGTAGTGCAAAAAGTATTATTCCCATTTTATAGATGTGGAAACAAGGACCCAGAGAATTTAAATGATTTGTCCAGGATCAAATACCTAGCAGTTCTAAAAGAAGGACATGAATCCTGGTTCTTCTGATTCCAAGTACAGTGTTCCAGTGGAATGATTATTCAGTTTGGAGTCAGGAAGACCAGAGTTCAAATCCCATGTCCAACACTTGCAAGCCATGTAATCCTAGGCAAGTCATTCAACCTTTCTAAGACTTAGTTTCCTCATCTATAAAATGGGGATGATAACCTCACATATTTCACACAGTTGTAATAAATATCAAATCAAAAGGAGTAGAAGGTCTTGGAAGAAAGTTGGTGGGGAGAAGGCTTTCCATAATGTTTGTTCTATCATGCCCTCCAGTCTACAATGTGGTTTGGGGACAGTGTGGACTGAGATAGGCAAGACCCCCTTCGAGGGCCTGCTCTTATTCAATCCTCCAGTGAACAGTGTTTGGATCGAACACTGTAGTGGAATCAGGCAGACCTTGGTTTAAATGAAATCTCTGATATTTAGTATGTGACCATGGGCAAGTCACTCAATTTTTCTGAGGCTCAGTCTTCTCATCTATAAAACAGAAATAATAACTTCCTTAATACCAACATGACCTGGTTGTTTTGAGATACTAATTGTATATTGTATCTGAAACACCTTGTACTCTTTAAATGGTGTACGAATAAAAGATAGTAACAGTATTAGATGGTTGCGTAATCTAAGCATAGCTAGCACTATATAATGCCTACTATGTGCCAGGCACTGTGCTAAGTGATTCAAAATATTCTCATTTTATCCTCTTAACAAGCTGGAAGATAAGTGCTATGATACTCGTTTTATAGTTCGAGAAACTGAGATGAACAGAAATGCAGTGACTTTGCTCAGGGTGCCAGAGCTAGTAAATATATGAGATCAGATTTTGACTCAGGATGTCCTGAATCTAGGTCCAGTGTGCTATCCACTGTACTACCTGGCTGCCTCTTAATATTTTATGGGTAATACTCCCCCTGGACAAGACATTTAAATTCTCTGGGTCTTTGTTTCCATATCTATAATGGGGATAATATTCCTAGGTAGTAGGGTCAGATTTCTGGCAGACCTCTGACCTCAAACCATTGCATTCATTCTAGATTTATATTTCAGCATGTTATCTCCCTTCTTCCCAATTACATATTAGTTGGCCCAATAGTGAAATTATTATATCACCCCAGAGGGAGAGAGATAGAAGCAAATGACAGAGACATCCTGTGCTAAAATTCAGAACGTATCCCCAAAGTCTCTACTTGCCTTATGTCCAAGTCATCTGCACCAGGCCTAAAAAGTCAATCACTAATTTACTGGGATATCTGGGAAGAGACATGAAACATGGTGATAAAAATGAGTATATGGAGCAACTTGTGGAGGAAGCAGAGCGATAACTTGAATAAAAATATGATGCTAAAAAATGAAAAGATAAAGAATAGAGGGTCATGCCAATGGAAGAAACAGTAAGCGGTATTCCAAGAAAACAGAACTGGTCAATAGACAAGACCTAAAAGCAGAAGCAGGCTCAAGAAATCAGGACAAATCAGAAGTCAAGCCAAAATTAAAACAGATAAATGAGCATGGACTGACAACAAGTGACAATCTGACAAGATGCTTGACGTTGGCTTGGAGAGCATACCTTTTGGGGCCACATTTGCATGTATTAAGCATGCCACCATAGTTTTCCATAAAAAGGAAAAGATGTCAAATGTTTAGACTCTATCCATAACTCTGCCCATTTCAATTCAAGACAAGAACAGAGGTAGGTCTCAGAACAGTCTTGATTCTGATCCAAGAGAATATTCTTTTCATTATTAAATATTATACTTCTGTCCATGGTAGTGGTGATGGTAAGGGTGTTGTGTGTGCATATGTTCATCATAGAACAGTATTTCATGTTACCCCTATTTTCACTGGAATTTAGGATCCTCCCTATTAAAGTGAATGCATACACACATGTAAGTGACCATGTCTCTTCTCAGAGGAAATCAAATTTATCTGTACACTAATAGGTTTCCATTTTCCATAGTACTTAATATAGAAATAGCATATTATAGGATTGTTAATTCAAATATTAACGTCCTATCATATTATCCCAAGGTTATCCTGATATCATATTATTGCAAGGCTAAAAACCGGATCAACATTACCGATACTGCATCATTTCACATTTATATTCTTCCCTTCCTAAGTTTTCTAGACTACATTTTATTCATGTAGAATTGCTTAACAACACAAGACCAGGTCTGATTTACATCCAAAAGTACCTCTGACAGAAGAAACTACATTTTTTTCAAACAGTAATGGAAAACATTATTCCAGAATCAAACTCATTCAAAAGTCAGCGCTATCAAAATTCAAAGTTTTCCCACCAACCTCTTAACTAGATTGCACATTTTATAACTTACATTCAGGTATTATTTATGGTACACTTTGACAAGTTACCATAACAGGAACAAAACTTCCGAAGCTTAAAAATCAAACGGCATGCTCATATAACTATATTAATTGCTATGTTACACAGAAAGGAGCAAACCAGAGCATTTTGAAAAAGGTAAAAAGAGGATTATACCAAGTGAAAAGACTTACTTAAGATAAAACACATCCTACTAAGAATGGGGACTTTTGAAAAACCTTATTTACACAGCATAAAATTCATGTACTGGACTGGAGAAGCTCTAATAAACATTCACTAGTACACTATCGTATGCTGTTTGAATCTAAGTTTTCCCTTCTTCCAATGGCCATTACAATCCATGCAAAATTCAAATCAGTATGATTTTGTTTTTTAAGAGTCTTCATGTTCCTAAACGTCATCAAATTTCTTTCCATTGAATATATCTTTGAAGAATGCCATTAACTTACAACATGCAATTAGAATCTAAGCTGAAATCACTTCAGGATTTAACCTTAAGTAATTTAAAATTGAGCAATAAGCCATCTCAGGCATATAACCATCTATGGTTCTTTGACCTCAATCTATAGGAAAAATTCAGTTTATATTGAGATGGATTTGATTTTGCCAACATCACCCACAGTGAATGTATCAGAAAAGAATACCCACACATTCTCCAAAAATAAATGTGAAAAAGTCACAAAGCATGTCCCTAGGGAAATCGGGAACTATGGTGGACAAACAAGTGTCACAGCCTGAAGTCCTCTAGAGAAACTAGGAACAAAAAAATCTAAAATATAGCCTTATATCATTAGTGAGAGAATAGGAAAAGAGTAATCCCAAGTTCAAAGTTAAAAGGTATATCAAATTGTTTTCTCACTGGCCTAAATTTTTTTTAATGATTTGAGGGACCTTCAAGGCCCCACCAGCTCTAAAACTATAATTTTATGAATTTCTATCATGTATTTTAAAGGAAAATTATGAATTTATGTTTTTATCTTTGAGCCTATTATAAAACTAAGACTATGTTTCCTTACCTAAAAAATGGGATAATGGCCACTCTCTCACAGAATTATTGTGAAGACCATGAGATAATACAAGTCTTCTGTAAACCTTAATATACTCTATAAATGTTAGCTGTTATTATTATGAAAAGAAAATGTGAAAAGAGTAATGGGTTGAAGATATATAATAACCCAGGTGTCAATTACCTGGAAGTGCCCCAGGTCCACAGAATCGCTAATGTCCAACAACTGAAGACAGAGTGATTTAATTTGAGGAAAAAACATTCTGTCATACCCACTGCAGAGGCAAGTTCTGCTGAATTCAACAGCAAATGATTCAGGTGGTGATTGTAGTGACTGCTCCCAAGACAGACAAAGACCTAGTCAATGCATATGACTGCGGGTCATACATCAGTCTTTCTAACCAGGCAAACAACAGTGCTATGAATAGCAGCTTCTTAAAAAGAAACATCACTGACATAGTTTATCCGTGGGCAGAAGTTGGCACCAAATGCTTAATTCAGACTTTATACAATCTTCAACATGTAAATGGAGTGTGAATTGACTTACTATGAATTGACTCTTCTAGTTTTATGATGGGCCAAAGGGCTTTTTCCCCCTTTGGCTTTCCATGTTATAATGTAATAACATTACCTCAAAATGAGCAAATAGAAAAAAAATAAAGCTCTTTTTATTCTGGGAAGCAATCAGTCTTATTTCCTCAGAATGCATTCAATGTTCCTAACAAATACTTTTAATTATAGCAGCAATGACCCATTTTGAATGGAAACTAGATATCAGTTGTTTTTAATGCCAAGCTAGAGCTCAGGGAAGATGTGTGTGTGTGTGTACATATATGTATGTATATACACATATGCATATACATATATATGTATGTATGTATGTATATACACATATGCATATATATATACATATATATATATATTTCCAGAACATTCGAGCAATTCTTCAAATGAGTTTGAGCCTTCAATTAGGAAAGAGGCACTTACACAGGCTTGGGGGAAAAGGCACTCATACAGATCCTCCAATTGTACTTTGCAAGATAATGATATAAACCACAGCACATCACAGAAGATAATGATCTTCTAGAGCTTTCACCAAAATCTCATGAGCTTAAATCAGATCTTTTTGCCTCTAACACATGCCTTAAATTTCTACTGATCATGATGAACATTGTGGAAAGACAACAATCTAAGGCTTGTGAGCCTTTAAGATCCTTATAAAACTGACACACATCACAGAGATTTGGCGAGTCTCACTGGATACAAAGGACTCGCTGTCATAATATGCAGGGCTCCCACAGAACCTGGCTCCAATTGTCAATTTAAGGACTGATGTAGGCAGCATACTTAGGACAAGAGTTTACTCATTATAATGGGTGCCTCATTTTGCCAAAGAGATGACTGAGTACTCAAAGGCTATGCTAGTAGGGGTCCGAATTGGGAAGTTTTGAGTGTAGGCTCATTGCCTAGAGATTGAACCCAGCTAAGTGTGGTGGGGCTCTTCAGAACTCACCAGGTAATGAATTTGTTTCTGACATACCAACTCACAACAATAGTCCACTACAAAAAATGATGAGATTCCAGCTGAACCAATGAAAGAGAATCCATCCCTAGGTAGTCATGCCTGCTTGAAATGCTAACGGTTAGAAATATAACCTATTTGGTTTAGGATAATAGTTAACCAAATTTTGTGTAGAGTAGCTCTCATCTTCTGAATAGTTTGAGAGGGTTATTATTGGGGAGGGGTGGGAGGGAAAGCACTTTAAATTTCATATGAAAAACAAAATAGCATTGTGCTGCATTTCTAGGCCTTAAAAAAATCTTTAATTCTTTCCTGAGCAGCAACGTGTTGTAATGGATAGAAATAAAAAAGAAAGGGGTTCTAATATTGCCTCTGATGGGTACTGACTGTATCTGTGCCAGTCAAGAAATCTCTCATTTCTCAAGGAACTCTAAAGAAAATAAGTAACAGAACAACTGCTGGTTTGTAGTAGATTTCCTCACTCAAAGTTCCTTATATAAGAATAAAATTACAGACCCAGACCCAAACAAGCAAAAACAAAAAAACAAAAATTAATTGTTATTCAATCCTTTTTCTTATCAAAACATTTATTGAACTCAATTTAACAAACATCATTATGTACCTACTATGCCAAAGCACAGTGCTAGATAACGAAAGGGAAAGGGAAATAAGAGAGGGAAACAGATCCTGCTCCTTTTTGGAACATACTTTCCTCTAGGGATGGAAATGTGTGTTTGTGTGTGTTTATGTGTGTGTGTGTGTGTGTGTGTGTGTGTGTGTGTGTGTGTGTGTAGATAAGCTGTTGTTTCTCCTTCATTCTTGAAGAGGACCATGAAATCTGGAAGGTGATGGCATGACTTGCAAGTGAATTGGATTTAAGTGAGGGAGGGTTGTGCAAAGTACCAGCCTCATTTTCTCTTCTGGAGCCATCTGGGCCTAGTGGCAACATATATGACTCTGGATGATGTAGATGAGTAAATAGAAGGTAACTGACACAGAAGAGAGAACTAACAACTGGGATCCTGAACAGTTTGACTGGGATTTGGTTCCTTAAGGAAAATAAGAATTCTGTGAGAAGGAAAAAAAGAGGGAAATTTATCACAGGTGTAGTAAATGGGTAAAAGTATGAGAAATGACACAGAAATAGGAAATAAAATACCAAATTCAAGTAACAACTAGTGGGTCAGTTTGCTAGAAGTTCTTTCTTCCTATTCACGTGTTACTCATGAAATTCCCTTTAAGCTTGGTGTATCTTCTAGTATTGGGCCCCTTGTGGATTCTCAATGCTACCTTTCCCCAGTATGTCTAATTTGACCCTGATCCCTGACATTCTAAGGACATTTATAAGATGTCAAATAAAAAAGTCCAAATCTTCTGATCTTCTGAATTCCATTGGAAGGGGGGGGGATGGGACTGAGGGTGCAGCCACAGTCAAGGTTCTTCTCTTCCCCTCTCCAAAACTATTCCTCTCAGAAACTTGGCAAGGTTGTTTTTCTCCTCTCCATTCTTAGTCATTTGAATTCTGGTTTCCAGATTGACTTCCTATTTTATATGAAAATCCATAGAGAAAAAATAATTCTCTTCAACTAATCTGAATATATGTCCTTTGCAAAATCATTCCATTTCATCCAATGATTTTCGAGAACTTCTAAACTGATCAAAGACTTTCATAATTAGTCTGAAGTCTTTGATTAGCTGGTATTTCCAAAATGAATTCTTAAGTCTTGGATGTGAAACCTAGTTCACACCACTCATTGATTGGTTCAAAGAAAGTGTTTATAAAAGAATTTAGAGTCTTATCAAATACTTCAAAGTGGAGCGGGGTGATTGGGTGATTGACTCAATAAACCCCATCATTCTTACATAGAGAAAAGAAGGCCCAAGACATAACTTTAGGAGGAATCTGTGTCCAAGGAGTAGGAAATAGGTGATAATTGAGGAAGAAAACTGATCAAAAGGAGGCAGACAGGTATGAAGAAAACCAGGAGAATTCAGTGTCATTAAAGCAAAAAAGAAGAGAGAATATCAAGGAAGACGTGTTGTTCCAAAGGGAAAAGCTGCTATGGAGGTGAAAGACCAACAATAAGAATGCACAGGAGGGCTGCTAGCACAGGTACTTTGATCTGCTTTTCTAAGAAAAGCAACTTTAAGAGGTTAACAATCTCACTTTAATTAAACATACACATATGATTCACTTAGTTCAGAGGGAAAAGTCAGCACCCCAAACTTCAGGGAAAACACAAACATAAATTACAATCAGAAATTATATAAACAGAGCAAATAACACACAGAAATCAATAGACAGGCCTCTAGCTGTCTGACCAGCACGTTACCTACACACAGTTACCAGAGATAGAGCCACTAACATCTGGGTTTTCAAAGTTGAGGTAGGGCTCCTGTGGCTACCCAGAGTCTCGTCTGGCCAAATCACCAACAGTCTTCCAATGAGTGTACCCCCAAAAGCAAAACACCAACCTCAGAGCTCACATACCCTGTTCAGGGCACTGAGGGCTCAGGGTCTACTTAGCAAAAAGGGGTGTGGGAAAGATCTTTAATCACTAGCACCATATCATATACATTGTTTTCAATCAATGACTCTTGATTCAAACAAAGACAAGACTCAAAGGCACTGGCTTGCCTCAGTGCTGAGAAACACTCCAAGACAACAAAAGGTCCCACTTTACTTGTCATTACAATTGAAAGGTAAAACTCATCAAAAACAAAGGGTTCCACATTACCTGGCATTCAAACAAAGGCAAGATTCATTAAAAGCACTTGCTTATCTTAGCATTCCAAAAGAGAAAACAGTAAAAAGAGTCCCACTCTGCTTAATATTATGTGGGATGATGCCATAAGAATAATGAGTACAGCCTACTCCCACACACCAAAGTCTGTGAAATGCACTTCCACAAGTAGATACAGATTCCAGAGGAAAGTGGACTCAACTTACATTGCTCATTTGGCAAAATGGTGTTCCCACACCTCCTGATTATTCGACATCCTTTTCATGAGTCCTAATGTTCTTCTTCAGTGCAATACCACTTTCTGCTTGGCTTCTTGTAGAATTCCAAAGCTCTTTTTCTTCAAAGTGTCTAATTTCTCTCTAGTTCCCAATGAAGACACTGCATTCAGGTATTCTTGGTACACTGCAAAGAAATCTGTAGAGAATTCAAAATCTTCCTATCTTTTAAGGCTCAAAAAGTCCTCCTCTGAGGGACAGCAGGGAATAGATAGTCTCTCTCCCCACTCTAAGTGATACTCTTTCAGTATAGCGGAACCCTCTCCTCTATGCTGGATAGCCTCTCAAATGCTAAAAACTGAACTGGCTTGCTGTGTTTCATATAAGCTCCACAGTCCTGAGTTTCTTCAACAAATCTCATTTTGTTTCACCCACTGGCTTTCATTCCTTCCAAATTGATTTAGGACTGTCCAAACCTATTTTAAATGAATTTGACAATGACTCAGTAGAAGTGTTCTCACCTGATTAAGGTAGTTACTATGAATGGAGTGGTTTGATTGATTCAGTTAGCCCCATGCTTACATTACTATCTCTTTTGTTGAATGCAGCAGATACTTAATAAAAGATTGTAGAATGAATGATAAATAAGTCAAATTTATCTGATTGCATATTGTATGAAAAAAAATTCCTATAGTTTTAAGCCATACTGACAATAATAGGACGTCAACAAGCTCATGTTCCTATTAGACATTTTCCAAAGGAACAAGTAGGGTTTAATCTTCATTCCTTTTATCATCAGCTGAAGAAAACTTCCTAAAGTTAAAATGTTTTCTTACAAGTTACACTGAGTTTTGAGACATCTTTTGTTAGCCTCTCCAACACCAAACTGAGAAGTAAAAGAGCCCTGAAGTCCTCTACAGAAGCTTCCCGAAGCAGCAGGGGAGTCCTGGTGATTGAAATCATTCATGCAACTTCCTCCAAAAACACAAGTGAGGGCCAGGAATTGTGGATGAATAGAGCTAATCAAAGCTTGCTACTGGCCCCAGTTAGTTAACAGGGTGTCAGGCAGTTCCCATTTTCATTAGACACCGAATTCTGCAAAAAGAAATGGAATAAGCATGAAAAATTTCCAAGATTCAAGTCCCTTGGATTGAAAGTTTTTTGTTTCCAAAAACAAAGTTAAATGTGGGTCAGGGTTATTCACCACAGAATTGGATGAAGATTTAAAAACTGCACAGTGAAAGTAGGGGTTACTGCAGTCCACAGCAGTCAGCCAAGTTCTCTTCAAACCCCACCCCCCCACTCCCCAACCCCATGGGGAAACACTGAAAAGGAAGGTCAAAACTTCTGTTCCTATTTCTTTTGTCTAAGGACCACCAAGAGGCAGTTACATGTCTTTTGGGATCAGCACAGAAAAGCCACAAGACACAAATTGATTTTTCCCAATTTCTTCTAACAGCATTTTCAGAAGATACTCTTGTGGCAAAATCAAAGGAAACTTGATAAGCATGACCTGTATTTAGAATAACTTTCCTTCAATGACTCCAGTGAGTGGTTTATAAATAAAAGCTCATTCACTTAGACCAGCATTTTCCAAATTGTATTCCATGTGATCTGAATAGGGACTACATAAGAAAATGCCAATGCTAGCAATTTTTTTCTCTGAAATATTAAATAGAAAGTTAGACATCAAAAATATTTGTGTACAGCAATTTTTTGTTTAAAAAAAAAGACAGAATGTCCCCTATTTTGCTACAAACTTTTCCCAAACTACATTCTTTTGGGGGTATTCTACATAGTCTGTCTTCTCCTAACCAGCATTTATTGCTTCCAACTATGTATTTCAAGCTCCAAAATCTTCTATAACCAGACTTCTTTTGGGAAATCCCATCATAATCTTCTATGAAATGGACAGCAAGGTCACTTTCACTGCTCTCATAATAGGGGCACAGAAACTAACTTAAAATGGGGTGTGCAATTAGAATTCCTGTATCCACAAAGATGGTTCAGCACGAGTCGAGAAGGATTGCTGATGAAAAAGGAGGACACAATTGATGCTTCAGGTTCATGAAACGTAATGGACTAATCATGCGTTCATGCACCAAACTTGCCCAAAAGATGTCTGAAAGCTATGAGCAGATGAATAAAACTTGAGTTCAATAACTTTATGTAACACATTTTTTTTTCAAATTTCAGGCCCCAAAATTAAGGTGTGTCTCATACACGGGGAAATAACGGTAAATGATAGCTAAAGTCGTATGGGTGTGTTTCTTATTTTCTCAATCATGACTCCTGAGGATAGGGACCATGCCTTCTTTATACTTCATATTCTCCCCAGTGCATTTATGTAGTAGAAACATGAAAACATGTATTGGAGATGGAATAGTGAAGCCATGGAGTATATGAATTTGGGCACCTGCTGTGGTCTACCCTCATTACAATTAAATAGGCAGTGATAAAGTAGAAGAAGTACTTAATTTGGCATAGAGACCATGGGCTCAAATCCCAGCTCTATTTATGACTGCCTACAGAACTCTGGACAATTTACTTCCTCGTTTAGGGCTTCAGTTTATTTACCTGTCAAATAGTGTCCACCAGCCCCTCTTAACCAGTCAAATACGTAATGGAGAACTTGATGCTTGTTTGTTTTTTCCTCCTTGCTGGCAGAACACTGATGAGGATTGTGTTTTATTAGTTGAATAATCAGCCCAGTGGGGCTGGGTTTTTTTTCCTGTATTTTGCAAAGATAGTAGTCCACAGTAGGCACTAAGTGTTGTGACTATTATTATAACAACAGAAGGTCTTTATATTTTGGCAACAAAGTTAAGAATCATCAGACAACTTTAAATGAAATCTCATGGAGAGAAAAGCAGGAACAGACATAAGAAGCCATTGTAATGCTATTTTTAGACTTCTTTCTGTTTGGAATAAAATACATCAAATCAAGTCTGTAGACTTGGCCATGTGTACAAACAGCTTACAGGGGATCCTCTTAATCCCATACTTGGACTGTTTGCTTTGGTTTTAAATCTGTCTTTTCCATTCACACTCTTGTAATAGGTTAGATGCATGTTATACGAGGAAATCTTAAAAAAAAAAGTTGGGCTCATTCAGCCAACTGCAAGGACACCAAAGACTATTAATCTCTCCATTGCTTCACCATATTTTTAGTCTTGTTTTCCCAACTGGATTGTAAGTTCATCATACAGTTAATTATTGTATAGCAGGATGGTCATAAGATTACTGAGTTCTTAGGAGCCAATAAAAAAGGCCACTCAGGTCACACTATCAATGGTAAGGTTTGTCTAAGACTGAGAGTCAACACACATTTTGGCTTTCAGGGTCTCCATTTGTCCACTGTGAGCCCAGAACTTTAAGGGAACCAAGAGCTTATAGTTCATGCTACCAAATTTACTCTAGGGGGACCACATTGAGTGCACTTAGGATAAAATATGAAATCTTATTTGGCTTGAAAACTCTTCACGATTTGGCTCCAGTCCTACTTTTCCATGTTCATTGCCCATGAATTTCCTTAATGTATTATAGAATTCAGCCAGATTGACCTACCTGCTCTTCCTGGTATACCACATTCCAACTACCACTTCTGTGCATTTATACGTGCTGTCCACCATGTCTAGAATAAAATACTTCCTTCAATCTCTTTTTTTCTTTTCATATTTATTTTTCTTAAAAAATCCAGAATGGATCAAAAGTACAATTATCAAGGAAGTAGGTACCCTAAGCAAAAGCTGGAAGGTAGAGGATAACAATGCTTTGGGTAAGTTGAAGAGTCTCATTAATGACCCTGTTTCAAAAGGAATAGTTCTAGATAAACAAAGTAGACCCATTCCTTTCAATCTAGTTTCTCCCTTCTCTGGCAATGCAGCTGGCACTGAATGTGCTATGAATAAGGAGTCCATCAGTCGCAGCTGATCACTACTTGGCTAACTAGAAGGACCTGTCCCTAATGAGTCTTTTAAGGATTGTGGTCCCCTACCCTCAATTTTGTGACACGGTTTTATTTCACTCCTTAGAATCAGTCACTGCTGCAGAAAACTGTGTCAAGCCTTTATAATGTTCAGTGAATCCCTCCCACCCATTACATGCAGCTGGGAAATAAAGATAGTCTGGGAGTGAACATTTAGAACTTTGTATTATCTGAATTACTTATCAAATGATAATTAGCTAATACACTCACCAGATTTTATACATTAAAGAAATTATATATTGAATACTGCAAAAACTCAGTAAGACTGAAGTTTGACCATTTTTGCTCAGGAAGGTCCTTGTGCCCCTTTGTTCCCAAGCTTCACAAATTTTTCCCAATTTCTGCTCCAATCAAGGTCCACTGGTGACATTATTGCATCCCCTTCTTCTGATCTTCCTTCCATTCCCCAGAAGTAAAACTTCCAGATTCTTCTCTCTCAGATGCCATCTTTTTATATGCCATTTCAAAGAGCTTTAATGATGCTTGTTGGAGAGTAGACACTGCCTGCCTAATATTTTCCCCTGTTTCACTATCTTTGCAAGCCAAGAGCTCTCTCATTCTAGAAATTTCTTCTTTTAGTTTATTGCACTCACCTGCTGGAAGTTGGTCTTTTAATTCCTCCATCTTTGTTTCAGTGTCATGAATAATTCCTTCTGCCGTAGTGACAGCTTCTACACATTCTTTCTTCCTCCTGTCTTCCTCAGCATACTTCTCTGCATTCTTAACCATATTCTCAATGTCATCTTTGCTTAATCCATGAGAAGATTGAATCACAATTTGTTGTTCATGTCCTGTGCCTTTATCCTTTGCAGAAACATGTGCAATCTCATTAGCAACAATGTCAAATGTGACTTCAATCTGTGGAACTCCACATGGAGCTTTTGGAATTCCAATCAAAGCAAGCTGTCCAAGAAGCTTGTTGTCCAAAGCCATTTCTCTCTTTCCTTGGCACACTTTAATTTCCACTTGTATCTGACCATCAGCAGCTGTAGAAAACACCTGGATCTCCTTAGTTGGAATGGTTGTGTTCCTATTGATTAGTTTGGTGAAGACACTCCCTAATGTCTCAATGCCCAGAGAAAGAGGAGTGACATCCAGAAGTGGCACATCTGTGACATCACCAGCTAAGACACCTCCCTGAATGGCAGCTCCAATAGCCACAGCCTCATCAGGATTGATAGCTTTACTAGGAGCCCAGCCAAAGAGTTCTTGTACTGTCTGCTGAACCTCAGGCATTCAGCTCATGCCGCCAACTAGGATGACTTCTCCAATGTCACTCTTGCTGACTTCAGCATCTTGCATGGCCTTCTGGTATGGGACAATGGTCATCCTGATGAGATCAGTGACAATGCCCTCAAACTGAGCTCAAGTTAGCTTCATGTTCAAGTGCTTGGGCCCAAAAGCATCTAGAGTCAAATGTGGTAAGTTGATGTCAGTCTGCACAGAAGAAAGCTCACACTTGGCCTTCTCAGAGGCCTCTCCCATACTCTCTGGAAAGCTATATTGTCTTTGGTCAGGTCAAGTCCTGTCTCTCTCTTGAACTCCTTCACAATCTGCTGGAGCAAGCCCTGGTCAAAGTCTTCACCACCTAAGAAAGTATCCCCATTGGTAGATTTCACCTCAAAGACACCTTTCTGAATTTCCAGGATAGAAATATCAAAAGTTCCATGACTTAAGTCATACGCAGCAATGATTTTGTCTTCAGATTTGTCTTCAGCTGTAGGCTCATTAATCGCTTGAAACACATTTAGGCCAGGTATTTGCCCAGAATCTTTGGTGGCCTGTCACTGAGAATCATTGAAATAAGCAGGCACAGTGATAATGGCATTTTTTGCTGAATGTCCTAGATAGTTTTCTGCAGTCTCCTTCATCTTCATCAACACAAATGCACCTATCTGACTTGGGGAATATAGCTTCCCATGGGCTTCTACCCAGGCATCAACATTGGAGGAACAGACAATTTTGAAAGGAATATTTCTAATGTCTTTCTGCACTTCAGGATCCTCAAATCGATGGCCAATGAGGCACTTGGTAGCATAGAATGTGTTGTTTGGGTTGGTGACTGCCTTTTGTTTGGCAGGCATGCCAACAAGGCGCTCATTGTCTGCTGTGAAGGCTACAACTGAGGGAGTAGTTCTGGCACCTTCAGCACTCTCCAACACCTTGGCTTGTTTCCCTTCCATTACTGCCACACAGGAATTAGTTGTACCCAAGTCAACACCAGTAACGGCCCCTTTGATTGCCTCAGATGCATAGTCTCATCTTGAAATGATTGAAAAAGCCTCATGAATAAGACCATTCCAGCCATCCTGGTGGAGGCCAACAGCCGGGCCCTGCAAGGCGACTCTAGTGAGGTGGGCAACGGCAGTGTGGCTGGCACTGAGCATGGTGAGCGGGTGGGCAGGGGTCGGAGGCAAAGTGGCCTGAGGAGGCTGGGTCTTTCAATCTCTTAAAATCACTACCTGCCATCAAAGTCCAAGGACCACTTCTTAGCCAAGACCTAGTGCCCCCCAATACTTTGTATATAATCTGCATTTACTTACTTGTATAAATGTTTCCTGCAAAAGAAGGGAAATTCTTTGAATGCAGTAATTACTTTGCTTTTTTTTTCTATCTGCATCCCTATCATTTAGAATACTGCTTGAGTATAATCAGTATTCAATGGATAAATGAATGAAAGAATAAAAAAATCAAGTATAATATATTTGTAATAGTTCTAATGCTATAGAAGTCCTTGAGGCCAGTAGCCCATGCCTCAAAAAGAGCACTCTGTCCACCTACAAATGCTTTGTGCTTGCCCCAATCACGAATCCTGAATGAGCATGGGCTTCCGGAATACCGAGAGGGTTTGATCTGATGAAAGAGAAATGTGAACTAGATCAATTCGTTCTTATGAAATCATTTCACACACAACTCTCCTCATATTTTTCTGCTTTGGCTTCCCATATGAACAAGAAGGAAAAGCTAGTCATTCCATTAGATGAAACTCCTTTTTTCACGCATCTATAATAAAGAGTGGTTCACCCTGACGTACTTAAGTACACAAGCTAATCACACATTAACCCTCTTGAAGAGAAACTAAATATTATGGCTGTACAAAGTGACATTATATTTAATGTTCAACTATTAAAACAAATCTGTTTCATGTACATACACTGTTGGGCTGGAATAGGGTGAAAAGGAACATTCCTATCTAACAGAGTCAGTTATGGTTACCTCTTTATTTTAAAGTCTGCCAATCATTTTATTTTCATGCTACATGTTTTTAATAGCAAGTCTTCTGTTTTGTCAGGCATCTGAGGCAAATACAAGATTTTTCTGTTATTGGTAACCCTCACATGAACTCACTGATCGATGGCTACAAGGCAAAAGGCTCCAAACAACATATGTTGCTAAAAAAAAGCCCAAGGGGAGGGAGCATAATTTTGATTTAATAGCAACAGAATCTAGGCACTGTGCTACTATCCTTATGATCTCACAAGAGCATGACTGAACTGGACAGTATTTTCAGTTGTGATGGAACTAGTTTTATTTTCAGTGCACTAAGAAAAGCGGAAAAAAATTTAAGAAAAATCAGCAGAGGTGGTAAAAAAAATATGATGAGTGTTAACTGTTCCTGATTGCCTACAATCACTGGGAAAATAGAGGATTCAGACAGCAAGCCAACCTCTGGGGCTTTGAGGAAAACATATACCATCTTTTATAAACAAAGCAGTATTTAGATACTGATGGAAATATTCACAAAAATAATCAAAATGGTAATGGGTATAATGACGTAGGCCAGTTCATAGAAGCCAATTTTAATATGAATGTATTTTAATTTAGGGGCCCACTTGTTAATTTATTTAGTTGAAGACTGTAACATAGTCTGCATAGTGACTGACCATGGATATTTCTGCTTTAATAGCACTGAGGATTGATTTCAAATCACTTGAAATGAAACAAAAAGAGTATTACATCAACCAAGGATTTGTAGGATCAAAAGATCATAGAATAATAAAGCAGGAAGGGTCCTTGGAGATTGTTTAGTACAACTTGTTCATTTTGTAGATGAGGAACAGAGGCCCAGAGAAATATAGTAAATTACTCAAAACCACAAAATTAGCTTTTGGGAAGAACATAAATAGCTTGTTGTTCTATGTTTGGTCAGGTCACATTTGAAGAAACATGTTCCATTCTGGTACATTTTATGCAGGACATCTGATAACCTGGAAAGTTTCTAGAAGAGAATAAAGGGTATTTTTTGTTATTCAGTGGTTTTCAGTCATGTCCAGCTCTTTGTGACCCCATGCGAGGTTTTCTTGGCAAAGATACTGGAGTGGTTTGCCATTTCCTTATCCAGCTCATTTTGCAGTTGAGAAAACTGAGGCAAACAAGGCAAGTGACTTGCCCAGGGTCATACAACTTATCAGTGTCTGAGGTCAGATGTGAGCTCAGGGCTTCCTGACATCAGGCTCAGCACTCAATTCGCTGTGCCACCTAGCTGCCCTGAAAAGGTATTGTGAGAAATACGCAATTTATGTTCTATAAAAATCAGGCAAAATAATGAGGGGTTCTAGGCTTGGAGAAAACTTATGAGAATATAATAATTGGCTTCTAGTATTTGAAAGGTTTTGACCTAAAAAAAGGTTTTGGTTTGCTCTGTTTGGCCCCAGAAGTCAGAATTAGAGGCAATGGATGCTTGTTTCAAAGGGACAGATTTATGTTCTATGCAAGTAAAAACACCTTAACATTTGGAACTCTCTAAAAGTGGAATGAGCTGCCTTAGGAGGTATTGGTTTCCCTTTCATTAACAGTATTTAGGCAAAGATTTGATGACCATTTGTCTAGTACGTCGGAAATAAGATTATTTTTAAATGTATATTATATATAATATATATACACATAGGCGTAGATGTGCATTCATACATGTGGGCACACACATACACATGTGTATATATGTATACATATATGTATTTATATACCCATATACATATACATACATATACATGTGTGCATGCGCGTGTGTGTGTGTATTGCCAGTGAAGTCCCTTCCATTTCAGAAATTCTCTAATTATCTAAGTAGCAGAGCCAAAATTACTTGCAAGCTAAAAAGAGGTTCCAGGACAATAGAAAACCACCAAATGAAACTAATCTAAAGTAAAAGTTTATACTACATTATTTATCATTCACAGAAGTTACAAAAAGTATCTTTTGAAAATTAACAGCATCAACAATAGTGATATAGTGACACAGATTTGCCATTTTATAAGTGGTATTATATTACCTTGGGAAAAGTGAAAGGAGGAAAAATGAATCAAACTGCACAATTGAGCCATCCTCAACAACCCTCATGGGATAAGAAAACAGGAAGACTGACTTGAAGAAGAGTTGTCTTGACATGCCTGACCAGAACAGATGGGCCAATAGTAGAATGACGGCACAAAGCAATAGCAGAATAAGTAGACACCCTGCCAGACATGGAGCTCTCCATTTCAAGGACTAACTATATTTTTCAGGCTTCCAAGCTGATAGCCACCCAGCAGGATGGAATTCCCATCAAGGCTTTCCAGCCGGTATTATATTTTGGCCGAGTTCTCTGTCCAACATTATGGTCCAAAACTCATAAGCAAGCTGTGCCATGCCCTGGACCTGCAATAAGAAAAGCATTAGCATTGTTACAGACTCATCTAAACAGACAGGTAACATTTGGAAAAAGGAAAAAAAATAAACAATATCATAAAGACCATATCATTTGTTGGTGTCAGGCAAGAGAACAAGTTTTTTTGTCTCCAAATGGAATTTCCCCTCTTCTGTCTCCTCACCTTGGGGCATAAGTAGACTGCAATGCAATCTGTTTTGAGGCCTTACTCATTTTGGGGTGTGTGTGTGTGTGTGTGTGTGTGTGTGTGTGTGTGTGTGTGTGCATGTGCATGTGCTTGTGTGTGTGTTCATTCCTAACAATCCTGGGTGTGAAGCCACCTGGTTACACAAATTACTGTTGGCAATTGGCACTATTTTCCTCACTGAAAGCCAACTCTTTGACAAAGGACTGTCATGGGTTGTTTTCATTATCAGAAGCTTCATGTTCATTGGAGCCCTGACAGAAAGAAGAGAAAAGTAAATATTTTTAGCACATTTGGTAACCCAGACTTTTTATTCATTTTTTTGTTTCCATTCAAAAATAGCAATTCCATTATTATATGAATCATCATATCAGCAGTTCATAGTTTAGAATGCATCTTCTTAATTCATAAGGGTGTGATTTTTTAAATTAGTCCTCTGACTTTCTCATCTTTTGTTAAAGTTGCATGTGGAAAATGAAAAGATGTTAATTTTGTCTTCACTTCTTTTCCATAGTTCCAAAAACAACACTATGTGGTAGTATTATAAGAGATCATTAACTCAATGCCGAGGTGTACTTTAACGTATTAAGCTGTTTAAAAAAGAATCTGTCCTCCTTAGACTCAAGTAAATTCAGTAAGCATTTATTAAACACTCATTATATGTCAAGTACCAAAGTTCCAGTCTTTATATTTTAAGTATTGGAGATACTAAGACAAAAAATGAAATAGTCTCTACCCTCAAGGAATTTATGTATTATTGGGGTGGGTGGGAATGTGTACATCAATATGTAAGTCAAAAGCTTTAAAGAAACATGTATTCTCTCTCTCTCTCCCTCTCTCTCTCTCTCTCTCTCTCTCTCTCTCTCTCTCTCTCTCACACACACACACACACACACACACACACACACACACACAAATTCTCTGTCTCTTCTCAAACCCAGGAGTGCAAGGACTGGCCTGAATGGACAAAGCAGGAAAAAGTGGGAATCAAAGTTGTGAAAGGTTACCTAATTTAATCAATATTAATATACTTAAAAACATAATTAGGGTGATATTACTGCAAAAAAGATGAAGACTTAGCATTTAGAAGGCACCAATAATACTTAAGAATCCTCAGAATCAAAACAGCTAAGTAGCTTAACAGCTCACTAACAGGAAAGTTGGTTAAAATTGGGAGTTCCCAAATGGGTACTAGGTAGCTATACCTCCTTCCCACTCTGCTCCCCTTCCTTCCACTAGCCGTTCTTTTTATTTTTGAGGGGGAAGGCAGGGAAATTGGGGTTAAGTGACTTGCCCAAGGTCACACAGCTAGTAAGTGTGTCAAGTATCGGAGGTGGGATTTGAACTCAGGTCCTCCTGACTCCAGGAGGAGGAGGTGCTCTACTGACTGTGGCCACTAGCCCTTCTTGGGCAACTAGGTCGATAGAGGTCTTTGCCTAGAGTCAGGAAGACCTGAGTTCAACTCCAACCTCGGACACCTGCTACCTGTGTTCCCCTGGGTATATTACTTAAAAATCTGCCTCAGTTTCCCCAACTGCAAAATGGAGGTAACAATAGCCCTTACCACACAAGGTTGCTGTATTTGTAAAGTCTTTAGCACAGTACCTGGTACAGAGTAGGCATGATTCTGCTTTCCCCCTTCCATTCAATTTTCTTCCTCCCTGCCCTGTTCTATCCACCTCCCAGCCCCCCCCCATCTCCTCAAACATTTGAAGGCATCTTTCATTCCATTTGCTGTGGAAGCATTTTGTTCTCTTTGCCCGAGGCACAAAAAAACTACGCTGGTTAAAGAGTACAAAAAGCAGAAGCGCTTTGACTTTTGATGTAATATCTATATTAATATTTTGTTATGGAGATTGTTAAATAACATGCTATGAAATAAATCATTTAGCTCACTGACAGACTGAGAAAGCAAATTGTCATGCCAAGATCATACCAAATAAAAACTTTGATTAAAATACTGAATAAAAGCTTCCTAAAAACCCCTTGCAAAGTTTCGTATGGAGTCCAGAAAAAGATTGGCCTAATCTTAGGGAATTCAAACAAATTTAAAAACAAACCAAAACTGATAGTTTTCCTAAGCACTATTTCAACCATCATTTCTCTGGCCTGAGAGAAGAAGTCACTATCAGTTTTGGGTTTTTTTGTTGTTTTTTTGGGGGAGGGAGGCTTCTTGTTGGCTGACCGTTGATTATTGCTAATAATCCTCAGCAGCTTCCTCTCCCACTCATGCACCTCTTCCTGAACTTCTGTCTGTTTGATTTCACATCCTCTCAAGAAAAAATGCATTTTATAAACATGACTGCTACTCCATCACACAGACCAAGACCCCATTGAGGGTGAATGCTCTGGGGAATATAACACAAGGGAAGTAATCTGGTATGAGATACCTCTAAGGTCGAGCAAGATTAAAAACCAACGCGAAATCCCCAATGCTTTTAGGGGATTAAACTTGTATTCCTTTGTGTCATAATTGCACCCATGTTTCATGATAGTAAATGCACGTAGGCATCGAACTCACAGAAGGAAATGTCAGTGAATGAGACTGGATTTCCAAAAGAAAATGACAAGTACTTCCAACAACAACTAAATATCCTACTTCCTATGTGCCCCTGGAGTATCAAATTCATAATAGCACTTACATGAGAAATGCTTCCTTGGAAAGCACACATAAAAATCACTCATAACTAGAAACTAAATTCATGCTGACTTTCTCTAATAAAGGAAATAGCCACAGTGGGGTCTCTCAGTCTCACCTGCTTCACAAAGTCTTCCTAAACTGAGCAGACAAGGACTGATTTCTTCTTACTGTCTTTAACCTGACCTTGGAACTTCCATGGCTAAACCCTTCCTTTTGCAATATGTACCAGAGTATCATAATTTCCCATCTTCCAGAACACATTCACCTTTAAGATGGAGATAATACCAATTCTTATATGTTTCATTATGCATTGGTTTAATGTCTTCTTACTGTTTACTAGGTCATCCTCCATACTGTACACTTGTGTTAGTTCTGTGAAGAAGTCAACCAGTAATTCCATTCAAACTAAGAAGTATGGAAAGTGACAAAAGGAAAGACTAACAATTAAATCAAAGCAAAGTTTTCTTGCCAGGATACACAGAAACCATTATCAACTAAGAACTCCACTGGTAGTCAAAGCAGCTCACTGTAAGTACAGGACCAGAAGCACAGAAAGACATGTATTGTCCTAGATCCCAGATTCCAAATTACTGGGGATATAACAGTCCCAGTAAATAGATAACTGACAATTCTCAAGGGAGTGAGGGCTACTACATCAAGTGCTCTGTGATTCAAAGGACACCCCTCCAGGGAATTAATTTTTCTTAAAATACATCTCAGGGGCTAGGTAAAAAAAGTACTGTTATTGTTTCATTTTGTTTTGTTTTGTTTTCACTGAGGCTAGTCCTTAGGGTGTAAGAGTATACTCATAACTACGACACTAAGCATGGAGTTTATGACTTTTTCCAGAAGGAAATGTCCTTACCTGGCTGTGGCAGGGCAACAGAAAAAGAAAAACAGAGCTCCACAGATCTTTCCTATTTTTGAAGTATGTGGAAATGGGCACAGGAAGGGGCCAGGAGCTGAGGGAAAGGAATTCCAAGGTGTTAGACAGATAACACACAGGAGGCACCGATGGTTTCAGACTCTGGCCTCTGACAGGTTCACTCTTGATCTGGTCAATGTGTTGGGAAGCAAAATGGGTTCTTAGCACTTAGTTAGCTTTTGTTTCCTTTGAGAAATTCAGTGTATTTCATTGAGCCTTACTAGGTGCTAAGCCTCAGCCCCAAAGCCCTATTAGGTGTAAAACCTATGTGGGTATGGATTGGTAACTAAGGTGGGGCCCAAAGTGGGGCTAACTCAGAGGAGGGCCTAGTTTACACATGAGTTTGAGTGATAGGTTTGGGACATCTGAGGCTCTTAGACCACGTGGGTTTAAGTCACCTCTTTGTGATGATTTTAGGTCATGCAGATGAGTCACATGTGTGACTCGCCGCTGATGCTAAAAAAGATATAAAACCTGGGGTTGGCTTTCTCTTCTTTGGAGCTCTTTGCCACAGCAGTGGTGGTGTGCGGGACTCTGGGCCAGCCCACATTATGAGCTCCCAGGCTGAACTTAGATGTTGGTAGCTATGAATCTGTATTTGGTCTGTCTGTTGATGTTTGTAATTTGTTTAGGGCTCTCGCTCGTGCTGGTGTGCTGATGTGGAGACTCTCGGCAGCTGTAGCTAAGAAGTCCTCCAGCTCACAAACCCGGATGTTGGGACTTTGTTAACCTCTGGTAACTATGTATTGGGATTTGAATCAGACAAGGTCTGTCTGTTGATGTTTGTACTTTGTTTATATTTTGCTCTAAAGTTCAGTGTGCTGGTCTTTTCCCCTGAACTAAGTGAATGACATTTGTACGCGGAATTAAAGTAAGTTTGTCAACTCCTTAACCTAGCTTTCCTTAGTTAAGCAGATCAAAAGAACCTGTGCTTTTGCAGCGTGCTGGTAGTGTTCTTGTTGTTGGGCTTATGTTGGTCTTTCACTCCCACAACAGCTGCTAGCCAGATTGTTGAAACAGTCAGACAGGAAAAAAAAAAAACTTCAAAGGGTTTAATAATAAGCTTTATTCTAGTCTAGTCTTCTCCAACACAGCATTGCTGATAACAATGTGGAAGCACCACAAACTCCTACAGCATTCCCTAATCACCCTTTTCACGGGTGCCACCTAGAAGGGGGGGGCGGAGAACAACACACAAATACCCCTATGTCTAGTCAATCAAGACAGGCACAACTTGTGCATTCAGCCCTAGAGGATTCACCTAAATCCCCTCAAGCCTCAGTGGGGGCTGGTCGAGGCACACACAGATTCTCCCCTCCTAAGCCTTGATTAGGGCCAGTCAAGGCACACGGTATTCCAGCTTGTGCATTCCACCGTAAAGGCTCCCCAGTCCACTGACCAATGCCTGCTTTATAGGGCATCAGACAAAGAAGGCATATTGCCAGCAATAGCCTCACAAGTTTCCATCACCTCATCCTTGTATCACACTACATAGTTGCAGTAGATGTTTACAATCTAATCACACATGTGTATATTATTTCTCACTATATAATGCTGCACAAGCATGGTAGAGATCTTTTGAACCATGAGCCTGGGAACTCTAATTTAATACCTGGGGAACAGAGATTGTTATGGCCATAGATCCTGGGAAACTGAACGCTAAGAAATAATAACAAAAATCCACCTCACACACTCTAAAATCCACCTTACTGACACTAAAATTCACCTCACTGTCACAAGGAAACAGAAACAAGCAGGAAAATAAAACTCAAAATTTGAATTTAAACATGTGACATTTAACGTATAAGCATTAAAAAGTGTTTAATAGAAGAGGTTGGACTTTCAAGCTGACCTTACAAAACAATGACATAAAAACTGCTACATACTTCAGGTGATTCCTATGATCACAAATGATAGGAACCTATAAAGTATTCCCAAAGATTACTTAATCTTGGGCAAGAAGATCAAGATATTGGGGGAACATGTTATGATCTTCTTTTTCCTGCCTGTTGAAAACCAGATGAAACTGATTTAACAAGTAAATAGTTGAATTTTTTTTAAAAAATGATTCTTTTTGGAGTGGGGGAGGCAGGGAAATTGGGGTTAAGTGACTTGCCCAAGGTCACACAGGTAGTAAGTATGTCAAGTGTCTGAGGCCGGATTTCAACTCAGGTCCTCCTGACTCCAGGGTCAGTGCTCTACTTACTGCACCACCTAGCTGTAGTAGGAAGGCCAAATTTATGATCTCAAATATAATCATGCATATGTTTGAATGGTCTGAAATCGCACGGTATGAGAGATTCTCTAAGGAGAAAACAACAAGAAATTTATTTAGGCCCCACCGCAGCAAAAACTTGAACCAGCCTCCCCATTCCAACATCTTGACAAAAAGACTCCAGGCCCAGAAAGCCCATTTCACAAGGGCAACTAGGAGGCCAAAGAAAAG
>CM053627.1:130144075-130159319 GCA_028646595.1 Phalanger gymnotis
CATCAGATTTGACCTGAGCAGGGAATAACATACATACTCAGTTGGGTAACTTACCCCACAGGAAAGAAGGAGGAAGGAGGTAAAAAAGGGGGGATGATAGAAGGGAGGGCAGATGAGGGAGGAGGTAATCAAAAGCAAACACTTTTGAAAAGAGACAGGGTCAAGGGAGAAAATTGGATAAAGGGGGATAGGATAGGAAGGAGCAAAATATAGTTAGTCTTTTACAACATGAGTATGGTGGAAAGGTTTTGCATAATGATACACATATGGCCTATGTTGAATTGCTTGCCTTCTTAGGGAAGGTGGGTGGGGAGGGAAGAGGGCAGAGAATTTGGAACTCAAAATTTTAAAAACAGATGTTCAAAAAAAAGTTTTTGCATGCAACTAGGAAATAATACACAGGCAATGTGGCATAGAAATCTGTCTTGCCCTACAACAAAATAAGAGAAAAGGGGATGAGAGGGAGTGGTGTGACAGAACAGAGGGCTGACTGGGGAATGGGACAGTCAGAATATATGCCATCTTGGAGTGGGGGCAGGGTAGAAATGGGGAGAAAATTTGTAATTCAAACTCTTATGAAAATCAATGCTGAAAACTAAAAATATTAAATAAATAATAATAAATAATAAATAGCTCACCTTAAGCATAGTTGTAAAAAAAGAAAGAAGGATCTGAACTTGAGTTATTGCAAAAGGACTAGGACAAAGTTCATAAACATAAAAGGCATTTCTGAGATCAAAATGACAGAACTTGGCAACTGATTGGTTGTGAGAATGGCTCATAAATCTTGTGAGGAAAGCAGTGTTATGTGTTCTTTCTTAATTTTCCTCAATTGTACAGATGTGGAAAGGCACACAAATGCTAAAGCCCAATCTCAACAGCACATAGAAAGTTGCTGGAATAACAAGATGAAAACAATTTGTAGTTCACTTTACTCTAAACCACACAGACCTCTTCAGTCCTCCATTGTCTTTATGCCTAATAGAATTTGCCAAATCTAGTTTTTTTTCCCTTTGTAGTATCAGTGCTAACAACAAAGTCAGAAAGCTCTGATCTGAGTCGTTCCTAGTGAATATCAGATTTTTTTTCCAGGTAGAAGCAGCCAGCTGAATCTCAACCTAAAACCTTAGATTTCCTCACAGGGTATCTTAATGTTGTTTGCCAGGCTTTAACCAGTAGCATCGATAGCAGAATAAATGAAAGCGTCTTTGAAATTTTAGTGGGTGGGATGGTGGAGGTAGGGAAATGTGGGTTGTTCAGGAGATGCTACTGTTCATTTCCATTGTCAACATTTTTGCAAACCGATTCACTTGCTGCCTAGAATTAATTACAAGCAACATGCAGTTCCCCTATCACTCCCCACACAAAGAATTTCACACATGAGTGAGAATCCTTATCTCCAACGAAAGGCATGTTTCTATATTTCCTTACACCAAAGGCTGGGGGTAGGGGGAGGGAAACATCTCAGCAATACTCATTTGGCCAACACAAGATGTGCCTGCCTAATCCTTATGTTCCTTCTTTGCCTACCGGAGGCCAAGAGCAATCTGTGGCCCTGTAACACTGCCACACGATGGATAAAATACCTAACATTGTATGGCTCCTCCTCTTCTTCCTCTATGTAAAAAATTTTATAATCAATTTCAGCAAAAGATAAGAAAATAGGTAAAAGAAAATCTTTCACTGTTGCAAATATAAATGTGTTATTAATCACAAAATGTTCAAAATATGTTTCCCAGCTGTTCATAAGAAATTATTTTTATTATAAAGCAAAATTCCATATATTTAATCTAAAGACCTCATTGCTACTATTTTACTTAACTCTCTAGCATTTAAACAATTGTTATCTGGTCTAAACATTTTAGGAGCCCTCTTTTAGATGTTTTCATGAATCACTACGAAATGAGCTAAGCCTGGAATTGTAGAGGAGAGATAACTAGATCACCTTTGGGGAACTGTACAGGCATTTTAATGACCCTATGCTTCTCCCTGAGACAAAGACCCATCTCCTTCATAATAATAACCTTCTGGTGAAGTTGTATAGGTGTGAGTCATGGAATACCACTTTTACCAAAAAGCTAAAGTTGAGGGTCACCCAAAGAAAAACTGAGAGGCACATGGTGGTAATGAAAAGGCGGTATCACATTACTACCACATAGCAGCACGAGACAAGCATTGTAAGAGATGTCATCAGAGAAATGACTGACCTGAATAAAAGATGAAATGGTCATGTGATGATAATGAGGGAGTATACTCCGGGAGGCAACATAATACAATCAAAAGAGTACTTGATTTGGAGTTACAGAATCTCAGTTCAAATCCTGGTTCTGCAATTTACTATGTAATCTTTGGCAAGCCTCTGGGCCTCAGTTTCCTCAACTGTAAAAAGAGGGGATTGTAATAGATGACTCCAGATGTCCCATTCATCTTTAAATCTGTGATCCTATAGACAACACATGGGTTCCTTTGGAAACCCTATTTCAGTAAGAGAACTAGCAGGTCCACAACATCTTGGTTGAGTTTCCTTTCCCCCCATGCAATGAAGACATATTTGAGGACATGGACAAGAGGCATAACAGAAAAAGAAAGCATAGACAGGTCACCACATGCACTCTAGAAAGGAGTACCCATATCAGTGAGATCACAGATTCACTGAAGCATTAAAGCATCTTTTGGAATTCCCCTTAGTATCTATGCTACATTCTTCCAAATATATCCAATGGTGGCATGTCTTGACTTGGTGAAGATTTATATGGTTTTTGGAGCCAATAAAAATCATTTAGAGAACAGACTAATGAATGAGATGCTGATCAAATGGGACTGAAGACAATATGTAAACTACTAAAAAGGATTTTTCTGGCAAGGCACATATCCCAGCTCAGAGTGGGTAGCCCCCGGAAATGAACATTATTAGCATTAGCTCCATCACTAGTATCATTGTGTGGACTGTTAAAATGCCAACTCTGAAGTAAACTAACCTCATTTGGATGAATACATCTGGAAGGCTTGTTAAAATAAAACAAGACAATAAACGTCTCCTTTTTTTGTAGTCACACCTGATATCCTGAGGCCACTGAATCATGATCATGACGGGGAGGCCACATGGAGCCTGGCCAACATTATACAAATTAGACTTGTTGGCACACACACACACACACACACACACACACAATTCATTGAGTAACATCCTGACATCCTGGGTCTAGTTTACTCAAGAAAGTACTGATTTGTTTGGCAAAGATTTCCATCCTGTAGGTAGGCATTTCAAACTCAACACATCCGAATCAAAATTCATTATCTTTCCCCTCAAATCCACCATTCTATCTAAATTCCATATTTCAGTCCAAGGTGCCACTTTCCTTCCATTAACCCAAGTAAACTACTTTACAATAAGACTCAACTTGGAACTCTTCTCCATCCCCCAAGTTTTAGCAAGTCCTTTCAATTTTACCTTGACAATATGTTAATTTCTCTTCACTTGAGAAGATGCCACCCTAGTTTAGACATTCATCATCTCTAAGTAGATTATTATAAAATTTTTCTAATTGGTTTTTCTTGGTTTATTCACATACCTCCAGTCTTCATAGCCTTCAAATAGCTGCTAAAATTATAATCTTACAAAGGTATATGTCTGACTATGTCATATCCCTGTTCAAAAAGTTCCAGTGGCTCCATACTGTCTCCTGGATAGGTAAAAGCTCCTTCGTTTGGCATTGGAAGTCATTCATAATCAAGTTTTATCTTGGCTCTCTGGGATTAGTAGGCATTATTTCTCTGCACAGTCTCTACATGCCAACCAAACTGTCCTTCTTCTTTGAACACAACATTCTATCACCTATCGCCATGCCATCCTCTATTCCTGGAATGCCCTAGGTTCTTATCCTTACTTCTTTAAGTTCCTAGTTCCCTTTCAAGATCAGCTCAAGAGATACCTCCTAACTGAAGCTACTGTTGATCTCCCAGTTGTTAATACCTCCTCCATGAAATTACTTTGTATTTACCCTCTCTCTATTCCATATTTACTTCTTCGTGTAGCTGTTGTTCTTTCTTATAAAATCTAAGATAGGGACTGTTTCATTTTAGTTTTTACACCTTTAACATCTAGCACAGTGCCTGGTAGAGATTTCCTGTGGGCAATTAGAAAATGTAGTACTACAGCTCAAGGGAGAGGTCATAATTGAAGAAATTTATTAAACACCATGTTGAAATATAGATCTACTTTCTCTACAGGAATCTCCCTGACCTACCAGTTTAGTAAGAGTTAAAAAAATGTATTTAATCATTACTTGGGACTTATGGACTAAATTTGGTTCCTGGTTTCCAATACATAATTTTTGAAGGGCATATAAACCACTAGACAGATCTATAATTTTACTGGAGATCAAAATAAGGCTCATAGAACTATAGTTTACAATCTACCTCTTTTTCCCTTTTGAAAATTGGTCTGTCATTCAACAATCAATAATCATATTTTGAGCGTTTACTATGTGTTAGTCACTGTGCTCTTCTCTATGCTAGGAATGTAAAGAAAAGCAATGTAAAGAAAAGCTCCTTAAAGAGCTTAAATCTAATGGGGGAGATGGCATGCACATAAATGCTATAAATAGAAACATACAGAATAGATGGCAGGTAAACTTTGAGAGGATGCCACTAGCAGCCAGAGAAGGGGAAGCCCGCTATAGAGAGTGGTGTTTGAACGGAGTCCCAAAGAAAGCCAGGAATTTTAAGAGGTGAAATTAAGGACAGAGAATATTCCAGTCATGGGGAACAGCTGGTGCAAAAGCATGGTGAGTTTGAACTGAGTCTCAAAGAAGGCCAGGAATTTTAAAAGGTGAAATTAAGGACACAGAGCATTCAAGCCATGGGGAATAGCTGGTGCAAAAGCATGGAGAGTGGGATTGAGTATTTTGTATGAAGAATAGCAAGTAGGACAGAATGGCTAGATCCTGGTGGAGAATGGTCATAAGTCATATGTAAGATGACTGGAAAGAGACAAAGGAGTCAAGTTCTGTTAGTCCAGCATTGGATCATTTTCAGGATTCTGGTGCCTGTTTTGTCATTTATAATTCTTCAAAGATTATTAACAATGGTTCTGATTTTACATACACAAGTAAGATAAGTGCCCTAGAATTCATTGCATTGAGTTGAGATTTCAACTCATTAAATGGTAGTTTCTATTAGATTCTTACTATCTTTTCACATATATTAAATTTCAGTTACTGCTAAGCCATATTTGTTCTGCCACTTCCAGTTTTAAGATTATTTACATGAATAAGAAAGAAAAATCCAAATTTAATAGTTCTTTTTTCTATCATAACATTACACTGTCTCAAGCAGCATCTATTCCTTATTCTTCTCACTCCAAACATGCCACTATAAGCCTTTTATGCTATTTTTAGCATTTTATAGAAGGCACAATTCATTCTGGGTTTTAACTTCTGACAGTAATTTTCAATGACATTTTGCTACATTTTTGCCTTTTTCACCCCTAGCTATATTCCCTTGTTTCCATTATTTATGGCCAACCTTCTAAAAATGTCTTCATTGGAGAGTTTCCTATGCAGTCACACTGTTTTCCTCAGATATCACCCCCTCCTCGTCTGTTTTTCCTCCATCTTTGAATAGTTCATTAAACTGTTAGAATTTTCATTTTGAGAACCTCCTAACTCTTTTGAACCATCTTCCCTGTGAAATGCTGTGACTTTGGGTTCATACCTTTCTTTCTGTTTTTTTAAATTCTCTGGTGCAAGTCTGATTATGCCTAACATTCTCTTTCTTTTTTTAATGAAATCTTAAGATATGAATAATACTCATTTTTTAAAAATATCAAGGCCAAAGACAGAAGGTACTTATTTCCTGCTATTTTAAGCAATATATTAATGAAGAAAAAGATCAATCATTAAGATATTTCAAGTCAATTTCCTTTTATCTCAATTTTATATAATTGGCTTATAAGGAAGAATGCTAAAATTCTTAGTTACCTGAGAAACCTTTTATTCACCACAACCAGCTAATTGAAGTTAGCGCCAGAACCCAGAACTATTTAATCATAGTAGGCCCAGAAACTCACAAAAAAATCATAGAATTTGAGACTTGGAAAGGACCTTGGTGGCTATCCAGTCCAACCCACAGACCACAAGAAAATCCACTGTAACATACCTGACAAGTGGTTGTACAGCTTCTGCTTGAGGGCCTCCATGGAGGGGAAATCCACCACATCCTTAAGCAGCCCATGCTACTTTTTACAAGGCTCTAATTCTTAGGAAGTCTTTCCTTAGAAGCACCTAACTTCTGCCTCAACAAATTGAGTCTATAATTCCTGATTCCATCCACTGGGGCCAGAAAGCATAAGTATAGTCCCTCTTCCCTATGACAGTCCTTTAAATGCTTGAAGACAGCTAGCACGTCCTTCCAGAGTCTTCTCATGAAGCATAATCTTTTTTTTCATAACTGGTCAATTTTGTCTTAACATAGAATCCAAAAAACAAACAAATTATTCAAAAATCACATTCCTACAAATGAGTAAGTAAAACAATGTCAAAGAATAATTATGGTGATAGTAAATGTAAGCTTATATAGGTTTAATATTTGTTAAAAGGAAAAATTATACTTTACTTGTAATAAATAAGTATGTCACCTAAGGGATGTTGTTACTGTTGTTGCTGTTCTTTGACTATTTAAAATTGTTTTCTTTGTAGTCTCTGGTTATAAATATTTTAACCCCTGTATTTGAAATGAGAGTTATGTTACCTTTTGAAATGATTTTCATATATATTGTTTTAGTTGTGTATTTTATTCTTTTGCCTCTGCTTTCTACATTCTGAATGGCTCCCACTAATTTCTTGAATTTTTTATATTATTCTATGACAGTGATACTGGCCTCCTGGCTGTTCCATAAAGAAGACACTCCATCTCTCAGCTCTCAGCATTTTCTCTGGCTGTTCTTCATGCCTGGAATGGTCTCCTGCATGTAACTTAGTAACTTAGTAACCTCCCTCGCTTCCTTTAACTCCCACCTAAAATGCCTCCTTGTACTAGAAGCTTTCCTTGACCCCTTTAAATTCCTTCTATTAATTACTTTCTATTTTTCCTATACATAGCTTACTCTTTATTGCTTTCTATATATCTGTTTGTATGTTATTTTCCCCATTAGATTGTAAACTCCTTTAAGGCAGGACCCCTCTTTTTTTAACTTCAATGCTTAGTGCCTAGCATATAGTGTGCTTAATAAATGTCTATCCATTGATTTATTGATGATCTTAGTAAGAATAGTATTATCAATAAACTAGGCCAATTCTCCTTCTTCTACTACCTTTCCATGGCACAGTAGAAAGAGTACTAGTTTGGGATTAGAGTTTCTGATATTCCTAGTATAATCTTTCGCAAATCTTTCCCAGTTTCTGGGACTTAGTTTCCTCTTCTCTAAAATGAATGGTACAGATTAGATGATTTCTAGGATCTCTTCCATTTCTAAATTTATAATTCTATGAATATCTCTTCTCTATACATATCTTTTCCCTAATTTCAAAAACCTTAGCATTTATGCCTATTGCCTCTTATACCCTGTTACACACATACATACACATAGTATGTGTATATATATATATATGTATATATATATATATATATATATACATATATATATATACTTAATCAGCTTGCTGTCCCATAATCACTTCCTTTTTGTAAACCCTCTTTCATTAACTATATGATAAGACTCTTGAGAATAATGTTTAAGTTTTTCTTGAATGCTATCGCATCCCTCACCAAGATGCCAGCTTCATATGGTAGGTGCTCAATTAATATTTCTTGCTTTATGAACTTATTTCTTAGTTCAAATACATTATGATTTAAACTAACAAAAAAAGAGATTTTTCCAATCATGGTTTTGTGAAAATATGTCTAATATCCTGTCATTGAGACTCACTACTAGAAGAAATTCACAAGTAAAAACTTTGAAATGTTACTTCAGCATGTTCTAAAACAGACAAGTGTGAACCATTTTGTTTTAATAGGCTTTTGTAAAGAATAGTTCTGAGCTCCTGGAACTTTGAACCACATTGTAATCTTTTTACCTTTCTGAAATTAGGTGTAAAATCAATGATACATAATATATATATTTTTCCTTTCTAAATCTTTCCAAGCTGAATGGCGCTTCTTTCGAACCATCAGCTTGCTCCCCCTGGTGGTTATGCCAAGAATAGCTTTGTTGACCTCTAATGCCTTCAGGTTTAATTTTATGTAGGACTTAATCTATATTTTTTAATGTAATATCTTGTAAAAATAAAATGGAGGAGATTAGAAAATTTGAATATATGGACATAATTAACATGCTAGTATTTTAAATATTAATTTAATTTTAATTTGTGACAATTTTTCCAGAATATTTTTTTTAAAAAAATCATTGACTTCATTTTCTTTTTGAGTTAAAAGGATTTTATTGGTAATTTTCTTTTTGATATTGCCTAGGTTTCCATTTGGATCACTCTCCCCCTCCCCCAGCTAATCCTTTTACCATTTTTGTTTTGTTTTATTTTATGTAAAGAAGAAAAGAAAAAAATAGCAAAACTAATCAATATATTTAAAAAAAAACTAATCCTGTATTCAATATTATACACTGGTGGCTCTTTCACCTCTATGAAGGAACAAAACTATATTTCTTTCCTGGGGCCAAGTTTATCATTTATACTTTCATATATAACATTCAGGCAGTTGCTTTATGATTTTTGATCCTTTTATTTATATTATTCCGGTCATTGTCTATATTGTTTTCTTGGTTCTGTCTACTTCACCTTGCTTCAGTTCAAGTAAGTCTTTTCATGCTTCACTTTATTCATTGTGTTTGCCTTTTCTTATAGCACAGTAATATTGCATTACATTCATTTGCTACAATTTGTTTGGCCATTTTCCAACATTGGGCATCTATTTTGCTTCCAGTTGTTCACTACCTGAAAAAGTGTTGCTGTAAATATTTTGGTGTATGTGAACTCTTTCTTTTTGTCAGTTATCTGGTTCTCATTTAGAATTCTGGGACAATAATCGTGGCCATTTTAGCCACGTTATTTCATATATTATATTTTTAATGATTAAACCACACCTTTTTATTAGTAGTATAGCAATCTGTTCTTATTTTACTTGATAACAGTGAAAAAACAACTAATCAGCTGTTATAAAACTGAAGTAACAATGAAAGAAAAAGAATCAGAATATGCTCACTTTGGGGAAGGGAATAAATGTCTATATGGTGACTATTATATTTAGGCACTTTGCTAAGTGTTTTTAATGAATATTATTTCATTTGAGTTTCACAACAACCCTTTGAGATAGATGCTATTATTATCCCCATTTTTCAGTTGAGGAAACTGAGGAAAACAGAAATTAATTTGCCCAAGATCACACAGCTGGTATCTGATGCCAGACATGAAATCAGGCCTTCCTGACTCCAGGGTTCCCACTCGCTAATCACTGTGCTACCATCTGCCTCAGGAGAGGCATTTTCTTTTCTTGCCTCATGATCCATCTTGACAATACCCACCAACATTACCCATTTCGCAGTCAACTTTATCTTCACTCTTGGACTTCACCATGCAATTTTTGAGTGCTTCAGACACAAAAGATATGCAAAGATGTACAAGTTTCAAAGGGATTAGATTGAGAAGTAACAGACCCCCCAAATGTTTACAGTATTGAAGATAAACTGTGAAGCACTTTATTTTATAATTTTACCATCATTAAAATACAATGCACAGTTCAAAGATAAATTCTGAGCCAAACTCTAAGACAGAGTAACTGTGTCAGAATGTCAAACTAGCTACCGGGCTTGAGAAGTCTTCAATGAGATGTTTTAAGTGCAAAGATGAGAGCTGTCTTCAGTTCAATATGTGTATATGCTAGAACTGAATTTGAAGTGTTTTTCTCTGAGCCCTTCATGCTGGAGAGGCCTTTCAGGAAGAAATCTCCAATATATTTTCATCTGATGTCTTTTGGTGAAGACTTCGCATCCTTTAAGCCTCTCTAACTGTCAGACCCCAGTGAAAAGATGGATACACTCCAGTAGGTTTTGAAAAAAGCTACTGAGTATTAAGAATAATGAATGAAAAAAGAAAAATGAAAAAATGGGAGAAGTCAGCTGATTGTTCATGGAGCAAACAGGAAACTTTTAAAATTTTTATTTGTATAATTGTGTGGTTTAAATTATGAATACTCAAAATGTTTTAGAAATCAGAAGATAGGAAGATTTGGGTTGTTTATGGACTTTCTATTCAAATGACGATTCATTACAGATTCTAAAAATGTGACCCCCCTCCTTACCCCATCATCATCTGCTTAAGGATTATCTTTAATTTTAGATGCAGGTAGTAGAAAGAGATGGTGTTTCTAGAATCCTCCTGAGAAATTATTGGTGGTAATTTCCTGGAACAAGAGGGCAAAAGAAGGCTTTGTTCTATTGATTGTGAGGGATGGAGAGTAAAACACATTGAGAGAATGAAGGTAGACAAGGGAGGAGAGCCCTTCACATTGACAACAGCCCTAGTCTGAACAGTGGCCAGCTGTTCCTCATACAGCCTTCTGCACCACACCATGCAAGGCTTTGTTGTATAGAGTTCTCTAGAGCCAATTAAAACTTGACATTTTGTACCTTGTGTAATTAAAATGCAAATGAAGGGATGAATTATGTTTAAAAACAGATTATGCAGGTTAATTAAGATGAAAATATACCTAGACCCCGAGTTTATAGTGAAGTAGGTTTTAAAAGGAACTTGCTGACATGGTGGAATATGGTGTCTGAGTGTTTGATGTGTTCTGTAATGGAAAGCTGCTTTATCTACACCAGAAATAAAGAGAGAGAGGCCCCTAAAGAGAGGAAAATATAATTATTAAATGCATTTTAAGTAGAGATAAATCAAGAGAGGGTTACTCATTTCTGTTTAGGATGCATTTTTTAGGGTGCCATTTTGATTCTGACTAATATCATCTTGAAAATGTGCTGTTTTCAGATTGCACTGAGAACAAACACACACTAAATGCATTCTCAGGAACTGTAGGCTTTTGTTCAGGTACTCCATGGATATTTCTTTACCTGAGCAATTAAAGGTGAGTTTCTGGACAGAAAAGAGACATTGGGTCCATTCTTCAGGGCAGACAGCTCCCCACCATTCCCAAGAGAGAAGGTGAACAAAGCCAAGGAAAAGAGACACTTTAGAAATGACCTTGCATCATTCTCCATGCTCCTGTAAGAAGAAGCACTACTAAAAGGGTCAAGAAAAGAATAAAAAAGGAGCATTCATTTTCCATATCAAAAAGTCAAATAATACTTTGCTCATGCTTTTTTATATATCCCAAAAGAACATTTTCCAGTCTTTGCTACTTAATCATAGCCCAGTACCTTGCTCTTACAAAACACTGTGCCACATTTGAATTTTAGCCATTAGAAAGATGAATACTGTATAGATGGTAGAAACAACAAAGATAAAGAAGCAATTAACTGTATTTACTACAAAAGGAATGAAAACATTGCTTGACATCAGGCATCAACCACAATAATTGTTTAAAAGATGAAAGCTAGAAGGCATGACCTGGAATTCAGAATTGGGGGGTACAGAACAATTAAATTAGAAGTGAGAAAAGACATAATAGTTACCTTGAAATTGACAGAATCATTACATCAGGAATTAGGCAAATGATGGGGGTGGAGGGGGGGGCAGCAGAGAAGCCCAGCTAGTGTAGGCATCATGATAGAGCATCCCGGGGCTTCCTGTTAACAGCTCCACATTGATGAAGTGCTTTACCATCCTATGCATTTATTTACTAATACACATTCAGGCAGACCGTTAAAAGGGGACAAGGAATCTCAGGAAGAATCTGAGTATTGCCTTGGAGAAGCTTATGTAATGGTAGTAGTGGTGAGCAGAGAGCTCTCAGGCAAAGGTTTGTTTTTTGTCAAAAGAATTATAAAGAAACTTCTACATGCTCATTATTCCTTCATTCACATTTTCCTTTGTGCTTCATCCCATGCCCCCAACAGAATTTCTGATTTGTCAGTAGCAGGGAAGCAAAGCATTTGAATCGATGGCAGGAAGGTAGGCATTGTAAGGGTATTTTCGTTTGTTTTATATTCTTTCTTTTTCTCGACTACTGTTTCTCCACAAGCCTTTATTTATCCTAGCTACGTACCCTTCTATTGGTCCACTTCTTTCTGCTTTGATAGAGACTCCTAGGAATCTTTCATATTTAAAGATTCTACCTCCCACTCAACCTTGCTGATTTTGATCTCCCTGTTTCCCTCCCTCCATTCTAGGCCTTACCACAGACAGTACGATAGCAAATTATACAGCCATTGACCCTATTGACCAACTCGAGTGATTGTTTCTGTGAAGCAAAATGTCTTCAGATATCTTTACATATTGACAGATCATAAACAGAGAGAGAGAGAGAGAGAGAGAGAGAGAGAGAGAGAGAGAGAGAGATTTATTGAGCACTTATTATATGCCAGGCACTGTGCTAAAGTTGGTGGTACAAATACAAGCAAACAAGACAGCCTTTACTCTCAAGAACCATATACTCTTATTTTATTTTATTTCATTTTTAATTTATGAAATAAAACAAGAATTTCTGCAACATAGTACAATTTTTTAAAAAATGATTGTACATGATTGCACATGAAACTGCAAATCTACTGTGTACAACTGGCTATTCTTTCAAATATACATTGTTATGTAAATTTCTTTCCCTCCCCCCCAGCCTTAGAGATGGCTACCATTTAAAACAAATTAGAAACAAACAAAAAAAACTGTGCCTGTGTGTGTATAATTGTGTGAGTATGTGTATGTAAAATTATTCTATACATAAGTCTATTGATGACTTCTTTCTCTGGATGCAAATAGTGTCCTCCTTCATGTCCTTTATAGTTAATTTGAGTATTTTTTCACTAAATGATATTTTATTCTGTCCAATTACATGCATTTTTAAAATTTTCCACATGCATTTTTTAAAATTTTGAGTTCCAAATTTTTCAACATGCATTTTTTAAGATTTTGAGTTCCAAATTTTTCAACACGCATTTTTTAAGATTTTGAGTTCCAAATTTTTCTCCCTCATTTGCTTCCCTCTCTTCTCCTCAAGACAGCAAGCAATATGATACAGATTATACACGTACAATCATCTTAACAATGTAACAATGTAAAAGAAGAATCAGAAAAAAAGGAAAATCATGAGTAAGAAAAAAAACAAAAAAGTGGAAGTAGTATGCTTCACTTGCATTTAGACTCTGTAGTTCATTCTCCAGACCAACATTTTCCATCATGAGTCTTTTGGGATTGTCTTGGATTATTGCATTGCTGAGAAGAGCTAAATTTATTATAGTTGATCTTTGCACAATGTTACTGTTACTGTGTACAATGTTCTGGTTCTGCTTACTTCACTCAGCATCAGTTCATGTAAGTCTTACCAGATTTTTCTGATATCCACCTACTTATCATTTCTTATGGCATTCCATTTCTTATGGTATTCCATTATATTCATCTTCCACAACTTGTTCAGCCATTCCCCAATTGATGGACATCTCAATTTCCAGTCCCTTGCCACCACAAAAAGAGCCTCTATAAATATTTTTGTACGGGTGGGTCCTTTTTCCTTTTATGATATCTTGGGGATAGTAGTGGTATGCAAGTTTCATATCACAGTTTGGGCATTGTTCCAAATTGCTGTCCGGAATGGTTGGATCAGTTCAAAACTCCACCGACAATACACTACTCTTCCAATTTTCCCATGTCTTCTTCAACATTTATCATTTTCCTTTTCTGTCATATTAGCCAATCCAGTAGGTGTCAGGTGGTACCTCAGAGTTGTTTTAATTTTTATTTCTCTAATAGTGACTTAGAGCATTTTATATACTTTAGATAGCTTTAATTTCTTCATCTCGAAACTGCCTGTTCATATCCTTTGACCATTTGTCAATTGGGAAATCACTTGTATTCTTATAAATTTGACTCAGTTCTTTCTACATCTGAGAAATAGGCTATTGATCATAAACACTGGCTGTAAAATTTTTTCTCAGCTTTCCGCTTTCTTTTTAATCTTGATTGCGTTGGTTTTGTTTGTGAAAAAACTTTTTAATTTAATGTAATCAAAATTATCCTTTTGCATTTCGTAATATTCTCTATCTCTTGTTTGGTCATAAATTCTTTCCTTCTCCAAACAACTGACAGGTAAACTATTCCTTGCTCTCCTAATTTGCTTATGGTATCATCCTTTATGCCTAAGTCATGTACCCATTTTGACCTTATCTTGGTATAGATAGGATGTGGGATATTGGTCTATGCTTAGTTTCTGCCATACTATTTTTCCACTTTTCCCAGAAGTTTTTGTCAAATAATGATTTCTTATCCCGGAAGTTGGATTCTTTGGGTTTATCAAATAGTAGCTTACTATAATGATTTACTAATCTGTCTTATGTATCTAACCTATAATTTGGGTATTTATACTAGGCATTTATAATGTGGAAAAATTGGTACACTAATTCATTTTTGGTAGAATTGTAAAATGATCCAACCACTTTGTAAAGCAATATAGAATTATGCCTGAAGATTTGTTAAACTCCCTATACCATTTGACCTAGCAATACCACTACTTGATCTATTTCCAAAGGTGGTTAGGGGCAAAGGAAAAGAATCTATATGTTCTAAAATGCTTATAGCAATTCTTTTTGTGGTAAAGAACTGGAAATTTTGGGGATGCCAATCACGTGGGGAATGCCTGAACAAGTTGTGTTATATGACTGTGATGGAATACTACTGTATAGATGAACTCAATGATTTTAGAAAAACATTGAAAGACTTGCACAAAATAATGAAAAGTGAAATGAGCAGAACCAAGAGAACATTGAATATGGGAATAGCCATATTGTTTTAAGAATGGTTTTGGGGGGGCGGAGCCAAGATGGCGACCAGAAAGCAGTAACTGGTGTGAGCTCCCCACCAAATCCCTCCAAAAACCTATAAAAAAAATGGCTCTGAACCAATTCTAGAGCTGCAGAATCCACAAAGTGGCAGAGGGAAGCAGGCCCCACCCCAGGACAGCCTGGATGGTCTCTGGGTAAGGTAGGTCCTCACGGACCTCCCAGCCCCCAGCCGAGGGGAGCGGAGCTGAGCCCAGCCCACACGGCGCGAACAGACCAGACGCGGACCTACCAGACCAGGAGACGAGCGGAAAGTGCCCTGGCATCCCGAAATACCCAGCTGTGGCA
>CM053627.1:130159819-130193530 GCA_028646595.1 Phalanger gymnotis
AAAAAAAAACTTTGTTGCATTGTTTGAACGCAGCCCTGCATCTCTGGAAAGCAGGACCATCTTTACCTGCTACTTAGAGACTCTTAATTAAGTACCTAGATTATGCTGACCAGAAACTCTGTTAGATCCAAATATTGATACAATGAGTTTTTTTCACAATTAAATATCTCAAGCAATGTATATATCTGGTTCCTTACTGATCAGTTATTTCTTCCATGTTCTTTTGATTGAATATAGACCCTTAGGAAGAATAAAACACCTCTTTTTCTGATTTTAGAGAATTGTACCTGTTCAATCTCCCCTCCCCAACTTGGAAAATCTGAATTCTATCTTCCAATTGGAAATCAGATAACCTATTTTTGTATCCTGGTTAATTGTTCTCTTTTAATGAATTTTATTTGATAGATTTTTAATGCATAAAAATCTTTCACTGTATACTGGATCCAGCCTTAAGTTAAAGAGGTCAGGTCCTAATTTGTTATGTAATTGGCATGTGTTGCTTAATAAATTGATGTTCTTGGAAGCTCAAACTTTAGCTTCCTTAGTCATTTCATCTTTCACCCTCAACAGTCTGGAGAGTAGAGCTAGATATGAAGCAAGCATGGCTTGGCCCTTAACAAAGTAATAGACCTATCCAGAGACTCAGAAATTAGGATCTTAAAGGTCAAATTCTCTGTCCAATAACTAGACTTCTGATAGCTTAGAAAAATCATCCTCTCCAAATGGACTGTAGCCTGACATATCAAATGAGTTACCAGCATTCTGATTTAGGAAATTGGCAACTACTTTTGCATCACTAACTGACCTATTGACACTGGAAGAGGTACATATTTTGACTCCAACCTGCAATGATAGAGATGAAGGGTAACATTCTAAGGCTAGCCAGACTTCTTGAGGGGAGCAACATATTCAGGTGAATACAGATGAGATTGCAATTATTATGCAATTAAGAAAGCCTACTGATACTGATTCTTGTAGAGGCAAGAAACCAATCAGTTTTACCTAAGGAATACCTTGTCCCTTCCCTGCAAAAGCAAAGCAAAAAAAGAAGAAAAAAAAACCTGATCCTTGTCAGTGACCTTGACATGACTAAATTTATGGGATAGCTATGGATCTAGCTATTGAACTAGCCATAGCTTGTTGTAATTTTGTGCCAGGTCCTGGGAGTCTTGGCCTAAAAACAATTTTGTCCCAGGTTGTCTAGAAATATCCTTGTTACTATCCCTTCCCTAATCTTTCCCCTGATGCTTTAGAGATGTCATCTGTTGCCTGAGTTTGGGAGGGGGAGGGTTATATGTCATCTTAGTGTCCTTCCTTTGTACCCCATGACTCCTTTGCCATGCTTCTTTTAGTCTCTCTAATTAAGCCACCAGTGGCTTAATTAAGAGGACTTCTCTTAAATACACTAAATTAAAGGGCATCAATTTCCTCAGCAAAGCCTTACATTTTAGCAGTGGTCCACCTCACTAGGGTAAGGAAAAAGCCTGACTTCCAAAATGGCAGGGTCTACTGGGTGGCCATTATTTCCAGGAATTTAAGGAAGGCCTTCGGCAGTGATAAATTCTGTGAAGTAATATATTAATGTAGTCCCTAGTTTACAGATGAAGAAACAGGTTTAGAGAGATTATGTGATTTACCCATGGTCACATATGCTAAGAACAAAAACAAACCCTTCTTATATATGACAGTTCTTCAGATACTTGAAGACTGTATTCATGTCTCCTTTAAGTCTCCTCCTCTTTAGGAAAAACATCCCTACTTCCTCTGCAGATTTTCCTGTAGTACCAACTTAATGCCCACCCATCTGCTTTCTCTTCTCTGCATGTGCTCTCCACGTTATCATAGTCCTTTGTCAAATGTGACACACGACTCAACAATATTGTAAATTTGGCCTGATTAGAGCAGAAAACAGTAGGACCATCACCTCCCTAGTAATAGACGTTACATCTCTCTTAAAGCGTACTTGATCCATCTGCCCACCCTGCCATCATATCAAATGTCTTTATTCTTTCTTTATCTTTCTCCTTTAAAAAATAAAGATATCTTCTTAAAACTCAACATTAAGCATAATGTCACTGCTTCAGTCCTCACAACGATTACTTCTCTCACTGAATCACTTTTTCTGGTATATGGTGGTAGTTAGTAATCATTCACACTATGTATGATTTTTCACTACCATCTAAATGAAATTGATCATTTCTTCCAATTACAAATATAGGCAACAGATATTATTCTGAGAAGAGTTCTTCAAATTATGCTGGGTTGTCAAAGGTATATATAAAACTTTTAAAAAATGTTAAGAACCTCTGCTCTAACATTTATTTTCCCATCTTGTAATTTCTAGGATTTAAAATAACAATATGTAAAAATATTGATCACAGTGATTGTCTGTGATTTTTGCCCATGTCTCTCTTTTAACTGACTCTCAAATATGAATTCCACTTTATCAGATATCTGACCAATCTTTTAATTTAACATTACTTTTACATTTAATATTTCTTACAAGAAATAAAATAAGCAGCAGGGGGATGAGGGGAGGAAGGCAGGTAGCCAGGGTGCAACACAGGCCCAGAGGTCTCTGCTAGAACCTCTCTACTCCTCAGTCGATGGCCACCCCTTCCTGCCCACCTTCCTGCCTCTTTCAACCAGCACCTCAGCAGAGCCCTCCCAGAAGGATCTCTGTATGGCAATGGAGTGAGGCTTAGGCCTCACGGCAGCCAGAGCACCCCCACCACCTGGAGGGTATCATTTCTGAAATGGATCCAGCCACTGTGGAAAGGAGGACCAGTGAAGAAGGCCCCAAACCCTGAGCCAGAAGGCCCCATCACTTTCTCAACTTGGAGCTCAGAAATGATGGTGTTGGCACTGGACCCTACAAGACGATGGCTGTTGCTCAGCAGGAACCTGAACTGTGCCCTGATGTCCCCATGACGGCAGCTTCAAAGTACATGATGCTGGACTGTGCTTTACCCTCCCAGTTTCACTAGAGAAATGGAAGTAGCTGAAGGCATCCATACCAAGTCCAGCCTATTGGGACCTCCTTGGCTGATCCCCAAAGAATCTTGAGAATAGAGACTTTGACCAGGGCCTTCTTTCCTCATTAAACTTTTCCAGATGCCTGCTATCCCTAGGATGGCTGATTGTAAGCATGTGATTGGCACAAGGCCCTACAGGACAATGGCTGCTGTCCAGCTAGAACTTGACCTTTCCCCTAATGTCTCCATGATGTCAACTTCAAAATACATAATGTTGAACTGTGCCTCAACCCGTTTCACTAGGGAAATGGAAGTAACTGGAGGCATCTTTATCAAGCCCAGTCTAGGGCAACCTCCTTCACTGATCTTCAAGAAATCCTGAGACTAGAGACTGACCAGGGCTTTCTTCCCTGATTAACCCTTTCCAGATGCCTGATCCAAAGCCTAGAACACCCATATCCCCACTTGCAGGTGAGAACAGAGAAAGTTCATCCTCTTGGACCCTACCCTATGGTCAATATGGGACAGTGACCAAAACAAAAGGACAGAGACTTGGACTCGCAGCCTTGGATGTCATTCTCAGATTTATGCCATCCCTAAGCAGAAAAGATTAGAAAGACCTTCTGTATTCCTCCCCTTCATGAGGACAGAACAGCGAGGAGGACTTGGCCCCTGCTTTGGCAGCCCTTACTCTATATCCCTGCCTTGCCTTCAATGCCTGCTTCATCTTCGGTGCTTTTTGGTCTTATGTGTGTTGTACCCCCTGCTCCCTTCCAGCATTGTCAATGCCTGGTCAGAATGGATGGCCCTGACCTGAGGAATTTCTCCTCTCCTCAAGAGGGTCAAGCATAGGGCTTGTTAGATCCACTTGAGAAGACAAGAGGCAAGGCTTCTCCATACCTCTCAATACACAGCTGCAATCTGGGTCCCTTTACTCACTGGGCCCCTAATGTAAGTTAAGGATAGGGGGCAGTGTCCAGACTCTCTCCTCTTTGGCTCCTTCCAACACTGTGGCCTGGGCCCCAGCATCCAAGAAGATAATGTGACCCTTGACCTTTAACGACAAGTACAAGAAGCTCACCTCCTTTCCTCTGGCTGCTTTCACAACACCAAGTCCTTATCTCCTATGAACCCTATATGAAAATGGAACATGCAAATAAAGCATTTCTCCCTCAGGAAAAAAAGAAATATAATAAGTTTTGTTTCTTGATCTTCTTTGTTATTTTCTATTTCTAAAATTCATGCCATGTACTTTAGTATAATAAACTTAATTCTCCTCTGCATTTTTTTTCTCATTGTTCTTGATGTTATCTAGAAGGAGCGTAGGTATGCTCTAATTTTCTAAAACTGTTTTTTAAACTAGGTAAAAAAAACAGGTTACATTTATATTTGAAGTTATTCATTTTTGCAATTTCATGCATTCTCTCCTTTTACCATTTATATTTTAGAGACAGGAGCTTTTTATTTGGTAGTAATTCTTCTTTTCTTGTTCCCCCTCTTCCCTTTACTTTTGGTGCTATTATTTTTTCAATTGTGCTAAAACATTTTCAATAACAATTACTAGAAATGGGAGTCAAGAAGGGAGAGAAAAGCCAGGAAGTTGCCTGAGCTCTCCCTAGTTTCCATCAGAAACAACATTAAATCAAGCCTCTAAACAGATTATGGAGTAACAGAGCCTACAAAAAGATGAAGTAAAACAATTTTCCAGCTTAAGATAGCTTAGAAGGACTTCAGGAAAGGCCCATCTTACTTGATAAAAGGGGAATTTCAGCTCAGTGTACATGGTGTCCCAGTAAGCTAGCAGAAGGCTCTTAATCAGAGGACAGTTTACCAACAGAGGCCCCTCAATCCTGGTTCAGCAGGTTACTGGCACAACAGGTCAGATGTAAGCCCTTCAGCCCCAGTATGGAAGGCAAATTGCCAGCCCCAGGACTCCAACACAACAAGCACAACTAGGGCAGGGCCACCCCAATGCAGTGGCCAAGCCACCAGTACTGGAGGCCTTGGAGCAGAAAGTCAGTGACCAGGCCCTTGGACTCCAACATAGGAAGCTTTAGACAATGCCCCCTGTGCCTGGAGCAGAGCTTAATTTTAAAAGTCACAAAATAGGCTAAAAATGAGCAAAAAAGCAGAAAATAGCCCTGGCAACTATGGCAACAGGGAAGATCAAAACATAAACACAGAATAGGACAATAATGTCAAAATGCCCACATGTGAGCCTCAAAGAGGCATATGAATTGCTCTCAAGCTCAAAAATCTTTCTTTGAAGTGATCAAAAAGGATTTTAAAAATCAAATAAGGGAGCTAGGTGAAAAATTGGGAAAAGAAATGAGTTATGAAAGAGAGAGTCAACAGTTTGGAGAAGAAAGGATAGAAAAGGACTAAAGAAAACAGTTACTTAAAAACTAGAATAGGCTAAATGGGAAAAGAATCCATTGAAGAAAACAAGTCATTAAAAAGTAGACTTGACCAAATTGAAAAGGAGGTACAAAAGTTAACTGAAGAAAATAATTCCTTAAAAATTAGAGTTGGACAAGTGGAAATTAATGACTGTATGAGATATCAAGAATCAGTAAAACAAAATCAAAAGAATGGAAAAAAGAAGAAAATGTAAAATATCTCATTGGAAAAAAACAAGCATATCCAGGAGACATAATTTAAGAATTATTGGTCCACTGGAAAGCCATGATCAAAACAGAGCCTGGATAGAATCTTTCAAGAAATTACCAAAGAAAAAAGACCTTATCTCCTATAACCAGAGAGTAAAATAGTGATTGAAAAACTCCAACAATCACCTCCTGAAAGAGGTCCCAAAATGAAAACTCCAAGGAATATTGTAGCCAACTTCCAAAACTATAAGTTCAAAGAAAATACTGCAAGCAGCCAGAAAGAAACAATTCAAATATCAAGAAGCCACAGTCAGGATTACACAGGATTTAGCAGCCTCTACATTAAAGGATCAGAAGGCTTAGAATATGAGATTCTGGAAGGCAAAAGAGCTTGGATTATAATGAATAATCAACTACCCAGAAAAATTGAACATAATCTTTCAGGGGAAAAGATGGACATTCAATCAAATAAGGGACTTTCAAAATACTCCTGATGAAGATAGGAGAGATGAAGAGGAAATTCAATCTTCAAATACAAGTTGCGAGAAAAGTATAAAAAGATAAAAAGGAAAGAAAAAAACACATTATTCAATAAGGTTAAACTGTTTAAATCCCTGCCTGGGAAGATGGTACTTGTAACTCTTGATAACTGTAACTCTATTAGGGCAATTAGAAGGAGTATGCATAGACAGAGGGTATGACTATAGGCTGACTTTTGTGTGATAATATAAAAAAATTAAAAGATGAAAAAAAGGATTGTACCAGGAGAAGAGGAAAGGGGAGGCAGAATAGGGTAAAGTACATCACATGAAGAAATGCAAATGACTTATTACAAGAGAGGGAAATAAGAGAGAGGGTGAACATTGTTTAAACCTTATTTTCATTAGATTTGCCTTAAAGAGGGAATAACATACACATTCAGTTGGGCATAGAAATTTTATCTTACTCTAGAGGAAACAAAAAGGAAGAGGGGATAGCAGTGAGGGTAGATTGGTGGGGGCAAGGGCTGGAAGCAAAGCACTCATGAGGAGGGACAAGGTAAAAGGATGGAGAAAAGTATAAATGGAGGAAAATAGGATAGAAGGAAATACAAAGTTACTAATCATAATTGTGAATGTGAATGGATGAAATCTCTCAGATAATGGAAGTGGATAGAAAGTGGACTAAAAACCAGAATCCTACAATATGTTGTTTATATGAAACACATTTGAAGCAGAGAGATAGACACAGAGTAAAGGTAAAAGGCTGGAGCAGAATATATTATGCTTCAGCTGAAGCTAAAAAAAATAACACAGGTAACAATCCTGATCTTAGACACAGCAAAAAGCAAAAATAGATCTAATTAAAACAGATAAGAAAGGAAATTACATCTTGCTAAAGGTAGCATAACAATGAAGTAATATCAATACTAAATATGTATGCATCTAGTGGTATAGCATTCAAATTCATAAAAGAGAAGTTAAGTGAGGTATGAGAAGAAATAGACACCAAAACTATACTAGTGGGGGACTTCGACCTCCACTTTTCAAAATTATATAAATGTCATCACAAAATAAACAAGAAAGAAGTTAAAGAGGTAAATAGAATTTTAGAAGAGTTAGATAGAATATTCCTCTGGAGAAGGGGATAGAAAAGAATATGCTTTTTTTTTTTCTCAGCAGTACATAGAGCCTACATAAAAACTGACCACGAATTAGGGCAAAAAACCTCACAGTCAAAAGCAGAAAGGCAGAAATATTAAATGCATCCTTTTCACATCATGATGTAATAAAAAGTACATGCAATAAAGGGCCATGGAAAGATAGATAAAAAATTAATGGGAAACTAAATAATGGAATCCAAAGGAATGAGTGGGTCAAACAACAAATAAATAGAAACAACAATTTCATCAGCTAGAATGGCAGTAATAATACAACATACCAAAATGTGTAGGATGCAGACAAAGTAGTACTTAGGAAAAATTGTGTATCTCTAAATGCTTACATGAATAAAATAGAGAAAGAGCAGCTCAATGAATTGGAAATGCAAGTAAAAAAGGTAGAAAAAAGAACAAATTAAAAACCCTCAATTAAATACCAAATTAGAAATTCTGAATATCAAAGGAGAGAATAATAAAATTGAAACTAAGAAAACTATTAAACTAATAAATAAAACTAAGAGCTCATTTTATGAAAAAAAAATAAAATAGTTAAACCTTTGGTTAATTTGATATAAAAAAGAAAAGAAAACCAAATTACCAGTACCAAAATGAAAAGGATGAATTTGCAGTCAATGAAGAGGAAATTAAAGCAATCATTAGATGCTATTTTGCTCAACTGTATACCAACAAATTTGACAATCTTAGTGAAATGGATGAATATATACAAAAACATAAATTGTCCAGATTAACATGAGTGAATAAAATAAAGTGTACAAGCAATCAGTGAACTCACTAAAAAAAAAATCTCCAGGGCCAAATGGATTTACAAATGAATTCTACCAAATATTTAAAGAACAATTAATTCCAATACAATAAAAGCTATTTGGGAAATTAGGTGAAGAAGGAGTCCTACCCAATTCATTTTATGACACAGATATGGTGCTGATACATAAACCAGAGGAGCCAAAACAGAAAAAGAAAATTATAGACCAATTTCCCTAATTAGTATTGATGCAAAACTTTTAAATAAAATATTAGCAAAAAGATTATAGCAATGTATCATGTGGATAATATATTATGACAAGTCAGTATTTGTACCAGGAATGCAGGGATGGTTCAATATTAGGAAAACTATCAACATAATTGATCATATCAATAACAAAACTAACAAGAATCATATGGTTATCTCAATAGATGCAGAAAAAGTTTTTTGACAAAATACAACACTCAGTCCTACTAAAAACATTAAAGAGCATAGGAATCAATGATATTTTCCTTAAAATGATAAGTAATATCTATTTAAAATCATCAGCAAGCATTATCTGTTATAGCGATAAGCTAAAAGCTTTCCCAGAAATATCAAAGGTGGAACAAGGATACCCATTATAACCACTATTATCCAATATTATACTAGAAATGTTAGCTTTAGCAACAAGAGGGAAAAAAGAAATTGAAGGAATTAGAACAGGCAATGAGGAAACAAAACCATCACTCTTTGCAAATGATATGGTGGTATACTTAGAGAATCCAGGGAATCAACAACAATAACAAACACCTTAAAAACAATGAACAACTTTAGCAAAGTAGCAAGATATAAAGTAAAATCATTAGCACTTCTACATGCTACCAACAAAACCCAGCAGCAAGAAATAGAGAAATTCCATTTAAAATAATTGTAGACAATATAAAATATTTAGGAGTCTACCTGCCAAGGCAAACCCAGGAGCTATATGAACACAATTCCAACACACTTTTCAAACAGTCATATCTAAACAACTGGAAAACCATCATTTGCTCATGCACAGACTGAGCTAATATAATAAAATTATAATTCTACCTAAATTAATTTACTTATTCAGTGCCATACCAATCAAGTTACCAAAATGCATTTTATGGAACTAGAAAAAAAAATAACAAAATTCATCTGGAAGAACAAGAGATCCAAAATAACAAGGAAATTAATGAGGGAAGGTGCTCTAGCTATAGTAGATCTTAAAATGTATTATAAAGCAGCAAGCATCAAAACTACTTGTTACTGGCTAAGAAATAGAGTGGTGGATCAGTGGAATTGGTTAGGTACACAAGACGCAGTAGTCAATGAATATAGCAATCTACTGTTAAATAAACCCAGTTCAGGGATAAGAACTCACTATTTGACAAAACCTACTGGGAAAACTGGAAAAATAGTATGGCAGAAACTAGGCATAGACCAACACCTTACACCATATACCAAAATAAAGTCAAAATGGATACATAATTTAGATATAAAGGCTGATACTATAAGCAAACTGGGAGAGCAAGGAATAGATTACCTGTCAGATTTATGGAGAATAAAAGAATTTATGACCAAACAAGAGATAGAGAACATTATGAAATACAAAATAGATCATTTTGATTACATTAAATTGAAAAGTTTTTGCACAAAGCCAATGTAACCAAGATTAAGAGGAAAGCATAAAAGTGGGAAAGAATTTTTACAACCAGTGTTTCTGACAAAGGCCTCATTTCTAAAATATGTAGAGAAATGAGTCAAATTTATAAGACTACAAAGTCATTCCCCAATTGATAAATGGTCCAAGGATATGAACAGGCAGTTTTCAAATAAAGAAACCAAAGCTATCTATAGTCATATGAAAAAAAAATGCTTTAAATCACTATTGATAAAAGAAATGCAAATCAAAACAACTTTGAGGTACCACATCACACCTATCAGATTGGCTAAAAATCACAAAACATTAAAATGATAAATGCTGTAAAAGATGTGGGAAAATTGGAACACTAATGCATTGTTGGTGGAGTTGTGAACCGATCCAACCATTCTGGAGAGCAAGTTGGAACTATTCCCAAAGAGCTATAAAATTGTGCATACCCTTTGACCCAGCAATACCACTTCTAGGTCTGTATCCCAAAGAAATCATACAAATGGGAAAAGGATTCACATGTACAAAAATATTTATAGCAGCTTTTTTGTGGTGGCAAGGAACTGGAAATTGAGGGGATGCCCATTGGTTGGGGAATGGCTGAACAAGTTGTGGTATATGAATGTAATGGAATACTATTGTGCTATAAGAAATGATGAGCAGGCAGACTTCAGAAAAATCTGGAAAGACTTATATGACCTGATGTTGAGTGAAGTGTGCAGAGCCATGAGAACACTGTATACAGTAACAGCCACATTGTGAGATGATTAACTTTGATAGACTTATATCTTCTTCACAATGCAAGGATCTAAGACAACTCCTAAAGACTCATGATGGAAAATGCTATCAACATCAAGAAAAAGAACTATGGAGTCTGAACGCAGATTGGAACATGTTATTTGTTCTTTCTTTTCTGTTTGTTGGTTTTGTTTCTTCTTTCTTGTGGTTTCTCCCATTGGGTCTAGTTCTTCTTTACAACATGACTAATGTGAAAATAGGCTTAATATGAATGTATACGTACAGTCTATATCAAATTACATGCCTTCTTGAGGTAGAGGAAGGGGAGAGAAGGGGAGAAAATTTGGAACTCAAAATCTTATGGAAGTGAATATTGAAAGCTAAAAATAAATAGATAATTTTTTAAAATGACAGTCTCTACTTTCAAGGAGCTTATAGTCTCACAGGAAAGAGAATGCGCAAAAGGAAGGTAGCAATGAAAATTGAGGGGAGAGGAGAGAAGGGAAGGGGAGGGACACAAGGAAAGGTACACAGTACGGGGACATAATGAAGAAGTCAAAAACAGTGCAGCTTTATGAGAAATGAAGAAGAACATACATTTTCTCTATTCTCCATACTTATAATTTTCCCCTCCCTCATTTCCAGTTCTGGGCTTCTCTGGCTTCCTTAAAGTTGCAACTAAAATCCTACTTTCTACAAGAAGTCTTTCCTGATGCCTCTAAATTCAAATACTTTTCTCCTATTGATTATCTCAAATTTATCTTATATATGTCTTATTTGTTGTTTGTTGTTTTGTATTGTTGTATAATTGTTTGTATGTTGTTTTCCCAATTAGGCTGAAAGTCTTTGTATCCTCACCGCTTAATACAGTACCTTAAATGAAGTATGCACTTTAAAAGAGCTTATTAATGGACTGATAGATTGGGATTTTTTTCCCCATTAGTTATCTTATAATGCAGAAATTGCTTATCGAATTGTACATTTTCTTTGATTCACTTTTCTTTTGTCTCTGCTGGTATAGCAGAGGTAAAAGTGTTCTAGTTTTGAGTTGGAATAGCCATGCTAAAAAGGAGAAGATTGAATTCTGGTTGTCGTTAAGCCTTTATTTTTTAAGAGGACCAATGATATCACAGAGCGATGACTTGTGTGTGAATTCAATTTAAATGAAGCAGACTTGCACAGTCACCAGCCTCTTTCTCTCTTCCTGAGTCATCAATGTCTAGTGGCAGGGCAAAAGTCAAGACTACTGGCAATGGCCTGGGTTGCAGTTAATGATTTTGGTGTCGTTCCTGGTCATGCCTGATCAAGTTCTAAGAGCTCCACATCACCTGCGTCAGCCACCCTCATGGCCATTGTAACAAATTGTTCTCATCCACCCAGGATACCAGGGTATCTCCCCTCCACAAGTAACAGCTTTTTGCAGCTATAGGTGAGAATTAGATGAATCAGGTGGACAGCAAAGATGGATGAGCAGCTCTGAAAAGGGCTTGGCAAGCCCTCACACCAGAGGTACTAGTCCTCCTGAATACCCATATGCTCCAAGGAGTGCAGAAGGTGTTGCACATGTGTTTAATCTGGATTTTGGAGGAAGGGAAGAAAAAGATCAGGAATTCTTGTTCAACTGTTGAGTAGAGAAGGGACAAAGAAAGGAGAAAGTTTCTGAAGGGGGATGGAGAATAAGCAAGGCTAAGTTGCCAGCAGGGATTTTCTAGCTGTTGCAGATCTCTAGATCAGTGGTCTCTAAGCTGTGATTCATATGTTCACAGTGGTGCTTGAGATTATTTCTGTGGGTGAGCAACCAACCAATCAGGAAGTAAGAGAATGGATTACATCTCATCCTCTCTACAATAGAAAGCTGAATACCTATTACCAACATACTCCCACTACTGTCTTCACCAACTATTGCCCAATTCTCCAATATTGCACCATTTTCTAAAGTTGGCTTCCTACTTCTGTATAACCCCCAAGGCTCTCTTTTTGTGCGCCAGATATCACACCCTCATGGTGGGTAGCTTCAAGCCCATCTCCTACAGTACCTTCACAGCCATTGTTTCCAAAATCTCCTTTCCCTCCAGTAATCCCATAGTCTCCCCACCTCCAACCAGATCACCTAATGGCTATACTAGGAACCCTATAAGGGGGTCTGGGCCCCAGGTCAATGAATGATGACCAAAAGCCCAGTCCTACCTTTTGTTTTCAATGGGGCAGAGTAAGTTGTTCAAGGAGAAGGGGCATGAAATCTGCATTATCATCATTTCTCTGGGACATACTTTTCTCCCAAACATATTTTCCTCCATAACACTGCTATCCTTCCAGTTACTTAGATATTTAACCTTCATGTCATCCTTGATTCCTCATTTTCTCTTGCAACACATATCCAATCAGTTGCCAAATCTCATTCTTTCCATCTATAACATCTATCTCTTTAATCTATCTCCTTCTCTCTATTCACATAGTCTTCACCCTAGTTCAGGCCCTAATCATTTCTCACTTGGACTATTGCAATAACTTCCTAAATAGTCCTATGCCTCAAGTCTTTTCCCTTTTCAATTCATCCTCCATACAGATGCCAAAATTATTTTCTTACCAAACAAATCTGACCATTCCCCTGCTTAATAAGCTCCAATGTCTCCTTATAAGAACAAGGATCAAGTACAAATTCCTGAGTTTTACATTTCGGTGCCTTCACGACATGGTCCCAACCTATTTTTCAGCCGTGTTATTGCCCTTCCTGAATGCTATGGCCCAGCCAAATTGACCTTCCTAGTGTTCCTCACATATGACACTTGAACTGTCTCCATGAATTTCCGCTGGCTGTCCTCCATACCTTGAAATTACTTACTCCCTCCCACCCCTGCTTTGGCCTTTGAGATTCCATGGTTTCCATGAAGACTCAGTTCAAACATCACCTTCTACATGATTCTTTCTTTTGTGATTCAGTTCCCAGTCCCTCTCTCCCCAAATTACCTCATATTTATTTTGTATATATTTTGAACAAGCTTATTTAAGGATATGATGTCTCAACCAACAAAATGTAAAATCCTTAAGAAGAGAAATTGTTTCATTTTTACCTTAAAGTAGATGTGCTGAAGAAACATAATGCTTTGCAGCCCTTCAATTATCAATATCATCCCACCATTTCATTTTGTATCTTTGAAATTACATTTATGTATATATTTTCTAGTTTTTAATAAACAAAAGTGATTTCTTTGCCCCTTTAAACAATCAAACTGCTGATGTACAAAGAAGACATCATGCTACATTTTTACAAGGTAATTTAAATATTTTGATTTATGCTACAATTAATTTTCTATCCAAAATTCCTCAAAAATTATCTGAAAGCTATGTTGCTTCATACATATATTTTAGCATTTTTATCAGATGAAACTTCTTTTCCTATGCTTTTAAGGCATCAAAATATTTATCTATAATAGGGCTAATAATCTATATCCTTTGACAGGTTATTTAAATATTTTCCTTTATGCAAAAGTATCTTTTAAATTCCTTTAATTGCTCCACATGAAAAGATAATTTTTTTTATATTGTTCATCTATTTGTATTTAAAGAGCTTTAAAGGGACAGCACTTTATAAAAATAAATTCATTTGAGGACTGGAAATTATGTATGTCTCTCTGTGTGTATGTATGTATATGTATATGTATACATATTATATAGTTAACTTTTATATTTTTTAAAGATTAAAACTTAAGATAGAATGAACATATTATGCCATAAGCTTGGTTCTGAAAAAGCAGAAATCAGATACTAAAGTATAAATTTTTCTCCTTGAGCCAGGAATTTTATTTTTTAAGTCTTCTGCAAATGTTTTCATTATTCGTTGAGGTGATGAAAATCTTGAATCTACAGGCTCATGTTGATGATTTATTGGTTATTTAATTATCAAAAAAATTTTTCTTCCTTATCACTAGTAGTCAGAGTCTGGGGAATCCATAGCCATACTCCCACTGCTCTTAACTTTTTTTAACTTCCTTAAGTTTATGACTGCCTTTCCCATTGCTGTTCCTCAAATTTGATACTTCATAACTGTTTCTTAGAACTGGCTATCCCCAAGTCTGAAATACCTTCCTTCCTCACATCTTCTTCTTAGATTCTGTTACTCTGGTTAAAGAAAAAAAAGTGCTCTTGTGCCATCTTCTACACGAAAGCTTTTCTTATCTCTTATCTGCTAATGATTCCCTCTACCACCTAAAAAATTACCTTGGAACAGGATAAAGGTCCAAAGGATAAAGAATGTACAAGAAAAAAATGAGAGCGAAGTTATTTAACAGATTGTTCTTATTAACCATGACGAAAGGAGTGCTCTCCCAACAAGAGTTGCTACTGGTTGCCTCTTATTTGCCATTCATATTGGAATGAGTGTTAACCATAGACAATCAATTAAAGGATTTCCCCTATGCCTTCTCAGGAAGGTTTCAGAGTACAGGTACACCTCAATGAGAGTATACTCATACTGCAATCCCATCAAATTAATTGGGTGAACTCATCAAATTATTCAATAGCTCACTTGATTAATTTCCCCTCATCCTAATATATTTCTTTGGAGAGGGAAAGAAACTTGAAGATGTTTCAATTCTCTGTTACCTTGGTAACAAAGAAGTTTTGTTATTCAAAACATAAGTATAGATAAGGAATAGAAGATTGAACCTGAAATCAGAAAGACCTGGCATCAAATCCTGCTTTTCACAGTTATTCATTTTGTAACACAGGGTAAGACAGGTAACCTCTCTGAGTCTCAGTTTCTATGAAATATAAATAAGAGTAGTACTTAACTCTCAGGATTATTGTGAGGATTACATTAGATAATAAATAGATATAATTATTATTATGTAATGTGGTAATGTTTGCATACTTATATTCATTTGATTGAAATTGTTTTCTTTTTCTTTTTTCTTTTTCGTCACACCATCCTTCTTAGCAACTGATTTCCCTTGAACACAGATGTGATCGTGTTGCTCCATGACTCACAAACCTCCAGTAGCTTCCTAATTCCTCTGGAACCAAACAAAAACTCCTTTATTTAGCATCTGGAACCTTTCGCAACCTTGTTCCAACCAATCTAGCTTTGTTTTATGTTACTCCCTTTCTTGGCCTTGGCAATCTATCCAAATTGACAGTTCTGTACCTCACTTCAGACACTCCAGTGCCTTTGCATTGGCTGTGCCATGTGACTGGAATGGATTCCCTCATCATCTTTGTCTCACAGAATCCCACTCTGCCTCCAAAATTCAGCTTAAAAATATCTTTTACGGGAAATTTTCCTGATCTTGTCAACTGTTACTGACCTCTCTCATAAACTACGTTATGTTCAATGCTTTATTTATTCACCTTATACTTATTCTGCTTTTCCTCATTAAAATCTAAATTCCTTGCAAATAGAGATTATTGCATTTATTACCTATATATGTATATGTATATGTATATGTATATGTATATGTGTATATATATATATATATATATATATCACAAAGTCTGACATTTGATAAATGCTTGAGTGACATACTGAAACATTTGAAACAGTTAAATATGCTTTTCTGGATACTCCTTTTTCTCTGAGTTTTTTTAATGTTACTGCTTTCTTTGTTTCTCTTCCTACCAATCTGGCCCCTCCTCAGTCTCCCTTGCCGGGTTATGATCCAGGTCCCTGCCTTTATGGCAGGTAGGTGGCATAGTGGATAGAGTGTCAGTTCTGGAGTCAGGAATACTCCATGAGTTCAAATCTAGTCTTGGTCACTTATTAGGTGTGTGACCCTGGGCAAGTCACTTAGCCCTGCTTGCCCCAGTTCCTTATCTTTAAAATAAGCTGGAGATGGAAATGATGAACCACTGTAGTATCTTTGCCACAAAAACAAAACCAAAAACACAACAATAAAAACCCAAATGGGATCATGAAGAGTTGGAAATGACTGAAAATTACTCAATAACAACTCTACCTTTTAATCTTTTAAATTAATTAATTTATTTTTAATTTACAGCATTCGGTTCCATATTTTCTCCCCCTCCTTCCCCCACCAAGACGGCATGCAATCTGACATAGGCTCTGCATATACATTCACATTAAATATATTTTCACATTAGTCATATTGCAAAGAAGAATTATAACCAATAGCATGAACCACAAGAAAAAAAAGCAAATAGTTTGCTTCAATCTGCATTCAGACTCTAATTCTTTCTCTGGATGTGGATAGCATTTTTTATCATGAGTTTTTCAGAGTTGTCTTAGAACCTTGCATGGCTGAGAAGGGCCAAGTCTATCAAAGCTTTTCATCACACAATGTGGCTGTAACTGTGTACAATGCTCTCCTGGTTCTGCTCCCCTCATTCAGCATCAGTTCATAAGTCTTTCCAGGTTTTTCTGAAGTCCATCTGCTCATGATTTCTTATAGCACAATCGTATTCCATTGTATTCATATACCACAACTCGTTTAGCCATTCCCCAATTGATGGGCATCCCCTCAATTTCCAATTCCTTGCCACCACATAAAAGAATCCCTACAAACATTTTTGTACATGTGGGTCCTTTTCCCATTTGTATGATCTCTTTCGGATACAGCCCTAGAAGTGGTATTGCTGAGTCAAAGGGTACGCACATTTTTATATCCCTTTGAGCATACTCCCAAATTGCTCTCTAGAATGATCAGATTAGTTCACAACTTTACCAACAATGCCATTAGTGTTCCAATTTTCCCACATCTTTTCCAGCATTAATAATTCCCCTGTTTTGTTATGTTAGCCAATCTGACAGGTGTGATGTGGTAATTGTTTTGATTTGCATTTTTCTAATCAATAGTGATTTAGAGCATTTTTCATATGATTACAGATAGCTTTGATTTCTTTGTCTGAAAACTGCCTGTTCATATCCTTTGACCATTTATCAATTGAGGAATGACTCAACAACCCTACCTTTAAGAGTGTTTTGGTGTTCCAAAGACTGTCCAATGTCCCATTCTTTCTCTATATCCTCACTGTTGGTATTTTTAACCTTTGCTATGGATTCAATTATCTATTTTTCACTTGACATCAAGATCTTTACATCTAGCCCTGGCCTCTGTGCTGAGTTCCAATCCAACATTACCAATAGCCTAATGGCAATTTCAAGCTAATAATTTAAACTCTATTAGTCTCAGTTTCCTCAATTGCAAAAAAAGAAAAGAGAGAAATGTACAATGTGATATAATATAAATGCAGTAGGTTTGAAGTAAATATCACCTCTGTAAATTACTAAACTTGTGAACAAGCATGTCACTTCCTGTTTCTGGAATATTTCTGCTTGTCAGGTGTGTTGGTATGGCTAGACATACCCTAATGTTTTAAAAATGGTATTTCATATCTATTTTGTCTAATTAGGGAATATTTAAAGGAAGTTTCATTTTAAATAAAAAATGAGTTTAAATTTCTTTAGTTTGATGAATAAAATGACATTATATTGGATACTAAACAATCACCTTAAAAATAAAAAAAAATACCATGAGCCCAACTGAATGAACTTTACTAGGCATGCTAATTTTCTCTGATTCTCATTTTCCTCATTTTAAAATGAAATTGGATTAAATCAGTCCTGAAGATCCTTTCCACATCCAACTCCTATGATTTTGTGACTAAATAATTTTAAGGAGCTTTTCATTTCCTAAAACAGAATTAATTCTAAGTGTGGTGTTTCTTATAGAGCTAAAGCAATATCTTTAGTATCAGATTGCCTTTGATAGTGAGGTCATGTATGTAAAAGCTCTATTAATTTATCATTTTTCGAAGTCGTACAATGCTTTACTGTTGTACTTCAATTTAAATAAGCAAGAACTATTAGAAGAAATGTTCTCCCTCTAAGGGTTCAAGGTAATAAACATGTAGCTTATCACATATAATCACTAACTAGTTAGTCCCAGGTGTTCAATAAAAGTATTTATCCAGACACATTCCTGATGTCTTTGTAGACATACACATCAGTTCATTCTGACATCAATGACCACCATCATCAACATCAGTTTCTATTATTTGTGACCATAGTATACTTTAATGCTTTATGGGGCATATGAAGGGTATTATGAGGTCTTTCTTCTAAGAAGATGAGAGACGTAAACCAAGAACAACCTCCGCTATTCACCTTCTCTCAAATTCTCTTTCTTTTTTATCCTTGGGTGAGTGTCTGTCCCATTTTGCTGACTTCTTTACATAAAACACACTTTATATGAACCATTCTGCAGGTAGGAGCAACAGCTTTTATCTGAATCCTCTTAAGCTCTTTTTTTTTTCCTTTCTCCCAATGCACTCTATTTCTATACTTTATTAAGTCTGTCCTACTCAGTCCTGGCAGGCCTCAATAAGCACAAACTCTAAGGAAGCTAACCCTTCTTAGAACATAGATCTCTTTAGAGAATGTTTCCAGATTCCTTAGCAACAATGGCAAAGATACTTAGAGTATGTGATGACATGAGAACCCAGATAATTTTTCCAGACAAACAACATAATGAACAAAAATATGGTGCACTGTTTTCCTTTTTTCTATCATCCTGGCAGCTGAATCAGAGAATTTACATTCATATTTTACGATCCTTTAATCTAGGAATCAATGTGTAACCAGAGGCACAAAGTTAAAAGCTTACTATAATGAGGTAGGGCAGATGGCCTCATTGATCCAGTTTTCTATTTTTTAAAAAAATCCCTAAGAATACCTGGTAAGAGTACTATTCAGTCACAAAGGACTCTCTTCATTTCATCTTGAATACTTGTAATCCTTATGTGGTCTACACATGGAATTTTCACTGCCTCAGGACTCTACAAAAGAGTTTTTTTTTCTTTTCTGGGGAGAGACTCATGTTATTATAATATCTGTTTTCTGGCATGTTTGTGGCAAGATGAATAGTTCTATCAATTCATTCTGTGTTGTCATTTTTCTGAATATCTTCTTGCTTCATAATTTTCATTTTATATGTGAGGTGGTAGGGTGGTGATTCAGTCAATGGTGTTCCCCAATTCAATGAGTAGAACTACCATATTTCAGATATGTCATTATTTGCATATGAAAAAATTTATGCTGAGGATTGACTAAATGTCCTTTCTTTTATGTAGACAAACTGATACTAGGTGATGCAGGCAAGAAGAGAGATGCCTACAGAAGAAGACATTATCTGCTGAGAGTGTGCTCACCCTTGAAGATTTATCTCTTGCAGAGTGGAACAAGTTGGTAGAAGATTTCTTTCTTCTCCTTCCCCTGTAAACAATGGCCTCTCTCATCAGAAGCACATGGCAGTTGAAGATGTGCTTTCATGTACCCTAAGAGAGAGAATTGGGAGAGAACTGGGAGAGAAAAAGATTGGTATTTGGAGAAAGCATCCTGACACATGGGAGATGGTAGGTCTCAAACCTTAGACTCCAAGGGAAAATAAATGAATTTTGCCACTGTTCCTAAAATAAAAGTATTGGCCATTTCTCAAGGAACATGACAGTATACTAACCAATGATTTCAGCTTAGCCAAAAAGTGCAGTGGCAGAAACTATGACCAGAGAGCAGATTCAGTAAACCTCTCCAAAATCTCTTCCACAGCAAGGAGCATTATTGATAGGTTGCAAGAAGAAATCAGGCACTTGAGAAGAAATCTCAAGAGTTCGGCACCCATCATATGCAGTTTCTATACTTGAGCTCTTTCTCCAATGATGGTATGCATGTTTGCAGAAGAGTGCTCCATAGGTAATGGGGAAAATGTTTTATTCTAAGTCTTCTTACTATCATCTTTCAATTGACTGTGTTTTCAAGTTGGATATTAAATAGTAAACATACCAGTGGAGACTTAGGAGCTAAAACTTTAGGGGTACAAACCAGAGAATGCCTTGAACCTAAAAAAGTCATCTTCCAGGGAACCCAACCCATGACTATGATTTGAGGATAGTGGGATATACTCCAAGGGCACTACACCCTTGTAATCTGAAAATATAGCCACTCAAAATTTAAAAGGAATACACAATTGCATCTCATGTTCTTCATGTTCTGCCTCTTAAATTCTGAAAATGATGCTACTCAAAGCCTGGAAGTATGTTTTGCCCCACACCTTTATATCCTTACAGATTCCAAATATGGTCACTCAAAGTCTCCAGCTCCATGATTTCATCAAGGAAATTGGGAGACTTGATTAATCAGGAGTCTTCTGATCAACCTCTCACTACACATGTTTACAGAAATTCTCTTTAAAGTTAAAAAAATGGACACATTATGCTGTAGTGTTGGTTTTCCTTTATTTAAGAATATGAAGTTGGAACACTAATTCATTGTTGGTGAAGCTGTGAGCTGATCCAACCATTCTGGAGAGCAATTTGGAACTATGCCCAAAGAGCTATAAAAATGTACATACCCTTTGACCCATCAATATCACTTCTAGGGCTGTATCCAAAAGAGATCATAAAAATGGGGAAAGGACCCACGCATACAGAAATATTTATAGCAGCTCTTTTTGTGGTGTCCAAGAACTGGAAATCGAGAGGATGCCCATCAGTTGGAGAATGGCTGAACAAGCTGTGGCATATGAATGTAACAGAATACTATTGCTCTATATGAAATGATGAGCAGACAAACTTGGGGAAAACTTGGAAAGACTTATATGAAATGATGCTGAGTGAAATGAGGAGGGCCAGGAGAACATTGTACACAGTAACAACCACAGTGTGTAAGGACTGATTTGGATAGACTTAGCCCTTTTTGACAATGCAAAGACCTAATACTTTTCCAAGGAAACATGATGGAAAATGCTATCCACATCCAGAGAAAGAACTTTGGAGTTGGAATGCAGAGTGAAGCTGAATCTTTTCTGTTTTGTTTTGTTCTCTTTTGTTCTCTTTTTCACGGCTTCTCCCATTCATTATAGTTCTATGCAATATGACTAATGTAAAAATGTGTTGAATAGAAATGTATGTGTAAAGTCCATATCAGATTGCACACCATCTTGGGAAGTGAGGGGGGAAGAAGGAGGAGAAAATTTGACAATTTATGGAAATGAATAATGAAAACCAAAAATAAATAAATGTATTTTTTAAATAATGTGGCTACCATGTGGTACAGTCAATAAACATACTGCACTGGAGTCAGGAAGTTGTTGTTCAGTTGCCTTCAGTCATGTCTGACTCTTTATGACCCCATTCGATGTTTCTTAGCAAAGATGTTGGAGTGATTTGCGATTTACTTCTGCAGCTTGTTTTATAGATGAGGAACTAAGGAAAACAAATTTAAGTGACTTGCCCAGGGTCACACAGCTAAAAAGTATCTGAGGCCACATTTGAACTCACAAAGATGAATTTTACTGCCTTCAGGTACAGGATTCTATCCACTGTAACCACCTAGCTTCGTTCAAAGCCCACTTCAGATACTTACTTACCAGCCCTGCAACCCTGAACAAGCCACTTAACCTCACTATGCCCCAGTTTTCTCATATTTAAAAGGGGATAATTATAGCACCTACCTCTCAGGGTTGTTGTGACATTCAAATGAAAGGACATCTGTACAGTGCTTTGCAAACCTTAAAACACTATAGCTATTTCTTTTGTTGCATTTATTTCAATGCATAGAATCCTTATTCCAGTGCCAATGTGTGTCATTTTAGAATCAACTGTGTGCAGTCAAATCACTGACTGATTAGAGTATGGATCAACATTCATGACATGTAAAAGAAAGAAATAAAGATAAGAAGAAACTGCATGCAATTTCAATTGCTCTCATCCAACCAGATGAAACAAGTTGTTGATTCTAAAAAATAAGAAATGGACAAAAGGGGGTTTTAATTATTGCTGTTTCCTAGAAGTATAACTAATACAACACCATGGTTATAAAGAGTAGCCCTAACCCAGAAATAACATAAGCCAATAAAACCTGATCTCCTTGTCAAGCAGACAGTCGAGACATGGTGAATACCAAATACCAGCTCACTAATAAAGCATTATGAAAGACGTTAATGATCAGAATGACTGCCACCAAAGTTCTCAAAAGAAGAAAGTTATCATCACTTACCGGGGGAAAATGTTTCAACTTACTAAGAGAAATGCAAATAAAACATATCTGAAGTTCTACCTTATACTCATCAGATGGGAAAATGGGGAGGGGTGAAGGAAAATGAATTGTTGGAAGGTCTGTGGTAGCACAGGCACACTAATGCACTGTTGGTGGAATAGTGAAGTGGTCCAGCCATTCTGGATCCTGAAAGGCTAAGTGACTTTCTCACGGTTACACATCAAGTTATTTTTCAGAGGTGAGGTTTGAATCAAAGTTGTCCTGACTGTAAGGATGTTTCTCTTGTAAATAACAGGGGTTCAGGAAATGTCTCATGTTGAAAATGGCATTTAATCTAACCCTTGAAAAAAAATTAGGGATGCTAAGTGCCAGAAGTGAGGAGGAAGGCACTATAAGCAGAGAGTATAGTATAGACAAATTTGATTCTAATATGGAGCATACAATGGGAAGTGATATGGATCCATTAGAACCAAAATGAAGTACTTTTGCTCCCAATTGGAAAGTTTGTAGTTTGTCCTAGAGGCACATGGATCCACTGGAATTTTTTTCAGCAAAGTGATGACATGGTCAGATTTGGAAGCTACTGCAAACATCAAGGTGAAAGATGATCAAGGTGTGAATAGGATGGCAGGATGCACAAATGGAGAGAAGAAAATAGATATCAGAGTTGCTATGAAGATACAATTAAGATTTTGCAAATTATTGAATATGAGAAGTAAGGAAAAGTGAATTTGGATGACTGGAAGGATGGCAATGTCCTTAACAGAAAAAGAGAGGTCAGAAAGCGACAAAGATTTGGGAAAATGGGTAATGAGTTCTGTTTTGGGCATGTTGTATTTGAGCAGATAGCCATATGAAGTGAGCTTAGGGGAGACAGTAGGGCTAGATATGTAGATCTAGGAGTCAAATGAGCAAATAATAAATAAAATCAATAATAAAGATAATATAGAGAAAAGGAAAAAAAGAGGATTGAGAAAGACAGTATAGAAAAGGAAAAGAATAAGTCCTAATCTAGACCAGAGATCTCAAACAAGCTGCCTGACAGCAGCATGTTGCCCACAATATTCTCAAGTGTTCAGGAACCATACTAAAATATAATTGGGAAATATATGACATAGTAAATAAAAATACAATAAAACAGATAACATTACATTTGAAAATTAAGTCAACATGCAGCCCACGGGTATTCTTATGTATGATCTAATAGTCCTCATTTCTATTTGAACTTGATACCACTTGGGAGGCAACCACAGTTAGGCATCCACAGCAAGTAAAGCATAAAATATGGAGATATGTTGCTGCCAAAGATTTTTATCACTGGCGCTCTTGGGAGATGTCTGATGAAAGGACCAAATGGAAGATGGACTTCATATAGAAGTGATATTCTCTGGATTCAATTTGTTGATGACAATGTGCTGATTGAAACAAGCCTCAGATCACTCATCAATGAGATCCATATTTACTCAAAAAAAGATTAGTCTAGCACTCTACACAAGAACAGCTAAGTAGTGGATGAAGGATGAATATTACCCAGATTATGAGATGCATTTGGATGGCAAAGCCATGGTATTTATCTATTGTCCCATGTATCTTGGCCAGAAACTGCAAATGGATGATGAATTAGGTCCAACATTGAATAGTAAAAGGAGAAGGGACTGAAACATATTTAGAAAACCTCTGGGCATATTTTATGATTCCAAGCTGCTCCCTGCTGTCAAAATACTTGTTTCTAAACTTCCCTTGCATCAATTCTCCTCCTCCCTAAGGGTATCACCTGGGTTCAAATTATAAAGCACTACATTCTAGAAGAATTAAAATTGAAGGTGACCCAAAGGGTAATGGAAAGATGCATAGTGAATTTGAGTACGGAATGACTAGTGATCATTTTTACAATGATTTACATTAAAAAAATTATCAGGAACATATATAAAGGGGAATGCGAATATTTCAGTCTTATAATAAAACTGACTAATTACAGAAGGACACTGAGTGTTGCACTGATATCGACAAAATATTGAAAGATACAAAGGAAGACTTCCAGGGCTCAGGATGGATCTTATAATAATGATTTGTAGGAAGACATGGATAATTGTTCTTTATGAAAAGGCTCTGGGTGGGGTGCTCTCTGTACTGGGGAAGGGATTTCCTTTATCAATGAGATTATGGACTCAATAAAGAATCAAAGAAGCCAAACCATAAACTTTTTATTTTTTCATCATTTTTCTTGATCTTTTTTATCTTTCCTCCTATCACCTGAAACATAAATCCATATTTATTTTCCTAATTTCCTCAAAATAAAAAAGATCTTAGCAATTGGAGCAGGGCTGCACCTTATGAATTAACTAATCCAAAAAAATATTTCAATACAGATAAGGCCATTGAATTCAAGAATGTAAAGTGACTACACATCCTTAAGATATCATTTTATACTTGTCGGATTGGCTAAAATGATTGTAAAGGAAAGCAACAAATGTTGGAGGTATATGGAAAAAATGGGAAACTAATTCACTGTTGGTCGAACTGTGAACTGATCTAACCATTTTGGAGAGCAATTTGGAATCATGCCCAAAGCGTTATTAAACTGTCTGTACCCTTTGACCCAGCAATGCCACTGCTTAGTCTGTTTCCCAAGATGATAAGAGAAAAGGAAAAGAACCTGCGTATTCTACAATATTAATAGCAGCTCTCTGTGGTAGCAAAGAACTGGAAATCGCAGGGATAACTGTCACTTGGGGAATGGCTAACCAAGTTGTAGTATATGATTATAATGGAATACTACTGTCCTACAAGAAATGATGAGCTCAATGATCTTAGAAAAACATGGAAAAACTTGGATGAAATAATGAAAAGTGAAATGAGCAGAACCAGGAGACGATTTTTATAGTAATAACAATATTGTTCAAGAACAATTTTGAGAAACTAAGTAATTTTGACTATTATAAACATCCAAATTAATTACAAAGGACATGTGAAGGAAGATACTATCTGCATACAGAAAAAGAACTGATAAATAGAAATAGGCAGAAAGTGGTTTTATGTATATATATACATACATATATACATACACACATATGTATATGTTATATATATACATACACACATATGCATATGTTATATATATACATATTTGTGTCCTATGGTAGCCATCATGCAGGGGGGAAGGAAAAAAAGTTACATAATAACTATTACATTATTGAAAGGAATTGTAAGTATATATTTAAAAGGATTAGCAAGTTGTACATCATAGATTTGCAGCTTCATCTACAATCATCTTTTTTTCTATTCTATATTATGAAGATGCTTGTTTAATTTCTTAAGTTCAGAATAAAATAAATAAAATGTAAAAAAAAAACCATATACTCCCTTGGGAGAAAAGAGGGGGGGGACAATGCAAAGTAATTTATCCATTGTTACACAGTAGCAGAATAGGATTTCATATCAAGGTTTTCTGAATCCATAGCCACAGCTCTTTCCATTTCAGGATCTTACTTACAAACTTTTCTCTAGCTCAGAGAGTCTTAATTTTTTGTCTATGACATGGACCCTGGAGTGTGCTGGTAAGTGTTTAACAATAAGCTCTCTGAGGGAAAAAAAGCATACACAACATACTTATAAGTTTAGTCTGCATTATTAATATTTTCTCTATCACTTCTTAAGTCTAGATAATCACCAAAGTCCCAACGTATAGTGTTCACTGATTACTGAGGTGTAAGTGCTCACACTGAAAATTGAATAATCTGCTTTTGTGAGATGGTTCTTGCTGATTCCAGGAAACCCATGCATGAATCCTTTTGGCAGTTTGGTAAAACCTAAGTATTCCTTCTCAGAAAATGTTCTCTAAATGCAAATAATAAAATATATAAGATTACAACTCATATAAGAAGCAGATATATGCATATATGTGAACATACATACATGTATATGTATCTGTATACATAAACGTACACACAAACATATTTCAGAATCATAGAGCTTATATTAAGAAACTAGCCAAAGAAGATTATATTCAACTGTGCGTATCTCACTTTTTCCAACTTTATTACTTAATTTATTCTTATCTCTATTGCCTCACCCTTGAATCACTATAGATTACCCAATAGCCTCTTGGCTAGCCTCTCTAATTCCTGGTATTCTCTATCACATAAATTCCATATTGTATCTATACTTGCCTAAAGTGTTGCTTTCTTTAGGTCATTCTTTTGCCAAAAAAAACCCCAAAACAAAAACTTTCAAGGTCTTTCTTTTTCTTATGCATCAAATCTTTTTTCATTTATTTATCTTTTTTGAGTTCTAAATTCTCTCCCTCCCAACAACCCCTCCCTCACCCATTGAGAAGGCAAACAATGTGCTTTCTATAATACATGGGAAGCTATGTAAACCTATTTCCACATTAGCCAAGTTTTATGCATCAAATCTAAAGTTCTCTTACTGATGACCTTTCATCATCTATTTTATCTCTTCAGAATTATTTATTATTCTCTCCACTAAAATATTCTCCATTCTAGTCAGGCCAATATCCTTTACCATCCAGTGGAGGAAACATCTCATTCCTACCTCCATTCCTTTGCTTATGATGTTGTTTTCATCTGGCATGTCCTCCATTATTCCAGTATTGATAACATTATCATTATCACTAATAATCAATTACATTCTATCATAATTTTTATTGATAATCATTATAGCTACATATCAGAGAAGCAGCATGGTATAGTGGATAGGATGCTGGACTGGTAATAAGGAAGGTCTGAGTTTGCCTGTGACCCCAGGCATTTAATAGCTGTAAGAGTCTCAGCCAATCAGTTAACTCCTCTGAGCCTCAGTTTCATTATTTGTGAAATAAGAGCATTTGTGAAATAAGAGCAACCTCTAAGGTACCTTCCAATTCCAAATCTATGATGCCATAAGTATATTGGGTAGTTCATCTACGCAAATTTGTGGAAGAATATAATTGATTCTCACAAGATGTATGAGTGGATGTGACACACTCTTCACCTTTGAAGAGAGTGTTCACATAAATGAGATCATACATTCATTGATGTGACAACAAAACTCATACTAATACAGCATTTTGGAAGAACCAAAGCAAATTATATACGCTCTCTTTTTTGATCTTGACAACAATTCTGTGAAGGAGGTAGAGGAAGTGATGCCACTTTACAATGGACAAAACTGGCTTAAGGGTAAATAGATTTGTCCAGAACCACAATCTGTAAGCTCATAGTTTCATAGACTCAGAATTAGAAGGAATTTTAGACAATATAGAGTCCCCTCTCCCACCCACCCCCCACCACCATTTTACAGATTAAGAAACTGATGCTTAGAGTGGTAATAATTGTCCAAGGTTACAAAGGTAATTAAGTGGCAGAGCTGGAATTGAACCTAGGTTTTCTGACTCCAAACTTAGTGACTATTTCACTGGAGCTCACTGGCTGTAATGACAGTCATAATTCATACCAGATTATCTGACTCCAAATCCAAATAATTTTCAACTCTACCAATCTTACCCATCCACACTGGCAAATTCATGTCCCAAGAAAGCTTCTGGTGTGCATTCCAGTGCTCACCACACTACTTTGTTTCTGAAGTCCTAGGAAATTTTAAGTCTATGTGAGACAGTTCTGCAGTTAACTATATGCTATATTTTATACATAGTACTACGTAATGTAAATGAATCTTGTTTTTCCAACTAGATTGTAAAATGCTGGAGAATAGGAACTGACATATTTTTGAAGTGCTTTCATTCCTGGCATGATTTTGAGCACAGGGTTATTGTTGCTCAGTCATTCAGCTGTGTCCGACTTTTCATGATCCCATGGACAATATGGTCCATGGTTCTTGGCAAAGATATTGGAGTGGTCGACCATTTCTTTCTCCAGTAAATTAAGACAAACAGAGGTCGTGACTTGCCCAGGGTCACACAAGTAAGTATAATTTGAACTCAGGTCTTCCTGCCTCTAGGCCTAGCACTCTATTCAATGAGCTTCCTCATATCCTTATTAATTGATTCTAGATTCTTGAGCCTATATTGAATTAATTTTTCTCTAGTCTATTTATCAGGGCATTCAGCAAGGTGGAACCCAAGCAGGGAGCAGAATCTTTTTTTAATTCCATGCCTTTTTTTTTTCTTCCTTTTCCCTTTTCCTGAGTTTCTTATCCAACTTTCTCAACTTGTTTTCTTTCTCTTTACCCCTCCCCACCTTTTCCTGCTTAAATTTTAATCTCCATTGCCATGCACACCCTCCTATCCCCCTTATTAGGACATGATCTTCTTACAGAAATATTGTCCTTTAAAGGCGAAGTCAGGGGAGTCTTAAAACCATACCTTCAAGTAAGAAGTCACTTGCTTTATTTTGGGAACAGTTCTCATCCACACCTTCCATCCTAACAGCTTAACCAGATCAAGTCACCTCTAGTTTATTTTCAATAGACGCAAACTGTCACATTCCCTACTTCCTAGCCGTTCGGGCTCATTTCAAAAGATAGGAATTGAACGCATCTTTATTGTGTCAGTTCCTGAGTCACCAAACTAGATGGAGATAACGACTCATTTAAAGAATAAGTCAAGGAAGGAATCTCTTACATCACAGACCTAGAACTCCCTGTAAGAGGAGGTCGCAAAGCAGGACACCAGCTGTGGAATTATCAGCATCCCTACTTTAAAACCAGCTCTCTCAACAAGCTGAGAAAGATGACCAATTATAGCACTTGCTGGAAAATTATAGCTCCAGGCTAACTGACCCTGGTGGCTGCAGCTGATCAGAAAGTGTTCACAGCTGCACCACCTGAGCTCCTGCTCACCCCTGTTGCACACCTGCACCCTCAGTCAGGTGGTAGGTTCCATTGGCTAGAGTTGTGGCAGAGTTCCCTGGGTTTGCTTGTTTCCTAAAAGGTCCCTGCATCTCCCTGTTATAATTGGTTATGAATTACTCCCAGGAAATTCTCTAAGTTGAAGAACAGTTCCTGATCTGCATTGGTAGGATTCTCCTCCATAGATGTTCCTAACATCAACAAAATTAAAATTCTGGACTAGCAAAAAAAAAAAAAAGATCATCAGCCTTCATCTTCTTAAAACTCTAAGTGAGCCAGTGAGGACCTGCATTGTTTGTGCATTGATTTCACAGCAAAATCTCAGACATAGCTCACCTTATATACTTCAGAAGGACATTTTGCTGAGAGTTTTCTTCTTCATTAACCCCAGTCCTCCTCTGCTGTCCATGTCATCCTCTAACCATCTGTTCCATTTGGTCTCTAAACCTTTAACTCAATTTTTAAAAAAAATGAAATTATTTATTTTAACATTCTTTTTTTTAAATTTGAATTCTGTGTTCTATCCCTCCAGTATCCCCAACTCATTGAGAAGGAAAACAATATCAGTTATTCATGTGAAATTATGTAGAACATTTCCATATTAACCATGTTACAGAAAAAGAAAGCAAAAAATGTATACTTCAGTATACTTCCCCTAATCTACAATCGGTGTTCACCAGTTCTCTCTCTGGAGACAGAGAGCATTTTTCATCATGAGTTCTTCAGAACTGTCTTGGATCATTATGTTAATCATAGTAGCTAAGTCTTTCACAGTTGATATTGACTACGCTGTGTACAATGTTCTTCTGGTTCTGCTCACTTCACTTTGCATCACTTCATATAAGTCTTCTCAAGTTCTTCTGAAACCAGCCCCCCTCTCCAACATTTCTTATACCACAATAATATTCCATCACAATCTTAGACCATAACTTTTTCAGGCATTCCCTAATTGATGGGTATACCCAATTCTTTGTCACCACAAAAAAGCTGCTATGAATATTTTTGTACATAAATGTCCTTTTCCTTTTCCTTTGATCTCTTTGAGATACAGACTCAGTAGTGGTATTGCTGGCCAAAGGGTACACACAATTTTATAGCCTTTTTGGTGTGGTTCCAAATTATATTTCAGAATGATTGAACCAATTCACAACTTCACCAACAGCAGTGCTTTTTCCACATGCCCTATAGCATTTGCCATTTTCTTTTTTTATCATGTTAGCCAATCTGATAGGTACCTCAGAATGGTTTTAATATGTATTTCTCCAATCAAGCGTGACTTAGCACATTTTTCATGTGACTGTAGATGGCTTTAAATTTTTCTTCTTCTAAAAACTGTCAGTTCATATCCTTTGACAATTTATCAATTGAGTAATTGTCCTTATTTTTACAAATTTGACTCAGTTTCCTATATGTTTGAGAAATGAGGCTTTTATCAGAGAAATTTGCTGTAAAATTTTCTCCAAGTTTCCTGTTTTCCTTCTAATCTTGGCTGCATTGATTTTGTTTGTGCAAATAGTTTTTTTTGTAATTTAATATAATCAAAATTATCCATTTTACATCCTATGATCCTTTTTATTTCTTGTTTGGTCATAGATTCTTCCCTTAATCATAGATCTGATGGGTAATATTTTCCATGTTACCATAATTTGCTTATTATATCACCCTTTATGTCTAAATTATGTGCCCATTTTGACCTTATCTTAACATACAGTATGAGATACTGGCTTATACATAATTTTTACCAAACTTCTTTCTAGTTTTCCAAGGAATTTTTGTCAAATAGTGTGTTCTTGCCCCCAAAGCTTGGATCTTTGGGCTTAACAAATACTAGATTATCATGCACGTTTACTACTGTGTATTATGTATTTGATCTATCCTACTCATCCACCCCAACTCAATTTTTTAAAAAATCCTTTTTATACTGTATTTCTTCACTTCCCACACCTTCCATCTTCTTAAACTAACAGAAATTTGCCCTCTGACCCCAACAAGACTCTGGCTACCCACTCTGATGATAAATGTAACTTCCCTCAGAAGCACTTGACCAAAAGGAGGAGTAGGCAAATTAGCTATTTTTACTCTCACTTGCCACTATGCCTCAAGCAACTCCTCTTCCTATAAGATTGATTCCATCCATCTTCATCATGAAGTCTAACTTCTTGTGTTAGTCATTTCCTTATATTCAAACCATTCTCTGTTTTTCCTCATGTAATTTAATACTTTGTTTATAGTCTTTCTCTATCCCAACCCCTGTCCTGATATTTGAGGATTTCAATACATAAATAAACATCATTTTGCAGATCCTGGCCTCTCAGTTCAAGAACACCCCCAGCCCCACCCCGTGATCTCCTTAACTCCATCTCCACTCTACTTCAGCCATACACAGGGAAGAAGATCTGACCATTTTTCATATTCATTTAATTTCTATAAAGCAGAATTTACTCTCTCCAAGTACAATCTTCAATCCTTCAAAATCTTCTTCTGCCTAACCTCTCTTAAACCTATTTTCTAGGTTATGTCTCTATATACTATCTCCTTTGGTGTGCTTATCATTTTGTAGGTGATCATATATATTCTGTGAACAAATGATTTCAAAATATAAATATATAGGCACCATCTCTCTCCTGAACTCTAATCCTATAATTCCAAATTCTTGCTAGGTATATCCTGAGGGAGATTTCAACAAGTCTCAAACATGACTTCTCTTGAAAATTTATTCTGTTCATAGCACCACCTTCCTTCCAGTCACCTTTCTAGTCTCCTTATACTTATTACCATTCCAGTCTCCTTACACTCACGTGTTCTGTGATCCAGCCCTTGATGCTTCCCTCACAAAATACTCCACCTCCTTATTCTTGGCATTTTCACTGGCTGTCCTCCATGCTTGAATGCTTTCCCTCCCCATCTCCACCTCCTGTCTTTCCTGGCTTCCTTCAAATCCCAGATAAAACCTCATCCTCTACAGGAAGTCTTTCCCAATCTCCCTTAATATTAGTGCTAGCATGTTGTCTCCTCCATTAGGCTGTAAACTTCTAGAGAAAAGGAACTGTTGTGTTTTTTTCCCTTTCCTTATATCCCTGACATTTAGCATAGTGCTTGTCATATAATAGGCACTTAAATGAATGATCGAGGACTGATACACTTGTTTAAGTACTCACTGAATCTCCCACTTGCTCTAAGACACAGCTGAACCATTACTTTCTATATAAAATTTCCTGAACTACCCAACTACGAGTTTTCTCCTTCCCCAACAATTTCACATTTAATAACATTATATGCATTTGTAAAATTTATCCTGTATAAGTTACTTTTGTACCTACCTAAATACAAGCATGCTTTCCACCCCTGACAGAATACAAGATCTCTGAAGAAAAGGACAATTTCATTTTTGTCTTTGTGTACTCAGGTATAGAACAGGGCCTTTTACATAGTAGATTCTTAATAACTATTTGTTGAATTGAATTATCTATTTTTCAGTGATATTATGTAAAATCCCTACTATCATTTTTCTCTTTGAACATTGCTGTTTGATGGTTTGTTCTGTTCATATTACACTTTAAATGTTCAAAAAGAAATGAGAAGTGGTTTGGCCTCTGTTAAAAATAACTTTATCTTCAGAAATTCAAGTAAGAAAAATTAGGGTTAAGTGCCAGGGAAGGAGGTCAGGCTTACAAAGACTGTAAAAAAAAAGTTTCTTTCTATAGGAGAGCTTCTGTCTGTGAATATGATGGGGGAACTCCTGTTCTAATTCCAAAAAGAAAATTCAGCAATCCACTGAGACAAGAAGAACTTAGTATGTTGGGAAAAGATAAGGTATTACCTGGACAATATTAGAATATACCAGCTTAAGTGGAAGCAAGGTCAAGTAAGAAAGAATGAATATAAAATTGCAACACAGCCTTATAAAAATAGTATTAGGGATGTTAAAACTCAATGATCTGGCTGTGGTGTTGTTTTTACTGTAGTTTAAGTTTTTTTAAGGTTATATTGGAGTAAAAAATGGTGAATCAAAGGAGGTATGCACAGCCTTTGTTTAGGGTGGACCGAAAACTATTATTGCCAACAGAAAGGAAACAGCTACCAAATTGTGACTTCATTTTAGTTTTCTCCACAAAAGACAATGACCTTAAAATAGAAATGAGAACAAAAAAATGACTAATAGGAAGCTTATGACCAAGATAATTTTGATGACTGCTGCTCTATAGTACAGTTTAATATCTTGTATAGCAAGGCCACCCTCTCTAGCATTTCTTTTCATTAACACCCTAGATATTCTAGACCTCTTGTTCTTCCAGATGAATTTTGTTATTATTTTGTCCAGCTCTGTAAAATAATTTTTTGGTAGTTCAATTGGTATGGCACTGAATAGATAGATTAATTTAGGTAATATTGTCATTTTAATTATATTAGCTCGGCCTAACCATGAGCAACTGATATTATTCCATTGATTTAGATCTGACTTTATTTGTGTGGAGAGTGTTTCATAATTAAGTTCATATAGGCCCTGGGTATGTCT
>CM053627.1:130194030-130215689 GCA_028646595.1 Phalanger gymnotis
ACGCCAGTTACTGCTTTCCAGTCGCCATCTTGGCTCTGCCCTCTGGGGGAAAATAAATATTCAATGAAATAGAGGACTTTCAAGCATTCTTGATGAAAAGACCAGAGTTGAATAGGAAATTTGGCTTTCAAAAACAAGACTAAAGACAAGCATAAAAAGGTAAACAGGAAAAGGAAATTATAAAGGACTTAATAAGGTTGAACTGTTTACACTCCTGTATGGGACGATGATACTTATAACTCATAAGAACATCCTCATTATTATGGCAGATAAAAGGAGTGTATATAGACAGAGAGCATAAGTGTGAGTTGAAGATGAAGGGATGATATCTAAAAAATAAAATTTAAGGGTGAGAGAGGTATGTATTGTGAGAAAAGGGAAAGGGAGAGGTAGAATGGATTAAAGAATCATATAAAAGAGGCAAGAAAAAACTTTTACAGTGGACGGGGAAAAGGAGGGGGCAAAGGGGAATGAGTGAATATTACTCTCATCAGAACTGGCTCAAAGAGGGTTATTCCCATACACATTCAATTGGTTATAGAAATCTATCTCACCCTACAGGAAAGTAGAAGCGGGGGGTATACTAGAAGTGAGGGCAATTTAGGGCAGCGGTAGTCAGAAGCAAAACACTTTCAAAGAAGGACAGGGTAAAAGGAGAGAGAGAATATAATAAATAGGGGTGGGGGAATAGGATGGAGGGAAATACAATTAACAATAGTAACCATGAAAGAAAAAACCTGATGCAAATTTGTATGGTAAAGACCTCATTTGTTGAACATATGTTGAACCAAGTTAAATTTATAAAAATAAGAGCTGTTCCCTAATTGATAAATGACCAAAAGATATGAAAGTTTTCAGATGAAGTAATCAAAGGTACCTATAGCCATAAGAAAAAAATACTGTAACTCCCTATTGATTGAAGAAAGGCAAATTAAAAGAATTCTGAGGTCCTACCTCATACCTATTAAACTAGCTAATAGGACAGAAAAGGAAAATGACAAATGGTTCAGAGCTTGTGAGAAAGGGGGGCAATGATGCACTGTTGGTGGAGTTATGAATTGATTCTGTGGAGCAATTTGGGACTAGAGCAAAAAGGCTATAGGTCTATATCCCAAAGCAGATTTAAAAAAAAAGAGGAAAAGGACCTATATGTATAAAAATATTTATGACAGTTCTTTTCTGGGGGCAAAGAACTGGAAATTGAGGGATGCCCATCAATTGGGGAATGGCTGAACACGTTGTGGCATGTGATTTTGATGGAATACTTTTATGCTATGGGAAATGATGAGTGGGATGGTTTCAGAAAAGCCTGGAGAGACTTGCATGATCTGATGCAAAGTGAGATGTGCTGTGTATAAAGTAACAGCAATGTTGTAAGATGATCAGCCGTGAATGACTTAGCTATTCTCAGCAATACAACGATCCAAGACAACTCTGAAAGACTTATGATGAAAAACGCTATCCATCCCCAGAGAAAGAATGGGTGGTGTCTGAATATAGATTGAAGCATACTTTTTTTTAACTGTCTATTTTTGAGGGTTTTTTTCATTTGTTTTCTTTTAAAACATGCTTTACGTGACTACACGTATAATCTATATCAAATTGCTTAACTTCTTAATGAAAGGGGTAGGGAGGGAGGAAGAGAGAGAAATTGGAAATCAAAATTTTAAAAACAAATGTTAAAAATTGTTTTTGCATATAACTGGGGAAAGACAAAATACTAAATAAAAATAAATACCAGGAAATTTCAAACTAAGAGCAATACGACAATGATCATAGATATTAAATAATTCAAGTGACCTTATTCCTGGTAACGGACTCCCTATATTCATTTAATCACATATTTTATCTTAAGTCCCAGCTCTCACTAGCAGTCATTTGAGCTCTGGAAAAAATTACTCTTGAAAATTCTGGAATAATCTTCATTCTCAGGGCAGTTCTTGGGGGTGTTCTTCAGAGTAGATCTGCTTCTCTGGTTCTAAGTCACTTGCAGAGATTTCATAGGTATCGCTGCTATAAACCTAAACACCAACCCTTATGGAGCTAATCCCATTAATGACAGAGCTATAAAAACATCAAATTAGGAAACCGTAATTCACCTGAAAGTTTAGAGAATTTAAGTTTTCACATACCACTTGCTCTTTCTATCTTTACCTAAACCCTGTACAAGATATGAACAATGGCATCTAGAGGCAGAAGGGAAAATCTTAGAAAGGATCCATGGGGGCCCGACTTATTAAAGGAGCCCTTCTGTCTCTTAATAATATAGACAGACTTCAAAAAGGAAAAAAAAATTAAAATTTCTGTACAGTTGATCAGTAATGCAATTTTACATGTAAAATCCTTAACTGAACTTTGAAAATTTATTACTAAAATATACTGAAGGCTGCATATTCAGTTAGAAACATTTGGAAGCCACCTACACATCCTAATTTCCTCAACTTCCTTCAAAACTCACCTCCGTCTTCTGTAGAAGATCTTCCATTGTCGCCATACCACAGCAATTTCTGCTCCTACTGCCAATGACTTTTGTCTGAGATTACCTTCCATTTGTGCTTTATCTAGTACATATACACATAGTTATTTACAAGTTAGCTCTTCTCTTAGGTTGTGAGCTCATTGAAGGCAAGAACTCTTTTAGACTTCCTTTCATAACAGTGGATTTTAACAGAGTGACTGGAACATGGTAAGTCTTTATAAATGCTGTTGTGATTGACTTGACCACTAAAGATAAAAAAGTTTGTATATTGCCTGCCTATCTTTGGGCTCAAGAGAACTGTCTTTGGGAAGATGGAACTACACAATCTGGGAAATGAGATTAAAAGCTCAAGGTGTGTATGTGGATTTTCTTTCCATTCCCATTAGCACCTCAAATTCAATTTTTAACATCTCCTTTGCCAGGGGTGTGGAACCTTGGGCCTCGAGGCCACATGTAGCCTCCTAAGTCCTTGAGTAGAGCCTTTTGACTGACTCCAAGTTTTACAGAACAAATCCTTTTATTAAGGGGATTTATTCTATGAAGTTTGGATTCAGTCAAAGAGCTGCATTTGAAGACCTAGAAGGCCACGCGTGGCCTCAAAGTCACAGTTTCCCCACCCTTTGTCTCCGAACATATTTTTTTTCCTATTTCTTTAGCAATGTGATCATATGCAAGTTGTCTTCTTCACATCTCAGTTTTTTATCAGTAAAATGGAGAAACAATACAAACACTACCTAAATCATGGAGAGGTTACAAAGAAAATACTTTGTGAATATGTATCATATAAATGTGAGTGATGACGATGAGGATGGAGATTTTTTTAGATCTGCATTCTCCATGCCTTCTTAAGCTATTGGGTTTTTGTTACTTCCATGAACTGCTTCCAAGGAAGGACAAGTCTGGTTTGCTGGAGCCAGAAAATCTTCCACTGTTACAGACCACCGGAGACTATAACTCAGCAGGAAGTGTCTACCCCACTGAGACCCCACTGTACAGTCACTTTGGGTATTTGGAAAAGCAAACTCACTTTTGAGCCCTTCTTTTTTTTTAGTTCCTTGATATTTTAATTAATTTTTTTTTGTATCTTTAGCACTTAGCTACTCATTTATACTTAATACATATTTGTTGAATTGAATTGAACCCAGTTTAGGGAATCTAGGCATTTCCAAATTATGGATATTTCATGTACTAATCTATATCACAACTCCTACACAACAGAACACCTCCTTGAGTTGCTGTGCTAGTCATCAGATGAGAAGCAAATAGCCTTTCACTAGCCCCACGCTGAAAACCATATTAATTAAAAAAAAATTTAACATGATAGCAACTTCCAGAGCTTGTCTTTTACTGGCATAACGTACAAGAATTCAAGGTCAGATGGGCAATATGATGGAGTAAGAAGTTGTGTTTTAGCCATCTTTTATCACTTTCAAAATAGTGATAAATATACCAATGTCAAAGAAAATCAAACAAAATCAAAATTAAAGTAAAACAAAAGTCATCACAAGGGAAGTTGCCTCACAGGAAAGAAAAATAAGATTAAATGATTGAGTCAAATAAAAAGCTAAAACAAAATATAAAAATAAATATTATGGAGTAAAAAGAAACAAAAGAGTATAGACCAGAAAGGGAAAAAAAGCCCCAGTTGTGAAAACAAATCTATTGCAACTCTTTAGAGTAGTTAATATGCTTTTTCAACCCTTCTTGCGCCCTTCTTAGGGCACACTTTATATTGACAGTCAATATGCAAAGGGCAACACAAAGCATATATGAAGAAGTTGTCCTTGGTTTATAAAATGACAAAATGACATTTGACAGGACTTCCCAGGTTGCCGGCATACCCCTTAGCTGAAAGTCATAGGATTATGGCTTTAGACCTGGAAGGGTTCCTAGAGGTCACTGAGTTCAACCCTCTGATTTTGCTGATACGAAGAAGGAGGCTCAGAGCAGTTAGGTGAGTAGTCCAAAGTGACACATTTAACAAGCAGTCGAGGCAGGATTCAAACTTAGGTCTTCTTGATCCCCACGTTCAGTGCTCTGGCCGCTGTGCTACCTAGTTGCCTTCTCTCAATATGCACAAGGGAGATATTCACATGTCTCATGATGATTTTTTGAGGCCCCAATATACAAAATTTCTGTCCACAACCAGATTACCGACCTAGCTTCTGAAGGGACTACATTTTGAACTGTTTTCCTAGTCATAACGACAAATATTCACAGATCCATCTGCACTTTACTGCCAGGCCTTTCATCCTCACAAAGGCTGGAAGTATCAAAGAAGTAGTTTATGACCAAGAAACAGAATGAAGGAAGTGACCGATGTGGAAACCAAGCCTATGACCTTCACTGGAACACTCTTTCATCAACAAAATCCATTGAATTGCAACATGAGTCCCATTTTTTACTTTAAGAAAGACAGGAATATTTAGAAAATGTTTTGCATCATTTCAGAGGAAAAAAGTCACTGCTAAGGCACAATCAAGTAAAGATTTTTACAAGATCTTAAAAATACAAATGAGACAATTTAACTATTTCTCAGGTTGTGAGTTTTTTCATATATCCTCATATCTTTTAAAACTTCCATCAAACGTGTTATAAGACAATTCATGCAATTTCTCTCATCTATTTCTCCTTACTGCCATCATTTTATGAGAGACAATATGCTCTAGTGGATTCAGGGCTGGCCTTGGAATTGTGAAGATCTGGTTTCAAGCCCTGCTTCTGATACACACCAGTTGTTCAACCATGAGCCACACAACTACTTACAACATAAGCCATAGGTTACTTAACCTCTCAGTGCTTTTAGACTATTGTCTAAAGCTTTAAGTTATGGAAATGTTGACAATCTGTATTGGAGAGAGTTTCCACATGAAGAAGTTCCTTACCCTGATGAGATTATAGGTTTATCTCCTCGCATCCTGTACCACAATCTCTATATGCAAAAGAAAAAAAAATCCTTCCAAGTGAATGATATCATGTTTATGATATATGAAACAAGATTCATTCAAAGTTAGTCAGTCAATAAGTATTTATTAAACATCGATTATGTTCCAGACAAGAAAGGAAAATAGCAATTAGGGAGGAAGTAATTTAAAATATAGTTCCTGGAACTGTAATTAAAAGAACAGGGGCCTAGTCAGGTATCTGTAAAGATAAAGTTGAAAACTTCTCTATCTCAACTTCTTTTTTTTCAGCATGACCTAATCCCTTCTATAGCCTCAAAAGAGCCCACTATGGATGGATTACCAGACATATACAAGGTTGCTATATATTAAGAAACAGTGTCCTGAATGGAGCAGCTAAAGAGGCTTATTGAGGTCATCATCAGAAACTGTTGGTTTCCTGTGGCAACAAGTACATGTATTTACTCGTTCGTTTTTTTTTTCTGAGAAGTCAAGCTTTCAATAATGAACTTTTAAAGTGATTTTAGAAAACAGGAGGATTTTGAAGGTTATTTGTGGTTGTTGTCTTTCTGACTGCTTTTATCACAAAGACTGAATTGTTATTTCAAATGCATTTGTCACACAAATAGTTGAAGTTCTTCAATTTTCCATGAAAAAGGTGAGTTTCTTTTCTAAAGAAAGCTAAGTAGAGCAGAAGATAGTGTTGGGCCTAGAGTCAGAAAGACCTGAATTCAAATTTGACCTCAGATATTTACCAGCTGTGTGATTCTGAGAAAGTCACTTAACCCTCGTCTGCTTCGATTTCCTCAACTTTAGAACGGGGATAATAATAACATTTACCTTCCAGGGTACTCATGAGACTCAAATGAGATATCTGCAAATCACTTAGCCTGGCACACAGTAGGCAATAAATAAATGTTTGTTTTCTTCTGTCCTTTCTTCCTTCTCTCCCTCCCTTCCTACCTCTCTCCCTTCCTTCTCTTTTTTCTTTCCTTCCTTCCTTCCTCCCTTCCTTTCTTTCCTCCTTCCTCTCTTTCCTCCTTCCTTCCTTCTTTCTTATCTTCTTTACTCCACTAGACTGTAAATTATTGACGGCAGAGACTATCTTTTGCCTCTTTTTATATTACCAGAGCTTAGCAAGGTTCCCATCACATGGTAGGTGTTCATAAATGTTTATTGATTTTTTTCCCTCCCTCCTTCCCTCCTTCCCTGTGTTCCTTTTTTCCTTCCTTCCTTCCTTCCTTCCTTCCTTCCTTCCTTCCTTTCTTTCTTTCTCTACCTTGCAGAAGTACTTAATTCAACATCTTCAAATGTCCTCTAAATGTATTTCCTTCATAGTTGACAAGCAGAAGATGGTTCAAGAGAATGCTGAAATATAGTTTATTTAACCTCTTTCACCTTCCTTGATGAAAGTACTAGCCTTGGAGACTACCTATCCACTGCTCTTCCACTTACTGTCTCTGGATGAGATGATGTCTGGCCTGCCTACCTGGTGGAGATATACTTAAATGCCTATTGGGAAGGGTCTCTGGATCTGCTAGGCAGCAGAGAGCCTTCATGAATGCAGCTGCCAGAGGAGTTGCACCAGTTAATATAATTCACAGACTTTGAAAGGAGTGAGCCATGAAAGGTAATGAGCTAAGTGAAAAGGGTTTCCTAGTCAGACCACACTTAATATATCCAATAGAAAAGGCAGTGGAGGAAGAGGAAAACAAATTATCTCTAGAGGGTCTTTGTCTTTTGAAGACGCTATGTTATATAAAACTTTGGATTTAGGATATCTTAAAACTCAACATCTTGCAGAAGCAATAAACAAAATGTGACAGAAGGTTCCAATTGCAGACATCCCCATACCTATGCTGAAGTAGGAGATAAGATAACAGGATTGTATACATTCTTTAATCACAGATCTGCAATCTTTTTTGATTCAGGAGTTCTCTTCAATAAATCAGACCACAAGCCCTCCATGTCTCCCCATCCTATGTATCTCTTGAGTACATTCTCACAAAGTTTGACCCAGAGATCCATCTAATGTGCTAAAGAATTTCCTCAATTTCTCCCAAGAACTCAGGGGTACCAATGGAGCACAGTGACTTTGTACCTGTGGCCTCTTTTTCTTTCCACGTGACTAGCCCATTTTCTTTTACCCTTATTCGATTCCTTAATGATGTCTTTTATTTCTTTTCTTTGGAGTTTTTATCAGTTATATGTTACAAAATTCTCACACCTACCATGCATCTCTCCTATTAAAAACAAACAAACAAAAGGCTCCAGTATTCTCTTGGGATGAATAGTCTCCCCCCACCCCAGAAAAAGAAATGATTTACAATCAAAGATAGGGAGACAATCAATCAAGTTTTAATAAATACCTTCATTGCTGGTGTTTCTCAACCCCGTTGGAATGTTATTTTAAATTATTTTCATAGGAGTAATGGAATTGTTGGCAATTTTATCATCCTTTTCAATAGGACCTTTATCAAGATAACAACCTTATGTAATGTCACATTTAGATGACCACATTTCGATTCACCATTAGAAAGTGTTTTTCTCTCTACCAGTAAAATAAAATATAACTACTTGCCTCTACCTATAGACTCAGGCCCATTGATTTTCTGAAAACAGTTTTCTCCATGAATTCCATAAGAAGTCCTTGCCTCCAAAAGCTTGTTTTACTCTCAAACTCTGTTCTGGCTAACTAGTACACAGACCTCCTGCTTGATATCCTGATCTCTTATTGCTCAAAATATGTGGTCAAGTTTTGTTGATGATGATGATGATGTTAAAAACTAATTCTTGTAACACATCTTCCTTAGACCAGTTACATATGGGAAAAGTAACATTTAAGGGCAGCTAAGTGGGGCAGTGGATAGAGCACCAGCTCACTTGATACTTACTAGCTGTGTGACCCTGGGTAAGCCACTTAACCCTGTTTACCTCACCAAAAAAAAGTTACAGAGAGGAAAAAAAAACAGAATCTGTAACATACAATTCAGTTGCTCTGGCCCAGCTATCTTAGGGGCTAGGTCTATTACAACCCTCTATCATTGCTTTTAGTCTTCTCTGGGGGACTAGGGAGTCTCTCTTTGCTGTCATTGACCTGAGCCCCCAACGACTATATTACCTCCATATTTAGGGGTCATCCACTAGCATGGCGGTTCCATTTAACCACTACATATCTGATTAGCTTTAAGAAAGAGATATTTGCTTCAAAGCTATACCAAGAACAAATACACATACATTTTCCCCGGTATCTCTGGGCATAAGCCAGCTGCTCCCCTCTCCCCATACCATCTCAGTTTCTGGGGAAGGGAGATGAATTAGGTTTATATTTTAAGTCAGTTCCTACAGCACGTTTGTCCTACCAAGTTTAAGTCCAATGCTTCACTGGGCTAGCCTCCCAGAACCTAACTCCTCAGGGATTCCTGGGTTGACTACAACACATGATCTAGTTTCCTATATGCTCAGATCTACACTAGCAAAGCTCCTGGATTAGAGACTATGCACTCCGGTACAAAGCACCAAAAATGTCAAATGAAAAAATAGTCAAACCCTTGCTCTGCCACAGGCCTATTTCTCAGGGCCATACGGCCTAAGGAGAGCGGACAAGTGACTCTGGCCTTCCCCCTTACCACAGGATGTTATCTGCTATGAGTAAGGCATCCTCTAAATACGAATGCAAGAAAAAGCACAGGCTGTGATCAGACAATATGAAAGATATAAACATGCCTGGCTACATAGACAATGGAAAAAGGCTGCTCCCAATCCCATGTTCGGCTAACAAAGAATGTTTGTACCCATGTCAGTTCTCCTATCTCCAAGAAGCAGGCATCTTCCAAGTAGGTGACATTACCTTAGATGGCCTGGAATTGTACCAAATCTCTATTATGTAACTAAAGAATTACATTAGAAATTCAGTGTGTTGGAGTATGGGTAAGCATGGGTGTATGTACTCCCCCATATAATGGAATGAGATCAAGGAATGCTTCATTCTTGTCTTTGTGTCACCATTATTGACTTAAAAATGCTTAGTAATAAATTGATTGACTGATTTTTTGATATAATGAAAACCATACAATGGTAATCCTGACTCTGCTACCCCTTGCTAAGGATATTTTAGCAAGTTATTGAAATTTTGTCAGTTCCATTGTCTATAAATTAAATATTACCTGTCTACTTATCCAAAGGGTTAATGTGAAGTTTAAATGAGATAACGAATGTCAAAACACTTAGGAAAATGTTATAAACATAAAGTTTTACTCCAATGATAGGATGCCATTCATTCATTCTGGATCAGGCTAGTTTGAGTCTCAGTCAAACAGTTGGATCTATATTAGCTCTTTAAGCAAATGTCAAAAATAGCACTCACTTTGTCCTCCTGGCTAAGCTTTGATCAGAGTTCACTATCAGGCAAGCCCTAGTGAAGGAAAAAGGAAAAAGAGAGGGAGTCGGGTTTTGAACAGGAGAGAAGATCGGACTGTCTCCTCTCTGCTTCACCCCCCTCCTCCACCATTCGCGGCAAACAGCTAGCTACTCCTTTCTTTAATCCTTTGTCTGCCCTAGCAGAGATAAAAGTGCATTCTACCAATTCATGTTCTTCTAGTCCTCAAGGAGCCTTGGCCTGAGGGCTGTAGTTATTGATGTAAAACAAAATCCAAACTATCAAATGAAGGGAGTGAAATTATTCAGGGAAAATATTTTTCTTGATTTTCTTCTTGAAATAGGAGAAGGCTACAAAAACACATCACAAAAGTACTGTCTATGTTTCCTTCACAAACTTGAAAATTTTTAATACTATTTTAGAAGTAAGAGATAGTTCGTAAAAAGAGCAGGATTTTTTTTAAAAAATGAGCTTTTATTGGTTATCTTCCACTACATCATCTTTGTTATCTTCATTTCTCTTCCTCTCCCCTTCCAGAAAGCCATCCCATAAAACCAATAGTATTTTTAAAAGATGGAAAAAATTCAGCATAACTGATCAGTACATAGAAAAAAAATCTGAAAATACGTGCAGTATAAATGGCTGTGGACCTCTGACTTCTTCAAAAGTCAGTGGTTTGGGAGTGTCCTCTCATATCTCTTCATTTGATTCCTTTTAATATTTATAATATTGTTACATTTGCTTTTGAATTTTTTGGTGTATGTTTGTTCTTTCTACTTACATTGTTGTAGTTACTGGGCATATTGATTCTCAGCTCTACTTACTTCACTTTGCATCAATTCACATAGACCTTTCCATGCTTCTCTGTATTCATCACATGCATCATTTTTATAGCACAGTATTATTCCATTACATTCATGTAGCACAATTTGTTTAGTCATTCTCACATTTGTGGGAATCTACTTTATTTTTTTAATTCTTAGCTATCACGAAAAGTGTTGCTATAAATGTTTTGGAGTGTATGGGGACTTTCTTCTTATGAATAGCTTCCTTGTGGTATAAGCCCAGTAATAGAGTCGCTGGTTCAATGGATATGGACTGTCACTTTATTTCCATAATTACAAATTGCTTTCCAGGATGGCTGTAGCACTTCACAGCTCCACCAACAATGTATTAGTATGCCTATCGTTCCACAACCCTTCCAACTTTGACTATTGCTATTTTTGGTTATTTTTGCCAAATTCGGCATGTGAGGTACGTTTATGTCTTATTGCTTATGTCTTATTATGAGAGTTTTGGAGCAGATTTATGCAGTTCTAAATAATCTGCAAATTTGCAATTCTTTTCAGAATTGTTCATATTCTTTTATCACTTATCTGATGGGGAATGGCTAAAGTGCGGGATTTTAAGAATACATCACATATTCAGTGGCTGTTTTTACTTCTTAGGTTTCATTATCAGGCATAGCTTTAAAGGAGGCCAAGTAGACAATCACTTCATGTGAACAGAATGCTGAACTTGAATTCAAGAAGATCGAGGTTCTAATCTTGCCTTTTTTCTTTATTAGCTCTATGACTAGGACAAGAAAGCCCTCTATGGAGCCAGGAAAACCTTGGTTCAAGTCTTACATTTTGTAATATTAGCCAGGTGATCCTGGACAACTCATCTCTCATTGCCCTCAGATAACATCTAATACTAAGAGTTGTTGATCTGCATTGGCAGAGACTGCAAGGAAATCAAAGGACTAACCCCCCACTGCTCTCCCCTAAATTAGATTAATAATACCTCTCCAGATGGTTGAGACTAGTCAGTGAAGTAGAAAAAAAGGAGGAAGAAGAAAAGAAGAGGAAGAAGAATCAGAAGAACATAGAAGCAGAAGAAGCAGTAGCAGGACAGAAGGAGGAAGAGTAAGGGGGGAGGAGGAAGAAAAAGAGGGGGAGGGGGAGGGAAGCAAAGATGAGGGGTGAAAGGAAGAAAGAAAGGGTGGCAAAGGAGAAGACAAACACTATGACCACAATGTTATTGTTTCAAAGGCATGACTAGGCCCAACCCTAGATGGATAAATGGTAAACCCTACCCTACCACCACTGATGCCTGAAATTCATGCCTTTATGTTTAAGACTCTACTTTTTGCCTGCTTCACATTTTTTTTTTGCTAGAATGCAAGCTCCTTAAAGGGAGGAACTGTTTTCATTTTAATCTTTGTATTATTAGCTCCACACATAGTGCCTAGCGTATAGTAGGTGCTTAATAAATGCTTGTTGAATTGAATTACATTATTTAGACCCCAGCCCAGTTTATACTAGTGCTCCCAGATCATAATCCCAGATTAGCTCAGTGAAATAAGAATGAAACAAGGCAGAGCAAAACTGCAGATTCTAAGAATAAGTTCCATTCGATGCTCTTTCAGCAGTGTCCCTTAGGACTCTCAGCATGGGAGTGCTTGCATTTTGAGGTCTACAATTAAAATAGCAATCTTCTAACTCTTCCTTCCTCAAGTTTGAACTCTCTTTTTCAAATTAAAACATACCACAGGTAGACTGGGTATGGCATTTATTGTTGCGTAAATTTTCTTCTCCTCCTTTAATAGGTAATTCCATTGTTTATGTGTAAATTTTCATTAAGGTTTGGCACTAAATTTACTTCTAGGCAATTACCAAAATCACTTTTCTTCAAATGTGTGCCTTTTTTTCTAATTATGTAGTACACATCACTCTTTATAATTTTCAAATCTCATTCTCACTAATTTGGTTAGATCATTAGCTAATTATCTTAAATCGTGGGAAAACATTTTTTTCTAGAATTAATTTATGTTCAGCATATTCTCTGCTCATATTTTCTGAGTACTACTCATGAGGGCTTTTTTTTCTTTTTTCTCTGACAGTTACATTGACAAGAGCTTCATCATTTAACCTCTAAGAGCAAATGACACTTGTTAAAAGCAAAATTTTTACAGGCTGTTAGTTTCTGGTACAGATCATTGCCACTAGGTGTTGCAAAAACAAAATCAAAACTACTGAATAATTTAAAGGGAAATTAGCAATTAACTCAAAATGATTTGTCACAAAGAAATCCTGGCTCAAATATGGCAAGTCTGCTGAGAAAACCACTTCTGTGATCTCTCTGATCATGTCACTATTTTTTTAAATTGAGTAATATATTCCTTTTGAACAAATTAACAAAAATGATGCATTTATGTAATCCAACATACAATTTATACAACTTCATTTCTCCTCTGCCCAGAAAATAACAGTGCCTAAAACTCTGCAATATATTAATGCACTGTGGTTAGAGTTACATAGGTTTAAAAAATTGTAAAAAACCGATAGGGAGAATATGGAAAATGCCAGTATTGGCAGTAAATGGCATTCTCTAAAGCTCTTCTGTTTTCAATTCAACTAAGCTATATGAACCAAAGCAAGTTCATGATTTTAAAGCAATTTGAAAAACACAAAATAAACATGCTTTTTTTTGAAACTATCATCAAATCTGAATAACAAATAGCTGCCCAAACTGTTCAAGGAAAGCATTGGGCAAACAGAATCACAGATATTTTACTTTAACTTAAAATATCATTAGCTAATCCTATATTTTTGCAAAGAGTCATAGACTTTTCAAGCTGAAAGGGACTTTACAAGTTTAATTCCTTCATTTTGTAGATGATGAGATTGGGAGCAAGAAAGATGAGAAACCTCTTGTATATTTCACATGGCTAATTGATAGAAATCAGGACCCGAATCCATGACTCTTCTCTCTCAGTTTAATTTTCTTTCCATTATACTGCTATTTCTCTCACAAAACCTTTTAACAGAATTACTTTGTTTTTTTCACATTTAATTTTTTTTCATGATTTTTCTTCATTGTCTACTAGAACCACATTACAAAGAACTCAGACTTGGAATGAAAAGACATGAGTTCAAATCCTGCCTCCACCACTCACTGTCTCTGTGATCTGGGGAAAAATAATTTAATGTCTCTGATCCTCAGTTAATCAATTATAAAATGAGAGTCCTGACTAGAGGATTTCAAAGTTCCCTTCCAGTTCTGAATTTGGTATCCTATAATTCTACAGTACTATTGAGATATTCATCATGATGTGGAGACAGCTTAGGTTTTTAGAAGTTAAGTCCGGGAGAGGACAGAGAAAGAGGAGAGAGGGAGAGAGTGATAATGCAAGAGAGACAGAGAGAGAGAGAGAGAGAGAGAGAGAGAGAGAGAGAGAGAGAGAGACTCAGAGAGAGACAGAAAGAGACAGAGAGATAGAGAGACAGAGAGACAGAGAGAGAGGCAGAGAGAGACAGACAGAGACACAGACTGACACAGAGACACAGAGACAGACAGAGACAGAGAGACAGACAGAGACAGAGAAAGACAGAGGGTAGAGAGTAAAGTCAGCAAGAATTTATTAAGCACCTACATCACTCCAAGTCCTGTGCCCACATGCCAAGGATACAAAGAATGGCAAAGAAGAAGAAAAGAATCCCTGTCCCCAGGGAGCTCACAGTATAATGGGTAGAATTGATCCAGAGGCGGCTCCATGATTTCCCTAACTCATTCAAATGGTTAACAACACAGTGATATTGATAACAATTTGTAACAACCACATTGCTTGCCACTACTGTGGCTGTGTAAGACCAATAATACCAACACACAAGAGGGCTGCTAGCACAGGTTCTTTGATGTGCTTTTCTAAGGAAAGCAACTTTAAGGAGTTTACAGTCTCAATTAATTAAACATACATATATCATTCACTTAGTTCAGGGGGAAAAGTCAGCACCCTGAACTTCAGAGAAAACACAAACAGAAATTACAAACAGAAATTATATAAACAGAGCAAAATAACACAAATCATCAGACAAGCTCCTAGCTGTATGACCAAGACATTACATACATAGTTGCCAGAGAGAGAAGCATCGGTATTTGGATTTTTCAAAGCTGGGGGGCTCCAACAGCTACCCAGAGCCTCATCTGGTCAAATCACACAACACTCTTCCTTTGAGCGAGCCCCAAAACTAAATGCTAATCTCAGAGTATATATATACTTCTTCAGGGTGAGAAGGCATTACAACCATGTGACTCAAACCCATGTGACCTAAGCCTTCCCATGACTTACGCAGGTCATCAAAGACTTCTCATACAACCAAAGACTCTTGGCTGAAACAAAAGCAGGACTCAAAGGCACTTGATTGCTTTACTGCTGAAAAGCACTCCAAAACAAAAGACAACAAAAAGTCCCACTTGACTTGCCATTACACAATTCTCACACACCTAGTTAAAGTCATAATGTGGTGTGGTAGAAAGAATAGGAGAACCAAAGTCAAAGGCATGTGGTTTTGAACTCTGGCTTTGATACTTATTTGTTAAGGAACAAATCAGAACCTGTCTCAGTCTCAGTTTCCTCATCTATAAAACAGATATTATAATTCTTGCACAATTTACCACCTCATAGAGTTGTCATTCCATTCTTTTCAAAAGTTATCAAAGCTGAGGAAGAGTGAAAAGGGCCCAGGACAGAGACAAACAGCAAAGGAACAGCAAAGAAAAAAAAGACTCTCTCTCTCTCTCTTTCTCTCTCTCTCTCTCTCTCTCTTTCTCTCTCTCTCTCTCTCTCTCTGTCTCTCTCTGTGTGCGTGTGTGTGTGTGTCTGTCTGTCTCTCTGTCTCTGTCTCTATCTGTCTCTTTCACACACACACACGTACACATACAGAGTTGTGAGTATAACAAACGTGGAGAGTGACTTACGATTTCAACATTCCATTTAAAATATGAACATCCAAACAGTGAGCTTGCATTTTTTATTTGTATTTTCTAAAACTATACAACTGCATTGCTGACTCAGGAGTAGTCTATTATCTACTATGACTCCCAAGGTCTATTTCCTTTATATGTATACACAGTCATCCAGTATAATAGAAACTCAGGCAATTATCTTTCTAAATGAGCTTTTCTATAATTAGTCAATAAATACCTCACTAAGAAATGTTTCCTTTCCTTATAACCCAACAGACATTTTTCCTGTGTTTTACACATATACACACACACACTCTCTCTGTCTCTCTCTCTCTCTCTCTCTCTCTCTCTCTCTCTCTCTCTCTCTCTCTCTCTCTCTCTCTCTCTCTCCGCCCCCCTGTCGCTGATTTATGAAATACACAGAATTACAAACACTACTCCCCTTGGTTCTGTTGTGCCAGGAGGGTAGATGGCAGGTACATAGTGTATGGCCAAAACTGGGAAAGCATTAGCAGATCTAGTGGGATATGCAAATGGTAGGAGCCAGAATAAGGCTGAAGAACCTTTATGAACAAGCACAGAGGTCAAAACTAAGGTAGGTGATGACTTGGGAACTCAAAATGTAACTAAAAAATTTAAAAAATAAGCTGAGGGTCAGAATCAGATGGACCAACTAGGAGCACTGGAGGCCATTACCAAGATATCAGGTGGACAACAGAAACCAGAATTTAGGCAGGTAATCAACAGCCAGGAGGTTTACAATTGTGATTAAGGTAGGACAAAGGAGAAAATGGGCAGATCTAGGATCCAAAAATTGTCCTTAGTCTTCAAGTTCTCAGAATAACCTACCTTTATTGCCTTCATTCATTGGTGAGAGTCAAGCTCGGAATGAAGGCTTGCAGGGGAAAATCAAAAACAGCTGCCTAAAGTGAAGACCACAGAGGCAGGTAGTAGGCAAAATTTGTAACAAAAACAATTTATGTCCAGTCTCCTCTCTAGAGGCTAAATACAAGCTAAAATTCAGTTTGTATGCCAAAGTGGCAGTGTTGCCTAATGAAAAGAGCACAGAATTCAGAGTTAGAAGATTTAGATCCTGATATCAGTTCTGCCCCTTGCAAAGTGAATGATTACAATTAATATGCAGCTGGGCAAGTCATTTAACCTTATAACTCTCAATTTTCTCAAGTGGTGAATGTAGGTAATACTACCTGATCTTTCCTCAAAGGGTTGCTGTGAAGATTAAACGAGATATTTATGTGAATGTGTTTGGTAAATTGTAAAGGGATAGACGAATACACAGTATGATTGTTGTCCTTATGAACTGAGGAAGCATTTAGTAATTGCCTGGCACCAACACAATTTGTTATAAGGTGACAAAATATCTTTTAATTAATAAATAAACTTTGATTGTGGAAAGAGATCCAAAAGGTCTGTTTCATGGAGTGTTGCACGGTTGCCAAAGAATGCACATTGACACAATAGTAGCAAGGTCGGTGATAGTGGAGATCGTAGTATGGGTAAATGATTTGACTAATATGGGAAGGGAAACAAAACAGAGGTCAAATTCAGTCTAAAGGCACAGATCAGATCAACAATGTGGGGGGGAAGACTTATCGAGGTAGGGAGTAGATGAAATTCGTAACAATATATTTATGTCTAATCTCTTATGTAGAAGTTAAATACAGGCTCAAACTCTGTTTGCATATCAGAGAGGCGGTGTTGCCTAGTGAAACCAGTGAAGGATTTAGAGTTAGAAGGTTTGAATTCTATTTCTAGCTCTGTCTCTTGCAAGGTGAATGATTAAAATTAACATATAGTGGAGCATGGGGAGAGGGGCAAATATTTTTTAAGTGCCTACTGTGTTCCAGGCTTTGTGCTAAGCACTTCATAAATATCGTATCATTTAATCCTCCTAACAATGCTAGGAAGTAGTTGCAATTGTTATTCCTGTTATAAATTGAAGGGGACTAAGGCTAAGAAAGGATAAGAAACTTGCCCAAAATCATGCAGCTAGGAAGTTCCCGAGGTCAAATTTGAACTTAGGTTTTCCTGACTCCAAAGTCAGTGCCCTTTTCACTTCTCCACTTAGCTGCCTCTGTCATAGTCATGACCCAGTAAATCCTTGTTTATGTGCCGTCACTCTTTCCTGTTAGCGAGGTGTACTAAAGGAGAAATAGGAGACAGCATATGCCAGGCAAGTCAAACAATGGGCATGTCCCTTACCACCATCTCTCTTCAGACCACGGATAGAGACAAGTGAAGGCTCTAAACCCAAGAGCCTTGGGAATAGCAGAGAACTCTATCAAACCCGTTTCCAACCCAGGCCCACATTTATCATTGAGGGGAGATATCTTTGTAGAAAAGAGGTCCATCTTCCTCCTCACCACCAGCAACAACAATTGATCAATTGTCCCCCCAAATTAGATAGGCACAAAACTTTGGAATTAGCAATAACCTCCACATTGCCGGTCCTGCTTCAAGACTAGCCATTATAGCCCCCACACAGAGAGTATAGAGGAAGTAAGCCATCCCCACCAACTGCCAACATTTTTGTTGACAGGGAAGACAAGCCAGTCTAGCTGAAGTAGTAAGGAGCCCCAAGGAAGAGACAAGATGCAACACATGCTGAGCAAATCAAATAACCACCACCACTTTGACTCCCCTCAAACCCTGATAGAGACAGCCTAGGACCCTGAGCCCAAGATCTTTGGGAATAACAATACTTTCTAGCCTAATGTCCATAACCATCACCCCCTAGGATGATGCTGGGATCTCCTAGCAACCCCTGTGGAGATGCAACCTGGTACCTATTCTTGCATATGCTACAGTCACAGCTACTGAAGACTCAGAAAAGAAAGTTCTTGACCATAAATGCCTTGGCCCTCAAATGATTCAAAATCAAAAACCCATATAATTTTATCAATGGAAATGGCATTAAGGGGAAAAAAAGCATTAAAGAAAACAAGGCATTATAATCAGCTTAGCCATGGCATCCTAAGGACCATGGGAATTTTCTATCTGACTTGCAGCTAAAACCTTCCCTACTTGTTCTCCCTCTCATTATAATGGGAGCTTCTTAAAAGCAGGGACTATCTTACTTTTTTATTTGTATTTCCAGTGCTTAACACAGTGCTTTGCACATAGTAAATTGTAAATGCTTTTTTAATTCATTTATTCACTAGGCCAACAAGGACCCAGGCAAAAGGGTACTCATTCTCACTCCACTGAGGGGACAAAAGGTCAGCCAAGAGACCTTATTATTTAACCCACTCACACTGAGACAACTGCTAGTCACATATCCTATACTGCAATCAAGTACACATGTGGTGGGATTCTTCTCATGTATTCAGGTAACTCTCAATTATTCATACATAGCTTATCCATTTCATCAACTATCCATGGAGAATGTTTAATCAAAGATTGACTTTTTCCTTATTCATGTGCTTCTGGATATCTCATTTTGCTGCAACAAAAAGTAGAAGAGAATACCTCAAAAGATGGTGGGTTTCTGCTCTTTGTAGATCTATAAACAGAAGCTGATGACCAACTGGATATATAAAATTATCTATTCCTTGCATGTATGGGTTCCTTCTGACTCCCAAATTCTGTTATCCTATGAACATGGTGTGGGATCTGAATTATTGTAAACCCATACCTATTATTAAAGTAAACCTCTAAGCAAGGTAAGTCTATTTTAAAATATATATAAGGTTTCGAGAGACCAAAGACTTTTGGATTATCCATTCCAGGGTTCCCATCCATTAACATGAATAATGGAGGGTTGACTAAAATAATAATGGCATCCTATACTTATGTACTTCTCACATACCCAGGCATTTTCAGCTGCTAATAGCAAAGTCATGTGTGTTTGAATAATGCACCCAATGAGTAGAATATTTCTGTAGCACATAACTGCAACCTTACGTTATCTACAAACATTGTTTAATCTAAGTGTTCCAGGGCAAGATATAATAGTTCTAAGGTATTTTGTTAGCCTCTTAAGAATATAGACACTATGAAAAAAAAGAACCTTCTAGCTTGCGATTTGATTTCTCTTAAGTATGTAAATTTGCAAATCTACCTCATTCATGTCCAGTTCCTATGCAGAACCACCCTAAAGCACCATTAAGGTTCTATATGCATTGATGTAATTTTCTTTCTCCTTAGAGTATCCAGAGAGGTAAATAGAGAAAAGCTTCCTAAATAGGCATTTACTTGGAAATCCCCTTACACAAACTAAATGTATTTGAGTTGACATAAAACACCATAATTCTCTGTGATTCATAAACTATAATTATTAATATTTTGAAAAAAATGTTTGAGAAACAGCAGCAGATGTTAGATGCGTTTTAAATGGATAAGCAAGTTGGAAAGCAAATGTAAGCTAATGTGGTGTGATACACCGCCAAATACTCTTCACAAACAAAAGGAAAGCTAAAGAAAAGCTGACTAAGTCTAGAAAGACTTTTGCTGTAACAAGCAGAAATTAAAGAAAAAGCAGCATTCAACTTCAGAGGTGACAGACCCTGAATTTCTTGCACCCTGTACAGTGTCCTAGAATATTGCTTTGGTGGTAAAAATCAATAGTAATGAAAGATGGGATCCAAACTAGATTTTCCTTTCCCTCCCCTAACTGTCTCCAGTAACCTAGTACCTAAAAATGGCAGTCTCCCATCACTCCTAGTTGTCTGTGGTGCTACTTGTTTTGACTCGTGATGACTCAGAGGGCCAACTTGCTATTTCTAGGCTGTTTTAAATAGATCCTTCCACCTATACTCACTTCAAGTGCTAGGCTCCCGTCTTACTTTCACCATTACTACTTAATTGACTGTCACAGTTCTCAAATATAACCTTCTTGTTGTTCTTAATACCTAATAGTTCTTTGAGTTCACACAATACAAGGAATTAATTAACTATACACCTTATTATGTCATTTATGATTGGGTCATATTTGTAATTTTTTCTCACCAGCTTAATTATCAACTTTTTCATTTATATTTAGAACTGAAAGGGACCTTAGAGATAATTGATTCCAATGACCCTAATTTTATAGATGAGAGAACTGAGTCCCAGGAGGAGAAGTGACTTTCTTATAGGAAATAAGTTTCAGAGAAGAAATGTAAAACCAAGTTCCCCAATGCCATTGATACACTACACCATACCAGGTACAATTTAGGTTCCTCTATCTCCACAGAGTCTAGCATACTACTAGGCATATAGCACTTACTGACGGACTAATTAATTGACTTGTTAATGGCCCACAGAACTAGGAATGGGATAGATATGCAATCCCATTCCTTTAGTAATATGTATTCAGAAATAAAACTATTCTTATGCTATAATTCATCCAAGTCTTTTGTTCTAGAAATATTTATGAGTGAGAAGAGGGATTATACTATAAGGATGAGTAAAGAAAGGGATCACGGCCAGAAATGACCAAATGAATGAGAGTATGATGAGAGAGTAAAGTAAGGACTACCTACATGAAGTAAAGAGGTAACTAGGTGGCTCAGTGGACAGAGTGCTGGGTCTGTAGTCAGGAAGACCTGAGTTCCAATCCAGCCTCAGACACTTACTAGCTGTGTGACCCTGGACAAGTTACTTAACCTGTTTTCCTTAATCCACTGGAGAAGGAAATGTCAAACCACTCCAGTGTCTTTGCTAAGAAAACCCCATGGATAGTATTGGTGTGCTATGTATGCTCCACGGGGTCACTAAAGGTTAGATATGACTGAAGAACTGCACAAATACAAATGAAGTGAGAGGAAAACTTTTTTTTTAGAGTTACTGGCAAGTTTTTTTAATTGTTTTTATTTTTAGTTTACAACATTCAGTTCTACATAATTTTGAGGTCCAGATTTTCTTCACTCCCTCCCCAAGATGGCATGGAATCCCATATAGCTTCCACTTATAACTTCGCATTGAATTAATTTACACACTAGTCAAGTTATGGACAAGAATTGTGATCAATGAAATGAATCATGTGAAAGAAGAAACAGGATGAAAAAAACCCAACCCAAAAACAAAAACAAAAGAGAGAAAAAGAAAAAAAAGGGGGGTGGTGAAAGGCTAGCAAGAAGTGTACCTCAATCTGCATTCATACTTCATAGTTCTTTCTCTGGATGTAGATAGCATTCTCCATCATGAGTCCTTTGGAGTTGTCTTTGTA
>CM053627.1:130216189-130242216 GCA_028646595.1 Phalanger gymnotis
TGCTGAAGAATGATGGACTATGTTTCAAGTAGCATAAAGCTATGTGGGGAGAGCAAAATAGAGGAGAAAGAGAAGAGTAGGTTGACAATAGAATCATGGTTTTGAAGTGAGAAGGAACCTTAGAGGTCATCAAGTCCAAATGCCTCTTTTTGCAGATGAGGAAACTGAGACCAGAGAGCTTATTTGAGAAAAGGAGAATGAAAAATTAATTCCTTGAGACTTAAGTGTTCATTACTTCTTGGGCTAAGTACAATGCATAATGTTTAATCCTTGACTCCTAAACTGAAACATTTTTAAGTGGCATATTCAGGAAGATCAAGGCTTGAATACTTAATACACTGTAAAATGGCACGAGACAACCAGAAAACTACTTTTTAAAATAAGAAAATTAAGGAACAAATGCAAGCAATATCTCAAGGGAAAAATTGACAAACTCCTGTGAGTAATTGGATAAAAGAGATGAATGCAAGCAGGAAGAACCCTGAAGACTATTAAGCTCCTCAAGACAAAAGTTCCCCATAGATATTAATTATGTCACAGAGAAATCAGTTGAATTGGCGATGCATTCCCTCACCTTAGTAATGTACTTCCCACAATTAACATCCATGCAGATTTTTGACTTATAGTTTCATCAGGAAAAAATTAAAACATGTTTTCAAATGTGAATATCCAGTATTACTTCATTATTTTGGTTGCAATCTTTGTTTTATTCATTCTTACATTAAATTGCTGGTTGTGATTCTAGACACAGCAGGTGACTGCAAATGACAGACACTCTCAGGGGCCTTCTGGTCCAGCACTCATTGCTGCTTATTTTGTCAGAAGGAGGGATTGAACAGTAAGGCTTTTGCTTTCTTCTATTGGGAGGTGACTTTTGACCTGGGGTCCAGAATTCAGGAAAAGTAAAATCTTCAGTTCTGTACTTCAGAGACAAAAAGGTAATCAACTATCTATAAAGTGCTATAGATACTACAAAAAAGCTGGATGGAAAGAAAAAACCAAATGGAAATAATTTTCATATCCATTTAATAAGTATCATTGACTAAATAGTTCTCATTATAAATGCCAACTTTGACAACTGCCAATGTGGTTTCTTTGGGGTCTTTTTTCTTCTTTTTTAAAAGAAACATGGCAATATTAGGCTGTTAATAATCTAATTGTATTTATTGGAACAATTATTTCTGATTAAGAGCATTAGTTTTCTATTTTGTTTTAAAAAAAATTTCCAGTGACTCCAATATATGTGCCCCATGAATATTCACATAGATGAAGCTGACAATTTAAATGTAATACCACTTTAACCAAATGCTCCCTAGTGCTTGACTGCAGAGCAGTAAGCAATCAATGGATGCTGCTTATTAGGATTATGTGAATGAACATGCATGCTAGCAAGATCATGGGCCTATGACAAAGTAACTCCTCAGGGAACCCTGCCTTTGGTGAGATGTTTTAAACCGTAAATAGGAATGAAAGAGTGAGCTGAAGAGTTTATGCAAAAAAAAGGGAGGTAAACTAATGTTCTAGTAGTGTTATACATTTTAACATTTTCTATTTTCAAAAGAATAAATGATTACTTTTCTTTTATGCCAAAGTTTTACTTATGGATTTTTCTTTTTTATATTACTATCATGCATCAATGGCTCTCCCATTCCTTCAACAATATAAGCTTCCCTTTCAACTTCCCCTCCCCTTCCCAGGATTTAACACTCTTCTAGAATTTTGAGCAAAATTCATACCTTATCTCTCCCCTTTCCATCTAAATCCTGCTGTACCAAAGAGATGGCTTAAAGCCTTAGAACTTAGGGGGCTATTGCTTGTATTGCCACCTCTCTTTATTACTAAGACATATAGCTAAGCAAAGTTAATGAGGGCATCGGCAATGTCTGACAATGTATGTCTTCTTTCATGATTATAGTTTGCACAAAATGAAGGAGTTGGATTAGATGACTTCTAAGGTCCCTTTCTGCTATAAATCTATGATCCTATGAGTCTATGAACTTTCCACTTAAAGGAAGGAGGCAGAGTGTATCATCCCTCCTCTGGAATCAAGATTGCCCACAGCAGTGAGGAGATTTCTGATGTCTTTTAAGAATTAAACATTTTTTTTCCTGCTATCTCTCTTAATGACCCTAGAAAGATCGATACTATTTTAGGATACTTCAATTAAAGAAAAGAAACAGTGTGATGTAATCACTCTCTGGGTCTTAGTTTCCTAATCTGTAAAAAGGGGATTTTGTACTCTAACAATCTCTTATATTTAGTTTCAAACCTGTGATCTATGATTGTGACCTAACCTATGATTGTGGCTAACCAAACACATGAGCTAAAAACATTATCCAATCTTTTCTTTTCACTTGCCATCACAATTTACCCGGACTTCATTGCTCTGGGACTGTCTTTAATATGGTAGGGAGATTAGGCTCTCTAGTGCTCCAATTCTACCCCCACCTCAGTTTCCCAAGGAACAATTCTAGTTTTTGTTCTAATCTACGGGGTCCATCCCAGAAGGGGAGGAAGTGTGATAAAAAGACACCCAAGGTACAAACATAGGTCAGTTATGGCAACAGGTAGCTTCATTCCCTGGTATAAAAATTGAGAATAATAAGCAATAGGAAATGATAGAATGTTTGTAATCCATTGAGAAGCTAATATTCAAGTTTCACTGCAACATTGGCAAACCGCTTCTTTATGAGAATGTCTTAACAGATATTTTACATTTGACATTCACTGAATATAGCCTGATCGATGCCAAAAGGACTCTTTCTTTCAATGGTTTCTCTCTGTGTACGTGATTCTGTCTCAGTCTATTTGCCACTACCTCTGTTCCTGATGCAGGAACTTCTACCCTCTTTCTCTGGTGCCCAGGAAGGTCAAGAAACCAGCTATCTTTTGGGATCTCGTAAAAAAAACCTGTACCAAAGGAAAGATAACACAAACAGGATTTGATCTCACACCAGACACAAAGTTGCCTACATGGTCATGCACAGAACAAATGGGGCCAGGAGGGAAAAGGAATCATCCCACTCCCAAGTGCTTCCCTGGACCTCTGAAAGTCCCCTTTATCCTTTTTATTGTTCTTAGTTTTCTTCTCAAGCTTCAGCTCATTCTGAATTGAATACTCCCGATAGTGTTTGAACAAAACTATGCCATGAGCTTATATTGATCTTCTGTTACCTTTCTTTGCTTCCATTGTCTGTACATAAGATTTAACTGGATTGTTGAGTTCCCCATGCATCCATATTTGTCTCTTCAGACAATTCCCATTTATTCTCCTAATTAGAATTGTTTCGCTTTGTATCTTAAGGATTTCATACTTAAGAATTTCCCATCACTTCCGAACTGACTTCCTCCACAGATATAAATCCATGAAATCCTGCTTATTCTTCCTCTGAACCCCTTGAAATCCACCCTCCCCAAAGGAGAATATGAGACTAGATTCACTTTCAGTTTATCTACCGCAAGTTCTAGGAAAAACTGGCTACTTTCTCCCAAGATTCTCAACATTTCCACCTCATAATGCTGTTCCTCCACATTAGAAAGAATCATATTCAGCATAAATTTCCCCATTCTTGGGTCTTTCACATTTAGAATGGTAATGGGAAGAAAATCTGGAACTAAAAATTATGTAGAACTGAATGTTGTAAACTAAAAATTAAAAAAAAAGTTTAAAAAAAAGAAAAAGAAAGAAAAAATGCTCCAAAAAAATAGAATGGTGAAGTTATAATTCTGGTAAGTCAAGAAATTTTAGCTGATCTTTCCTCAGTTCCTCATCTGTAAAATGAACCAGAGAAGGAAATGGCAAACCACTCTAGTGTTACTGCCCTGAAAATCCCGAATGGGGGCACAAAGAGTTGGATACAACTGAAACAGCACAGCAAAAACAACATTTTAACACAGGAAGAATTCCAGTAAGTATCTGCATTGATTAAGACCCCTGTTCCTACATTGCTTTTCTCTCTATTATGATTTGTTTCCAGAATTCCTAATTTGTTTCCTCTTTCTCTTCAGGTGATCTGTAGTTCACTATGATTCTAATATCACTTTTGTTTCTCCCTCCATTAACCTTCACTCGAATACTTTCCATCAGCTGCTTCCCTCTGGTTCTTGTATTTCCTCATATGGGTATATGTTCTTTATTTTTTTTAATTTCTGTTAAAAACATTCTAGTCTCTATCTCTCCTATTTCTGCCCTACTCCCACCATTAAGGAAGCAATAAAAACAAAAAACAAAACTCCTATTACAAAAATATATACTCAAGCAAAACAAATTCTTGCATTGCCCATATTCCCCTGCCCTCCCATGTCTTATTGCTATAGCTTACATATTTAGTGCTATAATGAATAGTAATAGTGGTAATGGACATTGATGTTTCATCCCTGATCTCATTGGGAAGGCTTCTACTTTATCCCCATTATACAAAATGTTGGTTCACAGATTTAGATAGATACTACTTATTTTTAGAAAAGATCTCTTTACTCCCATGCTTTCTGGTGATTTTAATAATGGCTATTTTATCTTGTCAAAATCTTCTGCATTTATTGACATAATCATATAATTTTTATTGTTTTAATTATTAACACTGTAAAATATGTTTCTAGTTTTTCAAATATTAAAATAGCCCTGCAAATTAAGCATAAATTCAAGTTGGTCATAGTATATAATCTTTATGGTATGTTACTATTGTTTCTTTCCTAATATTTTGTTTAAAAATTTTACATCAATAGTCAATATTCATTAAAGATATTGGATTGTAGTTTTCTTTCGGTTTTAATTCTTCCTGGTTTAGTTATCAAGACTACAGTTATTTCGTAGAAAAAAATTTAGAAAGCCTCTTTCTTTTCCTATTTTTTCAGACAGTTTAGGTAATAATGAAATGAGTTATTCTTTAAATGTTTGATGTATTTCCTTGTAAATGTATCTGGTAGTTTTCAACCCTCTTCTTCTGTCTGTTTATTAATGGCTCATTCAATCTCTTTTCCATAATAAGGTTTCTTAAGTTCTCTATTTCCACTTCTGTAATATCTCAGCAATTTATATTTTCATTAGTGTCTATCCATTTCATCTATACTTTCAGTTTTATTGGAATATCATTGGGAAAAGTAGTTTCTAATAATTTATTTCATTTCTTTTTTGTAGCTCATGAATTCATCCTTCTTTTAAACCAATGAGTTTTTTCTTATTTTTTTTTTAATTCAACTTGGCTAATACTTTATCCTTTTCATTTTATTGAAAAACTATTCCTCATATTATTTACTAATCGAGTATGTTTTTTCCTTCAATTTTCTTAATCTCTTTTTTGGTTTTTAAATTTCAGTTTTGGTATATACTTTTTGACTTTCATTTCTTGGTTTTCTAGGGTATTTTTTTAGTTGCAATCTCAATTCATTGACCTGTTCTTTCTTTCTTTTATTGAACAAAGTTGTTAGAGAAAAAATATATTTTCCATTATAGCTACTTGTACTATGTCCCCAAAATTTACATATGTTGTGTCACTGTTGTCATTATCTTTGATGAAATTAATTAATGTTTTTATGATTTGTTCTTTGACACATTCTTTAAGATTATTTAGTCTTCAATTATTATTTAATCATTTCTTCAGTGCCTCTCTATTGAACATAACTTTATGGCATTGTGGTCCATGAAAGATATATTTAATAATTCTGATTTTCTGCTTTTGTATGTGAGGTTTTTATGCCCCAATATAAAGCTGATTTTTATGAAATGCCCTACACAGTTGAAAAATATGTATACTTCTTTCTATTCCCATTCAATAATCTCTAATGATCCATCATATCTATCTTTTTAAAAAAAATTCTAGTCAAGCCATTTACTTTTTTGAATTTATTTTTCTTAAATTTATCTAAGTCTAAGAAGGATAATTTGGGGTACCTAGATTTTAATGTTTTGCTATCTATTTCTATCACTTGGCTTTTCCTTTTAGTATTAAGATATACTCTTCTTGTTAAATGTATTTTTGATATTGCTTTATCTGAGACCATAATTGCCACTCCTGCCTTTTTTCACTTTGGCTGAAGGATAAGATATTTTCCTCTAGACCCTGAAAAAGCAACTCTGTGTGCATCTTTCTGTTTAAAGTTTGTTTCATGTAGACAATATATTGTTAAATTTTACTGTCTAATTAATTGTTTCCTCTTCTGCTTATGAGTGAGTTCATTTTATTTATATTTACAGTTATGATTGCTAATTGTGCATTTCCCTCCATTCTATTATTATATACTCTAACTTCTTCCCCCCCATCACTTCATTATAAATAAAAAGTGGGTAGTGAGAAAGAAGTGAGCTCAACACTACTGTTTTCCATTTAGTACAATCTACCTCTGTTCCCCTACTCTTATTCTCTTTCCCTCTCCCAGAGCCCAATAAAAGGTTCTTGTCCTTTCCTTCTTTTCTCTACATACTTCAAAATTTACTTTGGTACATTTTCTAGATATTTATGGAGTACTTATGTAGATGAAGATGGCTGTATTTTTCCTGTTACTCCAATATCTTGGCTCTACCTCTAGCACCCTCAGTATAACTTTTTAATATACAATGTTATCTTTTCCCATTCTTGTATTCAATTCATAGAGCTCATCTCAGCAAGTTTCAGTAAGGCCTATCATGTCAAATTTTCCTCCTTTTTTAAAGGACTTCTAGCTCTTCTTGCTTGTTGTTTAAACTTTGGGGGAGAAATATATGTGTATATGTATGTATATGTTCACATATATGGATGGACATGTGTTTGTGCATTTGTATTATATGTGTGTATATATGTAGATATACATATATACACATATACATACATATATTTGAGGACAAAGGCGTGATTACTGGCTATTTTTTTAGTATTTTATCACCCGTAAACTTCTGGTTACCTTAACTTTAATTGTTCCTTCATTTTAGCTGCTGTATATAGTTTAGCTGCTATATACAGGCAATTTTGTCAGTCTTCCATCCTTTATATTTTAAAGCCCTTCTGTTTAGATTTTCAAGATATTTATAAATATACATTCCTGCCAGCCTTTGTGAGGTATATTTCCTTATTGGCCAGGAGTCTGCCATTCTTATATTTTAAGCTTTAGGCTGGAAATCCAAATTCCATTCTCAGATGCCACCTTCTGAGACAGCTGTTCACTTCCCAAATCAGTCTTTCTTTTCTGTATCCCTTGCCTTCAATAGGCGTCAGTGAGGAATACACGACCTAGATCCATATGCTCTTCTGATCTTTTTTGCCAAAGACTTCGTGTACTTTACCAACACTTCCCCTATTCATTTATGCCAATGTAAATCAGCAGAAGTGGGTAGTAGGTGTTCATTTAGATAAATCTTGTGACATTGTCTGTTATATCTTGGATGAAGGACTAGGAAAACAATAGCTGCCTCAACAACCCCTGAGCAGCAAATCAGTAACCTTCACTACTATTTGCTTCTTTCTCTGACCCTTACTGGATCATCTCCCACCTGATTCCATTGAGGTTAAACAGCTAATTCCTCTAAAGAATATACATTTCCCTTCTCTTTAAGAAGATACTTTTAGTTATTGTTTTGTTTTGTTTTATTTTTTAGTTCCAAGTGTATTTCTTTTACCTCAATTCCTCCTCTTCAACCTTTTGAGAAAGGTCATTCCCCTTCTCTACTTCACATCTTTTTACCTACACTAAAGCGTCATTTTCTTTTTTAAGGAAAATATTTCAGAGATTATCTTGTCCAAAAACTAACTGAAGCATGAATTCTAAGAGTGGGATTTAAAATTCTACACCCCTGAGTCCCCAGTACATGGTGACTAAGCTATGTGGCCTTTTAGTATCTGGTATAAATAGTCATCAGTAATTACAGCCTGGCAAAATATGCTGCTACAAGGCTTTATTCATTGCATGTACAAAAAAAGTTCTTAGCTATTTTATACCAGTAATAGTGATTGTATTAATGTATCCCTCTACTTACAGAACCTCTCCTACAAGACTAGGACATGTTAGAGTACACCCTGAGCTTCCTTTCTATTTTTAGCTCAAAGCTTGATATCATTGAAACCTTTGTTCATTTAATTATGAGATAAAAATTACTGCCAGTACAATACAAAAAGCATTTGTTAACCATGTTCAAGTTATTGCACTGGGTGCTGGGGATACAGACACCCTCTCTTCCTAAAATACACTGTCTTCATGGTGCTTTCATTTTACTAGAAGGATGTCAAGAGTTAAGAACATATATGCTAGTTCGAAAAGAAGGTAGATAGTGCTCACAAAGGGAATCAAGAAAAAAATCCATAGTATAAGACACATGAAGCAAAGTTCAAAGGAAGGCAGGGAGGAAGGTATTTGGCAGAGTGAGAAGAATGTACATTCATGACATAGAAGATAGTCTAGAATCTAGGCAAAGGGACAGCAGTGAGAAATGGAATGTCACATTCAGGGAATAGAAAGTAGGCCAATATTACTGAAATATAAAATAAATATGAAATAAAAATTAGTCTGGAAAAGTAAATTGGAACAGGATCATGAAAGGCCTTAAATCAGAACTTGAGGAATTTATCCTTTATCATAGAAATAATTGGAAGCCCCAAAAGTTCTTGAGAGGGCATGAGAAACGGTCAGACTTGTGTTTTAAGAAGATGATATTGGTAGTTGTATTTAAGAGGGATGGAAATCAGAGAAACTGAAAGCAGAAAGTCCAATTAGCAGGTTGTAGCAAAAATCTAAGTCCACTTTCTGTATGTCATTAAATGATGTCACTGAAATGACTGCTACTACTTTCACTATGCCAATGTCAGATTCCCCTTAGAAGCCCAAGCAGCTATGAAAACTCTTCATCAGAGGTTTGTGCTTAGAGATGATAGATGAAAGTCTAAGGATCAATTCTGAGCAATAAAGCACTCAAAGATTATGTGCTAATGAGAGATCCAAATATCAAGTTTTCCAGGGCCTTTGGTATTGTCACCAGAGTAAAAGAGATAGATACAGTCGTGAATGCAAGACCTTAAAAAGTTGATGGCAGAACTGTTGAACCAAAGATGATCATTTGCAGAAAGGATTCTCAAAAAACAGGTACCCACTTAATTGTGAAAAAGATCTTGTGGTTGGTATTAAGAAGACACTGAGGAACATCACAAGAAAGTCCTTTGAAGAGGACAGAAAGATTGAAATGATGGAAATGACGACTGATCAAGAAAAAGGCAAGAAAGCCTTAAGCTTTGCTTTTGCAACTTTTAATGAGCATGATTCTGTGGATAATATTGTCTTTCAAAACACTGCTGTGAATGACCAAAGCTGTTCAATAAGGAAAGCCTTGCTAAAGCAAGGTGTGACTGGTGCTTCATTTAGTCAAAGAGGTCAAAGTCATTCTGGAAAATTTGGTGAGGTTGTGGATGTGGAGGCTTTGGTGGAAATGATAACTTTGACCATAGTGGAAACTTCAGTGGTCATGGTGGCTTTGACAGCAGTTGTGGCAGTAGAGTATATGGCAGAAGTGGAGGTGGGTACAACGATGGAAATTTCTTCAGAATTGTTTAAAACCATGATGATTCTGGCAATTACAACAATCAGTATTCTAACTTTAGTCCTATGAAGGAGGGAATTTTGTAGGCAGGATCTCTGGCCCTTAAAATAGAAGCCAATATTCTGCTGAGGTGCCAATGGTTATTCCAGTAGAAGCAGCAGTTATGGCAGTGCCAAAATATTTTAATTACTGTCAGGAAACAAAATTAAGCAGTAGAGAAGAGCCAGGAAGGAATCCCATTTTACAGATGAGAACACTGAAATTTAGGGAGCTAGGCAATAATGATAATCTACTTATTAATACAGCCCTTTAACACTCACAAAGCAAGGTCTTGACAACAGCTCTGAGAAAAGTGCTGCAAGGGTTTTTAATCATTGTCATAGAGAAGGAAACCCAAACTCATAGAGAGTAAATGAATTTTGCAAAGTCTCACAGCTTAATTTAAGTGGCTAAGGTGATATTCAAATCCCAATAAGGATTTAAGATCAGCACACTAATATGCCATTTGCCCAAGGACATAGACATAGTGACAAAGTTTGGAATAAAACCCAGATTTTCTGATGCCTATTTTTTGTATCATACAAACCTGTACTCCCATTTGCTACATGGTTACTGCCAATACTGAATGACGTGTGTGTATATAGACATACATACATATGTGTATATATATGTGTGTGTATGTATGTATGTGTGTATACACACACGCATGTACATATGCACACATTTTCAGGGGCAGCTAGGTGGCACAATGAATAGAGCACAGGGCCTGTAGTTAGGAAGACCTGAGTTCAAATCTGCCCTCAGACACTTATTAACTGTGTGACTCTGGGTAAGTATCCCCATTTGCCTCAGTTTCCTCACCTGTAAAAAGGGCTGGAGAATGAAATGGCAAAATACTCCAGTATCCTTGCCAAGAAAATCTCAAATGGGATTATAAAGTGTCAGACATGACTAAAACAACTGAACAATAAAAAATACATATATTTCATACATGTGTAATACTATCTAGAATATGTATGTGCACATATTTATACAAATGCCATCTAAAGTATATATGTATGAATACATACGCGTATATGTATATCTCCAGGCCTGCCTCACATTGGCATATTATATGCATTGTATACTAACTGATTCTAGATAGCATAATACAGAATCATTAAAAAGCATAAAATTACCATAATCACTAGTCATTGAATTATTTCAATATTTTAGCATACACAAATACTAAAGGGAAAGCAAACTATACAATTTTATAGTCAAAAAGTGTGCATCTGTTTGTATGTATTTGTGTGTTTTAAGATTTTTCTCTATCAGTGGAGGAGTGTACTTGGATGCATTAGTGGGAGCTGTCCCATCAATCTGGAGAGGAAATGACACTTCATAAGATGAAAATCCCCGACATCAGTAGAGTTCTGCTTTTCATAGATATTTACTACAGTACATTGATTTTGGCATATGCAGACCTGTCCAGAAATCAACAGCAAATGATTAAAGATTTTGAAATAGATACTTAATTAGTAGTTTTAGGTATTAATATCAGGCTGTAACCTAAGGAGACATAATCTATCAGAATGGAAAAACATTATGGAAGAATGAGTCAGAATAAATTTACCTCATACTTGGGCTGTTGGACTTGTCTCATAAGCTGTACCATCTGCACTTAGCTCTCTCATCATTAGCAGTTTGAGTTGATGAACTGTTTCAATCAGTACCTTAGAAAAGGCCAAATAACTTACAAAAAAAACTCTCTCCCAAAAAATAAAAAGCTACCTGCTACCAAATAACCAGCTTGACTGAAATTTCACAATTTAAAAATTCTTGTCTTCGATGGTGCTTAAGAATTTTAGGAAAGCAGGAAAAAACAATAGGACCAAAGTAAGTTTTGATTTGCAAAATTCTGGAAAATTGAAGAGTAAAAGATATTCTTGCAACAGCATAGAAAGCTACTTAAAATAATTCCTAATTCCCAAATTTTGCTGGTCCCTGATTAATATACAGTGTATGTGCTTTAATTCAGGTAGCAAAGTTATTCCTGTCAAGTTTTCAATTATCGCAAAATAAGCAATTTTAGAAGACGACTTCTGAAAGGGTCTGTCTTTGGCCTGGCCCTCACTTGCCACAGGAAAAGGAGCCAAAAGTCCCCGTCTATTGCCCTCAGGGTTGTGATACTCCAAAGGCAGCCAGGAATTTGTCCTGTGGCCTGTGGAATGACCTAAACTTTCCAATGTGTTATATGGGGAAAGTTCAACCCTCATTATACTAATGGTTTGAGAGAAGAGAGGGGAAGATGTTGCTAAGCCTCATCCAGTGAACTTTAAATCAAGGCAAAACTGAAGTAAAACCTCTTTACCTATGTCATAGTGCCAAAGTGAGCTGAAACGGCCCCATCAGGAGCATAATGATTCCTCGGAGAGTTAAAGAGGCTCATCAACATACATTTGCCTTATCATAATTGAGTTGCAGAAATCTTGGGAACAAAAAAAAAGGACTTAATCCTTCAGATCTCGGAGGCAGCAGGTATAATGTTGCTTCAATGCATACCAATATGTTATTATCCAGTGCAATAGGAAAAGTGCAAAAAGAAAAAAAAAATCCCAGCAGTCATCAATTCTCATCTGTGTTTAATTACCTGAAAAAAAATCTAGATAAGTTTGAATCATCCAAGCCACTGGTGTTCCTCATGACCAACTGTTTCTAATAAACATACATGATCAGTAGCCGTTCTGCTTTCTTAACACTGAGCATTTGGAACTATCTGTAGAAAGAAAAGCAATAATAGAGAGAGCATAAAGTAGGCTCTGTGGAGTATTACAAGGCAGTGCATTCATTAAGCCATTCTTATGACACTATAAATGCTTTAGTCATAAGAACACCACATAAAATTACAGGCGCTCTAATCCTACAATGGGGACTACTTTACTTTCCATAATATATGGCTTCTTTCTTTCCTCTGCATTCCCAACCCTTCCCCCTCCCCTAAAGCACACCAAGAGCATATTTCTTGACAAGTTCAGAGTGGTTTCACCTTTTGTCCGATAGCCACACTTACTCTCCATTATAGTTTTCAAGTGGCGCTAGGCGATATTTAAATGACCATTTATCACTGCTGTCACATTAAAAAATCATCATCTGATGACAGTGTATCTGAACAACACTTGGGAAGCCATAACTGTAAACAGACACTGAGGGCGTCTTCAACAATCGTGGTGACATGAATTATTTGCAAATCACAATAGTGTGGTAAGAAAATTCTTGACTGCTCAGGGAATTAAAGCATGATGAGGCAAATCTTTGCCCAAACTCATTCTAAAAAAAGGAATATGGTGAAATCTAAATAAACAAGACTAATGAGGGAAAGCTAGAGAAAAATATTGACTATGTTTATAGGGATGACGTATTATACCTTTCAACTAGACTGTGTCATAACAGATGTAAGTGGAAACAAATAAATAAAAGGAATGAAAAAGGTCTTTATTTCTTACTCATATAACATTGAAATAAAAGACTGTGAACATTAAGTATAATTTGCAGTTAGAGATAGGTTCATAAATGAAGCCTTAGTTTTAAGAAACTGTTGAAACTAAGTATCATTTTCTGTGCTGGTAAGTCAAACCTCAAAAATTAATAGAGGAAAAAAAGTTGAAATATTTATCTGATGAGAATTATGAACCATGCTTCCGAATTATAGCATTTTAGCACTAAGTCTGAATTAATAACATTCAGTTTTGTACAATGACCAAAAAAGATCTCAATTTCTCATTCTAAAAGATTTTGTTTCATATTCTTGATTCAGTATATAAAGAAATATCTTTAAAAGTATGGAATAAACCCATGTTGTAGGTAAATTTTCATTTTTGAGCACTAATAACAAATAACCTTTAAAGGAACCAACACTCAAAAGACTTGAAAATGTGCAGGTAATGTGGCTTTTTTGTTTTAATTGGTAAAAGCAGGAGCAATTTGACAGGGACATAAATCAAAAATTGAGCTCACAAAGGGTCTGGAAAGAATATGCTCATTCCTGCATTTAAGATGGCCCTGAGGCCTTAGCATCTGAAGAAATAAATAAGAATACTTCCCAACTTGAATTATATATAAACAATGTAATATAGCTGATTGCTGTATATTGAGGTACTCTGAAGTTAAACAATACCTTGTGTCATTATTCATTTTGTAATAGCTATAGCAGTTTTCGGCATGTGTTTTATTAAAAAGTGGGGGGACTGTACTACACAAAAGGTTTGGGGTTCTGGTGGTCCATAGATTACATTTTCATTTTAAGAGACTTGAAACACACGATGTCTTTGACTTCCCTGTTGTGCTATATGGATGCCAGAGGAGCTGGAGCCCCTCCTCATGTGTGGCTTGTATATATTTCTAGCTTGCAAAGATTTCGATTGATCTACATGTCTGAAGCTTTCCAAAGTATGGAATTTTAGAGACAATTTGTGAAATGTCACTATTGCACACATCTGATCATATTTCTGTGTGTTGATGAACACTTGCAAGCTTTCAGTCACCCCTTTCCCCATTGATCTACATATATTTGAAGTTACTGATGAAATTCAGACTGAAAATATTATACCATACCTTCAGCTGTGTGAACCTGGGCAGCCAATCAATCAACAGCCGTTTATTAAGCACCTAGTCCGTGCCAAGCACTGTGAGAAGTTCTGGGCATACAAAAAGAAGTAAAAGACTTTCCCTGTCCTCTAGGAGCTTACAATCTAATGGAGGAAACAATAAGTAATCTAGTCACTTTACTCCTCAGCCTCAGTTTCCTCATCTTTAAAATTGGCCTAAAAATGGCAACTACCTTAGAGGGTTATGGGGATTGAATGAGATAATACTGAAAGTATTGCATGTCCCTTCAAGTTATGTATAAATGTTATTGTATTGTTATTGTTATTTTTTTTACTACTAATAATAATCTGTAGGCCCCCTCCCACATGGGGAACTAGCCCAGATTCTATGTATTTTGCAGGTAAATATTCTCTAACTCACAGTTCATGAGCCCCATGCATATAGTTTACTTTTTAATGGCATTTTAGTTAAATAACAATGTAAATGAAATAAAAACACATTTCCTCCATGAATTTTGACATCATTCTCACACAAATACCAACAGCCTCAGTGGAAAGACTTGTCTTCCATTATGTGTGGCAAATCAACACAGGAGGAGCACATGAATATATACATGTGAAAGGATGAGTAACACATGGGCTACTCATGGTTCTGATACTATAAAGCTACTTATGTCTTCCACTGATTTCGCCAAAATGCTTTCTTCTAGACTTGCTCTCCTCTAGATGTTGCTCTTTGCTACCTTCTACAAGCTCACGTTCTCCATAGCTCCTTGATAGGTGCTTCTTAGCGCTCTAATGGGTCAGTAACTCTTCGCTATCTAATATGTGATGCAGTGATTGCACCAGCATGTTGCCACTTCCATCAATGCACTGGGGATGCTACGATTGATAAGGCTCTCCCCTAAGGAAGAGGCTACAGAACTTTGAGTCTACATGGTCAAACTGCTTTTTCAGCCCCCTTCTGTGACTCAACTATGGTCTTCATTCCATGTCTTCTACTCAGACAGAGCCATCTGAAAATCAATCTTTATGCACTGCAGGAAATTTAAAAAACCATTCATCCTACAGGGAAGGCTATAGCTATCCTCATTTAGCATTTTAAGCCAATAGCCATGAAGCTCTCTTTAGTGTACTCAACTTGGCTTCTCTCTACCAATGGATATGATATATTTTTTGCTCAACAAGGCTACACCAGTAAGTGGAGATGTCTGTGCCTAAATCATATCTTTTCCTAAAACTTTTCTGTTAAATGCTTCTCTTCTGAATTCTCCACCGAATGGAACTTTTTCAAGTGAACTTCCTGTTTCTCTTTACAGTTTTCCCTGGGTCTTCTTAGTTCACTTAAATGATCAGAAGCCTATTTTAGTATTTCGGATTTATCACCACCCTCAACTGTCATGTCTTCTCAGGGCATGAATTCCTTAAGAGAAAAAAAAGGGTTTAAGAGACATTATAATATGGAAATTGTTTTAATCTTATCTCAACATCCCCTCCCTCAGGACTATGCTAACTAAGAACTGTTGGGCTGGCTGGAGGATTCTGACATACTATGATTTTTCTCCCATTTCTTATAGGAGCATATTGTAGCCTTGTATCTCTGACTTTTCTCTCTTCCCTTGCATTTTCATATCTCTTTACACATTGTCTTGCTCTCAATAGAATGTCAGCTCCTTGAGAGCAGTGCTGTTTTTCATTGTACTGCCTCTCCTCAGAACTTAGCACAATGCCTTGCACCTAATAGATGCTTAATAAATGGTTACTAGATTGCATTGTGCTTCACTTATAATCTATTTTTTTCCTTCTTTAGTTTAGATATCTGAAATTCTCTAAGGTCTATTACAAACATAACTTTTTCAAGTATCGGATTTCTGTACTTGAATCTATTTTCACTAATTTGTATATAAAGCTGCATGTGGAACTGTAGAATGTCGGAATTAAAGACCATTCTATTTTTGTCCAATCCTTCAAATTTTGAAGAATTTTACCCTCATGCTGAGATGAAATTTGCCTCTTTGTGACTTCCACCCACAAGGACTCCCTACTGATTATACGTGTAGCTGTGGATACTAAATAAGAGCGTGTGAGCTCTGATGACATCATCATTAGTTAATTCTGCTAAATATCCTTCTAGATCTACATCCAGATCTACAATCTTTCTGATTATATTGTAGAGTTTAGTATGGCTTCAGACTCTTTCTGATTTTGTTAAACCGGAAAATTTTTCCAAAACTGACAGAAATGCTGCAGAGTGAGAGAGCCACATTTAGCTGATAATTAAAGAGAGCTGTGGAACTGGGCCCCTAATGCAGTCCCATAGTATGCATCAAATAAAATGAGTTACGTCATTGAACACAGAGGTAAAATTACAGTCATGTCAAGGCCTACGTGAGAATCACTTTTCTGTGAAGCTGTCCTTAGTAATACGAATCCAACACAATAACTAGCCAGCCACTGGTAGACTGAGGATTTGAAGGGTAGTGATATTGGACATTTTATGTTTTCTTTCTACCCATGAGATTTGCCTTGCTTTGTTGCTCTGGGATTGCCCACTTCCTCCTTAATAGTAGAACTAGGTTATCAGTGGTTCAATTCTGCCTCTACTTTATATTTCTTCAATTCCACCCCACCTCACATTCCTATGAAACAATTCTATTTTGGGCTTTAGCCTAAAGAGCCTACCCAAAGATAGATGAGGAAATAAAAAAGTTAGCTAGAGCATAAATATCAATAAAGTATGGAACATGCCATTTTGTTCCCATGAATGCTAAGCAATAAAGAATCATAGTATGACTACAATCCATTATGAGGTGAGTATTCAAGCCTTATTGGGACATGTAGAGTATCTTGTGCACCTTCCTCTACCTTTTCTTTCTCTCTTTCAACAATTTATTTTACTCTTAGTAGTCAGTATGTGAGTTAATAAACTTGTTTTTAAGTGCCTACTATGTGCTAGGAACTATGCTAAGCGCTGGGCATACAAAAAGAGGCAAAAGACAGCCTATGAACTCAAGCAGTCATCATGGCCAACAACAATAGTCAAAGGATATTTGCCCCTAGTCTGCAGGGGGAACGGGAACCCCCCAGAACTCTAGTACAAAGGTGATACTACATAAGTCAATGTGGATCTCTCTTCCTTCTGACTGGTAATATATTTAATTTTATATTTTGGTACTTAATAATAGCATTCACACGGCACTCTACACAGGGGTGTGCTGGAACCAGCTCTATCGCACTCTTGAGAGCTGCTCAAAGTAAGCATTTGCATCTCAGAAATTGGCAAAGGCTACAAATTACATTTTAATTTATTGTTTTGTTGATTGTCTAGGCTTAAGAAATGATAGAGAAAATGCTAATATGGCAGACTAAACTTAAAAGTGTATAATGAACATTCCCACCCACCCACCCAGACAAGCTGTTAAACATTTACCAGCACCCCCTGCCCCCAACTACACACCTCATGAATAGCAGTTTCTTCCACAACAACAACATGTGGAGGCAGTTGTACAAATACCCACTGAAAGAATTTGGTGAAGGAACTGAAGCTCAGAGAGATTGTGACTAGCCCAATTCACACAGGTATTGAGTAATATAGTTGGGATGCAAACCCAAGGCAGAAAAAAAGAAATTTACATTAATGACAAAGAAAATCAAAAAGAAATATTATATACCTATATTTCCCTTTGAAGTAAATTTCTATTCTCTATAGGTTAATGCTTAGCATGTGATTTTTTTTTCCTTTTCAGAAAGGAGGTCTTTGTTTTAATATTTACTCCTAATATCTCTCTAAAGTAGATTCTATATCATACAAATAACTTCTGTAGGTTAAATGTTTAGTTTTTAAATTTCTAAACCTAAATCTATATCCTTTTAACCTATTTATTATGACCAAATGCTTTCAAAAACATAATAAATTCATGGACACTGGAGAAAGACACTTAAACTTCATAATCTGAAATTCATTGTAAATGAATTTCTCTCCTCAGGCAATAAGCACTAGACCATCATGTAGCTTCTAAGCACTCTGTTTTGTTGCACTAGAGAGAACACAAAAGAGACCAATTTTTTATGATGAGTCAAGTCATTCTATTCAGTGGCAGTTATTAGAGGAATGGTTGGCAAGCATTAAGAAAGGGAAGCAGTGATCATTTAGAGCCAAGATGGTCTTAACAAGAAGAGGTCATATCAAACTAACCTTGGTTGCCTTTTTTACAGGGTTACTAGACTAGTAAATCAGGGGAACCATTTACCTATATGTCTGCTAAGTATTTAATAAAATTAGCCATGCTGTCCCTCTTTGCAAAAGAGAGCTGCCTGGGCCACATGATTATACAATTAATAGCTTCTGAAAAATGTTGAACAACCATACTCAAAGTGTAGTCAATAGAGGGCCTCTTTTCAGGGAGCACCACAAGAATAAAACCATGCCACTATTGTGTGGCAGAGCTTAGCTTACCCTAGAGGCCAGGTGTTTTTGGTTTTGGTTTATTTTTGTGTCTGTTTGTTTCCTCACCATAACATATTTTTTCCACCATACCAATATTGCATTGTCAAAGGAAGCTTAGGCAGTGTGGTCACCCACAGTCCATTTGCAGGTTGTTTTTTTTTTTTATCCCTAGAATCTCAATAAGTGAGCATCCATGTAAACTAGAGGTAGAGAAACAATTATAGGGAATAACATTACTAGGAGAACTCTTTAGCTCACAGCAGTTATTTCACTTTCCAAAACTGAACTTCATCCTTCCTTTTCATAACAGAGAATCCTTACAAGCTGTTAATTAGGGGTCATATATCAGTGTAAAGGATACCATCAGAGAATGCGCAGCCACAATAATGCATCAGCCACATAGCAGGAGCAAGGAAATGTGGCCCAATGTGCAAAGGGTGACTGGAGCTCCCACTACTATCCATAAGGAAAATTTTAAGAAAACTCAAGGAACAACCCTCCTCCCCACATCCAAACTCTATGGTGAATTTATGGGAGGATATAGTCTATAGTCATGCAGGATTATCAACCATGGAGGGTTTACAATCTGTACCATGAGAACAACTGTCTGCATTGATGAGACTGAAGCTCCACTGGGATATTAGGATATTTTCCAGAATACCAAGTCAAAGCAGAACACACGCGCACAAAATTCAAAGAAAGCCCTAACTGAGACATTGAGTTCAATCTTCATTTCTATCACCGATTTACAATGTGTCATTGGACAAATAACTTCAATGCCTATTATTACTGCTTTCGCTTTTGGAGCAGGTATGATAAGCACCTATCTACCTCACAGAAATACAGTAAGAACTGCCAAGGGAGATTTCTTTTAGTGTAAGAAGAATAACTTCCATAATCATCAACATTACTGAAAGTCTCAGAAACTGAAATGTCAAAATAAATTAGATGACGTAGGTAGTAGCACTTGATAAATAAATAACCAAAATAGGAGGACAGAAGGGAGTAATTGCCAATACCAGCAAACTTCCAATTAAATTCTCTTTTTCCACAAATTCTTATTCTATTAAAACTATAACCCATCATTAGAGTTCAGCAATTTACCTTCAGAAGCTGACTTTGATTTCGATAGCTGTCTCTCTCTACGTGTTGGCAAGACAAAAGTAATGATGCAAATTAGCCAAGTGGGATTCACTGAACTTAATTTGGAAAAGAAGAAAAATTTGCTGTAAAGTATATGATTTCTTGATTTGCACAAAGAAGGAGTAGGAAATACCAGGAGAAATGATAAAAGATTATATTTCATGGGTATGTATGTTTTAGGAAATTCATAATTACATGATCTATGCTTACAGGGGAAAATGCAAAGATACACAGTAAGGCCTCACTTAGTTGACATTTCCAGGGAATAAATGATGTTTTGGATAAAAAGATGCTTTCAGATAACCAGGGTTTTAACCTATGAGCACTGTCATTTCAAGTCCTACTGAGGTATATGCAACAGTTAGTTACCACCCCCTCTTTTAAAAAAAAGTGCTACACTGTTGTTCTATCTTTGATCTTTCACTCACTGGTTCCCCTCCTCCTCTACCATCAAAATGTCAACTGCTCATCACCTCTTTTGTTATTTCTAATTTTTGTCACTCATTCTAATCCTAGTTGCTAACTTCCACAGATACTGCTACAAATTTAAATATCTATTCTTGTCTTCTGACCATTATGTAGATCTAAGAATTCCTCATCTGTTTCACATCCCTTCCGCAAAAGCCATCAACATAGGAATTAAGGCCCTTTTTGTCCACTCTATTGGAAATAGTCTATAAAATATTAGAGTGAACCCTATAGGAGAGGAGAAGTGGCTGAGAATTGGAGACCAGTTCCCAGTATTCCACCAACCCCTGCCTTTAATGTTAGGCCAGACTAGGTTCTCTTCGTTTGTCTACATGTCTTCCTCTACTCACTCAGTTTTCTACCTATTGCTCAAGGATTGATAATGAAATCAGCAACATTACCAGGGCTATGGCGAAGTGATTCTGAATCATTAGTTGGCTAAAACTAAAGCTCTCTCCTCTGGTCATCGCTCTCTGCTCCTTCCACTCTTACTGGTCAACCTTATCTCATCTATCTACCATAAATTTCTATTGAGTTTTTTGTCACCCCTATTCTATTTTTAACAGACTGTATTTTGTTCTAATTAGCTTCCCTCCCTTTAGAAATTACTTTGTATGTACTTTGTATTTAATTTTCTGCATGCTTTTATATATATTTAACTAGCTTACAAATAAATATAGATGTCCTTTAAAAAGTAAGCTTCTTGAGGGTAAGAACAGTTTCTTTTTTGTCTTTGTATCACCAGTGGCTAGCATAGTCCCTAGTACTTGGTAGGTACTGAATTAATGCTTGTTGAATTGAATTGAATTTCTTCTATTCTCTTTTCTCCCTTATCTACCCTCTATGCCCTGTTGCTTTCATATACAAAGGCTGTCCTTTTTGAGGTACCTGAGAAAAATGAGAACATTCCTCTCTTTTTGTTTACCACATCAGACAATCATAGTCCTGTAGTGAGTATAAAATTGAAGTTTTAGGCTCTTTTTGGATGTTGTCATTGCTGTTAACTGCTCAATTTCTTGCCTAGTGGAGGCCTCTCTTTTTATCGTTATTATTATTTCTGGTTTTGACATCATTTTGATGTCTGAGGTTACTAGAGATCTGATTTCCAGATAGCTAAGGTATTACCAAAAGCTTGAAAAATATATCGAGGTTGAAAGGGGGAGGAATAAATACAAACGAGGGAACAGAAATTGTCCATCTAGATTGGTCTCTAAAGTTAAGTCCATTTTTTATATGGTAACAATGAATGGGTTCCTACAAACTACTATCTATCACCTTCTTTAGAGATGCATAACTGTCTCATAGCAATCTACTAGGCAGAGTTCCCGAATACCTGTTATTTGGAAGTTATGGACATCTTTGACAATATAACTACTCCTAATTTTTTTTAATGAGCAATAATGGTGAAATTAGTGATTTAGTCACTGAAAAAGGTTCTTATTCCAAAGAGAATTCAGTCACATTCGATAGCTGGATTTCATTATCTTGTTCCCACTCATCTAGACTCCTTTTCTCCTTACCTAATTGTCTAGTGGCTAGGACTGATCGACAGGGAGACAAACCCACCAAAGCAACTCTTTATAAATGAAATTGATGGCTATGTCAATACAGTAATTTTACTAAGTGCTTTAGTTAAGCACTAATAACTTAAGCTGATACTCCCTCAGGCTACTTCCAGCAAGCACCACAACTTAATCAGAGCCTTGAAATGCTGGGTCACCAGATCAAACATTTTCAGCATGGAGAAGAGTCCACCCACCAGCACACTACTTTGACCTGGAAAATGTTTTTGTGCCTATTAATATTTTTATAAAAATATTTGTCCAACTGACTTGACATAGCTTCACTTTTAAAGATACTTTTTGGGGTGACACCTGGGTCAGCACTATAGATGAAGCTTTCGTGATTACCTGGACCTTCAGAAAGCTCTTTGGTTTCCCGGAAAAAGAATGGCTGAAATGACCACGTTACTCATTGCTTCTTTATTATTGAAAGGTAGTGGGGGTGAGGTGCAAAGCACATTGGACTAGAAGTTAAAAGTCCCAGCTCTTCTTTTTATTTACTAGATCTGTGAACTCGAGGTAACTAGTGAATTATCTCAGTGGGTTAAGCTGGTACAGTGGATAAAATTCTGGACTTTGAGTCAAGAAGCATGGATTCAAATGCTGACTTACATAAGAGTAAGGTGATCCTGAGTAAGTCACATCTCTGTGCCAAAGTTTCCTGAGTTATAAAATTAGGGTCTTTGACTTGATGGCCTCTATGGTCACTTTCAGGTCTAAATTGATGCTATGATTTAACTTCTCTTATTCTTCATTTCCTCATAGGTAAAATGGAAATAATTATTATATCATTACATAGTTACTTTAAGGGAGGTGCTTTATAAATTGTACTCCAGTATTCCAATGATCTGTTATCTTATTAATGTGAAATATTCCCTAGAACTTTGCAGATCACAATACACCATCACTCAAAAGCAACGAAAAGGCTTGTGGTAGGCATAATCAGACTACCATGCATGACAAATGATGCATCAGGTAGGGAAAGTGACTTAAGGATATCATCAAAGAAATGTATTACTGGAAAAAAAAGATGGACTAGTTATGCAGAGAGGGTAAGAGACGATCAATGGACAGCCCGAGCACTCCAATTGTATCCATATAGAAGGATGGAAGTTGACTAAGCCAATAAATCAATCACTCCACTTTATTGGTACAGAACACATCGCAATCTCATTAGTAAATCAGAGGTGTGAACTAGGTGTGAACAAGACCCGGACACTTCTATTAAATCAAAAAGTCAATTAAGGGTTTTATGCTAGGTATGAAAAGTCATTGACCAATTTAGAATTTCTTGAAAGTAATTTCACAAAGTAGAGTGATATTGCCTAGGAAGTACATTTAGATTGGTCAAAGATACTTGGTTATTCTCTGTAGGTTTTGTATAAATTAGCAAGTCAACTTAGAAGCCAGGAATTTAGCTGCCTGGAAGCTTACTAATGAGAACCCATCCAGCCAAGCCCCTAAGAATGACAGAGGGCAGGAAATAGAGGCAAGCGAAGAGACAAACAAGCCTGAGTCTCCCCTCTTCCCCCCACAAAAAGACAACTTATGAACTTTGAAGGGTTAGAGGATTTGGGAGTTTCCCATTGGCATCTAAGATCTAGCATCTTCCCTGGAACAGGCAACTCATTGTCTACATCAGAAAGCAGTAGTAGAAAACAAATTAAGTGTATGGCAGAAACGTAGCTTGCCTTATGCTGAGCTGAGCAAAAAATAAAATACATAATATTTATAGACACGATCCTGAGGATGTTAGCCAAAGAATGTCCAGAATTTTGTGCTTTTAAGCCTGAACCCACTTTCCCTTGGACTGTGTATACACTGGCGGGAGGTCACAGATTGTTTTGCTTTTTTTTTTGGGGGGGGGGATGTTATATGTCAAGTGTTCTTATTACAGAACTTTAGTAGATATCCATTTCTAAAAGCCAATTAAATCTACCTGACTGATGGTTATCAACTTATAGTCATGAGGGAAGCACGCTTGTGAGCCATAACCTTAGAAAGACGCCATCTACTCCCTACCCCTAATCCCTCTAGTCCCTTGAGGGGGAAGAGTAGTAGCTGAACTCAAGGCATTAATTAATGCCAATGGAGAATTAGGAGAACAGTTCCAGAGCATTCATAACCAATGCAAAATCAAAACAAGACAATTGGGTAGACCTTCAGTGAATTTATGGGACGACATGGTCAAAAGTCACATGAAATGAATATAAGAATCATACAACCTAAGACATCTGGAAAGTAGGCATCTGCTACCCTCAAGCATTCAGGAGGTGCTGTAATTTGCATTGTTTCCTGCAACACTGTATAAATCTAAGATTCTATTGTCAGTAGCAACATTGTTCATCCTCCATTTTATCTTTACTCATGCATTAATTAGATTTAAGTGAGGCAGAGTTGCTCAAAGTTGTCAGCCTCACTCTCTCTTCCAGAATCATCCAAGTCCAGCGGCAAGACAAAAAGTCAGGACACGATGGATGACCTTGGCATCTTTAATGTCTGACCAAGCTCTAAGTGCTCCACAGGGCCTACTTCAGCCACCTTTATGGCCTTTAGAACGAATTTTTCTTAGCTGCTCATTCCATGCGGCAGTCTTCACATATTTGGGGTTGACATTCCCCAACTCACCAGACACCTTTCAGTTATCCTCAACCTGGTGTGGCCCTTCTGCTGAAATGATTTTACTCGAGTGTGCCTGGTACATGTGCTACAGATTCTTAGAGGCACAGGTGAGAGTTGGGTGGCAGATGGTCAGCGCGGGTGGATGAGCAGCCCTGAAAAGGGCTCAGCAAGCCCTCATAGCAGAGGGGCTAGTCATCTCTTAAACCCTATACACTCTGAGTAACAATAATAACAATGAGAAGCAGCATGATATCGTACAAAGAGTATCAACCCTGGAATAAGGAAGATGAGATCAAGTCCTACCTCCAATGCATACTAGCTCTCTCTCTCTCCCTCTCTCTCTCTCTCTCTCTCTCTCTCTCTTTGCTTTTTGGCAGGACAATTAGGGTTAAGTGACTTGCCCAAGGTCACACAGCTAGTACATGTGTCAAGTGTCTGAGACCGCATTTGAACTCAGGTCCTCCTGACTCCAGGGCGAGTGCTCTACTCACTGCGTCACCTAGCTGCCCCTCTCTACATGGGCCAGACGCTTAATCTTGAAGGGCCCCAGGCAACTCTATATCAGTGCCTTTACTAATCTCTGCAAATTAGAGATGAATTACCGATTTGCAACATCGAAGAGATTTTCCTTACCTGAAGTTCTATACAACAATAAAAGCAAAGACCTCGACTAATCATGTAAGGAACAATATAACAACAACAGCAGCAACGTAAGGAACACTAATTTTTTAGGACGGCTACATGGCTCAGTGGATGGAGCTCCGGACCTGAAGCCAGGTGAAATTAAACTCAAATCTGGCCTCAGAAACTCACTCTCTGTGTGACTCTGGGCAAGTTACTTAACCTCTGTTTGCCTTAATCCACTGAAGAAGCAAACGACAAACCTCCCCAGTATTCCAAATAAGAAAACCCTATATGGGGTCATGAAGTGTCAGAAACAACTGAATAACAACATAAAGATAATTTTGCAATTTGATTAAACATAGCCCACAATTTAAACTTCACTGAGCTTTGTGACATCTGTCCTGCTGTTTTAAATGTCTCTCCTGCAATTTGGACTCGAAAAGAAAAATTTCAAGTCTTTCCAGTGCACACACAAACTGGGTCTTTTGCTTTCCAATAACACCACGTTTTTTGCTGTGAGTTGTCATAGTAATTATTAGTATCTCTTAGGCAAAATAAAATTAAGCTTTTCCTGAGGGGCCAAGGAGCATTTGTTGGACCATTTTCAGTCCTGAAGTTTATTATGTACTTTAGAAGCAAATTATCCTCAATAGTCCTGTTTTCTTTTAGAATGAGAGGAGACATTGGCTTTCACACTTCAAAGTACAGTGGTCAACAGGTTAGGAGTGCGTATACCAACCCCAAGTTATGGATGCCAGGCCTACCTTCATCCTTGTAGTCAAATTCCTTGGAAGTCTATAAGAAGAGAAATCATATAAACAGTTTCTTATCAAGAGATTATTTCTGTAATTCAGTCCCCATTGCCCAAGGCCCTCTTATAACTTTGCTGCTTTTGCTCAAGTAATAATGTGAAATAAATTGTGTTAAGCAAAAAGAAGAAGAGGAAGAAGGAGGAGGAAGAGGAGGAAAGAAAGGAAGGAAGGAAGAGAAGAAAGGAAGGAAGAAGAGAAGGAAGGAAGGAAGGAAGGAAGGAAGGAAGGAAGGAAGGAAGGAAGGAAGGAAGGAAGGAAGGAAGGAAG
>CM053627.1:130242716-130274892 GCA_028646595.1 Phalanger gymnotis
ACAAGACAAAAAATCTGTTACGCTTTTGTTTCCGTGGCCAAAGAAAAATCTGTCATAATCAGGCTCAGTCAGGAGAGAAACGGGCCAGATTTGGCACGGTGGGAATTTGGAGACTGGACAGAACCTCGGGGATGGGGCAGATGGTCAGAGGTGGTCTAAATAGTAGGCAATAGGAGGATGTCTAGACAGACAAGTAGTTGGTATCAGTTAGTCCTAGAAACGAGCATTAGACAGTAAAACTGATAAATGGAAGGAGTATGATGTCAGAGTAGGGAGGTAGCAAAAAAGGATTCTGAGAGCAGAAAAACAGACAAGACTTGATACTTCTAAAGCATAGGTCTGAATATAGCAATCTCACGCTCAAGAACCATCAATACTTCTCTATTGTCTATAGGGGGTAAAAAAAAAGAATCCTTCTACTTGAGGCTTATAATCCTTAAGAATCTGAACTCAACTTATTTTTCTTTTTTTAATTTGTTTTTGGAAGGGGTAAGTCAGGGCAATTGGGTTAAGTAACTTGCCCAAGGTCACAGCTAGTAAATGTGTCAAGTGTCTGAGGCCAGATTTGAACTCATGTCCTCCTCACTCCAGGGCCAGTGCTCTACTTACTGTACCACCTAGCTGCCCCTCAACCTATTTTTCTAATTGATTTCACATTGACTTACCTCATTCACTCTATATTCCAGCCAAATTGTCCTATGTCATATTCCCTATTTGCAATATTCTATCTCCCACCTCCATGCCTTTGCTTCCAGGGTATGGAATCTGAGGCCTAGAGGGCACATGTGGCCCTCTGGGTCCTCAAGCGAGGCACTTGGATTTGAAGGTCTGCACTTGAGGACCTAGAGGACCACATGTGTCTTTGAGGCCACAGGTTCCCCACCTCTGGTTAGACTGTCTTAAAATATTCTTCCTTCTCATGCCTATCTCTTAAAACCCCTAATTTCCATAGAGGCTCAGCTCAAGTCTCACATTTGAAAAAAAGGCTTCTCTGATTCCCTCAGATATCCATGACCATAATCCTATTTTTCAAAAAAATTATTTTGTAGTATATATTTTGGATGTATTCATCTGTGCACTTGTTCCCTCTTGCAGAAGGTAAGTTCCTAGAGAACAGGATCTATTCCATTTTGCTCTTGGATCTCCAGGGCCTAGCACAGTGTCTGATACTTAAAATAAGGAAATACTTAAATGCTTGAAATGTAATAGGATGGAATGGAGGCAAGGCTCTTAGAGAGATCAATAAAATTCAGAACACAACTCCACTCCTTCAAAGGACTACGCACGAGAGGACAGAAGACATGATCCCTATCCAAAAAGCACTAAGACAGTGATTGAGGCATGAGAGACCAAAGCAGCCACCCAGTTCCTGGAATTGGAATATAAAGCAAGGATTCTTTATAAGGGAACATTCTAGTGACATTTATACTACACCTTGCCATCTCTTTATACTATTTTAGCTGCCGTAACAACCAAATGGGATTATTTCCTGAACTGTGTCTTCTACATCTTCTCTACCCTCAAATAGTGCTGAGTAAGCACTCAGTAAATAGTTTGGGATTGATCTATTGTTTGGTCTGCCCAGTTAATTGCTGCAGGATCGATAGTGACAATTATTGCAATTTTCAAGCAGGAGTGGAAATTGCAGATCATTCTAGCCCAAAGCCTTATTGTAGAGATGAAGAAACTGAGGCCCAGAGGGTTCTATGATTTCTAAGGTTAAAAAACTAGTTAGTGACAAAGCTGGAAGTATAATGCAGGGCTTTTGATGCTCAGCCCAGTCTATATTTCAACTCCATTATTTTGCCTTCTTAGTAAAAGTATCATAATTCCCTATTCAATAGCCCATGGAGCATATATGATTAAGTGGTATATTGGGTATCCCTTTGGACTTTGGAAGTATCATATGAGGTACTTTGTAAAGCAGTAAACAATTTCCCTTTCTTCCATTCCATATTTCTAGTCTGTCACCAAGTTCTATCTAATTTTCCTTTGAAATATTTCTCAAGTTATTCCTTCATTTTACTCTTGCTTCTAGAAGGAGATGATAAGGAGTGGTGGGAAGAAGACCTTTTGGTGGTGTTGGAAGATTCCAAATCTGCTACTTTCTGTTTGTCTAACTTTGGACAAATCTATTTATCTTTCTTGGTATGTTTCCTCTTCTATGAGATAAGGACTTGATGATGGCCAAGGCCCTTTTTCCCTCCAAACCCAATGGCCCTACTAACCCTTGTCCAATTCCTCATCACAAAATCCTACAGCTGGAAAATATATCAAAGAACACTTTGTTCGATGCTCTCATTCTACAGATGAGTAAACTGAGGCCTAAGGAATTTAAATTACTTTTCCAGGGTCATATAAGTAATAAATAAAAAAGAGGAATTTGAAAACAGGTCCTCTGAGTCCAGAACCAGTGTTCTTTCCTATAATCCCTCTCTTCACAACTTATAATGGTCTTAACCTTGCAAATATACATTATTTCGCTCGTTAGCCTGTTGTTGGAGAAATAATCTCCTTAAAGTGTAAACTGTTACCTCACGCCATAAAATATTGCAAAACATGAAAATAGTCAATTTTAGAGGGCTTATGGAAAGACAGGAAAACAAGAAGATAATTTGTATATCTATGAACTGAGCCAGCCATTTAAGATTGGGGAAGATGGAATTATGCTTTTAAAAGTAACTAAATGGTCATTCTAAACCAGGGATCCCAGTATGTAAGCATATATCCCAGGGAGAAAGGTCCCATGTATACCAAAGTTTTCATTGCATCACTTTTTGTGGCAGTAAAGAACTGGAAAAAAAGCAACTGCTTATTGAGTGAACAATGGTTAAACTAATGTCGATACATTAAAATGGTGACATGTTTTTATGTCAAAAGAAATGATTAATTTGAAAAATTGAGAAAAGTCTGATGAAACTTAAGTCTAAATGGACTGATATACAGTGAAGTAAGCAACTTTAGGGAAATTATATGCACAGTGATTTACAGCAACACAAATGGAAAGAAGGACAACCATAACAAACCAAAACAGTGTATATTATGATAACAAAACACCTTAGCAAAGAAGATGAGTTGAAAAATACTATTCACAATAAAAGCAATATTATAATGATGATCAAATGTGAAAAGCTTTCCTACTCTGATCAAGACAATGATCCAAGACAATTCCAAAAGGGCAATGATGAACAGAGCTATATACCTCCAGAAAAAGAACTAATGAACTCTGAATATAGACTGAAGCACATTTTTGTTACTTTTTTTTAGTTTATGGGGTTTTTTTTGCTTTTATTGTAACATGGCTTATACGGAAATAGGTTTTGCATAGACTTCAAATTTACAATGGTATATTGCTTGCCTTCTCAATGGATGGGGTAGGGGTGGGAGGAAAGGAGAGAATTTAAAACCCAAAATTTAAAAACAAACAATAAAATAAAGTCAATAAAATATCAGTGTGTTAAAAATAAAATGTGTCAAAGCCAAAAAAGAAAAATAAATGTACCACCTTCCTGTCTTAGCAGAGATGATGGAACTACAAGTGTGGAATTTTATATACACTACCAGATATGATTGATGTTTTGATTGGTTTTGTTACACTGCTTTTCTTTCTTTTTTTAATTCTTTTTTCAAGAGACCACTGGAACAGCAGAAGAATGAGAATGGGCATATTCAGAAATGAAGGTGATATTAAATATCAGTACAACAGTAATTAAAGGGGAAAAATGTGAATTTTGGTCACTGAACCAGGAAATTTCCTGTCTGATGTAGATAATTAATTTGACAAAGACTTAATGGTGAATATTTTCAGTGTAAAATTTTCAGCATGAAATTTAAAACATTTCGAGAATGCAATTCCTTTAACTGATTGGGGAAAGAAGGTACAAAGACTAGAGAATTCCTCCAAAGCCCTTAGGTGGTGAATAGTACCAAGTCATCATATTTGGCCATTAGGATAGATTCTATTTTCAAGACCTATTTTTGGAATCTCATTGTTAGAAAAACACAAATAATTTTCTCAGGTTACAAAGAAATATGCAAACAGTAACTTTTGAAAAGCAGCAACTTTCTGGATTTCCAGAGCCAATAAAATAAAAAGACAATGTAGATAGATGTCTATACTGAAATATCAAGGTAAGTTTCCATCTTTCATCAAACAGAACTTAAAAAGAAAGTCTGATACTTTTATGTACAATGACCTTCTAGGATAAGTTGGACAGTAGGAAGACATTCTTTGTATGTTGACATATGGAAAATATGAGGAATCTTGGCAATTCCCTGATCATTTTGTATCTATTCAAAAAGCCAATTCAGAAGATTTGGACTGAGAATTTCAAGATCTAATTCAAACAAACATTAACATTATTTTAATGTGAAAAAGTCATTCCTTTGATCATTTCAAATTTTTATGCATACAGATCTTAATAGAAAGAAATTGTATGTATGACAAAGTCACATAAAATAACATACACGTGGGCTCTAAATGTAAAATAGGAGAAGATTTTTCATTTATGAATGATAATACTCTGCATTTGTTCATTATATGACCTTGCAACTGTATTTTAAGTAACCAAGAAAACCATTTCCCTGAACGTTGCATTTTAGAATGACCAGATCATTTATTAAATCTCTTATTAATTCTAATAATAAATTCTTAACCTTAGAAACTAGGATTCCTACCCTCCCCCACAACCAACTTAATTTATTTAGGTTAACTTTTCTTTTGGAAAGTGTCCCATAGTTTTAGCATTTCATTTATCATTTACTGCATCAGTGTTGATGAGCTTTCCTGTATTTCAAAACTCTAGCATGTGAATATCTCAATAGGGCTCGTCAATCACAGGGTTTCACGTAATAAGCTCAGGAAATTGTAATTCTTATTAGAAAATATTACAGTACTAGCAAAAACATATACATATTGCTTCTGCTTTTCAACTCTTAAGGGATTTGGAAACGATTAGGCTCTATTTCTGCTGATATTCCACTTGGGAATAAGCGTGATTTAAAATAACAGAATAAACCTGAATATTAAGAAAGAAGAGAAGGAAATATACATATAATACATTGATATATTCCTTGCTCAAATGAATAAAATCCATGAACTAAATTTATGGTTCATCAATTAACCACAGACATGAGTTTAAAATATATATGAGGATAGTTGTAGATGTATAGATACATATCTTTGTGCAGTTCAGTAAAGACAATTTAAAACATCAAAAATGTATGAAAGCAATTGAGTTTAAAGCACAAAATGAAATCCTCATTTTGAATTTTAAGTATATATGATTTTAATTTGGATAGACTTATAATAATATTCTGTAATATTCAGCAATAATAATAACAATAACATTCTATAATAATAACCAATAATAACAATATTTTTATGGTTCTTTAAGGTTTGTAAAGAGCTTTACAGATATCTCATTTCATCCTCACAACAACCCCAGGAGATAGGTTCTTGCTTTTACAAATAAGAAAACTGGGGCTGACAGAGGTTAATTGACTTATTCAGGGTCACACAACAATTAATCAGTGGGGGTTGAATTTGAACTTGGGCCTTCTTGCCTCCAGAACCAGTTGTGTATTTGCTGCACCACCTAGATGCCTCTATGGGAACTAGATATAAACGAAAACTAGTATAAAGTTAGTCTTGATTTCTTGTTCTTTTGTGTATGTATACATGTGTGTGTGTGTGTTTCTCCAAACTCTCTGAGAAAAGAATTTTTCTGCTCTTTCCAAAAGGTTTGAGTCATCCTGACACTGGTGTTCCCCACATCCTAATTCTCTTCCCATCGTCAAAGTAATGTGTAACAGCCAGAGAATGAATTGGTCACTATTTGAAACTAAATTTGAAACCATGTCCTTTACTGTGTTTCTGCTGCAGGAAGTAGCCTATATAGCAACCTCCTTGCATGAAATCAATCTATATGATTACATGTCTTGAGCACCTATGCGCTAGTCATTGTGTTGGCTGCTAGGGATGTAAAGACAAAAAGGAAAAGGCCCACACTAGAACAGAAATAGATACATTCCAGCGAATGCTGTGATTATCTCTTCTCTTTTCCAAGTTTCAGAATCTTTATAAGAATTTCAGCAAATGGGGTAGATTCATTGTTGGGCAAGAGGCAAGAGGTAGCAAGTGAATGTTGAGGAGAGGGTGACCTAGAAATCCATGAATGAATGAATGAATAAAAACATTTCTGCCATCACAGATGACATTGATAATGATCTAGGAATGACAGAATGAACTTTAAAGTAGGTAAGGTGGCTGATAATAATGGTGCTGGTTACAAGGTATAATAATTATGCCTACTTTCCCACTTGAACCTAAGTATCAGAGGTATAAGAAACAACCACCTTTGGAGAGGGGTCCAAGAGACAAAGAAAGATAGTGTCTTCAAAAGAAAATGAGGTTTCATTAAGTAACAGGAAGATGGAAGTGATGGGGAAGGAAGAGATCTAAAATGAAAGAGAATTTAAGAACAGAACCTGGGTGCAGAGAATACAGTGGGAAGAGAGGACAGAAGAAAGGACTGGAGAGGGTATGGGCTGTTTGCTATTGAAATTGGAGTACACTAATGGCCTTGCCTCCTTTGATGAGGCTTGCCACTTGATGCCCATTACATCTGATTTTGCCAAGTTTAACCAACCTTTACAAAGTTGAGCTGGTATACTACCAGCTGGTCAACCAGTGATTAGAGTCCTGGATGTGAAGCAAAGATCTGAGTTCATATCTGACCTCAGACATTCACTAGCTTGTATGAACCTAGACTTAACCTCTGTTTGCCTCATTTTCCCAATATAAAATGGGCTGATAATAGCATCTGCCTCCCAGGGATGTCTTCAAGATCAAATGAGACATTTGCAAAGCACTTGGCACAGTGCCTGGCATATCACAGTACTATATAAATACTTATTGTCTTACCTATCCCTAATACCTCCTGGTCACCAATTTTATTCAATAAGCATTTATTAAGTAAGTGCCTACTTGGTACATGGCATTGTGTTTACTAAGTCTCTGGTAAAAGTTTCCAGGGTTACAAAATAGCCAACCTGAGAATTATTCAGGAATTGCAGGTGACCTCAAAGAGCACTAAGCAAATGTCCAATAAACTAAATGGAAGTCATGCCTTGAGTAAATATTTTACTAGATGGCCTCTGAGGCCCTTTACACATATAAAATTCTGTGATTCCATAAGACTTTGCTTCTAGTCTAGGGGTCTATGGAGTTCTATCAATGTCTGTTTCCGCTCTAGGTCCAACCATAACTCACTTAAGGGAAAGTATACAATGGAAATAAAAATAACAAAAAACAAAAATATAACAGGAAAAAACAAAATTTAATCAAGGGCCACATTTAAAATAATTTGTTAAATTTACCTCAGTGTTTTAATCAACTATATTAAAATGTTATATTTTACTGTATTAAACTCATCTACCCGTGGCATTTTATGTCAAAAAGGCTCCCTTTATATAGCATCAAAGCAAGTAACTAATTAAGGGGAAAGAGAAAGGGAACAAGCATTTAGTAAGCACCTACTATGTGCAAAAGATTTCACAAATATCTCATTTGATTTAGCAAAGTTAATGGCTAATTTAATTTTTTTTTTTAAATCATGATGGTCAGAATGGTACAGTAGAAAGAGAATCATATTTGGACTCAGTGGGCCTGGGTTTGAATCCTAGCTCTGATAAAATTAATTGTATCATCTAATGTCTCTCATTTTGCAAATAAAGAGATAAGACCAGATCAGCAGGTTTTCACTTAGAGTCAATGGAAAGATTCCATGGGATCCATCAACTTGGAAAGGAAAAAAAAAATATGTCTTTATTTCAATGTACTTGGTTTCCTTTATAATCTTACATATTTTATGGATTTAAAAACATTATTCTGAGAAGGGAGTCCATAGGCTTTTCCAGACTGCCCAAGGCATCTGAAGTACCCAAAAAGGGTTAAGAACTCCTACGTTAGATTATCATTGAGGTTCCTTCTGGTTCTAAATATGATCGTTAGCATTTGGCATTGTGAAAGTCTACCCGTTGGGAATTTTCACTTTCCGGTTTGTATAATCATCAAGTTAGTATGTCCAAACCATATTTGCTTGGGCTTCCCATAAAACTCTACTGACTTCAGCCTACATGCTAGAATTTCATGCTTCTGTTTATGAGATTTTCCAATGTAGGGTGATACCAACACTAAGCTCAATGATTTAAAAATAAGTTATACTGCTGGATACCATTTTTTTCATCTATTGTTACAGAAGGGCATCATGTTGCAAGAACTGGAAGAAGACTGAATATATAATCAGGAACTCTGGGTTCCAGTCTTGATACTATCACTAACTGGCTACCTCAGGTAAACGATCTAGCCTCTCTGAACCTCAGCTCCCTCATCTACAGAAAATGAATAATCACAACACTTGACTTACCTACTTCCAAGTTAGCACAGTGTAAATTCTAAAGTACTATGAAAATATGGCCTATGACTATGGTGGTTGTTATTTGGTCTCTACATGTCTTATTAAAATTTATTTTTTCATCTCCAGTAAAAAATTAACTAAGATTCATATTCCACTTACTAGTTGATATTTGATGGTGATATGTGATCTCCATAAGGCTATTCTGCCTATTATTATAAACACAGATGCTAAGGAAATGCATCTTCTAAATACACATCTGACTATCTTGTTAGCTGACTTCCATAGTTATTGTTTTAGTCATTACTAAGAAGAGAAAGAAGAAGAAGGAAAGGAAGAGGAGTAGACGGAAAGAAAGAAGAGAGGACGTTAGGGAAGGAGAAGGAATCAGCATTTATTAAATGATTATGACATGCCAGGCACTATGTTTTACAAACATCATCTTGTTTGATCCTTATAACAAGTCTATAAAGTAAATGCTACTATTATGCCCATTTTACAGTTGGAGAAAATGAGGCAGAGGTTCAATTACTTGCCCAGGGTCATAAAACTAATAAGTTTTTGAGGCTAGATTTGAACTCAGGTTTTCCTGATTCCAGGTCCAGTGTTCTATCCACTACCCTACCTAGTTGCATCTGGGTAGCTAATGTAAACAATGTAGGAACTCTATGAAGATTTAACAAAGTCATGTTAGCCCCCTCTTTCTCCTTTTTAAAAATTTTAATTATTCCTCACAGTTTTGTAGAGATGTTTACATTTGCCTGGCATGTCACAAATGAAAACAGTGAGAAACAAATTGTTTGGCGGTCTACTGAATCACAAGCCATTATAAAACAAACTTCAGTCTCTAGGTTACTAACCAGATTCTGCCTTTTATCTGGTGAGTAGTTACCAAACATCCCTGATTCAGATGGCAATTTGGAGAGTTGACAGCTAAGGTGCTATGTTTCATTGACATGTGTCCAGGCACCTAATGCACCATCACAAGTGATACTAATTGGCACCCAAGTGAATAACCTCAGCAAAGAGGCCTATAATTAAAGAGGCAATGACTGAAAATGATGAATTCCCTTTTTACCTCCAGCGGTACTCATTCTAGAATGGGATTTAAATATGTCATACATATTATGGCAGCAAGACAATGACCCCATGATGACAAAGAAATCATCTGTCTGGTCCTGATAAACCAAGACTTTTAACCACCATTATGCCTACTTACAGAAAACATTAAATTAGTTATTACAGACACTGTTATAAACACAAAGGGAAATACTGTAGGCAACAAACCTTTGAGGAGGGAATAATAAGAAAATAGCTTAAGAATGCCAATGTTGACTCACTCTGATCACATTTACAGATTATACTGATTACTTCATAAAATTTGTGTTTTGAGTTCTCAGCAGTCAACTTCCACAACACAATTTAGCCTAAAGCAATATTCTGGTACAAAGTTATGAACTACTCCCACCTCTCCCTTACATCCATGACTGGTGTTGGAGTGAAAGGATAGCTATCTGATTGTAGGGCCGTAAATATCAAGGCCAAAACCAGTCAGAACTTAAGAGAGTTAGATGAATCATTGATACCTTGAAAATAAAATGAAAAAACATTCCCCTGAAATGAGATGATGAAGATACCAGTTGAAAACCTGGGATATCCCTCCCCTCAGTGGTTCACTCACAGTCCACATGGAGTCAGACAAGTCTCCCTTAGGCAGAAATCATTTCATTGTTTATTTTCCAAGATTAATATTCTCTTCAGCAGGTATAGCCATCACCACATGAAACCATACTGGCAAAGAGAGAAGGCAAATAAAGCAACAGAGTTTTCTTTGTTAAAACCCCAAATTCGAATTTGCTATTCCCTCTGTCTCTTTGAATACAAGAATCCCATTCACCAAGTATTTATAAAAAGGGTTAGGGAAAAGAACAAGAATGAAATTATAGAATTTTAAAAAGAGAAGAAAAGGTATCTGAAACAGCTACCAAATGTCCCTGGTGTCCCTGAATCTAAATGTCCAGGGTAGTTATTGAGAAATATAGGAATTCCCCCTCTTCCCCCTCCAAATAAAGCATATTTTATAAACTAAGTGGCAACCTTCTCTAAATTCAGGTTTTTCTGACTGTCTGGCAATTATATGATGTGAAAATCTTTACTATATCTCTTATGACCCTGCCAAGACTGTTTATTACCTTCTTTTACATTTTCAGCGTTTGTTTATTTTTGTAACACCTGCTACTCTCAGATGATGTTTAAGGTTGTTTGTTTGTTTATTTCTTTTCTCAAGTGGTCCTAACACTAAACTCAAAGGGATCATTAAATATAAAATGAAATTATATGTTCTAAGCTTAACCTATAAACAAGAAACTGGATGTAATTTTAAAACTGTGTGGTCCTTGCACATTCCAGTATTCTTATTCAATGCCCTCTGCCTCCCTACTCAATGAAATCAAAACATTGAATATTTTATCACAGAATGGATAACAGGGGAAAAGAGCCACCATTTTGAGGAAGGCAATTAGAAATAATGAACTTGATTTTAGGCAGGTTCCATAATTGATGTTTCTAAACAAGACACTCTAGTTCACCGGTATTTGGCATTGTTTTAGAAGAAGGTTTTGTGTCCCTCTCTAATGCTGTTTGTCTTAATGCATCTTGCAGCAGTCCCATTAATCTGTACAACCTCAGCAAATGCAGAGGACGGAGCAAGGCAGTTTTGGCAGAAGGACAAAGGACACTTTCCCTTGGCTCATAACAAATCGCTTTCATTAAGAACAAATGCTCTTAGAGCATTACTCTACTTTACCGCCTCCCCATCATGACAAGCCCAAAGGGTAAACCCAATGTTCTCTATAAACAATAAAGAAAACTTTATATCATTCAAAGCATGGGTCAGAGCAAGTGATAGCTAATTGTTAAAAGACTAAACTTTATGGGGGAGGAAGACATGGAGGAAAGTAATATTGACTATATTGGTCTTTATATCTTAGACAATGATAATAGACAACATGAGGGGCAGTGATTTCTTGACTACTCGGCCATTTAAAAGCAAAGAGCTGGCTTTTTTGATGGTGCATTAACTAATAGCTTATAGACATTTTAGAGAAGTAAGCAGTTCCCTACAGTCTGAAATCTGTCAACACTGCCCTAGATGTTCAGGGAATTACCATGTCTACAACAAGCATCTTAGAGGAAGTGCTTGGAAGAATTGGAATATAAATAGACACAAAAGATTCAATTCTAAGTTTGCAAAAATAGTTTTAAAAGGGCTATTACTTTGTCCAAATATTTTTTAAATGTTGTTCATGATCTTAAGATGCCTTTCTTTGCAACCCTTCTTAAACCTTCCTCTCTTATCCTGCTTCAGGTAAAAGGGTCTCATAAAGATTAAAATTTATAGATGGTTCAGAATGTGACCTCTGGCACATGGCTATTTTTAAAGCATGTTTTGATTTTGAAATAACTAAAAGGCAGTATTTAACACTTGAAAAATCACTTCCAAGCATACCCACCAGCCACTCTTCATAATGCTATTTTATGATTCCTATTATGGCATTACATCTTTACTATGCATTTATAAATCTTCATTTTCAGCACACTATAATTCAGCTGCATAAGGTTTCTAGGTATAAATGACTCTCTTTAAAGGGGAGAGGGATAAAAACTGGCAAGTGGCTAATCTAGAGCATTTCAAACCTTATTGGCCTTGCTCCAGGCACAAAGTTAAAGCAAAGAGAGAGCATCTTCAGAACTACATTAAAAAACTTGACTGATTGATTGATTGATTGATTGATTGATTGATTGATTTGGAGGAGATCCCCAACCTAGGTTACTGAAGATCATACTTTTACATGCTGAGGGTAAGACTGCCCCTCCGAGAGAACACTAGAGAATCCTATCATAAAACAACAGAGATATTTTAAATTTACATGAAATTGCTGTTTAATTCTGGGGAATTACAGGATAGTGAATGGAACAATTGGATCATAGATTGACATATCCTTTCCAGAAGCAATGGCAGTGTTGATTGATTACAGTTGTCAGAACAAGAAGTTAAAACAGAAGCATGGGTCCTGGGTTCTGAGCTTCTGAGGACTTAGCACCTGCTGGTGCTACAGAGCCCACTTAGAGGGTGAAGCAGCAGTAGCAGTAACAGCACAGGGGCCCAACATGACTGACCTGAAAAGCAGAGTCCTAGAGAATTCAGAGCTTAGGGAATTAGCTGATTCCTCTAAATAAAGTCAATTGATGAGACCTTATTCATAAATACTGTAGGTATTCTATTTGTAGTTATGAAAATGACTTCAATTTTTAGTGATTGCCACTATACAGACTTGAATGGAAAAAATACTTTTTTTTTCCAAAATTATAGACCGTGTGGAATTTATAAGTTAAATAATGAATTCTTTTTATGGAAACGAAAGGCTGAATTTAAAGAATTTTTAAATGGGGTAGCTCATAGGTTGCCAGACAGAAAATAATACTTTGAAGAAAAAAAGGCTAGGAGAGAAACCCAATTTCTAATAGCTCTAGGCATGGTGAGATGTTGCTGTGATCTGAAAATGAACAAGAAGGGAGTAGAGTCATGGCAGACCTCTCATCCTAGAGTTAGGAAAGTGATATAAAGAGCATCAAAACAGAGAATATTTAATCAACATATGATAAGTCATTGCACCCTGTGGTTTCTGAAGAGCACATGAGATCATGGTCCAATATTCTAAAATGACCGAAGAGATAAATCTGAACCTTGAAAGAGCAATTTAGATGAGAATAGCTCAGAATAAGAGGTAAAAAACCTTCCCCAAGAAATAAATTCCCAGAAAATTAGAATGGACCAAATAGAAGCTAATAATTCCATGAAGCAATAAGAAATAAAAACAAAGTCAAGGCTGAAAAAGTCCTAGAAAACAGTGAGGAGAGACAATCTAAGGCTATTTTGCTACCTGAAAATCATGACCAAAAAGAGTCTAGAGATCATATTTCAAAATCATCTAATTAAACTTCCAAGATCTCTTGGACCAAGAAGGCAAAGTGGATGTAACATCCATTGGTCATCTCCTGAAAGAAGCCCCAAAAGTAATGTTCCCAGAAATACTATGGCCAAAATCCACAGCTCTTAATTTAAATAAATGATGCAAGTAGTCAGAAAGAAAGAATAAGCACTGAGGAAATATGATTGGAATCTCAAATAACTAAGTAGATACCACCATAAAGGAATGTAGAGAAATACACAGAAATATATTCTACTCAATGGAGAAATGGGAGGAAAAGAGGAGAAAGGAAAAGAGAGAATTAGAGGGAACACAAAGGGAGGGATTAGTCCTAAGCAAAACAAACTCAAAGGACATACACATATACATACATGTGTGCTATGTATATATGTATGTGTATTTCTTTAGGGGATGAAAAAAATAGAAATTGAGGGGGTATTCATCAATTAATGAATGAGTGAATAAGCTGAAGTAAATAATTATGATTGAATACTGCTGTGTTTTAAGAAATGGTAGAGAAGATGGTTTCAGAGAAACTTCGGAAGACTTGCATGAACTGAAGTATAGTGAAATAAACAGCACCAAGAGAATATTTCTAGAATGTCAATAATGTTGTAAAGACAAATAACTGAAAATTGTAAAAAGTCAGAAGCCCAATGATGAAACATAATACTCACGTCTTGACAGATATGTAAACTTATGGTGCAGAATGAGACTTCTTTTTTTAACATAGGCCATGTGAAAATTAGTTATTTATTGGCTATACATGTTTGTAACAGGGGCTTCATTTTTCTTTCTTTCTCAATTGGGGCTCGGGGTGGAAAGTGAGAAGGAAGATTTTTTGTAGTTGAAAAAGTTTATTTTTTTAAAAAAAGTTTCCATGAATTGATGCAAAGTGAAATGAGTAGATCCAAGAAAACAAAATCCATAATGACTGCAACAATGTAAATGGAAAGAACAGCAACTTAAGAACAATAGACAAATGAATGCTGCAAAATTAGAAAGAACATCACTTGGCCCTAATAAAGAGATGTGAGAAAATACTTCCCCACACTCTTTTGAAGAGGTGTGGGAGTAGGGAGGAAGCATTGACAGCTGTGGAACATATAATGTCATATATGTATATATATGTATGTGTGTATGTGTATATATATGTGTATATATACATATATATAATCAGATTCTTCTCTCTCTCTCGTCCTCTCCCTCTACCTCTTTACAATATATCTTTCTGAAGGGCTGGCAACAAGGCAAGGCACCAAGCATTTTTCTTTTTTAAAAATGCTATACAGGATGGTGGGTAACTTAGATCATGTAAAAACAAAGTATATCAATAAAATGTATTTTTAAAAATAAAGATGACATTGGTAGTTGAGTTTTTGCTTTCTTTTTTTTAGGTTAGTGAAAACCACTTTTGCACTCTCTTCTGAGAAAACCCATGTGTGGTGGGAGACTGCTACTGCTAAGATCAGTGAAATTGGTTTGAATGAACACTATTTTTAATTTACTTTGAATTTCAGCATGCCTTCTTCCTAAAGCTACTCTGATGATCTAAGGATCCTATTCCTTCAAATTGTTAGCTTTCTAATGACTTTCAGCCTCAGCCTGGGAGATCCGACTCCCCAAGCAGAAACCATGTAGTCTATCTTTTGCCTTAAAATATTTTGTTTCAGAACTTATCCAAGGCAGGATTATCCCATTCCTATTTTAAAACATCAACACAATGGCAAATGGAACATCATTTCATTTTTTTAAAAAGTTAACAATAAAAAATTGTAATATGTAACTAAAGAGAAATAAGTCAAACCAGTCTAGACATTTTTGCTCTGTAAAGACCCAAAGAACTGTTCATCAGAAGATTCCAAACGCTCCCTTTCCTGGTTTTGACTTTAATTTACTGGGTCAGTTACTTTCTTAGCGTCTGCCTGGGCCTAGTAAAAATGGACATGCTAGCAGAGGCTTAGCCCTTAGCTGGGTTCATTAATGAGGCTGTGAAAGTATTAAGCCCTCGGTTATAGTGTTATGAGAATAGCTGATAAGTCTAAAAGGGATTATATAAAACTCATTTATGAATTAGTCGACTAAAGTTTTCAGTAGACTGGGCACAGGGAAACCTAGAGGGGTCCATGAGACCACTAAGTGAAGAGAACTAGAAACAAGGCTGATTGACCGAAAGCAGGTCTGCAAATTAGGTTGCCGAATGTTTAGAGCAAAGATTGCTATTTCTTCTTCCTTCCTCTCAAATCCACTGGCTAATATATATTATAAATACGGACAATCCCTATCTTCCAAATTTTTGACTTAGTCATGACCCTCGCACACAAATGGCCTTTCTAGGAACCTGTTTGTTTGCCTGTCCTTAGCAATAATACCCATCCCCCAGGGTTGTTTTGAGGATTAAAGGAGATAATATTTGTAAAGCACTTTGCACAGCTCCTGGCACATAGTAGTAGCTATATCAATGCTAGCTATGATAATTGTTTGTTGTTGTTATTTTCATGCATCTGTGATCTCAAATGTCTAAACTGTCCATGGGGTTTTTATTGGCAAAATTACTGAAGTGGCTTGCTATTTCCTTCTCCAGTGGCTTACAGCAAACAGAGGTTAAGTGACAGGGGCACACAGCTAGTATATTTCTAACGCCAGATATGAACTCGGGTCTTCCTGACTCCAGGCCCAGCACTCTACCCACTGAGCGAACTAGCTGCTTCCTAGGTAAATGGAAGTTAAGTGACTTGCCCAAGATCACACAACTTGTAAGAATCTGAGGCTGGATTTGAATTCAGATTTTCCAGACAGGCCCATCTAGCTGCCATCAACACAGCCACAATGCCAAGGTCGTCCACTGAATCCCAGGCCATTGCCAGTCATTTTCACTTTTGTCTTGCCACTGAACTTCAATGACACTGGAAGAGATACTGAAGCTGATAACTGTGCAACTCTGCCTCACTTAAATCCAATTCATAAGCCTGAGACGCCGTTGTTCCTCTTCAGAAATGAAAGACGAACAACAGTAATAACAATACCTTCCTCTAGGAGTACAAGGCATGGCCCATTCATGTCTTTCCATCTTGTGTGACTTTTGTCCATGTACTCTTAAAAATCTACCATAGGGCATCCACCATACATTATGGGAGATGTCCTTTAGGTATTCATCATATGGGTATCAATGTAGCACGTGGCTCTCAGCTTATTCCTTGCTCTTACTATATTACTTGCAAAATTCTTTTGCTGGTAGAACATTTACCTGATAATATCTTTTATACCCTTTTCTTCTGCAATCCATTCATTCCAACCACATATCTCTTCATTGCCTTTTGGGCAACTTAACAACTTCAATTTCTCTAGAAATTATAGAATTCCATGTTTTACAGCTGTATAACTGTGGAAGAATATCTATGTTTAAAAAATGGAACCTTGAGGTCATCAAAAGCACTGTACAATTTCCAAAAAGGAAACTAGCCTTGACCATTTTTCCCATTTAATTATGAGTTCAATCCATTCCCAATGTCTAAGATATCTGTACTGATGGACGAGATCTGTGCCTAGACAATTCAACTGGGTGTCATAGTTTAAACAACAGGCATTCTTCATTCTCATGTGTTTCCTTCCCATTTATATAGCTACGATGAACTCTTAAATGATTATGGGCATAATTTAGGAAGCTCAGTATGTTTCAAACCTTACTGCAACTAGTGCAACACTTGAAAACAGGAACATTCAGAGGGTGTAGTAAAGTCCTTTTCCACTCTGACTCCTCACTAGACATCCTCCATGAAGTAGCAAACCTCTTTTAGTGAAGCTTGTCTACCTGTTTCATGCCTCATTTGCTATAGATAGTCAAAGATAGGAATAGGCAGTTTTCAGAAGAAAACATCAAAACCATCAACAGTCATATGGCAAAAAATGATCTAAGTCACTACTGATTGGAGAAATGCAAATTAAAACAAATCTGAGATACTACCTCACACCAATCAGATTGTTTAATATAACAGAAAAGGAAAAGGACAAATGCTGGCAGGGATGTAGAAAAATGGGTACACAACTGCACTGTTAGCAAAGTTAGAAAATAGTCCAACCATTGGGAAGATCAATTTGGGACTATGCCCAAAGGGTTATAAAACTATGCATATTTTAATGTCATCAGAATCATCTCTCATCTCAAGGTACTTAGAATGAATTATACATTTTTCTGAAATGGCCAGTGTGGAGATTTGTTTTGATTGATTGTGTTTATTGATTACAAGGGTTTTCTTTTTCTTCTTTGTAATTGGGAGTGATTTGATAGGGAGCAAAGAGCTCATAGTACTGCCAAAAAAGGAAAAGGAAAAAGAGCTACTGATTTATTTTGCACGTAAGAAAGCAGAAGGAGGCTCAGAAGCAAACCAAAATAAGGGTGGTTTTGAAAGTAAAATGGTGAATTTGTTGTGTTTTTTTAAATACTCAAGATTTCACATATAATCTTTTTTTGTCCTACTTTGTATAAAGAATTTTTTCATACTTGTACAGTTAAGAATTTCTAAAAGAGAGAAAAAATTGCTGGGGAAACTGGAAAGCAGTTTGGCAGAAACTAGGATTGACCAACACCCGAAACCGTATACAAAGGTAAGGTAAAAATGGATAAATGATTTAGATATAAGGCGTGATGTGACGAGTAAATAAGGAGATCGTGGAAAAAAATTACCTATCAGATCTACAAATAAGAGAAGAGTTCTGACTAAACAAGATATGGAAAGGATCATGGGAAGTAAAATGGACAATTTTAATCATATAAATTGCAAAACTTTTGCACAAACAAAACTAATATAGTCAAAATTGGAATGAAACTGGAAAAAACGTACAGTGAGTTTCTCTGACAAAGATTTTATTTCTCAAATATAAAGGGATCTGAACCAAATTTATAAAAATCAGAGCCATTCCCCAGTTGATAAATGGTGAAAAGATATAAATGAGCAATTTTCAGGAGAAGAAATCAAAGTTGTCAATAGCCACATGAAAAAAATTCTCTGAATCACTGATTAGAGAAATACAAATTAAAATAATTATGAAAAACCACCTCATAGCTATCAGATTGGGCAACATGACAAAATAGGGAAATGACAAATATTAAGAGAGGACATGGAAAAATTGGGACACTAATGCACTGTTGATAGAGTTGAAAATTAGTCCAGTCATTCTGGATAACAATTTGAAATCATGCCCAAAGGGCTATAAAAGTATATATACTCTTTGGCCTAGTAATATCACTAAATGTTATTTTGATAGAATTGTATTGTGTTATAAGAATGACTAGCAGAACGGATTAAGAAAATCCTGGAAACACTTACATGAACTCATGCAAAATGAAATGAGCAGAACCAGAACACTGTATACAGTAAAAGTAATATTGTAATGATGATCAACTGTAAAAGATTTAGCTACGCTGATCAGGACAATTATGCAAGACAATTATAAAGGAGCTATGATGAAAAACACTAACCACTTCTAGAAAGAAATTTAATGAACTCTGAATGCAAAGTGAAGCATTTTTTCTGTAATTTTCTTTGGTTTTTTATCTGTGTTTTCTTTCACAATATGTTTAGAAATATGTCTTGTATGACTTCAAAACTATAATAAATATCAAATTGTTACCATCTAGAGGAAGGGTGAGGAGTGGGAGGGAGAGAGAAAATTTGGAACTCCAAATTAAAAAAAGAATGTTCATTTTTATGTAATTAGGAAATGAAATAAAAAGACATATTAGAAAAAAGAATGTCTAAAAGAAGAAAATTTAAATAACAATAAAATTCTTTTTTAGTTCATTTCCCCAGGAAACTTATACTATTTTGACATAGTAAGCACCTGGCTGAAGGACACCCTTCAAATCATTATTATGTTCTATTAAATCACATATTTTAAATATTAAGTGAATAATAAATAATAAAATAGTTTCTCTGTACTTGTTGGTCAATTTTGTGACTATACACAGTATTCTTTCATAAAATTTAACTTGAAAAAGTCTTGCCAGCCCCTTCATATTCCTTTAATAAGGATGATCTCCATATGTGTATTCTCGCGAAGATTTTTTAGACAGGAGAAAGCAAATGGATGGCTCAATAATCATTGATATTGTCTTAATCACATAAATTTTCTTTGTAATACATCCATGAGTTGTTGATTTTTTTTGGTTTCTATACCTTCTTTGAATTTCTTAAGAACTGATCCTTTCATACCTCCAAGACTATACCTGCTCCAGAATGTTCCTCCTTTGTGTATATTTATCTACTCCAACTACTTTCTGGGTCTATTTTCTCTAGTGCCATTTCTATTTCCTTTTGTAGCCCACTAGGAACTGTGAGTTAAGAGTACAAATGTGATACTCAATTGACATTGATGGAGAGAATAATCAGGCAACAAGCATTTATTAAGCACTTATATACAAAGCTGATTGGTTGGTTGTTGTCTTTTGTTCTCTAAGAGGATCAAAATGACATCACTATGTGCGAGTCAAGTTATAGTGTGTCCAACTGTGGTTGATCAGACCAATATGAGCTCAGAAGGCTCTACCAGAAGTTGGGATATCCATGTGAATAGTTGGAGTCGAGATGTCTCCAAATTTGTGGCTCTCATGTTTCTTTTGAGCAATTCCGCTTTACTTAGAGCACTGCATCTTTTTTGATAGAGGTGTGCTATGTTATTCAGTCTTCCCATGTCTCCCATGTCTCACAATCAATTCCAAAGTTCTTCAGAGAGATCTTGACAGTATCCTTCTATCACTTATTCTGACCACCATGTAAGAACCTGCCTTACATGAGTCCCTTGTAAAATAGTCCTTTAGGCAAAGGTACATTTGGCATTCAAACAATGTGGCAAGCCTATCTTTGGATAGGAGTACATGTTTGGATTGCCGTAGAGTATGAATGCTTGGAAGTTTAGATGGAGGAAGAACCTCAGTGTCTAGTACCTTATCTTACTAAGTGATCTTCAGAATTTTCCTAAGACAACTGGAATGGTAACCATTCAGTTTACTGGCACGATACTATTATGCTGTTCAGGTTTCACAGCATACAATAATCAGGTCAGCACAAAGCCTCTATAGACCTTCAGTTTGGTAAGCAGTCCAATACCTCTTCTCTCATATAATTTCCTTCAGAGTGTCCCAAACACTGAGTTAGATCTGGCAAAATGTGCATTAACCTCATCATCTATGTGAACATCCCCAAAAAGTATATTGCCAAGGGAAGTGAATTTATCCACAGAAGTCAATATTTCTCCACTTGCTGTAACCAGTGGTGCCACATATGGATGGTGGGGTGCTAGATGGCGGAGAATTTGTGTTTTCTTGGTCTTAATTATGAGGCCAAAATTAGCACAAGCATCAGATAATTGACTCATAATTTGTTGCATTTCAACCTCAGAGACTGCATTGAGTACACAGTCACCTGCAAACAAAAAATTGTGGACCAACTCTCCCTCTACTTTAGTCCTGTCTTCTAGCTTTTTCAAGTTAAATAGGGAGGTGCTTGATTTTATGCCATTATTGTCCTTGTTGAAGGCATCTAACAACATTGCTGAAAACATCATGCTAAAAAACATGGGAGCAAGCACACAGCCTTGCTTCATTTCATTGGCCACTGAGAAAGCAAGATACCATTGTCCATTATCCAGAACCCAGGCAAGTATACCATCATCAAACTGACATGAGATACTGATAAACTTCTCTGGGCAACAAAATTTTGGTGTAAGTTTCCATGAGCCCTCACAACTGACAGTATCAAAGGCCTTAGTCAGAGGTTCAAATGTCGTATATAGACCTCTGCTTGTTCCTGACATTTCTCCTGGAGTTGTCAGGCAGCAAACCCCATTCACTGGACCTTTCCAAAGCCACACTAGGTCTTAGGTAAAGGATCATCTTCCATATAAAGGAGCAACCTATTAAGGAGGACTCTGGCAAAAATCTTGCCAGCAATTACTAAGAAAGAGATTCTCCCCCTGATTGTCTCAGGACAATCTATTTCTTTTACCTTTGTAGAGATGGACAATGGAGCCATCCTTAAACTCCTGAGAGATAACTTCCTCTTGTCACATAACCTGAAAGATTTCATTATACTTTTGTAGGAGCAGTGGACCTCTTGCTTTGTAAATCTCAGTTGGAATAGAATCAAAATCAGGCACTTTGCCACATGATAAGAGCCTAATGGCAATCAAAACCTCTGCTTCAGGTGGAAATTCTGCTACAGAGGAGTTGATTTCTACCTGAGGTATACAGTCAATTGCTTCAGCATTGATTAATAATGGTTTGTTGAGAACACTATGGAAGTGTTCAGCCTACCTCTCCAGGATCATGTCTTTATTACTAATCAATGTGGCTCCATCAGCACTGAGTAGTAGAAATGTACCAGAGATCTTTGGCCCATAATAACTTCCCAGGCATCATAGAATTGCTTTGGACTGTTACTATAGGCATAAAACTCAATTTCATCTGCTTTATTACTGAGCCAAGAATACTGCATCTCTCTAAGCTTTATTTATGCTTTACTTTTGATGAAGTAAATGCTGCCTTCTTAGAGAGAGATGAACTATCTTGCTGGTAAACTCCGTGGAGTTCTCTTTTTTGTTTATAAGTTCCTGAATTCCCCCCATCATTTTCCTCAAACAAGTCTTGATGTTTTGTAAGTGTTCTGGCCCAAATGAGAAAGTGCAGTGGTGTATACCAGGTCTCTGAAAGCCGTTCACTCTTTTTCTGCTCTGCTATTTCCAACTATGTGTTGGCTCAGCTTTCCCTCCAATTTAGCAATGAACTGTTCCCACTTGGAGAAACACTCTAATCTGTTGACATTAAGCCTTCTGGAGTTGTCTTTCCTTGAGGTTACTGCTTTTGCTTAATGTGAATATTTAACTTGGAGGGGATAAGTCTATGATCAGTCCAGCACTCTGCACCATACATCAACTTCATCACTCTCACATCCTGTCTGTCTCTTCTCCTTACAATGATATGGTCTAATAAAAGTCAATGTCTTCTGCCAGGGTGCATCCATGAAGTTTTATTGTGTTTAGGTAAATGGAAGACAGTGTTGGTGATGAAAAGGTCATGATATGCACAAATCTACAGTAGTAAGTGATCATTGCTGTTACTATTTAGAACTCCATTTCTCCCAAGGGCTCCCTGCCATGTCTGGTAGTCTGTGCCTATTCTTACATTAAAGTCACTCAGAATTATAAGCTTATGCACTTTCAGCACATCGATTATGAGGGTCTCTAGGTCTTCATAAATTTTTTCTTTGACTTTGCCAGGGTTCATCACGATGGGTTCACAGGCACTGGTGATAGTGGCATGGCACTTTCCTCCAAGTGGCAATTTGTTATCGTGAACCTGTTATTCACTCCTTTTGTTAAGCATATAAACTTGTTGACTAGATTAGTTTTGATTGCAAAACCAACACCAGCTTCATGGTGCTCTCCTTCACTGTGGCCACACCATAAAAATGTGTATCCAGCTCCAACTTCAGTAAGCTGGCCTTCATTTGCTAGCCTTGTTTCCCTCGGAGATGCTTTTTGGATGCAATACCTGCTGAGTTGTCTTGCAACAAGAGCTGTTCATCTTTCAGGTCTACTAGATTTTGTGTTGTCCACAAGGATGCACACATTCTATGTACTGATGGTGAATGGACTCATCTTTGCAAAAGTTTTTGTACTTGTTTTTGTTTTTACTGCAGGGTGGGATCCCTGCTTGCCACATTAAGCAGGCCAGGGTTAGGTGAAGCGGACAATTTTAGGGTACCTTTTCTAGTCTCTTCCTCATTCCAGGAGCTCAGGGAGCTGCTGAATCCTACTGCTGCTTCCAGTGAGAAAACAACTCTATGGTCTGGGCCACCTGTGTGCAGGGTTGTGACTATAGCTCCCAGCGTATCTGTACCCACTGTTTTGTCATTTGCCTGTCACCATAAGACTTTATAATGTACAATTAGTAAAATGGTATGGGTGATATGTTTTGATTCATACATAAATTGGATTTAAGTGAGGTAGAGTTACCCAAAGTTGTCAGCCTCACTCTCTCTTTGAGTCATCAAAATCCAGTGGCAAGGCAAAGTCAAGAAACTGGTGATGCCTTGGGGTGCAGTGAATGACTTTGGTGTCTTTGATGTCTAACCAGGCTCTAAGCTCTTTAGAGCTCTTACTTCAACTGCCTTCATGGCAATTCTGCTGTGGAAGTCTTTACATAGTTGGGATAGACATCCCCTAACTCACTGATAGGTAGTAAGCTTGTTCAATTACATTTAATCTGGCAAGCCCATCTGCTGATACAATTTACCAGTGTGGCTGATGCACATGCTACAACTTCTTGGAGATACAGGTGAGAGTTGGATGAAGGTGGAAACCAAAAGTGAATGAGCAGCCCTTAAAAGGCCTCAGCCAGCCCTCACACCAGAGGTGCTAGTCTTCCCTAAACATCCCACATACCCCATATAGGCCTCGATATGTTTTAGTAATAAGTTCTCAAAGTTGGATTAAAGATTTTACATATAAAAGTGCAGTAATAATTGTAAATAGCTTTAAAATATTTTTTTCCTGTTTTGATGTTTCTCTCATAATATTAATGAACAAAAGGGCTTATTTTATAACTTGGGTCCTCATGGATATTTGTTATAAAGAATTCTTCCTTCAGCCTAGTGATAGCACTATCCAAATCAGGTACAGGGTTCAAGTGGATCTAGAAAGAACAAATGGTATGTAAAAACTGAAATTCTCTAAAGCTTCAGGTAAATTACTAGTCCCTCAGTTGATGTTTTTCTTATAGCTTTGCCATTAATAGGGTTAGCTTCATAAGGTTGAACTAGTTTTTACCACATGAATTAGTTATTGGAAAACCAAATTTAGGAGGTTGTACTAAATTTGATTGAGTCTTGTTACTGATAGGATTTAGGAGAATTACCTAGGAAATTTCTGCAAGCTACTCAGAACAGAGGAAGTGATCATCCTAGGAGGAGCTCACTGGAGAAAAGTGTCCTGAGAATGAGGCCTATTCTAGAATTTTTGAGGGATGATGCTTCTAAGGACTAAACAGCTACAATGGACATCTGGGACTCAAGATGAAATATGCTGATTAAATAGGTACTGAGACTTGTTATTTAATATTGATGATCATTGTTATATTACTTTGGTTTTATTTGTCTGTTTCATGCTTTTTTTATGTTTGCCTGCAAGAAAGGAATGTCCTAATTCCTTTTAAAGTTCCATGTTCAAGGCCATTCCTCCAGCAAGTCTTGGTCAACCAAAAACCTATTTTCTGTTTTACTAACCTCATCTGATCAAAACCTCACTTATGAAATAATAATGTTAATTGCTTAACATCCCTCAGGTAGAAGCCAAAAGGAAGCTTGAAGTTCCCTGAAATGGTTCGGTTATTACCCTAGTTAATTTGTACGAGAGGATTTCCCTGACATTGAGTTTTCTTGGTACCTTGGTGATATGCAAATCTACCCACTCAAATCATTCCATTGCGAACCCTCTAAAAGTAGTTTAATTTGTAACCAGATTTGGTTTTCTTATAGAGTCTGTTTAATGAGGTTTGTCTGCTTAAGGGATGTATAAGACAACAACTCTGTTAAACTAAATTTGCTCAACTTTTCTGACATTGAAGGAAACATGAGATCATGATTTTCTGTGATACTCATGGTCACAGTGCTCTGCTTTCCTAGTATAAATTTAAGTACCCTAACTTACAGCCATTAATGCTTACTCAAATTGATCCCTCCAACTTGAGACATTGGGAAAAGTTTGTCACCAATCTGGCCCCTGCCTATCCTTAAATTAACTATATCAAGCTATAAACAAGATTGAAAATAAAGAGGAAGGACACACTGATTCAAGTTGTTTAGCGAACTCTCTGATACCTTAATCTAGCTTTTCTGCTTCTGTAACTATTCTCTAACTAGTATAAGAATGTTAGACTTCAAAAAGCCTAAAAGGAAAAAAAATATGGGGCTAATTATTTATTATATTGTGTGGGAAAAATTATAGTGTTTAAATCCAATACAACATGATTAAATGTTGTCTGCATTCAGAATGTTGCCTGTAACCTTCTAGAAATGTTAGAGATGGCTACAGGGTACTTTGCATTCTCCCAAGTCATGGATCTACCCAAAGCATTCTTGTTTTGGGTCTCCATAACTAGGTCTTGTTTTGGATTCACCCAAGTTTGTGTTTTGGGTTCCTTGGTGTTCTGGCTTTGCCCAATGTTTTTAGATGTTTACAGTTACTCATACATGTCTCAATTTACCTCACTTTCAAGTTGCCATCTTGGCAATTTTGCTTAACCATGAACATGTGGTTTGTGTATGAGAACCTTTGTCTAAATCCTATATAATGCAAATCTTCAAGAGTCTGGATGGGAGGGAGCCACAACTACTTTTCAGCTCATTTTCTTCTACCAAACAACTTAATAAATTTCTTTCTAAAACTATTTCAGATTTGAGTTTTTTTTTTCTCATGAACAACCCTGGGAATTAAGCAGTCTTGAAAAGAACCAGTGAAGGTATAAGATGTGGTGAAGAGAGAGAAGATTTCAGAAAAAAAGGACAGCCATTGTAAAGGTATGAAGATGGGAGATGGAGTATGGCAGGTGAGGAGCAACAGATAGATTCAAGTAGCAAATTTTAAGGCATGAAAAGACTGGGAAGGGAGGGAATAGGCCAGTTTATGAATGACTTTAAATCCGAGACACAGAATTTTGCCTTTGCTCCAGGAGCCACTGGAGTTTATTGAATGGAGTAAAGGGGGCAGAGACATGGTCTGACCTGTGCTTTAGGAAATTCACTTTGGCAGCTTAATGAAGGATCAAGTGGAGTGAGGAGAGACACATCACAGCAGGAACAATTAGAAGACTTTTTACAATAATCTGGATTAGAAGTGATAAGGGCCTGAACTAGGGCTATGGCTATGTGAATAAAGAGAAGGAGACTTGGATATTTTGCAAAGGTAGAAATGAATTTTGACAATAAATTGGATATATGGTGTGAATTCAAGTGAGATCAAGGATGATGCCAAGGCTGTGAGACAGGATGAGTAAGAGGAGGGTAGTGACCACAATAGTAATAAGTAAGTTAAAAGAAGAGTGTTAGGGAGGTTGGAATAATATTCTGTGTTATATGTGATGTTTGAGATGACCAAAGGACACCCAATTAGAGATCTCAAAAGGCATCTGGCAATGTGGAACTGCAGCACAGGAGGGGGAGTAGGCTTGAAATAAAGATTTGGCAATAATTTGCATAAACATGCTGACTGAACCTAAAGAAGCTGATGAAATTACCAAGTGAGACAGTATAAAGTGAAACTCATGATGAGTGGGCATGACACGGATGAAGAAGCAGCAAAGAAAGAAATAGAAGAATAGGTAAGATAGTCAAGAAGAGAACCAGGAGAAAGCTAAGTGACAAAAACAAACTATAGATGAGAGAATACATAGGAGGAGAAAGTGACTTAAAATACCAAAGACATAGAAAAGTCAAGGATGAGGCTTGACAAAAGACCATTATATTTGGAAATTAAGAGATCACTGGCAACTTTGGTGCAAGCAGTTTGAATTGAAGGATGAGATTAGAAGCCAGATTCCAAAGGGTGTAGAAGGAAGTGTGAAAAGTGGAGGCACCAGTGAGCACTGGCCTCTCAAGGAGTTTACCTGAGAAGGGAAAGAGAGATGTAGGACAAAAGCTAGTGAAGTTAATCAGATAGGGAATCTCAGGCCTGCTAGAAAGGGGGAAATAATGCAGGTAACCAGATATTAATGTTCTGATAAAGTGCTAAGACATGCTTATAACTTTATGAAGTATCAAAGAGTTCTCTGTTTGAGCTGAAACACCAGTTGTCCATCTATTGAGCGAAGACTAGTCATGCACCTGGACAGATTTTAAAAGTTAAGCCTACCAAGCCCAATCAATTGCTAAACAGAAAGTTTGAAAGTGGGAACAATGGAGCAATTTAGAAAAAAAAAATCCCAATATTCTAAAAATAAAAAGCTTCCATTTATTGATCCCTTCATTCTATAGGAGAGTGCTGGGCCTGAAGTCAGGAAAACTCATCTTTCTGAGTTTAAATCTGGCCTCAAACACGTACTAGCTGTGTGACCCTGGGCATGTCACTTAACCTTGTTTGCTTCAGTTTCCTCATCTGCAAAATGAGCTGGAGAAGGAAATAGCAAACAATTCTAGTATCTTTGTTAAAAAAACCCAAATTGGGTCATGAAGAATCAGACGTGACTGAACAACAATAAATAACTCTATAGGAGATGGGCATCAGGGACTTTTGGGGGGAGTCAAGCAGATGCACAATTTCTAGACTTTGAGGAAAAAACATTTAAAGAAGGAATTTGCTTTGAGGAGAATGATCCATGAAAGCAGAGAAGAGAAATAACTAAAGATTAGACCTGGAAGCTGGCAGTTGAGTTGCATAAAGGAACAGACATAGGGAATCCAGCAGAGCAACCCACCCAACAAAGACACAGCAGCCAGGATGGAATAGTGTGAGGATTCCCTAGGAGGAGAAAAGGACATCAGGACCCTGAAGTAACAAGCATAGAAATCGTCTTGGCTATATGTGTTCCCTAATAAGGGTCCTCAATACCTGCTTTCTAGGTTTTTGCCTACTCTTACCATGGATAATGTGTATATTTGTGAGAGAGCATGCCCCAGGTTTATGATGGGACATTTTGTTGTCACTAGGCTATTGAAGAAAATGCTTTTATTTTGAGCTAATTGTGTCTTCCGTTAAGTATACCATTAAGGGCTTGTGAGTTACAGTTTAAAGGAGTCTGGACCTACAGACTATACCTTGAACATAGATAGATAGATAGATAGATAGATAGATAGATAGATAGATAGATAGATAGATAATTGATATAAATATTCTATAGTTTTATGTGACATGACATATATGTACATATACATATGTATATGAGAAAGGATGCATCATAGATCTATGTATGCATCTCTGTCTCTTTCACAATACATGTATATATATATATACATATATATATATATATATACATATGTGTGTATATGTGTATGAAGGTATACATATGTATCTGTTGTCTAACCCAAAAGAATGCCAGCTTCCTGTGGATAGAGACTGTTTCTTAGCATAGTGCCTGGCATGCATCTGGATTTATTGAGTTGTTGCTCATTTTAATTCTTTGAAATGGGTATTATTACTTGATAAACATCCATATAGCATCCCTGGGGGAAAATGTTATTAAAGGGATAGAATTTTGCATTGGTGAGCAGTTTAGGAACATTGAAAAGACTGCTCAGTTTCCCATATGCACACCAGTCTGTTGTCCTCTTCCTACTCATTTCTGGACTTAGCTCATTATCAATTGTTCAAGATACACATTGACAAATTTGTGTGAATTGAGTCATCTGGCTTGCTTTCTAACATCTAGCTGAAATATACATTGAGGAATAGGAGGCTTGATTGGAGAGGTTGAGTGGGAGTAGGAAGATAATTTTAGAGCAGGGAGCTAGGATGGTGTGGCACTAGGAAGTAAGGATCTGGGGAAAGTGGCCCCAGGAGGTGACAAAGGGAAGGTGACAAAAGGAGGTGGGAGGTTAGGAAGGATAAATTTCACTTATTGTCAAATTTTGTCTGGCATCAGCTTTATGCCCAGCAAAGGGGAGATAAGATCTTCTCTTCCTCTCTTTTCAATTGTTGGCCCTTTTTCCTTTTCATTTATGGTCCTATGCTCTCTGCAGGTTTTGTTATTAATACAATAATACTATATTATGAGTTAAAGGGGGCATTTGTGGGTAAGACTATGAAGTCATTACTTTGAACCTGTTACTGCTCATCACATTTTCCCCTATAGGAAAATTTGAGCTCCAAATAAATCACTTATATGTACATTGTTTTGGAACACAGTCTAAAACACAGTTTCTAAATTGTGGGGTTTTTGTATGCATGTAATAACATAACATCACAGATCTTGAGCTGCAAGGGACCTCAGAAGCATTCTAGTTCAACTCTATCATGTTATAGATCAGAAAACTGAGTCCCAGGAAGGTTAAGTGATTTATGCAGTCATACAAACAGTGTCAGAGACAGGATTTGAACCCAGGTCCTCTGACTCCAAAGTCAGTACTATTTTCACTGTACTATATTATCCTTTTGTTATTATTCATTTTTTCTCATTAAAACAATAAAATTTATTTACATTTTAGGAAACTTCATTTTGCAATCAAGTAATTGGTTCTTATATGAAAAAGAAATTTTTGTTTTATATATTTTGGCTTTGTTTAAAGAGTTTTTCTTTCATATTCTTCATTCCTTTCTTTATTCTTCTTTAAGGTAGGATAGCAGCATGCAGTCATGGATAATGTTCTAGATTTAAAGTCAAAAGACCTGACTCAGTCACCTAGCACCTAGGTAACCTTTGGAAGTCACTTAATCTTCCTCAGATTGAGTTTCTATGTGGGGCTTGGACCAAATGATTTTTAAGGTTCCTTGCAAGTCCTAACTCCTATCATCCTATGAAGCACTTCTTGAGCAATGATATCCAGGAAAATCGGTCAACATCTAGCTTTGTGAAGTGAGTGATGATGGCCAACTAACTGCCCTCTGCTCCCAAGTAAGCTGCCAACTCTGTGTAAATTACAGACATCAGAGTTTTTCTATGATGCTATCCTAGAATTGCATTCCATAGCAGCTATAGATAAGAACATCCCATAATGAAATCCTTCAGTAGCTAATTTATGTAAATGGGCTCAAAGATTATTCTTTAGCCAAAACTATCTTCAATAGCAGATGTTATAGAGACATTCCAATGTATTTTCCTTTTTTGCAACATGGATATGAATTCTCCTTCTCTAAGAGTTATATTGCTAACAAGGCAGAGAATCATTGTCTAAGGTCCATGCTGTCCAAAGTTTTTTGCCAGTTACCATCTTAAAACCATCCACCTGCACTTGCGTGTACCTTTTGTCCCTCCCGGCTTTTTGTGCTGGTAAGCAAAATGGGCTCTTAAGCACTCAGTTCAACTAAGTGCCCTTGGAGAGTTTGGGCTTTGCTTCCTTGATTAGATTTGGGTATCCTTGGTGCCTCCTTGCCTCAGGGGAGGACTTGGTTTAGACATGAGTTTGAGTGACATGTGTGGGACAGCAGAGACTTTGAGATCAAGTGGATTTAAGTCGCTCTTTGTGGTGATTCTAGGTCACGTGGGTGAGTCGCATGTGTGACTCACCCCTGACCCTGACAAAGATATAAAACCAGGGGTTGGCCTTCTCCTCTCTGGAGCTCTTTGCCTCAACAGTGGTGGCATGTGACTCTGGGTCAGCCCTTGTTCTGAGCTCCCAGGGCTGAACCTAGATGTTGGTAACTATGAATTGTATTGGGTTTGTTTATAATTTGTTTAAGGGCTCTTGAGATGGTGTTGATGAAGAGATTCCAGGCAGCTGTAGCTAAGGAGCCCTCCAGCTTGTAAACCCAGATGCTGAGACTTTGTTGAACTCTGATAACTATGTATTGGGATTTGAATCAGACAAGGTCTCTCTGTTGATGTTTGTAATTTGCTTGTATTTTGCTCTGAAGTTCAGGGTGCTGGCCTTTTCCCCTGAACTAAGTGAATGATATTTGTGTGCTGAATTAAAGTAAGCATGCCAACCACTTAACCTTGCTCTCTTTATTAAGGCAGATCAAAAAACCTGGGCTTTCTGGGTGCTGGAAGCTTTCTGGGTGCTGGCTGTGGGATCTCGCACCCCCACAGAAGCTGCTAGCCAAATTGTGGAGACACTTTGCAACTTCAAATAGGCAAGTATAAGATTTTACAACTGGTGCCTTGCTTCTGAGACTCACTTGGCTTTCACCTACAGTGCACATCTTCTATGAAAAGGCTGCAAGAGCTCTGCCCATCTGTCCAGCATGTGTTCTCTGTTTGCTGCTTGATTGACATTTCATTTCACTGCCTGGGTACATGACACACAGAACACATTAAATTTTATTTTATAGCATGAGTTCAAACACATTAAGCCTCTTCTCAATAGGTCTGTGTGCATAAGAACAAGAGATATTTTCTTTTCTCCCTACCTCTGGAGTGAGAAAAAATGTGAGGAAAAAAGAGAGATGGAAAGAGAAAGAAAGAGAGAGAGAGAGAGAGAGAGAGAGAGAGAGAGAGAGAGAGAGAGAGAGTATATGGATGATATATGTGTGGGTATATATGAATACATATAGATACATACATGTGTATATTTAAATGCCTTATATATAAAATAAACCATTACGACAGGTTTTTTCCTTCCAAAATGGATTTGTAACCATTTTATTCATGTTTCATATATGAATTTTAGCACACAGTGAGCACTGAACGTTTGTTGACGGACTGCTCTAAGGGACATGTCATCCAAGAGGATAGTTTACTCTCTCATTTGACTTGATTTTTTTCAATAAAAATGAATGCCAAAACTTCATGAAGTCCCAGATCTAGAGCGAAAAGGGATTTTAGCCCTTAGGGGGAGAAAAGTACTGTACAAAATGTGCATGGACGTAAGCTATGCTATTTTGACAACTACTCCAATAAAACAAAAATAATAACTAGAAGACTAGAGGCAATGTTGAGAATCTTCTAGCTGAATTCCTTCGTTTTATAGGTAAGGAAATAGAGACCTAAAGAATTGAAGTGATTTGCCCAAAGTCATATAGGTAGTAAGTAGCAGAGCCTAGATTCAAGCCAATTATCTTCACACTGTACCATACTGACTACTTTATTGTACCAAAGCATTTGAGAACTTTCTCACTTTTCTTGGC
>CM053627.1:130274992-130289941 GCA_028646595.1 Phalanger gymnotis
GGGAAGGGAAGGGAAGGGAAGGGAAGGGAAGGGAAGGGAAGGGAAGGGAAGGGAAGGGAAGGGAAGGGAAGGGAAGGGAAGGGAAGGGAAGGGAAGGGAAGGGAAGGGAAGGGAAGGGAAGGGAAGGGAAGGGAAGGGAAGGGAAGGGAAGGGAAGGGAAGGGAAGGGAAGCGAAGGGAAGGGAAGCAAAGGGAAGGGAGAAGAAAAGAAAGAGAGAAGGAAGGAGGGATAGGAGGGAGGGAAGCAAGGAAAGGAAAGAGAAGAAGGAAGGAAGGAAGGGAGAAAGAAGGAAGGAAGGAAAGGAAGGAGGGAAGAAAGGAAAGAACAAAACAAGGAAGGGAAGGAAGGAAGGAAAGAAAGAAAGAAGGAAGGAAGGAAGGAAGGAAGGAAGGAAGGAAGGAAGGAAGGAAGGAAGGAAGGAAGGAAGGAAAGAAGCAAGGAAGGAAGGAAGAAAAAAGTTAAATAAGCAACTATTAGCTCCAAGGATCTCCCAATGTAGATTCCCAAAGTTATCTATAGCACCCCCCCCAAAAAAGAGGATTCTTCTATCTAAGCCTCCCCATGTTCTTGTTTCTTGACGTTCATTTCCTTCTCCCCATAGCTTGTGGGAATGGAGGGCTGTTCTCTATCTCAATCCTTCCCAGTTATGTGATTATGAGTCTTGTCTGCCTATTATCTATTTCTTCTAGTTGATAAGAACTTTGTATTGCCTTTCACTCAGCACACTGGTTGTTTGAGGGGCAAGAGAAGATAAAATATCCCTAGGAACTCTCTGCCCTTGCCACAATCTGTGACCACTATGGCAAGGTACAAAATCATCAGGATTCTCCTTAGGATTACACTTAAGCCTGGGGTGTTTATCAAGGTTCTTATAATATGGGAGCAGGCCAGGAATATTATCTTACTATCTCTGCTAGCTTCTGAACTGAGATTTACCCCAGGGCAGGAACCCCTTTTGTGCTCCAATTCGTTAGAGTTCCCATCATAGCATTCATTCATTCCACAAAGAACAGATGGATTAAGCAAGATAATAAAGGAACAAGAGCAGAAGGTGAAGGATTTATGAATGGTGGTGCTGCAGAGCTTATAAAAGTAGGTGGGGCCTGCCTAAGGCACTTCAGGTGAATGTGCAGCCAACTGGCAGAAATAAAGCAGTCTTCCTTTTGGCCCTCCCAGCACCTGGCACAATATAATATATAACTTACATAAATTATTATGTTTCTTATCTTTCATTTCTACAGTGAAAAAAAGATAGGAAAGTTAGAGCCACAACTCTGACATTTACTACTTATGTGACCCTGGGCAAATCATTTCTCTGGGCATCTTCTTTATCTCTCAACAATGAGGGTTTTAGACTAAATGACTTCTAGGTCCTATTGCATCTCTCAGTATGTAATCCTATGATGAAATGTGCAACAATAGGGAGGAGGAATTCAAAATCACATTCCATGTAGAAATTAAGAAAACTATGATTTTTTGCATTCATGTAGCTATTTCTGTTCTTCCTTCCTTCCCAGGTGCAGGGAATACTTTCTCCAATATAAAATTCCTCATGATCCTGGCATGTGCTCTAGCGTCATTTGTGTCCCAGCATCGTCATTCAGTTGTGTACCTAGGACTGTGGCGTGTACTCTGCCATGCAAATTATATCACCTGTCACTGTGATTTGCTTGCCAATCAGAACCCTTCTAATCTGGAAGGCCCATGGGTTATGATTTGATCTCTCTGAGGCTGAGGCTGACAGATTATGCAACCCTAACTGGGTTTATAGCAATGGATTCCTGCCTATCCAATAACACCCTGTCGCAGGAGACACTAGAAAATATCATCAACATCCATCACTGAATAACAGGATCAGCAGGAATACCACAAAAGAAAAGATGATGCCCAGACATGAGGCTTTGGCCTTAGCCCACTAACCTTTCTGGCACATAAAATATTGAACACAGCTTGGGAACTTCCCACTGTTGTTTTTTTAAAGAAAGTATAGAAACACAGGATACTAAGAGAAAGCAAGTAGGTGAAAGATTTACATCCATTGGCACTGAAGAGCCCTTGAAAATGGATGGGGCCTGAGGCATTTCAGGTTGAAAGGGTAGCCAACTAACAGGATGATAGCAGTCCTTCTGTTGGCATCACCGGTGCTTGGCATAACATTTTACAAAAAAATATGGACTTGAAAAGTAGGGATGATGGAGGTAGTGTTGGGTCTGGTGATTAATGACAGCCTGATCTCTCTTAGGGGAAATGTAGCAAATCTCTTCCTCTTCTTTGGCAACTCCCATCATGCGTATCAAAGATTGAAGCTTACTCCAGAGCACTCCCCAGTGAAGAGGAAAATAACAAAGTACTGTACAAACAAGCATAGTGGCATGGTCAATTCTAATGGAGATTCTTGACTTAGATGTCAAAAGACACAAGTGGCACAATCTCAGTTCTACCACTGAGAGGGCAGAGAATGCAACAGAACAAGCATTGGACTGACTAGAAGTCAAGAAGACGTAGGCTGGAGGACCTGCTATGTCACTAATTTCTTGTGTGACTTGGGGCAATTTGGGGGCCATTTTTCTCACCTGTAAAACAAGGGAGTTGGACTAGATGCAGAATAGTAAAGTGGAGAGAATGCTGAGTTTGCTGTCAGAGGACCTTGGACAATACAATTAACTTCTCAAGGGCTCAGTTTCTTCATCTATAAAATAAGGAAGTTGGGACTAAATCAGTGGTATCAAATTCAATTAAAGATGGATTCCTGCTATAGCAAATTGGCTTAGAAAATCACAAATTAATGCTATCTATGTTTTGTGGTATTTTTTTATCTTGTTAAACATTTCTCAATTACATTTTAATCTGGTCCAGATCACACTCAAAAGTTTCACTGGCCATGAGTCTGACACCTCTTAACTAGATGACTTGTAACTTCCTCTCCAGCTTTAACATTTAAGGAACTATTTTTGTGGCCTGGACAAATTATTTGTTTCTCACTTTACTTTCTGTCAAATGGGTAGTAACAATTTCTGCCCTACATTCCTTGTAAGGTAGCATGAAGACAAAAATCCCTGGGAATGGGCTATACCAACACATTCTTTTATTAACTTGCCCAGGAAAAAACTGCACACTTTTCAAAACTAGTATCAGTTCTTTTAACAGTTTGATATGAAAGCTTACAAGCATGTTGACCAAAATGTATTTGTGTATAAGTGGTTAGACCAAAGGGCCTTAATGCCCAAACGAATCCTGCCTTTTCATTCTCCTTTGTTTTGTGCTTTCTTTATCAATGTTTCTTCTATTTTTGCAGGAGTTTACTGTCATTAAAAAAGTTCCATTTCCCCATCGGAGTCCCATCGTCATCATCTTCCTCCTGTATCTACTATTTTCCCTAATTGCATGTTGACGGTGAATGCAGAGAAGAGACTCATTTGGGGCCAAATGTCTGCAGCCCCAGCCTATTGCCATTTTCTTTTCCTGCACACATGTAGTTGAATTGGATGTTATCAAGATGTCCATTTGTTCTGACTGCCTGTGGCCCATTTCTGTGCTTCCCTTCATGTGGAGGGGAGCCAAATAGATCCTTCCTAACATCCCCTAGTGCCCCATATCAAGACAAAATAGTCTGCTTGCTTCTTCACAATGGGAGCCTTATGGAAGACAAACACTAGCTTGTATGCTTCTTGCCTGCTAAAGAAATGTGTTGCAAATTGGAATTTGCTATTGCAAGAGAACAAATCCACTGGAGACACTCACATAGGGGATTTAGCCTAAGGAAGAGAGCTAGATTCAGGGAGGTGTATCATTAATTACAGCTTCCACGGGCAGGTGCTCACCCTGTTCATTTGAGAAAAAAAGCATTGGGGGGCTTTGCTTTGTACAGTACCAGCCAGCCAGCTGATACCACCCTGCTCCTGTCCCCTGTGGGAGAAAAGAGGCCTTTTTAAAGAAACCAACAGCACTCTGTATGTGTGTAGCTACAACATGCTCTGAGCTCTCTCCTGGGTACCCATGGTACCAGGAGAGAAATTAACATGAAAAACAAATGAGTTCTATGGAGCAAGGATGGGGGTATAGATGTAGGAGAGGAGCAAAGATAAAAAAGATTTAGGATTTTAATTTACATGTATCTTTGCACGTGCATATATGTGTGTGCATGTTTATGTAAACATACTGTTTTCGAGAAGAAAGGGGGATAACCCTAGCAACTTTAGGACTTAGAAAATACCTAACTTTATTTCTCAAACACTAGTTTAAATGCATATGGAGGATTGAATTTTTTTTTGAAAAATAAAGCAAAAATGCATATCTCCTAGACGGAATAAATCTCATAAGGCTGATCTAATTCCCTTCTATGACAGAGTGGCATGCCTAGAGAATCAATAGATAAAATCAGCCCAATTGTCTAAGAGGAAGGACCCCAAGTAAAGAGGCAAAATTCTTCGCTGTTTGATTGAGGTTCTGAGCTCCAGAAATGATAATAAAATTGTGTCCATCTCATAGTAGAATCAGGTATACGTACAAGGTTTAATGACCTGCCCAGGAAACAAATCAAAAGGCATTTTCCCCAGGATTCTCTGCTTGGAATTCTTGCATATTTTTTATTAACTCCAGAACCAGTAGGCATAATGGATACAGAGCTAGCCTCGAAGTCAGGATGAGCTACATTCATGTCTCACATTCGAGTCCTGACACACGCTTGCTGTGTGACCCAGGGTAAGTCACCTAACTTCTCATTGTTCCAAACAATTCTCTGAGACTAATTTGCAAAGAAAGGGTAGACCTCTACTGATGGAGAGTGTTATCCTCACCTGGGAGTTCTCCATAGGAATGAAACCATGGATCCAGTTCCTATTGGAGTTCCTATGCTATTACAGGATTTAGACAATGGTACCCAATTAAGCTCATGGGTCAGAAAGGAAAGGCGACATGGGTATTGTTCCTGCTTTAATAATTCTTACCATGACCTTTTCAGGTGAAACCCTCCATCCCCACCTCTCCCACCCTCTAATTTTTGTTTTGGTTTGGTTTTGGTGGGTTTTTTGTTTTGTTTTGTTTTTTGGTCAGACCTTCAGAAGAGTATTGCAATTTCTGGATGACACTGAGAAGGGATGTAGAGAGCTCTAAGAAAGTGTTTGCAAATCTTAAAAGCACAATATGAAAATGCATGATGCAATCTATATATTTTTAGTCTCTTTTTCTTAGGCCAGATCTTCAGTGTAAGTCATGCCTGCTAAACATGGATATCCCCCAAGGTTCTCTTATGAGCCCTCTTCTCTATACTCTTTTGCTATTCAGCTCCCATGGATTCAACCATCATCTCTCTGCTCAAAATTCTTAGATCTACTTATCTAATACTTAGCCAAATATAAAATATTCTATTTGGTTTTTAAAGCCTCACCTCTTTTCTGATCTCTAGTCTCATGTATGTAACTGCTTCTTAGATATCTTGAATGAGATGTCCTATAAGCATTGTAAATTCAATATGTTCAAAACTGAATTCATTACCTGTCCCCCAAAATCATCTCCTCTTCCTAACTTCCCTATTACACTTGACTGTCATTCTCTAATCCTCATTCTTTGTCACCACCGCTACATACAATCAATTACAAAGTCTTATTGTTCCTACTTTTGAAACAACTCTTGCATACTTATCCTTCTCTCTTCTGACACTGTCATCAAATTAGTCTAGGCCTTCATTATCTCATGCCTGCCTCCTGCAAGAGTCTGCTGGTTGATCTCCTTGCCACAAGCTTCTCCCTATTCTAAAATCTACCCTCCACTCAGATATTAAATTGTGCTTCCTTATGCAGAGGTCTTGACTATATCAAAACCCCCACCACCTAGTCCCATTCAATATACTGAAGTAGCTCATAATACCTCTAGGGTCAAATAGAAAATCCTGTGTTTGTTTTTTAAAGCTAAACTGGGCCCCATCCATGTATTCTGTCATTCAGCAATATTGCCTTGCTCTATCTCTTGACTATTTTCATTAGCTGTACCCCATGGCTGGAACTCTCTCCCTCTCTCCCTACTTACTGCTGCCTTCTAGATTCCTTCAAGTCTTCACAGACCGCCTTCTCCAAGAAGCCTTTCCATTTCTCCTTAAACTTAGTGCCTTCCCTCTGAGATTATCTCCAATTTATCATATATGTGTGTGTAACATATATGATATGTAACATACATATATTTATCTATAAATTATGTGTATATATATTTTGTACACTTGACAGAAGGAACTGTCTTTGGCTTTTATGTCCCTAGTGCTTAGCACAATGCTAATTTCTAAATGTTGCTGTTGAAAATTGCACAAAATTCAACTTCTTTTTTTAAATGTCCAGACCATTAATATGCAAATTCATTTAAATAGAGGAAGTATTCAGAACATACAGGGGAGCTAAGCGGTACAGCAGATAGAGTGCTGGGCCTAGTATCAGGAAGACTTATCTTTGTGAGTTCAGATATGGCCTCAGACAGTTACTAGCTATACCTGGGCAAGTCACTTAACTACGTTTGCCCCAGTTCCTCATCTGTAAAATAAGCTGGAGAAAGAAATAGAAAACCATACCATGCCAAGAAAATCCCAAATGGGGAAGTGAAGAAGTAAACACGGCTGATAAATGATCAACAACATTCGGAACATATACCTATATGCCTACTGAAATTAGTTTTACACTCATTAATCTCTCTGTGTCTCTGTCTCTGTCTTTGTCTCTGTCTCTATATATATGCATATATATATACATACATATGGAAATGTGTATGTACGTTATTTATTTTGATGTGGGTAATAATATCTTCATAGATGAAATCACAGGATCAGACAAAAAATAATTCCCCTTTTATGAATGAGCAAACTAAATTTCAGTTCCCTGGCTATGTGATATGACTGCCAAGTGAATATAAGAAATGATTACTGTGGCTTTCTATACAGTTATTTTAATATTTAGTTCATATTTCCAATAAAGAGAGTATGTTCAAAACACTTGCAAAAATAAACTTTCAAAAAATTTTCCCTCTTTTTTTTTAGCGTACACATTTGTCAGTACTTCAGGCCCCTCTGAGCCTGACTCCACCCTGAAGCTGAATCAATCATTGGTGAGTTCTTTTCTATGTGAGCTGTATCATCTAAGTCTGCCACTCTGCTAACATCCTTTCTAGCTCTCTTTCCGGACTGCTCCATTTCTACACCAATTGCCTTAATCGTTGGTACTTTTCTCTCATCCCCGATCCTGGGCCCTTTCCAGCTCCCCTTTATGTGTTACCTTCCCTTATTAAAATGCAAACACCTTGAGAATAGAGACCATATTTATTTATTTGTGGTTTGCTTGTTTTAGCATAGTGCCAGGCACAGATTAAGCACTTAATAAATTGTTTATCTATCTATCTATCTTAATAACAAACTTTTGGAAAAGTCAAAACCAAAAGAATAATGGCATCTGGCTACCTCTCCAAACTCACGACAGGCCTGATTTCTGCAAGATGTGTGGTTGCACAATATGTATTTTGATGGTAATAATTATTTCATGAAGCAACTGTTTTTGTCTGTTTTACTGCAAAGATGTTGTTTTCTTGCAATTCTCCCATGTCAAAAAATGTCTAAAAGAAAAAAAAAACTAAAATTAGAATTAAACACATAACATTCACCCTCAGTTTTATCCCAAATACGGTTTTATTTTTCTGACTAAATTTGCATTTTGCTAATTAGGAAGTAGTTGTCCATTTATGCTTGGCATTAGTTAGGTATTACTAAGTTACCATAAACACAGTGAACCTAATCACAAGTTGTGTTGATGACTGTAGGTGAGTTGGGAGTTACACTCTTTTAAGATAATTGAACCAGCATTGGAAAGTGGCTGCATATGTTTCAGGGGAGATGGTCATTTGTCATTCCCAATGGCTTATAGGGTTAAAACAAGACATGGAATTGTATATTTTTATATTGCTGATCTAGAGAGATGTGTTTTCTCTAAAAAAGAACTCCTCTCAGGAAGCTCTATCATTAATACTTATTCATTACCATTTCTAGGATAATAATAGTAACAGCTCTAATACTGGCAAGGCCAGGTGCATGGAGATAAAGCAATATACTTCCCTCTCTGCCAAATATAGGACCAGATTGCTGCTTCCCTCATCAGTGTCTTGTACTCTTCCTTTTGTCCATATGAGAAGCCTCTTTCTTCTGTCATTCTCGTAGCTAACATAGTTCCATGTACATAGCAGAAAATTTAAAAATATTTGTTGAATAATCTAGTACATCCTCTTGGGAAATTCTTTTAAATCCTATTCTCATTAATGAGCTGAATCCTTAGAGTTGAGCTGCAGCTTCCCCTCCTGGTTCTGAGAGTAACCCCAAGGACTTGGGGGTTATCTTTCCAAAGCCATAACTCATGGGACCTGTTGTACTTCCCTGCCTCCCCTCTCCCATGATTATCAGTTGATTTCAATTAGTAGGTCAGATTTAATTGCTATAAAGAGCATTTACTGAGGTGATATGGCAAAAATTGGTACAAAATATCCCACCTTCCTCCTCCACCAAAAAAAAAGCCTGTAACATACCTTATCACACATCCGTAATGTCTAGGAGAAAATGACCTCAAGCTTAGAAAGCATACATGACAAAGGTAACTTAGAGATCCCTGTTGTGCTATAATCTCATATACATATACATACATACACACATATACATATATGCACACATATACACACATACATATATACAAATATATACGTGTATACACACGTGTGTGTATATATGTACATACATACATACATATATATATATATATATACATATATATATATATATATATTACCCTTAGATATGGTGTAATTTTTCCTCTGAGCTCTTTGTGGTGTTTTGAATCTATATCCAGGGTAAACGTTGTTTCCTTGTAATTTTTCCTTGTCCAAAATAAGATAGTCAAAGTGGAAAAACATTAAAATTAGAGATAAACATAAAACTCTCACCTTCAATTTCACCCCAAATAGAGGTCTATTTTTCCAGGTAAATTCTTGATTTTCTCATTTGCAATGTGTTGTTGCCTCTGTATGCTAGCAGTCCTATCAGCTGTCCCAGGGCTACTGCTAGGGTGCTTATGGGAAGGCAGGAAGTTAAAATCTTCCAGGCTCTCTAAAGCTCACAAGGTCCTCATCCCAATAAGGTGGGGGAAGGGGAAGCAAAGGGTTACTAGGTTGAAGCCAGGGCTCTCTCTTTCCCCTCAAAGTCATTCCTCTTCAAGGATTTGAGTAGAACTATCTCTCTCCTGGCTTGCTCTTTGTTTGAAACCTCTGACACCAACTAGCGTGGTAGCTTTAAATGAGATCCAGAGGACTTCAGGCAATCTAAACAAACTTATTTTTGCACCTTGGAGAGCATCCAGGCCATGTCGACATCTACTGAACAATCAAGATGGATTCTCACCTGATGAATGTATCAAGGCATACAAATTTGCTCACTTTTTTAAAGTCAGGTGGAGTAGTTATCTATGCTAACTCCCACCCTTGCAACAAAACTAAATTGATTATCTAAATGAAAATTTCTTAAAATAATTTTAATTGTTCACCAGGCCAATATGGCCATTTTATTTTAACCCACTAAATAGGTTCACTGTTTTCTTAATGTTCTTAAACTTCTCTTGATACAAAACATTAAGAAATTTTATTATTCTTTGTTTAATTTTATTTTTTATCTATTTTTTTCTTTACTTCATCTTCATTTCTGAATATATCTCTCTTACTTTCTCTACTAAGAAAATCATCCTCTGGAACAAAAATGAAAAGGAAGGTAGAGAACACTAATCAGTTTAACAAAATTACTCACTATCTTAATCGAATCTGACAATATATGTAATGTTCCACACCCATAGTGTCCCACTTTTACAAAGAAGAGAGGGAAGAACATTTTCTCATCTCTCTCTTCTATGATCAATCTTGGTTATTATAATTACCAAGTGTCTAGTTCAGGAATGGAGAACCTGAATCCTTGAGGCTGCAGGTGGCCTTGAGGCTGCAGGTTCCCTACCACTGATGTAGTTTCATCAAAAATTGTCTTTTTCAAGAAATCCATTTTATATATTAAAGATATTTGGATTTGTTTTCTAAAATCACTACTACGAAATGATTTTTTTAAATATTGATATGATGTTTTACTTTTAACATTTGAGCTGGATATTCAGGGAAGGTAGCCTTGCTTGTTAAAATAAATGAATGTCTTTCCATTTACCATTCAGCAGTCATTTTCAAAACAAATCACAAAATACAAGAATTTCAGGGCTTTTTGCAATTCACAGAGAAAGTCAAGAGCCATCTATAAGTTCAGAAAATGTTAGAAATTTCTTTTCTTCCACAATGCTTTTTTTCCTCTTCATTCACATGGCTTACCACAGAAGTAAGCTTTCCTCCAAGATTTATTTTCTCAAATATTCCTTGCTCAACTGAAATGTTCCTTTAGACATCCTGATAAAAACTTAACCAAAGCTACTCTCATGTTCCCTGAAAACTACTTTGAACATGAATTTGTCTTTGTGGCGCCTCTTTTTAGAACCCCCTAATTTTCCCCCAAACAGAGGCATGTAAAATGCACAGAAGAGTAATTACCAACTGGATCTTTTGAAACACTATAGAGAATTAGCCATTGACTAAGCTCTGCCCAGGATATTTTGCCATTCTCAGTATTAGATATGCCTCCAAAATAAAAGTAAACAAGCAGTTACAAAAGTAAACAAATCATTTCCACATTTCAAAAATGCATGGGTGATTTTTAAAGGACTATCAGAAAAGATTCTTTTCTATTCCTCAACTTCAGTTTCCCTACACACTTAGTGAGTTACATTATATATTAGGAAACAAATTTAACTGGAAAAAATTAATTCAGTTTAAGAATTTTTAAGTGCAGAAAGACATTGCTCAATTGTGGTCATGCACAGGCTGTTGTATAGAGCCCATCAGTCATGAGTTAAATAAAACATTAGGTTGAGAAAGGAAATGTTAATAAAGTTGTTAGTCTTTTTTCAGTCATGTCCACCTCTTTGTGACCCCATTTGGGGTTTTCTTGGCAAAGATACTAGAATGGGTTGCCATTTCCTTCTGCAGCTCATGTTACAGATGAGGGAACTGAGGTAAACCGGTTTAAGTGACTTGCCCAGGAGTCACATACCTAGTAAGTGTCTGAGGCCAGATTTGAACGCAGGAAGATGAATCTTCCTGGCTCCAGGACCAGCACTCTATCCACTGAACTACCTAGCTGCTCAATGTTAATAAAGGCAATCTACTAATCTTTAAGATTACTCTCAGCCAATAACTCATTAAAGATTGTGGCCTAGATATACATTTTAACCCAAAAGAGATTTTCTAACAATGAAAAATAAGCTAATTTATCATCCTCAACATAGAACTGAGAGCTGAGAACTTTGGTTCTGGAAACTGGATGGTAGAACACATATTCCTCCTCCCAACAGAGAGCTCAGGGATTTGGGGAGGGAATGTTGGATAAACTAACAAATGCGGTCATTTCGTAAACCAGTTTTGCATGACTACTTTCCTTTGGTAAAAGGGAGAATTCAGGGTTGCAGTAATGGGATATTAGGAAATGATTGTGATGTTTTTTGACAAATATCAATAAAACTTTTAAAAATAGAAATGCTAACTGGATTTTACATACAAATTAAATTTTTCTCCCCCCGAAACATAGACACATACAAAATAATCACCTAAGATAAATTGACTTTCAAGTGATATAGTTTTTTGCACAGATAAGTACTTTACACTAAATTCAAAATGGTATTCATAATCACTTTCTTAGATTTTTTAAATGCCTTAATGATTTTTAAGTGCCTTAAGGACTAGTTATCTTGGCATTCAAGTCTTAGAATTCTCTGAACAAATTGCATGGTCATGACATCATGCCAGAGAAAAGAAAGTCAAAGTTTTTTATAAGTTATAATATATTGTTCTTTCAACGACCCCCTCTGCAATCGAATTAGCCTAACTGTGAAAATCTATTTGAGAGGCAATTTTTCATGTGTTCGATTGATTTGGTTTCAAAAAAAAAGGAACCCAATGTGGTCTGGGTGACTTTGTTTTCAGAAAATTTACTCTGAATCTGATAGTTGAAGGTGCTGGGGGGTCGGGAGGGAAAGCAGACATTTTTCCACACTTCAAAGGCAATTGAAGAGAGCTCTTTGTCTCCTTTCATTGTTAAATGACTTTGCCTCTAATAATGCCAAGACATGGGAAAAGCAGCCCAAGATTCCCTTGCTGCGGTGCAAACTCAATTAAACAGTGACAGACACCAAAGCACACAGAGTATTGGGGAAAATCATTTAATTGAACTCCTACTTTGTGCAGATGCCAGTCACATTATTCCTTCACAGGGTAACTGGTTCACAATTAGATCTGGCATGTGGTATTTGAGCCAAGCCATGTGTCTGTTCAGGCTTTCATTGATTTTCCTATTGCCTTCAGTCCTCAGCTTCAGTAGCTCGAGCCTAGGTAGGCCTGAAGTTTCCAGGCATTATGAGTGTCTGCCCTACGAGAATTCATTTCATTAACATAATTGCATGGTGCCCCAGTTTGGGGTGAGGGAACACAAAAGCTCTAGGAATTAAGTTTCTTCTTAGCTTCCAAATAATTTTCTGCTCTGGAGTCTGATTGGCACTCAGTGTTCTCACAACAGAGCAACACGATCCCCACAATTCATATCACTTTCAATGATTCTCAGCCCATGAATGCTACCCATGCATTCCATTACTTCAAAAATGTGGGAACAACTGCACATTGACTCTCAACATCCACTGAATGAACAACACTGGCCTATATCAACAGGCACATGCCCACAGAACTTTAGAGCTCAAGGCAGCTGCAGTTGGGGAAATACTACTTATTTTTATAACGTCATGAATTTAGAGGTAGAAGGGACAGTTGAGATAATCTAGTCCAACCTCTCTTATTTTGCAGATGGGAAAACTGAGGCACTGAAAAGCTAATAGGCTTGCCTATGGTCATAGATCTGATAATTGTCAATTATGGGATTTGAACCCAGGTCTTCCTAATTACGAGTCAAACGTCCTATCCATTATACCACACTGCAAACTTATTTCATGGATCATTTGGTAAATATCCATGCAACGTTTTGCTATAATCAAGACCATGTATTATTATTATAGGATTATATTATAACTAAAAAGGATCATTGAGTCTGACTAATCCATCTTTGTCATCTGATACATGAGGGAAATGAGGTCCAGTTAGTTGCAGTGGTTTTCCCAAGATCGCAGGGGTCCTAACAGAGAGAGGAACAAACTCTAAACTTAAATCTTTTGTCTCCAACTTTAGATTTCTTTCCCTTCTGCTTTTTACCCATCTTGAATGAAAGGGGAATATATTTATAAATTTCTACTCTGAAGTTGTTCTAATTAGTTATAGTTTTAAAAATTAGTTACTGATGCTTCATGATAAAATCTACATCATTTTACTATAAAATTGAGTAAATTTTATCATCAAAATGCAACTTACATGCATTATTTATGAAGCGCTTGTGTGAAAGATAAATAATCCTTCTAAATAAAAAAAACTGACCTCACAATAAGGATGATTAAAAATAATTAACTTGTATATATCACTTTAAGATTGGCAAAGCACTTTACATATATCATTTGACCCTCATAACAACCCTGGAAGGCTGGTCCTCTTCTTATCACCATTTTTCAGATGAGCAAACTAAGGCTTAGAAGTTATATGATTTGTCATGGGTCACATTACCAGTGACTATCTGAGGTGGTTTAAACTCCAGTCTTTCAAGTCCAGCACTCTAATTTAGCTGCTTAGATATAGAACTTTTAACCTCAAACACCTTAAACGATATTTAATCTTTAGAGCCATTTCTGTACTTTTCACGTACTGACTAAGAAGAGAGTGACAGATACAGAATTTTAGAAGTGGTGGAGTCTTAGAGATTATCTGGTCAAATTTTCTCATTTTAGAGATTAGAAGACTAACTTTACAGATGATCAGTTAAGTGACCCATTCAAGGCAGAATGTGGACTAGAATTTAATGTTTCCTGAGTCCCAGTTCAAAATACTTCTAAATTGTAACTAAATGTCTCTGCTGGATTCTTAGAGAAGACATAGAGGACAGGAAGAATATGTTGATATCACTGAATGTCCTTGTGCTTTTGTTATTACAATCACTGAAACCATCACTTCAAAATCAATTCATTGCAAGAACAGCAGCTACAGGCCTTCAGTAATTTAGTGCCCTAAATTAGGGAATTTTAAAAAAAAGAGGGAGCAGAGCCAAGATGGTGGCTGGAAAGCAGGGACTAGTGTGAGCTCCCCACCAAGCCCCTCCAAAAACCTATAAAAATGGCTCTGGACCAATTCTAGAACTGCAGAATCCACAAAATAGCATAGGGAAGCAAGGCTCTAGCCCAGGACAGACTAGATGGTCTCTGGGTAAGGTCTATCCTGCACAGAGCTGGGAGCAGAGCTGAGCCGAGTAGAGCCCAGCATGGGTGGCACAGACAAACCAGCCCGGGAGCCGGGCAGAGCTTGCCCTAGCGCCCTGAATCAGTGAGCTGCAACAGTTACCAGACTTCTCAACCCACAAACACCGAAGACAACAGAGAAGGTTAGTGGGAGAAGCTGCCGGGACTAGGATAGAGTTTGAGGTTCAGCCACTGCCCCTGGGGCAGCAGAGGTGGGACAGCTACAGAACCACAGCTGCAGTTGCTTCTGGCCCCAGGCCCACCTGGTGGGAGGAATTAAGTGGAGGATCAGAGTAGGAGTAAAGAGCCTGCTGAAGATCTAAGTCCAGTCCAAGTTGGGGGTTCTTGGGGAAAGAGGAGTGCTGGTGAGGCAGCACATCAGCCCAAGCGTGGAACATTGAACTCTTTAGTCTATAAAGAGTCATACCCTGCTGAAAAACTCAAAGGTCAAGTAAGTTGGCTGGGAACATGGCCAGGC
>CM053627.1:130290441-130309276 GCA_028646595.1 Phalanger gymnotis
CATATATTCTACAAGTATGGCTCAATGATAGCATACAAAGCACTGTGTGGATATATAAGTGTGTGTATATATATATATATATATATATATATACACATATGTGTATGTATACACATATATACCTATATACATCTGTATAGATGTACCTATATATGTATGCATCTATCTGTCTATCTATCTATCTATCTATCTATCTATCTATCTATCTATCTATCTATCTATCTATCTATCTTTCTATGTATCTATCTGTCTATCTATTTATGTGGGTGTGTATATCCGGATGTCTAACCTTTTGCCTTATATGCTGTCATTGAGCTATGATTGTGGACTAATTGGACGACCTGGTCACTTAGTCTAACATAATTTTGCTGATGAGTAAACAGGGCCAGAGAGGTTTGACGAGTTATCTAAGGGGATTCAGGTATCAAATTGTAAAACTCAGATCAGAAGCCAATTCTTTTGACATCAGAACTAGTTAATGTTGCTTCCCTTGCAATAAAATGGCTAAAGGACTACTCTCTCTAAGCAGAAATCTGTGCCCTGAATTTTGCTGATTCTCTTGCTCCATCAAAATCTTTCCTTTTGTCCATATTTTTATTCCCTATGCTTACTTAGCACAGTACCTGATATATAGTAAGTGCTTGGTAAATTGTTTGTTTACTGTTGACTAATGACCTTTCAAGAATGAACTCTTATCCAGATGACAGATTATGCTTTATCAATACTTGAAGGATCTGAGGTTTCATCAGTGTGGGTTCTCCTTCCACTAATGAATGTCATAACTCATCCTCATCCCTCTCATGACTTAGTAGATGGTCTTCAAAAGTTTCTGGTATCAAAAACTTTATCATCCTATTGGCGAGATGTTTTTGTCCTTTTGGGGATATCATGGGCCCCTTTGGCAGTCTGGTGAAATATATGGACCCCTTCTTCAAATAATGTTTTTAAACAATTAAAGAAGTGGTGATTTTTAGCTAGAGGTCAGTGAAATCAAAGAAATAAAAATACATTGTTTTTCCTCACACAGGTTCATATACCCCTGAAGTCTATCCCCCAGATAAAGAACCCTATACATTAGATGACACAACGATATTTTCCCAACATAGTCAGACTTGTCATCAGATGACAGAAGGCCACAATCTGTGATTGTTCTCATATTCAAAGTCTTTACAGCTTAATAGGCTCTGTTAGCTAGATGGCACAGTATGTAGAGTGCTCGGCTTAGAATCAGGGAAGACCTGAATTCATATCTAACTTTAGACACTTACTAGTTTTGTGACCCTGGGCAAGTCTCTTAACCCTCTTTTCCTCAGTTTCTTCATCTGTAAAAAAGTACTGGAGAAGAAAATGGCAAACTGCTTTAGTATCTTTGTCAGGAAAGCCCCGAAGGAGGTCACAAAGAGTTGGACATGACTGAAATGGCTGAACAACAACCAAATGCTCTGTCAGAGCAGATGCTGTATTTTATAATGTCTCAGAACCCAGGGTCACTTCTACAATATGATGAGGCATTGAACTAGGGCATGAGTGGAGAAGGTAATAGCTAAATAATAGAAATCTTTTAGATAAATCCATGCTAACATTCTGGAGGCTGCTGAGTTCATGGTACTCCCCCACTGTCAACAGTTTTATTTTAACAGAAGTTTTTGGAAGATAAAACACAGCCAATAGGTGGGAATTTCAGGTAATATGGTAGACTGGTGAGGAAATATCTCTGGATAGACTTCTCAAGTCATACCATATAAATATGTGACACTATGCATACACATGGCCCTGGCTGGTGGAGATTAGACATTTTCCTATCTGATTCACAGAAAATTGTATGGACAGAATGAGAAAGATTGAAGTGTTCCTCTTACTACAAAAGGAGTGCCAGACCAGTGTTTGAGTTCGAAAAGAGCTTAAAAGATAGTGTATCACTGTGTGTATCAGCGGCAGCTGTCCTCAGCTCAGCTCACAGAAATGAACTGTCTTAGTTTAACATTTTAAACCATTTTCTACAAAGTAATCTCGTAACGCCAACTGTTAGATGTGTAAATGGGATATTGGGAATAACCAAGAGAAAGTTTTAGCAAATGCATCCTACCCTTTGTTAACTTTGAAATAAAGTTACCTCCAACCTTGCTGAAATAAAGGCGTGAGAATTATGCACATCAATGTAGAGAGAGAAATAAACAGCTAATAGGGATTGACTCACTTTTTGTGACCCTAGCATGCTCTGTATTCCCTTTTACACTATCCCTATGCAGCCCAGGCCCATGCAAGTAATTGATACTCAGCAATAAAAGCAATTTATCTTCACTGAGCAGGTTCCTTTTTTAAAAATATGAGGTTTAACTGACTGAAGTATCATAATTCCTAACATTTTACTAAAACACTTTCCAGTTTACAAAACCCTTTATCACCATTATACTATTTGATCTACCCAATCACTCGGTGAATTCAGCAGTTCATGATTATCTCCATTTTACAGATGAGGAAACTGAGACACAGAGAATGATTTGGCCAAGATCTCACAACTTGTGAATGGCAAGAGCAGGTTTTAATCTCAGGTGCCCTGAGTTGAAATTCTATATTTCTTCCACTAGCCTATAGGTGTGTTTGAGTGGGATACCTTTTAGAGGGACCAAAATCTCCAGATGAATTTATAGCATGTACAAGTAAATTGATGCAGGTCCCACCATCAGTCACTCAAAAATAAGTTCTGGGTTGTTTTTTTTTGGGGGGGTATCTCTTTCAGACTCTAGGTTTTAAGCTATGAAGAAGCAGTTTAAGTCTTTCCCTCTGTGATAACATAAAATTTACCATGTATGTATATTTTCTGTACCTAATTGTTTGCATGTTATCTCCCCCATTAGAATGTATGCTCCTAGATTGAGGCTGTGGGCTATTTTGGCCTTTCTTTGTAGCCCCAGAGCTTAGCACAATGCCTGGTACATAGCTATAACTTAATAAAGTCCTCTGTTTGGTGTTCAAAGCTCTTCATATAGCATTCTCTCCCATTTTTTCCGTCTTCTGTTATCTTATACTTCTCTACCTAGGCTTTGATCCAATAACATTGACTTCCTTGCTATTACACACACACACACACATGCACACACACACACACATGCACATATTCTACCTTCTGACTTTGCACATTTTTACTGGCTATCTCCAATTTCTGGAATTCTTTTTCTCTTCTCATCATCTCCTGACTTCCTTCAGTTCCATCTAAAATCCCACCTTCTACACAATACTTTTCCTTTTTCTTTTGGATTCTAGTACTATTCTTCCCTCTGTTGATTATTTCCAATTTATTTGGCCTTTTTTGTACATAGTCATGTGGATATCGTGTCCCTGATTCGACTGTGAGCTCCCTGAGAGCAGATACTTTCTGTTTCCTTTCTTGTTATCCCCAGCTCTTAGCACAATGCCTAGGACATAGTTGCTGTTAATTCTTCTTTCTCAAAGAGGACCAATGACATCAGGAGGGTAATGTCTTGCCTTGCAAGTGAATTGGATTTAAGTGAGGCAGGGATGGGCAAAGTCATCAGCCTCACCCTCTCCTTCAGAGTCACTAGGGTTCAGTGGTAAGACGTAGGTCAGCACAACTCGAAGTGGGAGACTTTGTCCTTTCTAAGCTAAGATCATTCCCAGGTCTTAGTTTGTCTGAGGCAACACCCATTCAGTAGTTAAGAACCGAGGCAAAATGTGACCTAGTTTGCCTTCACAGAAGAATCATCTGGGAGAGAAAGACCCTTAGAGTTTCTGGTCAGAACAGATTGCTATTTACCCTAGGATATAGTTAATACTTAATAAATAATAATAATAAATAATGATAATATATTTATAATAATAATAAATAAAACTTTTTACTTTTTTGACTGTTACTGACTTTGCTTAAGTGGAAGCTGTCCTTATGTTATCCATACCTAAACCATGGAGAAAATGAGAGTTGAAGAAAAATAATATGTTATTTTCTTATTTCATGTCCTGAGTGATCTCATTTGATAAAACCAGAGAGTGTGCAATGACAACCTAATGAGGACCAAGAATAGATTGTTAAGAAACATTATAAATTTGCAAGATAATTGAGAAGTAATGAGCCGGGTTCCTCTCATAGTACCTTCCCCCTGACACTAGTATGAAAGTATGGCCTGAATTTGGAGTGGAGGGACATCTTCATAACATGAAGGGTTAAGATTTACTTTCATTCTTCTACCCAAGTATGTGCAGGGAATGTCAAGTATCCTTGAACCACATAATATGGAAACAGAACCTGGACTAACATGTATTAGATGTGGAGTACACCTCTCTTCAAATGTAAAGGCAATCGGTAAGTGAGAAGAGCTTCACCCCCACCCCTAACCCCTGCCCATTTGAATAGGCTTCAGGTGGGGCTCCAGGTGGGGCCAATGAAGGGAAGTCTGATTAGATCTTTGATCCTAAGTAGGCCCCAAACCCCTAATTACTAGGTGCTAAGCCAATGTGGGTGCAAAGGCCCCAGGGCCCTAAGGGGAGTTGCTAAGATCAGAGTCAATGGTATGTGCCTAAGTTCTGGTCAATCAGATGACATTCTAGTTGATTGATAATGGCTAAGGATGGTATAAAAAGAGAGAATAGAGCTTAGAGAAGCAGACGTGATGGAAGCAGGAGAAGGAGAAGCAGGAGAAGGAGGAGCAGTGGAAGCAGAACCAGCAGAAGCTGGAGCAGTAGAAGCTGGAGGAGCAGAAGCTGAGGAGCAGAAGAAGTTGAAGCAGCAGGCACTGAAGAAGCCAAGAAGCTGAAGGAGCAGCAGAGGCTGGAGAAACTGGGCATTAGGAGGAGCAGAAACTGAGGACTTGGAACCTGTGAATGATCTTACAGGAGGGCCCTAGCATTGGGAAGAAACACAAGTATGGTTTGGCTTGCTGCCATAATATTTTTCTGTAACTTCCTGGTTACTATTGTGAGGTGGGCTTATTGGTTCTGGAAGGTTTTTGCCACATTATCGAGTTGGGGGCGCTGGTCCTTGGGTCTGGTATTTTGGAGCTTGAAGAAATGCTTTTATTCCTCTGCTTTCTACTTAGAAAATTCCTTATATCTTGTGATTCCAAACCATTCAGGCATACTCATGATCTTCTTTGAGGTCATGAATTTTACCGTAATGATACGTCAACTTAGTTTATCTGTATAGCTCCTGAAAAATCTCCTGTTCAGTCAATCAACATATATTTAATAATTACCTATCAGATGCTATAAAGGAAAAAGTAGAAACCCTGCTATCAAAGAGTTTATACTCTAATGGTGAAAACAATAGTACAGATATATGCTCTGGTTCTGGTTGTTGCCCTTCATTCTTAAAGAGGACCAAGATGGCACCACTATATTAAAACTGAATTACAATGCATCTGACTGTGGCTGATCAGACCAATATGAGCTCAGAATGCTCTCTCCCAGATCAGGCACAAATAATCCATGTGAACATTTGGGGTGGACTCTCTAAATTTGTACATCTTGCATCTCTTTTGAGCTACTTCAATTCTGCTTTGCTCACAGACCTTCTCTGATGATGGCATGCCATGCTGAGTGGTACTGTGCCACTGTCTCCCATGTCACATAATCAATTCCAAAGTTCTTAAGAGAGACACTGAGAGTGTCCTTGTATTACTTCTTCTGACTACCACGTAGTCACTTCCCTGGGTGAGCTCTCCAGAAAACAGTCTTTTAGGCAAGCATATGTTTGGTATTTGAACAACATGGCCAGCCCATTGCAGTTGTGCTCTCTGCAGTAGAATTTGAATGATTGGCACTTAAGTTTGAGAAAGGACCTCAGTGTCTGGTATCTTATCCTGCCAGGTGATCTTCAGAATCTTTCCACCTTTAGTATCCCCTTCATTCACCCAACTGTCGACTGTGCCTCTAAGAAGCTGTGGCATAAACAGTGGCCCTAGTCTGGTAAACTATATATAAACAGAATTAATACAAGATTGTTTTGGGATGAAGGATGTTAGCAGTTTTGGGTGGGTTGTTGGGTCAGGAAAGATTTCAAGTAGAATGTGGCACTTGAGATACTTGAAGGAAATCAGGGATTTCAAGATGTAAAGGTGAGAAGAAAGAATTTTAGGCATAGTGTATAGATAGCACAAAGAAGATGAATATGGGAGATGGGAAATGGAGTGTTTTATGTGAGGAACAGCAGTTAGGCTAGTATAGTTGTCCTATAAAATGTGTAGAGGAAGAATAATGTATAAGAAGATAGGAAAGGTAGGAAATGTTATAAAGTGATCTAAATGCCATAATGAGAAGTTTATATGTGATCCCAGTAGGGATAAGGAGACCCTGAAGTCTATTTGGTGTGTGCTGAGGGCAGAAGTTACATGGTCAGACCTTTACTTTAGAAAGTGGTGCATATGAGAAGGTTAGAGTGGACTGGAAAGAGACTTGAGGCAATGGGACCAAAAAGGAGTAAGAGGGCATGAGAGCCTAAACAAGGGCGTGGCTGTATAAATGAAGAATATAAATATATCTGAAACAATGTACAGAAATACATAGAAATGATTAAATAGGTAAGATGACTGAGAGTGAGGAATTGATGATGACACCATGGTGACAAACACAGGAGACTAGAAAGATGGTTTGTCCTTAATAGTAATTGAGAAGTTGGGGCAGCTAGGTGGTGTAGTGAATAGAACACTGGTTCTGGAGTCAGGAGGACCTGAGTTCAAATCCAATCTCAAATACTTGACACTTACTAGCTGTATGATCCTGGGCAAGTCACTTAACCCCTGTAGCCTCACCAGGGAAAAAAAACCAATAGTAATTGAAAAGTTAGAAGAGAGGGAGCTTTTTGAGTAATGACAATTCCTATTTTGATCATGTTGAATTTGAGATGACTACAAGATACCTCACATATAATATCCTGTAGGTACCTGTTAATGTGAAACTGAACCTCAAGAGAGAGGCAAGGTTTGAATGTATTGATCTAGGTATCATTTTCATAGATATGATAATTGAACCCACTGAAGCTAATGAGATCACAGTGAAGGAATAGAGATGAGGATGGGGAAGAAGAACCTATAAATTAGCCTTGGATTACACCAATAGTTAAGTGGGTGCGGCTGAGACATTGATCCAGCAAAGGAAACTGAGTAATGGTCAGACAGGCAGGAGTAGAACCAGGAGACATCAGTGACACAGACACCTAGAGGTAACAGATTATCTAGGTAGAGAGGCTGTTCAACAGTGTCAAATGCTACTGAGAGCTCCAAAAGAAAGCCCATCCAGTGTGATAATTAAGAGACTGTTGGTCATTTGGGAGAGAGCAGTTTCACGAGAGTGAGGAAGTTGGAAGCCAGATTTCAGAGGATGTAGAAGAGAGTGAGAGGGAGGAAGTGAGTCATGGAGTATAGATGGCTTTTTCAATGGCTCTGAAAGGGACCAATTATATATAGTTAGGAAGCAGGATGTTATCTAGATCTAGAGAGGGTGTTTTACAAATGCGGGGGCCTTAGGTACATGTGTAGGCAATGAGAAAAGAACCAGTAGGTACAGAGAAATTGAAGATTAGAGAGTGAAAGAGGGCATGAGAGTAGGACAATCTGTGTGTGTGTGTGTGTGTGTGTGTGATGTGATATTAAGGGTGTATGTAGAAAGGTTTGCCTTCGTTAGAAGTGCCATGTCTTTATCAGAGACTTAAGTAAATCAATTAGCTACTATTTATTAAGCACTTACTGTATACCAGACACTGCAGTAAGTATTAGAGATATGAAGAAAAAGTGAAAAGAGACCCTGCCATTGAAGACTTTATATTTTATGGGAGACACAGTCTGCCATGTATTAAAGACAGAAGCTGAATCCCATTCTTCACGGCTCTAAGGCCAGCTCTCTATCAGCTAAGAGATACAGTCTCCCGTACTCATATAGTATAAGATACACACAAAGTATATATATTTAATACGCCTCCACCTTGCTGTATAAAAAGAATCTAATATATACTCACTCGGTAGATACCACATGTATCAATTATATTTGTAAGGTAGATAGAGCATAAGCTTAAAGGGGAAAGCATTAGCAGTTTGGGAGTATAAGAAAAAGATCTCCTGAAGAAGATATCACTTAACTGAGTCTCAAAAGAGTAGTTCTAAGAGGCAGAGGTCAGGAAGGAGAAAATTCCAGGCATGAATGCCAGATACTGAAAATGAATTGGAGTAATTGGAGCTATGTATATTAAGAACGTTGGAGCTTAGGAAGAAATAGTAGGAGATGATGTCAGAGGTTTGTCAGATGAGAAGGAGGGGCTATAAAATAAGGAGAAAATGGGAAGAGATCTCACAGTAAATGGCTTTGATTTTCATAGTGAAGTATGAGGCAAGGCTCAGCTGAGATGGTGGGAGAAGGAAGTACCATGGAAGACTTGAGGAAGAAAAGAAATTTGTGAAAGTTGTTAGATAGAAAGTTGTGATAAGCAGGGTAGAAAATCAGAGAGCAATCTGAATACTGATCAACCAACCCCAAACTTCCCTTATGACAATAACAATCTGTCGGTCAATACCTATGTGAGAGTCCAGAATAGTACTGCTTTGCACCATCTGATAGTTCATAGATCATAAGACTAGATTTAGATTTGGAAGACAACTTAGAAGTCATTGAATTAAATTCTCTTATTTTACACACGAAGTAACTGAGGGTTAATGAGTTACGCAGGGTTGCTCATCTAGAGTTTGATGTGGGATTTGAACCTAGGTATTCCTTACGTTGAGGCAGATAGGTGCCACAGTGACTCCAGGTCTGGAGTCAGGAAGCCTCATCTTGAGTTAAAACCTGACCACAGACACTTAATAGCTGTATGATTCTGGGCAAGTCACTTCACCCTGTTTGACTTAATTTCCTCGTCTATAAAATGAGCCAGAGAGGGAAGTGGCAAACTACTCCAGTATCTTTACCAAGAAAATCCCAAATGGGGTCACGAAGTCAGACATGACAGAAATGACTGAATACCAACACCACCACCAACAACCTCCTTACTTTGTGTCCAACACTCCAAGCTGTACTGTCTCTCCTTCTTTCCACCTGGCAGCATGCCTAAGCAGACTTGCTTCCAAACCAAAGTTGGATTTGAAGTAACATTTTTACTTAAAATGTCAATGTGGAGAAAAATTCAAAGCTAACTGCTGACTATGAAGTCATTGGTTTTGTTCATAGATCCTCATGTTCCTGATTTAGTAGGACAGCTCCCAAGATCACTTAAGATCTCATTTAAAAAGTATTCTGATTTTCACAAGCTAAAACATAACACAGATGTCAACTTCATACTATCCCCTGCACTTCAGAATGAGGTCTAACCCATTGCACCTATTGAATAAATTGTCAAAGATTCCTTTCCCTTTCTTCTGTCTCTGAAACCTATTGGATAACTAACCTAAAGTTTTCTCTTGCTTTCCCCTGTTTCCTCCCCCTGCCCTTAATACACACATATGTGTACACACACACGTGCTCTCTCTCTTGCGTGCGCGCTCACACACACACACACACACACACACACATACAGAGTAGAGAAGTCATTCAAATTAATTCCATGGATCTGTTTTACCACTAATTACTCTTTATGAAAGGAGGATACATATATTTGTTATAACTTCAGTGGATATTGGGTCAAGGTATCCTCTTCATCATGTAATATATTATTTGTTAAATTTGTCTTTTCTAGATACTGTAATTCAGATATTGCACTTAATAATGTAAAATGGATTAACAAAATCAATACTTAGGGAATTTAAAAAGGAGCCTTTCTAGCATAGTAATTCCTTCTACTAGAGCCTTGTGATTGGGTTTTCCTAATGCATCATCTAACTCTAGGGCAATATATTAAATGGTTCTGTGGTTTTCTGCTTTCAGAAAGGAAAAAAAAAGAAATAAACCTAATCTTTGGTATAGATTTTTTTATACCAGATCTGTGATTTTATTGAATTAGGAACTCCCATTGTGAAAAATCTTTTCACTAGTGCAGATCAACAACTCAGACATACCGTTTAGCCTTAGAGACTTGTTTGGGCTCCTTAAGATTGAGAGTTGCCTATTTTCCCATGGCTAGAATGGGCCAGAGACAGGGCTTGAATCCCGGCCTTCTTGACCTGACATTCTATGCACTATGTCATACTACATCTCCATATGTAATGAAGTCATATTGAAAATTTTCACCTTATTTTGAACATTTTAAACAAATAGTGTAGTGACTTGCAAAGAAGAGAAATTAAATGTTTGTTGAATAGCATTGACACGTATATTGTATGCCGATTATTGCAAAATGACTTCCTGATATTAAGAGTCTTTTCCATTTTTGATGAAAATACTTAACATTCTCTGAAAGCATTTTTAAATGATAATGCAGTAAATTCTCACTAATTATCACTAATTGATGAAGGCTTGATGTGCAGTAGTGAAGCACAGTTTTGCTTATATATATATATATACATATACATATACCTACTTACCTATATATACATATTTATATATTTTTATTTATGTTCCTCAACATATAGTAGAACTTGCTAAGTGTTGGCAAGTATGGATATTATCAGCTGTTTTAATTATCTGTAATGATGACATTGTTTATATTCAAATCAAATTATTATTTCAAATTATATTGAAATCTGCTGCTACAATGTTTAAAATGATGAAATGGATTAATATCCCTTTTACTCTTATTTACACTTTGTTAATATTCCTATTAAATCATTTTTATGGATATTAAAAAGAAAAAAAAAGGATCTTCTTTGTTTTAATAGGTCTACTTTAGTGAGATTCTCTGACACTGCCACTACTCTAATGCAGGTTCCCATCATCTGATACCTTGACTGTTGCAATAGCCTACTGCTGAGTCAGTCTGCTTTCAAGTCTCTCCCCACTCCAATCCATTCTCCATTCACTCACTAAAGTGATTTTCTTAAAATGCACCTCCAATCATGTGACCTCCTTACTCATTAAATTCCAGTAGCTTCCTTTTGCCTCTAGGAGCAAATACAATATACTCTATTTGGCATTCAAAGACAAACCTAGCCCCCTCCTTTCAGCCTTCTTATACCTCCCTTCCCAACACATACTCTTTAATCCAGTAACATTGGTATCCTGACTGTTTCACAATAAGACACTCCATCTCTTGCCTCTGGGCATTTTTGCTGGCTCTCCCTCATTTCCAGACTGCTTTCCCTCTTTCATTATGATTATTGACCTCCCTGGCTTAAAGTCCAGCTAAAATCCCATCTGCTACAGGAAGCCTTCTCCAAAGCCCCTTAACTCCAGTGTGTCTTTCGTATTTTAATTATTTCTTATTTATCCAGTATATAGCTTACTTTGTATATATTTATTTGACTATCATCTCCATTTTATTGTAAGCTCTGTGAGAGCAAGGACTGTCCTTTGCCTTTTACTGTATTGAGGGGATGCCCTAAGTTAGGGAATGGCTGAACAAGTTGTGGTATGTGAATGTAATGGGATACTATTACTCCATAAGAAATGCTGAGCAGGTGGATTTCAGGAAAAAAAAAAAAACTTGGAAAGGCTTACATGAACTGATGCTGAGTGAAGTGAACAGAACCAGAAGAACATGTTTAGTACTTAGTACAGTGCCTGGAACATAATAGGCTCAATAAATGCTAATCGATTGATTGAATTTATAGATATGTTTTAATTGGTACCAGGAAAACATGACTTTTTTTAAAAAATGTAAATTGTATTTTATTTTTTCCAACTACATGGAACGATAATTTTCCATATTCATTTTTTATGTTTATGAGTTCCAAATTTTTCTCCATCTCTTTCTCCTTCCTGCTCCTCTTCAAGATGGCAAGCAATCTGATATAAGTTATACATGTGTAATCATGTTACACATATTTCCACATTAGCCATGTTGTGAAAGAAGAAACAGAACAAAAAGGAAAAACCATAAAAAAGTGAAAAGAGTATGCTTCAATTGGCATTCAGACTCTATAGTTCTTTCTCAGGATGTGGATAGCATTTTCCATCATGAATCTTTTGGAATTGTCTTGGATCACTGTACTGCTGAGAAGAGCCAAGTCTATCATATTTAATTATCGTACAATATTGTTGTTGCTACGTACGATGTTCTCCTGGTTCTGCTCACTTCACTCAGCATCAGTTCATGCAAGTCTTTCCAAGTTTTTCTGAAATCTGCCTGCTCGTCATTTCTTATAGAACAATAGTATCCCATTACATTCAAATACCACAATTGTAGTGCCAATGCGATACTCACAGTGTCTACAGAGGCCATGAATATTCTGGCATAGTTCTGAATTGCAAAATAAACCAAACTCTCTTCATTGAAGGCAGAATTGAAATTTTATTCAAATACCAGAAAGCCAAATCCCAACATCAGAAAGACAAATCCATCATAGCAAAGAAATCTATATACATTAGCAATGTGAGGGGCACCAACATCCCCACGCCTTCCCTTATTTAGGGCCTTCCCACAACAAGGGCAAAATTACTCCCTGTCTCACTCATGCTAACTGCTGCTGCTGCTTCTCCCTCTCCCTCCCAGCTCTGACTGCTCTGTCTCACTTCCTCTCAGCTCTGCTTCACCCCTTCCTGCTCTACGGGGTCAGCAAGCTCCTCTCACTACAGGCTCATGTAACGTAGACCTCTATGTGATGCAGACAGGTCACATGGGCCTATTAATGGATAGGAAAGATCTTCAAATTGTATTAACATTAAATTAACAATACATTAACAATACAACATCTTCTTCAGGCATTCCACAATTGATGGGCATTCCCTCAATTTCCAATTCTTTGCCACCACAAAAAGATCTGTACATGTAGGTCCTTTTCTCTTTTTTATGGTCTCTTTGGGATACAGACCAAGGAGTGGTATTGCTGGATCAGGGGGCATGCACAGGAAAATATGACTTTAGAAAAAAAAACAGTGCTAGGGCAATTTTAGGGAGAGTGTCATTGATTTTTATTTATTAACTATAAAAGAAATAAACTCTTGAGCACAACAGTAAGAGAGCATATCAATAACCCTTGAGTTTTGGGAACGCTATTTTAAATTTATTACAATATCCACAGAATGAGACTACATGTGGAAATAAAGATTGGGATTTAGAAATACTAGAATTAAGGAAATGAGGAGTTTGCTACTTATCATTAACCTTGAGACTTTGATAAAGTCATTTGCCATCTCTTGGCCTCTGTTTTCCCTACCATGAACATAAGTTTAAATATTGCTCTTGAAATTCAGACATAATCTGCTATGTCTTTAAAATTAGGTGGTTGCATTTGACAATCACTGGAAGAATTTCCATTTTCAAGATTCTACAGCTATATCTAGAGTTTGGGAAACCCTTTAGGTTGTTGAGCATCTTGTTTCCGGCATGTGTTTGCTTTTCAGCCTGAGCAGTTTGTTTGCCTTTAGAAAGTTACAGTTTCTTTATTCAGCTGGAAGAAATTTTGGAGCAATGTTTTCTCCTCACATTCACTTGCCTTTTGCTTTGTTACATTTAATTATATCTTCCCTTAAGGCAGATGGAAGGGGAAAGAAACAAGCAAACATGTTCCACTTCAGAACTTGCTCTGCCCCCAAAAGGTATAATTGTAACTTAATAAACAGAACCACATTGTGATTTAATTAACAAGTCACAGTAATAAACAAAACAGTAAATCTGTGATTTATTTTAATATAATGGAAATGGTTGGTCTCTTTTAGATGGGAATTCAAAGTGATGGGAAATCAAATTTAGTTCTGCAGTCATCCTAGCACAGCATAGCATCTCCAGAATATAAAGTACTGATACACTCACACAGTGTACTCTGAAAATAAGAGAATCTCTACAGAATAGACACCCTTCTGATAGGCGTCCTGATTCCTGAGATGCTTTTCTATTTAGCTATCATTCCCAGAAGCTAAGCTGAGGAGCAAATTCTATGCCTCGAAAAATGTTTTTAGACTATCTTAATGTAAGACAAAGATTTCTAAGCCTATAATTGGGGATTCACTTAATCCAAAAATCTCTATAAAACAAAATTCCAATAGAACCAAATACCCAAGTTTGCAATATGACCTAATAATATCTAAATTATTACCCTAAGAATGTATATAGAAAAATTGTAGTCCTCTCATTACAGGTGTCTTAATTAAGAGGTTCTGGGAAACAAGGCTACAAAATATGAGTGGGACATAGAATCTTAGAAATGTAGAGCTGAAAGGTCTTCCAACCCCTGAATCATACAGTAATGAAAGCTATGACTCGGAGATATTAAGAAAAATTCTTTAGGCAAAATAATCATCATATAGTAGAGTAAAAATTACAACCCAGTTTTTCTAATTGCCATTTGGTATTAAATCTAACATTTCAATTCATCAGATATGTTGTGAACATTTTTGATGTGTAAAACACTGGGGATACCAAGGTGTAAAAATTAAAGAGTCCCTGTCCTTCAAGTTTATTATCTAATGAGTGCAAATAAGATAAATATCATACAAAGTAGAATGTGATAGAAGCAAAGGATATTCAAGTTTGCTGCTATGAAAAGTTTGCAGAGTGAAATATGACTTTCACTTAGAGTGAGAACGAACAGGAAATGTTTTGTGATGAATTAGACTTGGAAGGAGGGAACTGTAACAGCTCTAGGTGAAATAGAAAAACTCATTTTGAGCATTAGCATTAGGAAAATAAAACGTGTGATTATCATGGACTCTGGAAATTTTAATTGTAGTTCAAAAAGCAACCTTCACATCTACATTATGTGGAAAGGCCTTTTGGCTTAACAGTAGATTTATTCAACCTCCTTTTCGTGCATAAGATCAGATTTAGTTGAAATTCCATGACAGACAATTACTAGCTGTGTGAGCTTAACCTCCCTGTCTCTCATGTACAGATGAGTTTTATTTTAAAATTAAAATAACTTATTGTCCTTTAAAAGCTATTTATTGATACCATTCATGAATAAAGCACTATTAGTTACTAAATGGATAAAAGAAAGAATAAGACATGACTGTTGCCTTCATGGAGCTTACAGTCTAAGGCAGGATACGAAGGTGGAATAAGCGTTAGAAGGGGCTACCTATGAAGTGTTGCTTCAGAGGAGGGAGAGATGAATAGATTATTAGCTGCTTGAGGGCAAGGACTGTCCTTTGACTCTTTTTGTACCTCCAGGGCTCAGCAATACCTGGTACATAGTAAGTACTTAAGAAATTGTTATTAATCAGTCGGTTAATGATCATGATCCTTCAGTTGATAGTTATCAGTGCACACACACACACACTCACACACACACACACACACACACTCACACACACACACACACAAAATACATGTACATACAGTTACTGCAGTCTGCTCATCTTTGAAGGCCCCATGTACCCAATTAGAATTTATATATGAGAGTAAGGCCAAACAAGATAATCAGCCTTTTCCCCAAATGGATACCATGAAGTTTGCGATTTGATTTGAATTTGCTATGGTATTATCTACCCACTCCATGAGATGCACAAATTTAGAGACATCTCTACTCCAAATGTTCATATGGACAATTTGTGCCTGACCAATGGTAGAGCCTTTTGAGCTCATATTGGTCTGATTAGACCAATGTACCTTTCAGTAAAATGTATCTGATCAGACACATTACACCTTTATTCCAACATGATGTTGTTATGTTGGTCTTCCTTGGGAACCAAGGACAGCAACTAACCTACACATTCACCTAGCCTGAGAAAGTAAGCAATATCAACACTGAAGATGTTTTGATAGAGGATTGAGAGTTGTGGGCATTATTCTGACATAGAAGATTAACTTTGCCTATTTCCCAACTTCACCTAGGTAGGGCTTGATGTATCTGTTGCAATGGCCTTGTTTTACTCTGTAGCAAATGGGTTCCCTTGACAACGAATGACCTTGGCTTCTACAGTGCAGGAAACCAAAACATCTTGAGACTAAACTGGTTTCACCTTTCCTATCATATCAATATCCCACAGTCCTATGCAACAGTGCTGCATGAGAAAAGAAACAAGGGACATGAACACATGAGCACGCACACACACACACACACACACACACACACAAATACTGACAATTCTGATTCTTTCTAGCTGGTGAGGATGTTAACAAAAGCTGCTACCAGATAGTATGTAGTAGAGCCCTGGAGAGGAGGACTGGAGGAAGTTGTATTGTTTCTTTTCCCTTCTCTCTTTAATACCCAGGGAATGAGTACTTCTCCTGAGATCTTTGCCCTATGCAAAGAGCCAGCCTTTGGAACAGTATATTTATTGCAGATTTTTTCTTTTTCTGTGTCCCCAAGACTCTTTGTTTACTGGCCACACCTAGGATGGACAGCTGGTCTCTCAAATTCTATCTTCTATAAGAAGTAGGAAAAGGAAAGCAGAGAGGAGAGGTGCATGAAAGTCATCCAGCTGGTTCATAAACAGTCATTAAGCACCTACTAAATGGCTAGGTCTGTGCTTCATACATTAAAGGGGTGGAGGACGGGGAAGAAGCAGTGTAACACATGGTCTTTGACATTCAGAACTTTAGAAGAATTGGAAATATTGGTAAAATGCGAAAAAAGAAATATTTGAAATAAAATTCCGAATATTTCTATTTTCATTTGGGCATCCATGTTCAAAGCTAAGCCTAAATGAATATTTAAGGGATATTTCTAATGACAATTGTGCTACCATTATGCCCCTTGGGGTCATGTCAACTTTTTTGAGTCTATCCTTGTGATTCTATCACTTTTCAGGAGTATGAGAGAACTCCATGTGAAGTGTCTCTGTCTCTGTCTTTGTTTCTCTTTCTCTCTCTCTGTCTGTCTCCCTCTGCCTCCTCTGTGTGCATGCGTGCCTGCTCCTCCTTTTTCCTTTTTGTCACTGGTATGGAGAGACTCTTTGTGTGGCTATTTCTCTACTCATGTATCCCTGAAACTCCTCTGTAACTTATTTGTAAAGTCACTAGGGTGATATGAAATACAAATGGCTTGTGAAGACTCAACTATTATGTTTCAGAGGCAAGACTTGAACCCAGACCTTCATATCTCTAAGGCCACTACTCTCTATACTAAAACATTCTGCTTCTCAAATATTATTGAAAAAATGGACCAGACCAGTGACCTCATCAGTCTAGGGAACTCTTAGGGATGTGATAAGGAGCCACATAACTTCCTCTACCAACTTAGAAAAGCACTTTATTGGTAATATGTCACCTTAGACAGTAGCCTGGGTATAATGAGACATTTTGGGATTTGCTTGGGGTCACAAAACCACTATGTGTTAGAAGCAGGACTATAACCTGGGTCTGAATCTGAAGGTAGATCTCTACCATTTCACATGGACTTTTAAGTGTCACCTACAGTTGGATAATAATAATGTGAAAAGATAGGGAAACAGAGACTTCTATTGGTGTCCTTAAATTTGCCTCTTGACATTTAATTACATAACAGGCATTATTTTCCTTCTTAAGTTCTACATATTCCCAGACCCTCTTTAATGCTGTTTTTTCTTAACATCTACGGAAACAATTCTACATTTGATCTATTCAAAGCGGTACAACTTTGACCTTCACAATGCTGATGTCTTGTTTTGTGAAGGCACAGGCACAGTTTATGCTATAGACAAAAAAGATAGAGAGAAGTAATTTCAGATCTTATTAATTCATAATTTCTGCTGTGCTACAAGATTCTTTGCATTATCCTTGAACTGATTTTTTTTTAGTTTTTAAAGTGAGAATTGTGAACATACAATGCATTTTTCAAGCATGGAGTTCTGTCTCTGAATTAGCAGTGGGCCATGAAATGAAGTGTTGAAAAGTGTCAGTCAAAGCCTAGAGGTAGATATACACCATTTGAAGAGTCCCTGTGAATCAAGGTCAGATTGGAGAGAGAAAAGCCCCACAACTATTATTCACTTAATTGTTTTGTTAGCAAATAGATAGATTCTTCAAGTTTGGCTTTCTGGGTCACAAAGAAAGACAATGGAAGTTTACATCTTGACTGTAAGTTGCCTTGTATATTTCATATTTTTAAATCATTTTTAATGAACACTCAGCAAGACACTCAGATATTTGTCATTCTATATAACAAACAAGGAGAATTTTGGTGGTCTGGAACCATTAAACCTATGCCATTGATCCTGTCTTGATTAAATTAGATGATAACCTGTTTGTGGTATAGAGTATATGGGGTTCGAATATTATTTATTAACTTTTAACACCCTGAAATAGCAGTGACATGAGAATCTATTTTAATTTCTGCATATTGGTTTTAGGACTATAATCAACAAATAACTGCTTTTGAAATTATTTGTATTGAACCAAGCAAAAGAAGGTGAAGAATGTCCTGTTAATAGAATTTAATAGGATTTTTCTTTACCCCTTAGCCTTCCTGCCCATCATAGAAGAGTCTATATTTACCCATGAATATATCTATTTTCTACTTTGTAAGCTATTATAGAAGTGCCTTTTGAGTTTCTTCTTGGTCTATTCTAATTGAGAGTTGGCAATTACCCTAGGTAACCTCTAATACTTACAAAATGTTGGTGTTTACTACTAGTGGTAATGTGCTAGCAAGCCAGCTAAAATGATAATATAATTGGAGGGCATGAAAAGGTAATCAAGAAAAAAAAAACAAGAAAAAGAAATTGCAAGGGGCTTACTAAAGTTGAACTGTTTTGTTTACATTCCTACATGGAAAGATGATGTGTATGATTCATGAGACCTCAATATGTGGGTAGCTAAAGGGAATATGCATGTGTGTATACGTATGTGTATATATTTATGTATGTGTATGTATATATGTTTATGTGTGTATGTATATATATACATATATACGTGTGTGTGTGTGTGTATATATACATATATATATAC
>CM053627.1:130309776-130356724 GCA_028646595.1 Phalanger gymnotis
GCCATCTGTGAAGAACTAGAACACCGCATGGGCAACTAAGTCAGGAAGTCAGGCATGGCATGGAAAAGTAATGACTCAATTTCTGAAAATGGGGCAAAAGGTGAGGGCTTGGCCTCAGGGGAAAGAACAAATAGTGGAACGTGGGTACAATATCAAAACATGACTAGCAATAAGGTAACTTGATCCATAGTTTATCAGCTATTCAAGCAGGAATCTTTACATCTCCCCAACACAGGGATCAAACTGGTCCCAGAGCTGGGAGTACAGCTGAGCCTGGGGTTAAGTGTGCCCAGCTGTGAAGATTGGACGGAGGCAGGGACAGGAAGCTAGGCAGGTCATTATAGATGGCACATGATCCAGTGAGCTCATCTGATCCCAACCTCAATTCTCTTGAAAAGATTATAATATCAGATTAGACAAGGAATCTTAAGGGGAATAATGGGGGTGGGGGAAGGAGATAACTGAGAAGGTAGAGGGTCTGAAGGTACCAAATCTCAAACTATACTACAAGGTAGTAATCATTAAAATGATTTAGTACTAGTTTAAAAAATAGCCTTTTTAAACTTTATTCCACTACAAGCACTCTACAGTTTAGCAACACTGGGCTTCTTTGGTTCATCAAACAAAATATTCCGTTTCTTGATTCCATGACTTTTCACTGACTGTTCCCCAGACCTGGACTGCTCTTGCTTCTCACATCTACCTTCTAGCTCCCCTGGCTTCCTTCAGGAGTCAGCTCAAATCTGATCTTCTGCAAGGGGCCTTTCTGCAACCTTCCTACTGTTCATGACTTCCCTTTGAAGTTACCTCCCAGTTTATGCTTATGTATCTTCTATGTACATAGATGTTTGCATGCTGTCTCTCCTATTAGATTTTGATCTCCTTTAGAGCAGAGACCACTTCTGTCCTACGTTGTCTTCCCCAGTGAAGCTCACATACTAAATGTTTAATAAATGCTTGCTGACTTATCATTCAGGTTATTTAGTGGAATAGATTAGGTATATTACAAATCAAATGAACCTAGTAGACCTAAGGTGCTATAAACTGGAGTTTCTAGGGGTTTCCAAAGTTTTCCTGTTTAACAAAGCCTGCTAGGAAAACTAGAAAGCAGTCTAGCAGAAATTAGTTTTAGGCTAGTACCTCACAACATATACCAAGTGAGTTCCAAATGGATACATGATCTAAATATAAAAGGTCACAACATAAACAAATTAGAGGAGCAAGAAAGATAGTACTTTTTGGATGTGGGGATGGAGAGGAATTCATGAACAAAGAAAATATAGAAAAGATCATAGAAGATAAAATAAATAATTTTGAACACATGACTTTTTATAATTTATTATTTGTTCATTTTTAACATTCTTTACTTTTTAAGTTTTGAGTTCCAGATTCTCTCCTTCCATCACACTCCTTTCCCACCCACTGAGAAGGCAAATAATGTGATGTAAATTATGTATGTGAAATCATATGATAAATACTTCCATGTTAGCCATATTGGGGGAAAAAAGAACAAATAAGTGAACATTGTACTTGGATTTGAACTCTGAGTTCATCAGTTCTTTCTCTGGAGGTGGATAGCATTTTTCATCTTGAGTCCTTGGGAAATGTCTTAGGTAATTGATTTGATTAGAGTAGCCAAATCTTTCACAGTTGATCATCATTACAACATTGCTGTTATTGTGCACAATGGTCTCCTGGTTCTTCTCACTTCATTTTGAATCAGTTCATATAGATCTTGTCATGGTTTCTTTTGTTTTGGTTGTTTTGCTGTTGTTTTGCTTTGTTTTGTTCTCTGGAACCACCCTTTTGTCATTTCTTATGGCACAATAGGGCTCCATTACAATCATATGCCACAACTTGTTCTGCCGTTCCCCAACTGATGAGCAACCCCTCAATTTCCAGTTTTTGTGTGTGGGGGAGGGAGGGTTGTCACTATAAAAAGAGCTGTTTTCAATTTTTTAGTACATATAGGTACTTTTCCTTTTCCTTTACTCTCTTTTGGTACAAACCTTTTAGTGGTATTTCTGTATCAAGGGGTATGCACACTTTTATAGCCCTTTGGGCATAGTTCCAGATTGTTCTCCAGAATGGTAGGACTAGTTCACTACTTCACCAACATTGAATTAGTGTACCTGTTTTTCCACACCTACTTCATCATTTGTCATTTTCCTTTATTGTCGTATTAGCCAATCTGATCAGTGTGTGGTAGTACTTCAGAGTTGCACTTCTCTAATTATTAGTGATTTAGAGCATTTTTCACATGACTTTTGATAGCTTTGATTCCTTCCTCTGAAAACTGTATGTTCATATCTTTTGACCATTTATCAGTTGGGGAATGGCTCTTATTTTTATAAATTTAGTCCAGTTCCTTACATATAGGAGAAATGAGACCTTTATCAGAGAGACTTGCTGTAACCCCTCCCCAAACTTTCTGCTTTTCTTCTAATTTTGGCTACATTGGTTTTGTTCATGTAAAAAGTTTCATTTGATGTAAGCAAAATTATCCATTTTACCTCCCATTAATCTCTCTGTCTTGCCTGGTCATAAGCTCTTCCCTTATCCATAGATATAATAGATGATTTTTCCATGTGTTCCCCTCATTTGCTTATAATGCCACCTTTTATGTCTAAATCTCACACCAACTCCCCAATAACTGTCTTGTCATGATGAGAGGGCTTGCATAGCTCAATGAAACTATATAGGATTATTCAAGATGGATAGGTCATAATGGAGTGTTCTGACAAAAGGTGATCCACTAGAAAAGGAAAGGGCAAGTTATTCCAGTGTCTTTGCCCAGAAAACCCCATGAATGTACCGGTACGAAAATAATAAAAGAGATGACAGCAGAAGATGAGCCCCTCAAGTGAGAAGATATCCAATACACTACCGAAGAAGAGCAGAGGATGACTATAAGGAGCTCCAGTCCTTAATGAAGCAGCTCGGCCAAACCAAAAGAATACTCAGCTGCACTTGTGCCTGGTCATGAAAAGAAAATCTGATGCTAAAAAGATCAATATCACATAGGAACCTGGAGTGGAAGATCTATGAACCAAGGTAAACTGGAGGTAGACAAACAGGAGATATAAATGTTAGACATAAATATCTTGAGTATCAGTGAACTTAAATGAATGAGAATAGGTGAGTTTAATTCAAAGGATAACTATACATATTAGTGTGAGCAAGAATCCCTTAGAAGAAATTAATTGGTCCTTAGAGCCAATAAAAAGGTGAGAAAAGCAGTACTGGGGTATAATCTCAAAAATGACCAAATTCAGATATCCATTCAAATCCAAGGGACACCATTCAATATCTTAGTATACATGTCTATCTCAATCAGTTCTATGAAGACCTACAACATCTTCTAGAAATAACACCAAAAATATCATATTCATCATTGGGGATTGTAATGCTAAAGTAGGAAATCAAAAGATAGCTGGACTAACAGGCAATTTTGTCCTTGGGGTACAAAATGAAGCAGAGCAGAGACTAAAAGAATTTTATCAAAATAACTTGCCGCCATAAACATTCTTTTTCAAAACCCAAAAGATGACTCTACATATGAACATCACCAGATGGTCAATATAGAAATTAGATTGCTTACATTCTTTGCAAAGATGGAGAAGCTCTATGCAGTCAGTTAAAACAAGATGTGGAGGTGACTGTGGTTCAGATCATAAGCTTCTTATTGCAAAATTCATATTTAAATTGAAGAACATAGGGAAAACCATCAAACCACTTAGGTATTACTTAAATGACATCCTTTATGAATATGAAGTGGAGTCAATGAATAGACTTAAGGGGTAAAATCTAATAGAGTACCTGAAGAACTATGGACAGAGGCTCACAATATTGTACAGGAGGCAGCAACTAAAAACGTTCCTGAGACAAAAAAGAGCAAGAAAGAAAAATGGCTGTCTGATAGGGCTTTAGACGTGGCTGAGGAAGAAAGGAAAGGGAAAGGAAATAGGGAAAGATACGCCCAAATGATTGCAGAATTCGAGAGAATAACAAAGAGAGATAAGGTTTTCTTAAATGAGCAATGCAAAGAAATAGGAGAAAACAATAGAATGAGAAAGACAAAGAGATATCTTCAAGAAAATTAGAGATATCAAAGGAAAGTTTCATGCAAAAAAGTGCATGATAAAAAACAAAAATGTTAGGGATTTAACAGAAGTAGAAGATATTAAGAAGAACAAATATACAAAATGTATGAATTCACAAAAAAATTATACAATAAGATCTTAACATCACTGACAACAATGATAGTGTGGTTATGGATCTAGACCTGGACATTCTGGAGAATGAAGCCTTAGAAAACATTGCTAACAAAAGGCTGGCGGTGGTGATGGAATTCCAGCCGAGCTTTATTTAAAACCCTAAAAGGTGATTTTGTTAAAATGCTGTACTCAATATGCCAACAAATTTGGAAAACTCAACTGTGTCCACTGAATTAGAAAAGCTCAGTTTATGTCTCAATATTAAAGAAGGGCAATGCCAAGGAATTTTCAAATTACCAAAAAAAGTGCTCATTTCCCATGCCAGGAATGTTATGCTTAATATTCTGCAAAGTAGGCTTCAGCAATATGTGGACTGAGAATCACTACAAGAGTAGGAAGTAGAGACTAAATTGCCAACATTTGCTGGATTATGGAGAAAGCAAAGGACTTTCAGAAAAATATCTACTTCTGCTTCATTGACTACCCTGAAGCCTTTGACTGTGTGGATCGCACCAAAATATGGCAAGTCCTCAAAGGGATAGAAATACAGGATCATCCTTGTCTCCCAAGGAACCTGTACATGGGCCAAAAAACAACAGTTAGACCTGAACATTGCACAACTGATTAGTTTAAAATTGGAAAAGCAGCATGACAAGGCTGTATATTGTCACCTTCTTTATTTCACTTATGTATACAATATAGCATGCAAAATGCCAGGCTGGATGAATCAAAAGTTGGAATTAAGGTTGCCAGGAGAAATATCAACAATTTCAGATGTGCAGACAATGCCACTCTGATGGCAGAAAGTAAAAAAAAAAGAATTAACAACTCTCTTGATGGGGGTGAAAGAGGAGAATGTAAAAGCTGGCTTGAAGCATTAACATCAAAAAACTCATATCTTAGCAACTGGTCCCATCACTTCCTGACAAATAGAGAGAAAGGAAATAGAAGCAGTGTCAGATTTTATATCTTGGTCTCAAAGATCATTGCAGACAGGAACTGTAGCCATGAAATTAAAAGACACTTGCTCCTTGGAAGGAAAAATATGGCAAATCTGGACCATGGAAATGTTGCCTTGCCAGCAAAGGTCTGTATAGTCAAAGCTTTATTTTTTTCCAGTAGCAATGTATGGCTATGAGAGTTGGACTGTTAGGAAAACTGAGAACCACGGAAGAGATGTTTTCAAACTGTGGTGCTGGAGGGGACTTTTAAGAGTCCTTTGGACAGCAAGGAAATCCGGTCATCAATCCTTAAAGAAATTAATTGAGACTATTCACTGGAAAGTCAAATACTGAAGCTGAAGCTCAAATGCTTTGGTCATGTAATGAGAAGATGGGACTCATTGGAAAAGACCCTGATGTTGGGAAATATTGAAAGAAAAAGAAAAAAAGGATAGTATAGCATGAAATGGATAGATGGTATCATGGAGACACTTACCAGGAACTTCAGCATACTTTGAGAGTTACTGGAAGATAGAAGGGCTGAGTATGCCATGGTCCATGGAGTCATGAAGTCAGATACAACTTAATGACTCAACAACAGTAACAATATTTTATATATATATATATGTATACATATATATATAAATTGCATAGCCATTTTGATATAAATAAATAAAATATTTTTATAATATTTATTTATATTATTTATTATATATTATATATATATTATTTATATAAAAATATAAATAAAACAAATAAAAAACAATATTATATGTATATATATATATATAAATTGTGTAGCCATTTTGATCTTTTCTTGGTATGTGGTGTGAGATATTGGTCTATGCCCGGTTTCTGCCAGAATGATTTCCAGTTTTCCCAGGAGATTTTATTAAATAGTAAGTTCTTGACCCAATAGGTTGGATATTCAGGTTGATCAAACACTACATTACTGTGGCTATTTACTTCTCTATATTGTGTACCTAATCTAGTCCATTGTTCAACCATTCGTTTTCTTGTCCAGTGCCAAATAATGGCATTTTTTCATATTTTATCCCTGAACTCAAAACACCCATTTAGGTCAAAGTTTTTAACAAAAAATTTTCCCATCCTTGTTACATACTTATCAATTCAATCCTATAGCATTCATCAAATATGTACTTTTTGAAAGTAAATATTCTGGGTTCTGAGGATGCAAAACCAAAAATGAATCAGTTCCTGATATCAAGAAATTTACATTCTACTTGATGGGGAAATGTCGTATTCACAGAAAAGTAAATGCAATGTACATACGTGTATATATATAAATGTGTATGTATGTGTGTATATGTGTGCAAACATGCATTATACACACACATTACATATGTGTATATAACCATTATAAAGCAATTTAAAGAGAGATCAAAAGAGGCTCACATAAGACTTTTCCAGCTAATTTCTTTTTCCATCAGCTACTCTACTTTGTCTGACTCCAAAGGCATCATGCCTGCCTGAGGATAAGCTCCTTATCTGACATCTCATAATTATGGAGACTAATTCAGCTTTGACACCCAGCACCTCTCCAGCATCCTCAGTTTCATCTCTCCTCCAATTGGAAGCCTGGAAAGGAGCAATGAACTCCTCCAAAAGGCCTCCCTTTATAGAGGACTCAGATTTTCCAATTAACGTCATATAGTACCAATATTATTATTTAATGAAGGAAAAATCAGCTTAATGAGAGGTAGATTACTATGTTTGAAATAATAAAATATGCAAATGGAGAATTAACTGCCCTAGATGTTGTAAATTTCATGAATGCTTTGAGATCACATGACAATTAACTCTCAATTGTTCATTAGAAAAAAAGAAATTTAAATTACTATCATAAGTTTGAATGGAAAAAAAAATTCATATATGTGGCTTGGAACAGTTATGTAGAAACTCTTAGGAACTCAGAACTGGACCACTCAGATAATATTTTAGAGTTATCTCCTTATTGTTCCCTGAATTCTATAATTATTTTGAAGGGAAGTACTAAGAACCAATATGTACTCCATATCACTTGCAAGGTCGCACAGGCTCAGAATACTCATCTTTACATTGTTCTATAATCCTCTTTTTTCCCCACAGTCCCTAAAAACAGATTTACTCTAGGGAAAAATCTCACCTTCTGTGGATTCACGTATAGACTCATCCACAAACTGTCAGAGAATCCCACAAAGACGTATTTGGAAATCATTCTCTCACATTCCACAGACACAACACTTTTCTATTACACAAAGTATCATCAAAGACTGGCACTACCATTTACTCTCTTCATCAGTATTTCCCATTTTTCATACACACACAAACACACACACACACACACACACACACACACACACACACACACACACACACACACCAGCTCTTAACACCTCCATCGCAAAAAACCCTGTGGCTAGACTACTAGCCAAGTCTACTCCACCACCAATTTATAACACCATAAGAACAGCCTGAATGTTCCTTTCTGGCCCAGTGAGCAAGCAAGCAACTGTGGGCAGCAACCAAAACTCATCAACTCAGGCATGATGTACACGCTGGCCTTTTAGTGTTTATAAGCCATGGTAACAGACAGACAGAATGCCAGGTATTCTGTTGTCAAACAATCTCAATAAAAGTATGAAGTTTATTAATTGTGTTGTTTAATTAAGCTGAGATATAGTGAAATAGCACCAAAAGAATATTGACAAGTGATTGAAGTAATTGAAATAATCAAAATAAGCTTGGAAATAACTGTACATTTTTAAATATGCTACACTTTTTAGGACACTAGGGAATTCCTAATTGAGAAGGTATCTAATCCTGAATAACTGTAAAGTAGGATAGTTTTCAATAAACATTTTCTAGCTAGTGTATATATCATTACTATGCATAATCAATACTCTAATGACCTTTACCTTCCACCAAAGCCCTGCCCTGATGCCTCATTGTGGATGGAGGTGACATTCAGGTCTTGAAGGTTAAATCAGCACATAAACTATGTACAGTCCTACCAAGCTGGAAAGGCTTCAAGCATTGGCCTGGAGATGGATTCTATTGATGTCATGTAAGTTCACTAAAGCTAGGTTAGGAGGTTTGCAAATAATTAGAGCACGGTATATGGATGGTGATTTTAGCAAAAGAGATAGAGAAGGAGGAAGGGGTAGGCAAATCAGTAGAAGGAGAACAAAGAGAGAACAATATCATGAAATCCATAAAAAGGGGAGTATCTAAGAGGAGAGGATTCTCAACACCACAAACGCTACAAAGAGGTAAAGAACAAAAAAGAGTTGAGAAAAGGCCATCAGATTTGGCAGTTAAGAGATCGTTGCGACTTTGGGGGAAAAAATTGGCTTTCAATTGTGTGGAAAGTTTGAATGTCAAATTGCAAAAATAAAATCGGTTGTAGAAGTGGGGTATGTAATCTATACCCATGAATTAATCAATGTGGGGGACCCCCGTGTAGAACCTTCCCCCACTGATGAATATCAGCAACTAATCTGTAACATATTCTTAGATAGTTGTCTTAGAGAAGAAAATCAATCTAAGAAATCCATATGATAAGATGAGGTATAACACAGAGTAAGCTGTATTCACTTTTAACATTTCCACAAACTTCAAGTACAGGAAATGCTTAGCAAACAATACGAACTTCAGCTCTGAAGGACAAAATTGTAATTTTCCACAATCCTAATTTAGCATTCTGTGTTCCTAATTATTCACACCTACTTTGCATTATGTTCGTGCTAAGCAGGTCAAACATTTTTTTTTTCACACTAAGTCAAAACACCTTAAGTCAGTCGGTCATTTTTTAGTTGCATCTGTGACTTCTTTTGGAGTTTTCCTGGCAAAGATACTACAGTGGTTTGCCATTTCTGTCTCCAACTCATTTTACAGATAAGGAAACTGAGGCAAAAAGGTTAAGTAACTTGCCCAGGGGTCACAGAGTAAATATCTGAGGCTAGATTTGAACTCAGGATGATATTTTCCTGACTCCAGGTCCAGCACTTATCCACTGCACCACCTAGCTTCCCTAAAACACCTTAACATATGTCCAACTTGGCAATCTTTTTAATGTAATTAAGTTTTGTAACCTGGGTAAACAGGGACTGCTCAAATTAAACTGTTTGAAACATAGACTTTGTAGTTAGTCATTTGAGGGTATGATTCATTTAGCAGATCTTCAAAAGTTTCTGTCTGTTGTCGTGTCTATACAACTGAAATAACTTGACTATGGCATAGTCAATCTACTATGTGAAGCTGACTTAACTACCAAATCAGACTGCTACATGATCAATCAGTTGATCGATGCGTAATTGATTGTGAGAATGGCCAGAAATATCAGCCAATTTGTTAACTGTGTGTAGATACACCTTCAGTCAACAAACAAATTGGAGCAAGGAAATTAAAGGAATGTTACCAAAGTTGTTCAGATTGAGGAGAAAGTTGAATAAATGAATTCTGAGTTTCACCGCTTTATTAAACACACACACACACACACACACACACACACACACACACACACACCACTGGTAAGGCTCGAATAGTTTATGTATTGATTTCTTAACACTTGTCAACCATCTGCTTTCTACAGAACGAACCTGAAGTTTGAATTCACCCATCTCTGTGTCAGGTTATTGATCATCTTGAGCAGTTATGAAAATGGCGAAATGTTCTATAATGTGCTTTTTGAAAGAGATAAAGATAACAAAATAATTTCAACAACTCCACATAAAGAATGTAATTCCAACCTCGGCATCATTTTTAAAGGTTTCTTTTGTTTTCACATCAGTCATTTTAGCATATCCACCACCACTAACACCACATTTGCATGTACACATACACACAAACATGCAAACACACACAAAATTAATCATTTCTTGTAATTTGAAAAAAAAAGTCAAGTAAAACTGACATAGCAATCTTTTCTTACATCATATGAAACATTCCATATCCACAGTCCAGTTCTCCAGTAAAAATAAGAAACTGTGTTTATAAATCTCTTCTGAAAGATGATGAATAGTCATTATTTTTACATGGCACTGAGATTTGTTTTAACGTTCTTTTCATTTATATCTCCGTACCACTTTTTATATAAGATCTCTGGTTATACTTAATTCTGTATCATCACTTCATACAAGTTTTTCCATGTTTCTGTGAATTCCTCCAATTTGTTGTTCCTTGTGGCGCAATAATATTGTTACATCCATATGCCATAATTTCTTCAGCCATTCCCCAATTAATGGGCAGCAACTTTGTTTCCAGCTTATTTTGCTAAAACAAACTGTGTTACTATGAATATTTTGGTATATATGGGACCTTTCTGCCTTTGCTCCCCTTTGAATATAGGCCTGGAAGGAACTCTCATTCAAAGGCAATGAATGGCATGGTTGTAGAATTCCAAATCGTTTTCCATGATGATCAGAACAATTCACAGCTCTCTCATTAGTGTATTCCAACATCCTGAAAAGAATGACTATCAAGATAATCTCAAAAGGTAAAGGAAAGGCAAAAGGAGAAGGAGATAGAGATGGGGAAGAAGAGAGGGATTAAAAGAGAGATAATGTAAGAGGGATAAGAAGGAGAATAAAAAATAAAAGAGGCTATAACCATTGATTTTCCATGTGGTAGGCATTTTAAAAATATTCGTTTATTTGAATTAAGCAGAACTATATTTTTGAACTTTTTATATGGGATATTTAGTTGTCCTGTGCACACGGCTGAAAATTCAAATCATTTACAAATTAAAAATGAAGACTCCAAGTACTTGTATAACCTGGGCTTGTCTAGACAAGTGCTGTTTACCTAACATGAAGGTACCCTTAAAGGGTCTTTGAAGCATGTCCTAATTGCCTAACATAGAGGCATCTGCATTCCCCTAGTAGTAAGGCAGCCTCCTTTGGTCTTTAAAAAGCTGGTGAGACTGAGCTAATTCCTTTCTTTTCTGCCTCTTGGACACAACAGCTGCTGTATCCAGAGGGGAAAGATGACAGTTCACCAATAACATAGGCACTATGAATTGAACCAATGAAAAGATTTCCTTCCTCTTCTCCTCTTTTATCCCAACTCCGAGCCTAAAGATCTTTGATTCTGCCCTCTGTTGTTTGTCCTCCTCCATTTCAGGTGCCAGAAGATGATCCTCATGGGACCTGAGAGTTCTAGCCATGGTGACCTTGAAGCCAGGATTGTAGGCAGGATGGTTGCACAAAGAAAATAAATTGTTTATATATGTTACATATGGTCTTCAAAGCCAGAAAATTCAAAGTTTTGAAGAAAATCATTCATATTCCAGGTAGTCAGTAATTTATGAGAATAACCCCCTTCCATGAAGCATGTTATGAAGTGTTTTCTTCATAGCCACAATGTAAACCAGATATTATTGTTATTTTCTAGATGATAAAATTAAGATACCTCCCCCAAAAAGGTTAAGTTACTTAGTCACAGTCACACAGGGAACATCGGAACTGAGATTTGAACCCAGTTCTCTTGACTCTCATTCCAGGACTCATCCCACTCCAGGGCACTATCTCAATTTAAATGTTTACAGAAGAATAGCAATAAGTCGACCTAACCCCACTAACAACTCTCTTTAGAAAAAGATTAACATGAAGATATGCACAGCCTCATCATTTATGTCATACTTTAAGACCTTAATTGGGTGGTTTTCCAGACCCATGAAGCTAACCACAGGGGAAGAGAATGAGACAAGGTTCTCTTTTAGAGCCATTGTTTGGGCACAGTACATCCTTGTGACAGAAATGGCGATGCACTATAATCAATATTTAATAGAAGAAATGGATTGGTACTAACATTTTCTTTGAACAAGGTTTTGCTATTCTATCTGGGCTCTCAAAAATCAGCAAAATAAGTAAAAATGGTAAAATCTTGAAGTAGAAAAGCTCCTAGATCCTAACCACTCACGAGCTCTACAGATATTTCATCTGATACAAGGTAGATAGCTAAAAATGACACACCACTGATGATCCGAGTCAGTTAGCTTTAGGTTAAAAAAAAAACACTGAAATATTGATGCTTTCACCCTTCTGCTACTCTACGTTGTTAGCAACATCATTGCTGAAAATCGAAGCAGCAGATTTGGGCTACAGTGAAAGAGAAAGAAAAACAGTCTCTACTTCCTCATTCTTTTTTCTACCTATTCTTGGCACTCCTTATGAGTATGTACATCTTCTTTTTGATATTTACATTAAAATAATTTTTCCTTCCTCATTTCGTTTTTAATTTTTAAATTTTAATTGTCTCTTTTACATTACTTTCTTCTCTAAATATGTCCCTCTCCTACCCAACACATCTTATAACATTGAATAAAACAAAAGAGAAGAAAAATCAGTTTTAAAAATCATCAAATACTTCAACTAAGTCCCAAATTGCATGCTATTTGCCACACCCATAATCCACCCCCTCTGAAACAAAGGGAAGAAATTACATTTTCTTATCTCTTCTCTAGGTCCAAGTTCGGTCATTATAATTATGCAGAATTCCATTGAGTGCTTCTTTCTTTTCGTTTACCTTGCTGTAGTCATGTATATATTGTTTTCCTGCATCTGCTTACTTCAACCCGCATCAGATCATATGAGTATTCCCATTCTTCTCTGAATTTGTCATATTCATTTTTGTGGTGAATTAATATTTCATTACATCCATGTACCACAATTCCCTAATCAATGGGCATCTACTTTCTTTCTGGTTTTCTACTACCATGAATGAATACTTTGGTGTGTATGGGATACTTTTTTCTATCCTTAACCTCCTTGGATAATAGGCCAGTTCCTATCCTTATTTTCAAAGACATAAGAGCAAACATTTAAAAAAATTGTTTATGACTATGATCATTGTTTTCTTTTAAGCTTCTCTTTTTTCTGCTTTATATCAGAGCAGCTTGCTTTGTTTTGCAATATAAAACGTACTCTGATAAACACGTAGAAAAGCCCACCAGATTTTTCAATGCTGTGGTATTATGGGATAAATGCTGGATTTGGAATCAGATCCTGGGTTCTAATCTCTCTTCTGACACTTATTACCTATGTGACCTTGAATACATGATTAAGCCTTTCATTGCTTTAGATTTCTCAAGTATAAAATGAAGAGGTTGACTTGGATGATCAGTAGGTTTCCTTTCAATTCTGTAACCTATGATCTCGTGATCTTATGAATTTATGTCCTAGAATCAGGCTACCCTAAAAGATAGAATTAGAGATTGGGAAAAGAGAAGATTCATATTTTCTAAAACCTTCCCTTTTACACCAACCAAACACATTGGAATAGTTGGGGAAGATGTGGGTTTAACCTTCATATACCTCTAAAATTCCTGAAAAAGAAAATTAATTCAATTTAACAAGCATTTTATAAGCACTTCTGATATGCCAGTCATTGTGATAGGGATAAAAAGGCAAAAAGAAAGGCCCTGCCTTAATGGAACTTTTGTTCTACTGAATATTTTGTTTCAGAGAGAAGCTAAAGGTTGTAAGAAGAAAAAGAACTCTAAAATTTCAGCTCCTTTTATTTGACATAGAAACTGAAAAATATTTTAGTCATAGATCACAACTGTAGCTGAAAGATTTTACCAGGGGCTGAACTTTTCAAAATTATTTTAATGACCTTCTGTTTCTCCCTGAAACAAATGCCTAGTAGAAGTTAAGCGAGTCCTTTACTTATCGCCTACCTCAGTTTCTTTCTTCTATAAAATGTAGATAATAGAACTAGGAAGAGACACAAGGTGATATTGTAACTGTTTTGTGAATCATGAAGCTACATTTTAAAAAGAAAAGCATTGTTTTTGTTACTATATGAAATTCACATTAACTGGCTACAAAACATACTTAAACATTCTGTTCTTCATATCTTCTTCATGTGTACTCTATAAACTCAGTTGGTTCTCTTTATCAAATGGCTAACACATAAAAGTATTTTCTCTTGCATATTAATTCTTATTTAGCATTTATGTTACTCTCTTTGTGCCAAATGTATTAAAAATCAACTATTGGACGAATTCTCTTGGAGCCTCATTTTGGAAGCCCATTCCTCGGACGCCCATAGCTGTCACATTGTTAGTAGTGGAGAAGACAGAATACTCAAATTAACACTACCATGCTAGGATTTTTTTTTTACCCACAGTCCTTTTCAGTACCAAATTCATTTATTAGATTCCAGCTCAATTTTTGTCCCGTTTCACTGAACAAAGAATTACCTAGGACTGCATGCCACACACAAAAAAGGTCAAGGTTGGTTGTGTTAAATATTCAAGAAAATCTTGCTTGTGTACTATGTTGCTAAATTATTTCTTTTTAAAAATGTTTAGTGTAATAATTTTCCTTTTTAAACATGTACCTAAGTCTCTTCAGCTGGATATTTATTGGAAGCATATCCTATTATTTACTATCTGTAATGGAATAGTCTTTTTGAGAAGAAAAATCTGTATTTCCTATTTGAAACATTTAAAGGAAATGGAGGAAATGCCCCTCACACACACGGTATGTTTAGATGTGATTGTTTCTGAAGTCAATATATCACTTTCTACTTAAGATTCAAAAAGAATCAGGCTACAAGTATTCATAAATGCATTTTTCATTTTTTCTTATTTGAAATTATGATAGATTCTTTTCTCTTGACAGCCTTAATAATGAATTTGGGGGTGCAAAAAAAGAAACTCTAGCATTTATTATCTATATTCCTAGCTCCCAAACTGTACTTTTTTGTATGTTTTGTCTTGCCTCAAAAGCACTTAACATGTTTCTAAAACTTATGCTCTTTGAAATACCTTCATCTCTGTTTTCACCACCTTCCTCAGTAATCATAAATGCACCAAAGATTACAGAAGTAGATTTGAAATGGCTTTTGGACATCATTCAGTCAAAGGCATAGACCAGGAAGGGACATTAAAGCACATTTAGTCTTACTGCCTCACTTGGTAGATGAGGAAGCTGAGGTTCAGTGTTCAAATTCACCCTGATAACAAGTAACAGGGCTAGGATTTCAACTTTGTTGCCATATTTTCCAAGTTCAGAGTTCTCTCCTTCGCACTGTAGTGCTTCTTTTCGTGAAGAGTCTTTTTGTGAACAAGCATTATTAGAAGGAGTAAAAATGCAAGCAAAATAAAGGAAAGGAAATAAGATCATTTTGAAGTCTCTCTTCAGGTCATGGTCCGATGTCATAGGAAACTCAGTCTACTATTGTGTGTAGAGCATTTACTCAGTGACAACCAAGAGTATTTCACTTGAAAGAATTGTTTGCAGTTGTGGTGTATGACTAATGAAATACTACGGTGCTAAGTAATGATGAGTAGGCTGATTTCAGAAAAACCTGGAAAGACTCATGTGAACTGATGCAAAGTGTAGTGACCAAAACCAAAAGAACATTGTACACAGTAACAGCAATAATATGTGATGATCAACTGTGAATAACTTAACTGTTCTCAGCAATATGATGATTCAAGATGATTCCAAAGGACTCATGATGAAAAATGCTATACACCTCCAGGTAAAGAACTGATGGAGTCTGAATACAAATTGAAGCATGCTATTTTTCACTTCCTGTATATTTTTCTGCTTCTTTGTTCTTTTAGGTCTTTGTCTTCTTTTACAAAATGACTAATATGCTAATATATTTTGCATGATTGAACATGAATAACTGATATCAAATTGCTTATTACTTCAGGGAGGGGGAAAGTAAGGGATAGAGGTAGAAAATCTGGAATTCAATTTTTTTAAATAAAATGAAGGTTAAAATGGTCTTTGCATGTAAATGAGGGAAATAAAATAATTTTTAAAAAATAAAAAAGTAAAAAAGAGAAAGAATTGTTTGCCTGTCATACTTTATACCTCAAATTTATTTTTTCTTTTTAAAAAGTTACCAGCAAATGCTTCATATATGACTATAATATAACCATGACATATAATTTTATTGTTGTGCAAATTCCCTATACCTGTGAAGCTCAGCTACCACACTTTCTAGTATTGTGACCACTTTCCCATGATCATACATTAAATCATTTTCAGAGGGGAAATTTGAACCTAGATTTTTCAATTACAGCATCCTGTTCACTAGGCAATACTGTCTCTCTATAACACACAAAATATAAGATCAACTGCTAAAAGTTCACATCATGCCGAAATAAATCTGTGGTAAGGTTCCTGTGACCTATGAATTCCCTTCGGTGATTCCCTCTCTATCAGGAGGTTGCCCTGCCAGAGGATACAGCCAGTGAGATGACACCATCAGTGGCCAAGAAGGGCAGTTTAAAACTTCAGAAAAAACTAACCCAGACAGGTGAAGTAGAACGAGAAGAGCTGAGCTGGTTGAGCTTTAAAAAACAGAAGGAGCCTATGGCAGCTATTAGAGTAATTACCATCACAGATCTGTTGTTTCTGTGAAGGCAGTTTTTTCCAAAAGGAAAACCTGTTGATTTTTAGCCCAATCTTTGGCACTCTTTCTTAGACTTTCCAGTATGTTTCTTCTTGTTGTTCAGTCATCTTCAGTCATATCCTACTCTTCTTGACCTTATATGGAATTTTTTTGGCAAAGATACTGGAATGAATTGCCAGTTCTTTCCCAAGCTCTTTTTACAGATTGGGAAACTGAGGCAAACAGGGCTAAGTTGACGAGGGTCACACAGCTAATAAGTGCCTGAGGCCAGATTTGAACTCAGGAAGTCTTCCTGACTTCAGGCTCAGCACACTACCTGCTGCATAACCTAGCTACCTCAGAGATTTGGAATAAAGTATCTTTACTTTTGTCAATTCAGCTCTGTCCCCCAGTTGCTAAGAATGCCTTTCCTTCTAAGACTACCTTCTATCTACTCTTTTTTCGTCCTCTATATATAGATCTATACATTGTCTCCCACTCATTTTAAAATGTAAATTCTTTGAGGATAGGCATTATTTTATTTTTCTTTTGAATCCCCAATTCTTAGCAAAGTGTCAAACACGCGTTAGGTGTTTAATAAATGCTTAGTGATCAATTCATTGAGTGAATCAATGAATTTATTATATATTTACCTTAATAAGTAAGGTTCACTGGTTGAGGTCCTGGGGATATTTATTGTTAATGTATATTTGCTTAATGGGAAGATGTTTCCTATCCATTAATAGGCCCATGTCATCCTCTTAAGTCACATGAAGCTTGTGGTGGGAGGAGTTTGTTGAGCAGGTGAAACAGGAAAAGTGGAGCAAGAAAGGTGGAGCAGGAAGGGTGGAGCATAATGGAGGAAGTTGGCCAGAGCACTTAGAGATGAGGGAGAGAGAGTGGAAGCAGCTAGCTGTGAGTTTTTGTTTATGGGAAGGCCCTAGAAGGGGGAGGGCTTGGGATTGGCAGTGCCCCTTACATTATTACTGTGTATGGATTTCTTTGTTGCTGTGATAGATTTGCCTTTCTGGTGTTTGTATAAATGTTTTGGTTCTGTCTTCCATGTGGAGAGTCTGTTATATTTTGCAATTCAATACTACACCAGCATAGTCATAGTCGCCATTGGCACTGTGAATATTGCATTGGTAATGCATTGATACAGGATATTAAGGTAAAAACAAAGCATGGCATGGCCTCTGTGCAGTTGCATTCTATCAAGGAGCTACAGTATAGGCACAGATTAGTAAACGGAAGTAAGTTGGAGGAATGAGAAGGCAGTTACAATAGTGTGACTATGGAAAGGCTGCACAAAGGAAGTGATCTCTGAGCTGAGCATTGGAGGAAGACAAGTTTTCTATCTCTGTGTAAGGAGAATACATTCTAGGCTGGGAGACAATAACAGAGAGACATCACAGAAACAACCGACAAAATGCTGTATTGAGGGAACAGTTAATAGGACAGTTTGACTGGAAAGCTTGCAAAGGAGAATGATATTAAATAATTTTAGAAAAAGCCAGATTTTTGAAGGCTTTCAGTTCTAGCCTGAGTACTATGGATCTTACCATAGAGGTAATAGGGAGACATTATTAATTTTTCATCAGAGGAATGACATGGTCATACTTAAAATTTTATTGGAAAGGGAAGGGAAGGGAAAAATAGTAACAAGGAGACCAATTAAAAGGAGAAAAAGTGATGGGGGCCTGGATTAGAATAATGAAGTGGTTGTTCAGTTGTTTCAGTCATATCTGACTCTTTGTGGCCCCATTTGGGGTTTTATTGACAAAGATACTGGAGTAGTCTGCCATTTCCTTCCCCAGCTCATTTTTTGTAACAGCAATGCTGCTAGCTGCTGCTGTGGAGGTGTAACACCAACAACACCAGCACACAGGAGGGCTGCTATCACAGGTTCTTTGAACTGCTTTTCTAAGGAAAGCAACTTTAAGGGGTGAACAATCTTACTTTAATTAAACACACATATACCATTCACCTAGTTCAGGGGGAAAAGCCAGCACCTTGAACCTCAGAGCAAAGACAAACAGAAATTACAAACAGAGACAATATAAACAGATCAACATTTTTGTCTAACCAAATCACAATACACAGTTACTAGAAAAGCCCCAACATCTGGGTTTTCAAAGCAAGGGAAGGCAGGCCTACCTCAACAACTTACCCAGAGTCTCTTCACCAACACTCTTTCAATGAGTGTGCCCCCAAAAGCAAAAATGCCAGCCTCAGAGCTCTTATACTCTTTTCAGGGCCCTGAGGGCTCAGAACTTACTTAGCAAAAAAAGTGTGAGGCCTGGGGCCTGGGGCCTGGGGCCTCACACCTAGTTAGTGAAAGGATGTGGGCCTGCCTCTAATCAAGTCTCCCTTTATTGGCCCCACCTGAGGCCTATTCAATGGATGGGAAGGATCTTTCACTTACAGATTGGCCTAACATTTTACAGATGAGGAAACTGAGGCAAACACAGTTAAGTGACAGAGCTAGGAAGATCACACAGGGTCACACAGCTAGTAAGTGAATGAGTCTAGGTTTGAACTTATGGAAGATGAGGCTTCCTGACTCCAGGCCTGACATTCTATATACCGTACCATCTAGCTGCCCCATCAGTGGAATACATTCACTTATGTAGTTCCATTATAAATCAACTTAGATAAGTGAATGCAGGAGATGTGGAGGTAGAATCAAGGAGACTTGCAAAATTGAAAAGCCATAGGAAGAGAAAGAATCAAGTATAACACTAATATTATGAACCTGGATGACCAGGAGAATTGTGGGGTCCTGAACAAAACAAGGAAGTATGGAGAAAGGATAAATAAAGGGGTGAAAACGATGAGGGCTACATTCCTAGGGACCTAGACTACTCAACTATCTATAACTGGAACCACTGACTATCTGGCCTGGATGACACAGCCTGCCTGCCTTGCTATCTCTGAGGAAAGAAAAGGTAAAAACAACAACAAAACCACCTGAGACACAGACCTTGTCCATATGCTGGTGAGGGTAAAATTATTAACTTAGCCTGATTTATTGTGGCATATGTGTCAAGGGCCTCAGTTTCCTCATCCATAAAATGAGTGGGTTGGACTAGATGGTCTCCATGTCTAAATCTATAATCCGATGATTGATATAGCACAGGCAAGTATCTAGAGCTCAAAAGTGAGAGCTTTGCAAGACATCCAATTTGCAGTGATTGTATCGACACAGACACAGATGGACAAGAAAGACAAGGAAAATGTGTCTGGTGGGGTGTGTGTGTATAAGCATCACATGGACAGAGTTAAGAAACAAACAGTATTTTTGTGCTTTGCCAGAAGGCAATCTTCCCAGGCAAAAATGGCATTTTCTGCTTGTGCATTCTCTTCTCAAATTAGTGGAAATGTCACTTTGTTTAAGACAGACATGATGCTGGTGTCATTGTTTGGGTGATGAAATGAACTGAATTGAGGGTAGAGCCTCTTGAGGAAATTCACAACAAGCCAAGGACTATTAGTCAAATTTGGGCCACTGCCACAAACCAGCTGTCCTGACGCAGAACAGTAAGCTATTTACACACAAGCTTTGCAAGAAGGCATTTGAACATAGCACCTTAAAATGTCAGCAGTCAAACTGATGCTTATACTTGCAATGATGATAAAAATGTTAGTGTCCAGTTACTTGAAAGTTCTAACTGTACCTAGAATACTCTGTGTATGTGTGTGTAAACACATGTCTATAATTTTAGGGAGTACATGTTCTAAAAAATGTCGCCTTATAAAGTATCCTGTGTAACGTGTAATGTAGGCATGAGTCAACTTTACTGATTTCATGGGAGAAGTTTTTATCTTTTCAAATAAAAAAATAGACTGGCATTGTGAATTTTGACACATAGAAGGCAGTGTATAGTAGGAAAAACAACATCAGAGTTGAAATGAGGTCTGATTTTGAGTCTTAGTTACCACACTTTCTAGTAGTGTGATCACATCAATCAATCAACATTTATTAAGCACCTACGTGCTAGGTACATAAAGAGCTGGGGATACAAAAAGAGACAGATCACAGTTCCTGTCCTCAAGGAGCTTACCTTCTAATGGGTCAATGTGCAAACAAATACATACACAGCAAGCTACATACAGGATAGATAGGAAATAATTAACATAGAGAAGGCATTGGAATTAAGAGAGGTTGGGGAAGGCTTCCTGTTTTCTAGTTGAGACTTAAAGGAAGCCAGGAAGTCAGTAGGCAGAGATGAGGAGTGAGTGTGTTTCAGGGATGGAAGATAGCCAGAGAAAACGCCCAGAGATGAAAGATAGAGTGTCTTTTTCATGGAACAATCACAAGGCCACTGGATCAAAAGTACACATGGGAGAGTAAGAAGATGGGACAGGTTGGAGGGGGCTAGGATATGAAGGATTTTCAATACCGAATGGAGCATTATGTATTTGATCCTGGAGGCATTAGGAAGGCACTGGAGTTTGTGGGGTGGGGAGAGCTGAAATGATCAGGCCTGCACTTTAGGAAAATCACTTTAATGGCTGAATGAAGGATGGATTGGAGTAGGGAGAGACTTGAAGGAGGCAGATTTACCAGCAGGCTATACAATAGTTCAAGCATGATGTGATGGGAATCTGTACCAAAGAGGTGGCCATGTCACAGGAGAGAAGGAGGTATGTATGAGCAATCTTTCAAAAGGTAAAATCAACAGGCCTTGGAAACAGATTAAATATGGGAATGAGAATGAGGAATCCAGGATGTCTCCCAGGTTTCAAACCTGAGGGTCTATGAGAATGGTATTGCCCTCTATGATAATAGGGAATGTGTGAGTGTGTGTGTGTGTGTGTGTGTGTGTATGTGTTATTGGGGGGAGCATAGAGGTTTTGGGGAAAAGATTATGGTTGTATTTTGGACATATTGAATTTAAGATGTCTACTGATATTTAGTTCAAGATGTCTTAAAGGAAGTAGGAGATGTGAGATTAGAGGTCAGCAGAGAGATTACAGTAGGATAAGGAGATTTGAGAACCATCAGTATAAAGACTCCAATTAAATCCATGGGAGTTGAAGGGATTACCAATTGAAGTAGTATAGAAAAAGATGAGAAGGCCTAGAACAGACACTGAGGGACACCTACCATTAAAGGGCATGATCTGGAAGAGGTTCCAGCAAAGGAGACAGAAAGAAGGACAAGACGGCTAGATAGAAGAACTGGGAGAGAGTAGTGTCCCAAAAACCTAGAAAGAAGAGAATATCAAGGAGGAGAGAATCGTGAGATTGACTGACATTGTCAAAAGCGATAAAGAGGTCAAGGAGAATGAGGATTGAGGAAAAAGCCGCTGGGTTTGGCAACTCAGAGATTATTAATAATTTTGAAGAGAGAAGTTTCAGATGAATGATGATTTCAAAAGCCAGATTTTAAGGGGTTGTAAGAAGAGAGTGAGAGGACAGAAAATGGAGAAAGCCTTTCAAAGAAGTTTAGCCACAGGGAGCAAAAGAAATAAAAGATGGTAGTTAGTGGCATAGAAGGTTCAAGTGAAAGGTTTTTTTTTTCTTTTCAGGATAGGGGAGACATGGGCATGTTAGTAGTAGATAATAGGAAGTAAGAGAGAAATTGAAAATAAGTGAAACTGTGGAGATGACAGAGAAGGAAGTCTATAGGAGGAGACAGGATAGAATGAGATTGCTTGAAAAAGTAAAGGGATTAGCCCTGGTAAGGAGTATGGTCATTTCATTATGTGAGATAGGATGATGGAATAGAAAGTAGCAGAAGGCATGTGAGTGATAGAAGATGAGGAAAAGGAAACGGAGGGAGCTTATGGAAAATGGCCCCAGTATGAAGAAAGGAGATGGAGCTAAGATGGCAGAGAAAAAGCAATGATTACCCTGAGCTCTCCCAAATTCCCCTCAAAATCACTTTAAATAATGCCTCAAAACCAATTCTGGAGGGATAGAACCCATACAAGGATAGGGTGAAACAATTTTCCAGTCCAAGAGAACTTAGAAGGTTAGTGGGAGAGGGCTGTCACAGCAGAGTGAGAGTAGAGCACAGTCCAGCAAAGGTTGTACCAGCATAGGTCATCTTCCAGAAAGCCAGAAACAGGTCTTGAGTGCAATGGAATCAGTGGCAGCAGCAGCAACTTCCACAGTTCTTAGTCCACAGATTATGAGGGCATCAGACAACTGATCAGAAGGAGATTAAAAGGGTCCCTTTGCTGGCACTAGGTGCAGGACTCTGTTGCATTGCCCATATATAGATCCATGTCACTGTCCTGGGTGGTAGTACCAGGGCAAAGAAGAGCACTAGCACACCAGAAATTGTGGGAGACCATGGTCACAGTTACAGGGCAGAAAGGAGTGCTTGTGGTCACTCACAGAGCAGAGCACAAGCCAGGAGAACAATTGCCACATCTCTCTATAGATCATATCACCTTGGAAGAGCTGAAAACTTGCATATCCCCAAAACTAGCTTTCAGAGTAACAAGAAAGGCTTGAAATTTGGAACAATGTCCCTTCCCTCCAAAAGCAAAGCTTCACTTTAACAGAGTAAAAAGTCAAGAACTATGCTGGGAAAGTGAGCAAACAAAAAAGAAAGAAACTGAGCATAGAAAGTTATTATGGTGACAGGGAAGATCAAAATACAAACTCAGAAGAAGACAGCAAACTCAAAACTGCTACTTTGAAAGCCTCAAAGAAAAATATGAATTGGTCTCAAGCCTAAAGAGAATTCCTAGAAAGCCCCAAAAGGATTCAAAAATCAAATAAAATAGGTAGAAGATTGGGGAAAGAAATGAGAGTGATGAAAGAAAATCATGAAGTCAACAGCTTAGTAAAGGAAGCACAAAAAATACTGAAGAAAATAAGCCTTAAAAACAGAATAAATCAAATAGGAAAAGAAATACAAAAATTCACTGAAGAAAAGAGCTCCTTAAAAAAGTAGAATGCAAAAGGAGATACAAAAGCTCACTGAATAAGTCTTTAAAAATTAGAATGGGGGCACGTGAAAGCTAATGACTCCGTGAGACATGAAGAAACAATAAACAAAATAAAAAAGAATGAAAAAATGGAAGAAAATATGAAACATCTCATTGGAAAAAAAACTGATATGGAAAACAGATCCAGAAGAGATAATTTAAGAATTATTGAACTGTCTGTAAGCCATGATCAAAGAAGAAGGAGGAGGAATAGGAAGAGGAGGAGCATGAGGGAGAGGAGGAGGAGGAGGAGAAGGAGGAGGAGGAGAAGAAGAAAAGAGGGAGAAACAGAAGAAGCTAGACATCATTTTCCAAGAATTTACCAAAGAAAACTGCCCTGACATAGAAATTGAAAGAATCCACTGATCACCTCCTGAAAGAGATCCCAAAATGAAAACTTCCAGGAATATTATAGCCAAGCCCCAGAACTCCACGGTTAAAGAGAAAGTGTTACAAGCAATCAGAAAGAAATAATTTAAATATAATGAAGCCACAGTCAGCATAACACAAAATTTAGCAGCTTCTATATTAAAAGACCAGAGGATTAAAAAAATGATATTCCAAAAGTCAAAGGAGTTAGGATTAAAACCAAGAATTATCTACCCCAGCAAAACTGAGTAAAATTCTTCAAAGGAAAAAACATGGATATGCAATGAAATAGAGGACTTTCAGGCATTCCTGATGAAAAGATATGAAGTGAATAGAAAATCTGACATTCAAACAGAAGATTCAACAGAAACATAAAAAAATTAACAGGAAAGAGAAATCCTAAGGGATTCAATAAGGTTAAACTATTTACATTACTATATGGGAACATGCTACATGTAGCTCCTAAGAAATTTTTCATTATTAAGGCAGTTAAAAGGAACCTACATAGACAGAAGACATAGGCATGAGTTAAATATGGTGAAGTGATATCTGAAAAAAATTAAAGGGTGAGAAAAAGGAATGAATTGGGAGGAGAGAAAAGGGAGAGGTATAATGGGGTAAATTAACTCATATGAAGAGGCTTGAAAGAGCTTCTACAGTGCAAGGGAAGATAACAGAGTTTTGGGGGAGCACTTAATTATCATCAGAATTGATTCAAAAAGAGAGTAACATACACACTCAGTTAAATATAGAAATCTATCCTACCCTACAGGAAAGTAGAAGAGGAAAGGGATAAAAGAAATGGGGAGGAGAGAGTGCCTGGTAGAAAGGAGGGCAGATTGAGAGAGGTGACTGTCTCAGAAGGACTACTGTTTTGTCAATGGACAGGGGAAAGGAGAGAGTAGGATAGATGGGGAGGAGGGAATTGGATGAAGGAAAATATGTAGTAATCATAGCTGTGAAAATGTTTCAGATGAAGGTATCAAAACTGTCAATAGGCATATGAAAAGTTGCCCTGAATCACTATTCATTAGAGAAATGCAAATTAAAATAACTCTGAGATACCACTTCACACCTATCAGGTTGGCTAATATGACAGAAAAGAAAATGACAAATGTTGGAGAGGAAAATTGAAACACTAATGCACAACTCAGTGGAGTTGTGAACTGATTCAACCATTCTGAAGAGCAATCTAAACTATGATCAAAGGGCTATAAAATCACATAAACCCTTTGGCCCATCAATTCCGCTAGTAGGTCTATTTCCCAAAGTGAAAAAAATTAAAAGGACTTATATGTACACAAAGATTTATAGCAGCTCTTTTAGTTATGGCAAAGCATTGGAAATTGAGGGGATGCCCATCAATAGGGAAATGGCTGAATGACTTGTGGTATATGGATGTAATGGAATACTAGTGTACTATAAGAAATGATAAGCAAGATGCTCTCAGAAAAATCTGAAAAGATTTACATGAACTGATAGAGAGTGAAGTGAGAAGAACCAAGAAAACATTATATACAGTAACAGCAATACTGAACAGTGATCAACCATGGATGACTTAGCTATTTTCAGCAATTCAATTTTCCAAGACAATTCTAAAGGACTTATAATGAAAAATGCTCTCTAACTCCAGAAAAAAGTATTGGTGAGATCTGGGTGCAGATCAAAGCATACTATATTTTTCTTATTTTATTTTTTGTCTGCATTTTCTTTAATAACATGCCTAATATGGAAAAATAAAATATGAGGCAAGGTTCTCAGCTGGAAGAGAAGGAGGAGGGAGGACCAAGGGATGTTTGCGTGCAAGTCTCTTTAATTATCTGGATCCCAATTTTCTTCCTCTGTAAAATGGGAATAATTGTAATAGCACCAACTTCTTTATAGGTTCTTATGAGGAAAGGAAAGCTCTCTAAAGGAGACTAATATCCTCACAAAATGTTAAATATGGAAATTATCAGAGGGATCACTTTTTTTGAGGCAATCTAGGTTAAGTAACTTGCCCAGAGTCATGCAGCTAGTAAATGTCTGAGGTCCAATTTGAACTCAGGTCCTCCTGACTCAAGGGCTAGTGCTTTATCCACTGTACCACCTAGCTGCCCCAGGATCATCTTTTTTCAACCCCCTTATAAATACATAAGCAGAATATAAATATGAGTTATTATTTCATTTTCTCCTATAAGGTCCTATGATTACATCTATATAAGAAACCTCTGATGAAAATATATTCCATTTATAATCTAAGAGAGCAGTCTAGGACACTGAAAATGTAAATGGCCCATCCAGGATCATATAGGAAGTATGTAGCAGAGGCATGACTGGAACACAAGTCTTTTTGACTATAGGTTTAGCTCTCAAACCACTATTCCATGTTGGCTTTCATATATTTGTACTTAGTAGTCGAGGAGGACAGAGATAAAAACCAATCTAAAATTCCAGAATGAAACAAAAACTCATCAAACTTCACATAGGCTTAGAATAGTCAGGTTTTTAATCAATTGTCTGAACATGGCTGGTTATACAACGAGACTGATGAGCAAACACACCAGTTGAATCTCTTTTTAGCTCTTTCGTTATACAATATGAAAACATGACTAAGTGATAGAATGTACAACTGTATATATACCTGGACTCCTTGAGAAATAGATCTAAAGATTTAGGGGATGTTGCTGGTTAGGTCAATATAAATGACTTAATTAGGCAATGTTGGAAACTTTGAAACAATATTTTATTCTCCACGGTATACAGACATTTAAGTGTGCATTCCCCCAAATGACATGTAATGAAAATCATTTGTATTAAAATACATACTCACAGTCATTCAAAATAATCATTCTGAAAAACCTAGAAAGACTTACATGAACTGATGCTGAGTGAAGTGAGGAGGAGAACATTGTACACAGTAACAGCAACATTGTACAATGACCAATATTGATGGACTTAACTCTTCTGAGCAATACAAGGATCTAAGACAATTCCAAAAGATTCATGATGGAAAATTGTCTCCACATCCAGAGAAAGAACTATGGAGTCTGAATGCAGATCAAAGTATACTATTTTCTCATTTTTATTTTTTTTTTCTTCCTCATGGTTTTTCTCTTTGTTTCTAATTCTTCTTTACAACATGATTAATGTGGAAACATGTGTAATATGATTGTACATGTATAACCTATATCAGACTGCATGCCATCTTAAGGAGAAGGGAGAGGAGGGAGGGGGAGAAAAATTATAATTCAAAAGTGAACATTGAAAACAAGAAAGGAAGAGAGAAAGGAAGGAAGGAAGGAAGGAAGGAAGGAAGGAAGGAAGGAAGGAAGGAAGGAAGGAAGGAAGAAAGAAAGAAAGAAAGAAAGAAAGAAAGAAAGAAAGAAAGAAAGAAAGAAAGAAAGAAAGAAAGAAAGAAAGAAAGAAAGAGAGAGAGAGAGAGGGAGGGAGAGAGGAGGGAGAGAGGGGGGAGAGAGGGAGGGAGAAAGGGAGGAAGAAAGGAAGGAGAGAGGGAGGGAGGAAGAAGAGTTAGCAAAAAAAAATCATTCTGATTAAGTGAAAGTTCCAGATACCTATAGCATTATCCATAAAATGCTAAGACTTTGGCCACTTTTGAAATCTAAGGCATATTACACATTCTCTTGCCTTAGTAAATGAAAAATACGAAATATGACTTCAATTTTCATGATAACATCAAATTATCTTTAGAGTGTTGTGTTAAAAGTAAGAAAGACTTTGGGTTCAAATCCCACTGGTTGACATTAGCTACGTTATCACGAACATGTCAGTTCACCTTTTTGAGTATCAGTTACCCTCATCTGTAAAATGGGGATGATGATAATTACAATACCTACCTTACAGGATTTCTCTGAGTTTCAAAAATGTATTTTAAGCACTTTGCCAATTTTAAATTGCTATAGAAATATTGGTTTCTATTAACTTCATGATGATAATTCTTATGAATATCCATTATTTTCCCACACTCTCTACATGAATTGCATCAGAAGTTGTTGAGATTCATTGAGGTTAGGTTACCTTTTCAGAAAACTCCACTAGACTGCTGGGCTTCTTTATCTAGGTTTTTAAAGGTCTCCTTCCTAATGACCATCTCTGGCTTCTACACTTGCTTTTCAAACCTTTAAGTCAGTCTAGTTTTACTCTTCCTCTCCCTCCCCCTGCTCCCACTTTTAATCTCCTGTCTTCTGCTGTTCATTTCAAGACCCTTGGGTTTTACTCTAAGAATTGAAGTATGCCAGGGAAAACCTGTGTCTTTATAGATCTGTGCTATGTGCATAACAGACATTCCAGAAATTTTTGTTGAATCAAGGAAATCAATAGCTCACATTTATGTAGTGCTTAAAACAGCTCAACATGCTTTTTTCATAACAACCCCATAAGATTTATGATTATAATATTTCCATTTTATAGATGAAGGTACTGTGGCTCAGAGAATGACTTGTCCAGGATCACACAGCTAGTAAGTCTTGTGGCTGAGATTTGAATCCACATCTCGGAAATCCAAGTCCAGTGCTTTTTCCTAATACGATGTTCTGTGAAGATGATTAAAAGGATATCTGTGCAGTGGTGAGGATCAACTTGAAACAAAAAAGCAAACATTTGTTATGTATCTCATTGGCATGGTTTTATAATTTATGCTAGAGATATGCTGGCTGAGAAGAGTAGAGAGCGGAGTCTAGACACCAAGCTCCAGGTTTTGTTCTGCTTTTGATATAGTAGTGTTTTTGAATAGGTTTCAAGGCAGAAAAGATGGTAGAGGCCATCAAGCACAGGCTCCTTACTTTACAGATGAGGAAACTGAGGATGAGAAAGGCTATGCCTGATTGCCTAGTATTTGAGGCTAGACTTACACTCCAGTTTTCCTGATTCTAAACCCAGCACTATGCCGAGTAACACATACAGATGTCCTTTTATTCATCTGTTTGCTGAATGGTTCCTTCTCTATTATCTGTACTTCCATTAGACCAGATGTGTACAAAACCAGTCTGACTTTAGAATATCTACAGTAGAGGCTGTAGCTTCTCTATAGATAGCTTAAAGAAAATGACTGTGAGAGTGAACAAAGGACAGGTTACCAAGTAACAAGTGTGAAATGTAAATAGTACACCATAGAAAGAGATTCTGTAAAAGATAAAACATGGGCAGCTCAACCTTCTATGAAGGAACTGGAATAAAGTGAGGCTAATTTTGTCCACATTAGTTTTTATTTTTTTTTCTGAGCACAATCTATTTATTGGCAAGGATAACAGTTGCCAATAGTAGAGGTCAATGGCCCCTCAATAACCAGATGAACATTAGAGCAGACAGAGCTTTGGTGCTAGAGAATAAAGTTTTGCTACTTATAGACTGTACACTAACAACATCCACTGGGGGCAGTCTGCTTTGGTAAATTAGCCTTGCAGATAAAATGACACATGCAAAAAGTAGAATTTGCAGGTAATACAATGATCAGCTCTTTCTACTCTTGTAGACCACTCCCAATGTCCACTTAATCTCCAGTTGAGTTTCAAAGTCTCAGGTATTCATGTGGTCCTTAGAAACAATTTCTTCTGATCTCATTCTGGAGTAAGTCTCTTTTGTTGGCAGCTCTGAAAGTGGATCTTCATAGAAAGGCTGCTTGTTTGGTTCAAGGCACATTAGTTTTTCTTAAAGCTAGAAGAGAACTTATAAGTCATAGAGTATAATCCCCTCATTTTACATATGGGGAAACTGAGGTCTGGGCAGGCGAGATGACCTGCCCAGAGGCATACAGCAGGTAACAAAGCTGGGATTTGAACATAAATTGTGCAGTCTTTGATTTTAGTCAGAGCCATAACGATAGAACCATGCATTCACTACTGAATATGTTGTAGAAGGGGTTGAACAAGATGATGTCTGGGGTCTCGTCTGTACTCAAGAAGGCATAAAGTGCAGGGATTTTGTGACAGTCATTTTCTTGGGATTCAAAGCACTTTATTTTATTCCAGGCTCCTATTTATTCCAAAAGTCTGAGGCTGGAAGATGTCTTACCACTGGAGATCACTGGTTTGCTGTGTATCTAGTTGATGCATATAATTTATATATTATATATATATATATATATATACACATATACATATATATATATAAATTATATGTACATATTATTATATGTCATAAATTATATAGATAAACAAAAAATATGGCATTAGTAGAGGGAATTTACTTATTGGGAACTCCTTATACCAATGAAACCACACGTCTCGATCAAATATATAAATTGTATGTTTATACTGTATTAGATCTGAAGTTAAATTCTGATGTAACCCCAAATCTCGTGAGACTAAAGATTCTACCTTCAAGCCCCTATGATTTTGGAGTGACTACCTGTTATAAATCACAGAGAGACTCAGCAGGAAAAGGTAATAAACTTTAACATTTTATTCAGTACTCAAAACATTTGTATTATGTGTTGGTCTCTCTGTGACCTATAGCAACTTAGCCAGTCTTTAACCGCAGGGGTTTGAAGACACACTCTGCAATCAGAAAGTACCAGTGTTACTTCATATTTAAATTCAATTCTTACATTTTAGGCCCTCCTTCACAGAGAGAAACTAGGAAGGAATATTCCAGATTAGTTATACTCAAGTTTGAAGGATTAAGGGAAATTCATTGGAGGTAGTAAATCTACCCAGGCACACTTAGCAGGTAAACCAACCAAATTATCAATAGGAGGTATTCCTTCAATGATTTTTAATGGACAGGTAAGACTGTGATGTGATGAACTTTACCAGGAAAGCAGTTTTTATGATAGTATATAAAAATGACATATCACACTTGAAAAAAAATTTTAATGGGTTTGATGGAATAGAGGAGGGGAAAAAGCTAAGGGTTTTTTTTGTTTTCTCTGAACATTAATATACTAATTGATAAAAGTTTTTCTTCAAACTGACTAGTTAATTAACTTGAGAAAAATATTGTTATAAGCCCAGGTGCTACTGTATTTTTCCACTTTTTTATTGATAGAAACTAAGGATAAATGGTTTTGTTTACTCAGAGGCATTTAACAGAAGAAATATCCCATGGAAGAAAACTCTGGCCTCCCTCCCTCCTCAGACTCAAAGGTAAGATGAATCAGCACATACTATTACTTCACCAAGTTCGTGTAATCCAGTGTTGACTAACCTTGATCACATACATATATTGTTTATGCAGCACTCAAGATATGCATCCTAGTGAATCTTTTGTTTTCCTCCCTTTTTCCCTTTAACATGGTGATAATCAGAACAAATTGATTTTGTTTCTCAGATTGCTAAAATCCTCCCAACACTTTCCTCAACACCGGTGTTGAATAAATCATTGTAATGTTCCCCTGAAGTGAATTGAAAATTAATTTACACAGCCAAGATGATCCTCCTAATAACAGGGTACATGGAATGGGGAAATTGGAAATCATTACCCAGCAAACATTATCTGCATTATTTTTGTGGCTGCTTTAGATTGCATTGTAATAGAAAATTAGGAGACCGGCTGTGAAGAAGTTTAAGAGGGTCCCCTGAAGAGCTTCTACTTCAAAATTGATTCTTTAAGAAAGCATTAAAAAGCTATTGGAATTGATTGCCTGCTAATATAAAGGAAAAACTCTTTGCCACCATTTGAGTTTAAAAAAGAGCATCTTCATTCATGCATGTTATTAAAACTACTGGCCTGAAAGCCCCTGTAGAAAGATAAAGGATATGGATGGGATATTAAAACAGCAATCTTTACCTTATCTGGGATTTAAAGTTAATATGTTGCTTTTATTAATTTAGCAGGAGCCATTAGTTAGGATGTCAAAGATGGGATTTACAATTAAAATGCTATAGAATGGAGGTATCTTTAATAAACAGTGGACCAAGAATTCTTCATTAATCTTCTAAGCATGAGGCACACCCCTGAAAAGAATAAATCCTGAATTTACAGTTTTCTTTATTGCTAAGTTTGCTGTGCCATGGCAATAAAAGTCATCACTGATAACACCCATGATTAGCTCTTGCAGCTTTCCTCGAAATGGGGTAATGGCCAATCAGATCTCAGCAGTTGGCCAGATAGGAAATAGCATTCATTGTATTAAGGGGGAGTCTATTGACCTTTGAAAGATTCCAGAGTATCTGATGCAATTGGCCGTTGCTTGAAACATGATATTACAAACACACATACATGCACAAATACCACAAATGGCATATTGTTTCTTGAAATGAAAATATTTATTTTATAGCTTCTTGATTTTAACTCATTTGTTAGAAAATTGCCTAGTCTTTTCTAATCCATGATAATTGATAATTTAACTTCAAGGAATAATGATCATGAAAACTCTTTCTTAAATTATATGTGTGTGTATTCATTACCCTTCTCACTGAACACATTAGATCAAAATTTAGTTGAGCATCACTCTTATGCGGTGGAAATGAATCACTTCCTTGCCTTCTGTCTCTTTCCTGGTGGATTATGAGTCTTCAGAAGCAACCCCTGTAGAACGAACATTTCAAATGCCTTTGGTCAAAAATCAAGTTTTATAGGTACACTACAGTGCTTTGATGGACTCCTCATCCCATTAGTATGGAATTCCCTCTATACTTCTCATTCTGTATGATTCTTCCAATTTTCACATTAATCCTCCATCCTACTTTTCTATTATTCTGTTTATATGTGAGTAATAATAACCATCACTTAGGCTGCCCATAAAATAACCTATCACTCAGGCAGCACAGCTGTCTCTCATTCTCCATTCATTGCTCATTCACTTCCTTTCCTGCTCCTCAATAATGTCTCTTGTACCTCTTCTCATGGGCAAGTCATCAGGGACTGTTTCGGTTTTTGTCTTTGTACCTCTAGTACCTAGTGCAGTGCCTGTGGTACAGTAAATGATAAAATGTTATGACCTGCAAAGCTGGGATAAAAATATGGACAAAAGGTGCAACACAAGGTTGTGATGGACAAGTGAGATGATGTATATTAAGGTTTTCAAAACACAAGCAGATATATAAATTTCAATAGTATTGTTCATGGTGGTATCATCACAATCTCTGTGAAAATATATTCATTAAAGAAATGAGTTGTTGCAACAGTGATTACTTTGGGATCATTCAAGCACTGTTGAGTTTCCCAAAAATGATCCAGATTGATCTCTAACCACTCAATTCACTCACATACATTATAATGTTCAATTCACTTATAATACAATATATGGTTTAAAATGATAGTTATATAGACACATTTAGATTCTAGGACTACATTTGAGGTTTCCCATGACACTGTCATTACCTTTCTAGCTTTAGAAATAAATGAAGTCATTTAGGCAAGTGAAGTCTTTTACATATTTCTGGATCTCAAGTGCCATAGATGGGGTCAAAGATGGACTTGTCACACGGGGTTGTTTGTTGCAGTATTCCAGAATCAATTTACATTTTCACATTATAGTAGTACCACAAGTTTCTAATATATGAACATCCAAGCTCAACATCAGGAAAGCAAAAAAAAAGGTGTTGAACTTGAAAATTGGACTAATTATTGTTTAAACTCTAAGAAAAATACTCTCAGACTTTCCCATATGTATTTCAACATTTTTGTCATGCTTAGCTCCGTCAAAAAGCTTAAATTATCATCCACTTAGAAACCTCTTTTTTGTAGCCCTTTGTGTTTTCCATGAAATAAAAACTTTTGTCAAAAGGTTCAGCATAAATGTTAAACATCATAGTTTCTATGGTTTCCAAATGACCTTAAAATCATTGTCTCATAATAAGTTAGGCCCTTTGAAGGCAGAGGCCATTTTATACATCAACAATATGAATAATGAAACTTTCAGTATACGGACAAGCAGACCATCTATGTGCAATAAATGTTCACTCATGATGTTTATGAGAGACAGACAGACACAGAGACAGAAACGTGGAGAAAGAGAAAGACAGAGGCAAAGAAACAGAAAGAATGAGAGAAGGAAAGGTCAGAAACTCTCACAAAGGGAATTCTATTTTGATTAGAAAATTGTAAATTATTTTTAACAAAGCAAAGGAAAGAGGATTCTTTCTAAAACTCATTTATTTTCCATTTCTCTGAATTCCTTTTGTAAAGGGCAAGGCACATGACAGCATATACTGACAGAAAGTAAGAGAAACCTGTGTAGCATATGGTAACCACAGCAATGCATGCCTCTTTAATTATCACCCCTTTTTGTACCTCAGGCATCTGGACTAGTACATAGAATTTTTATTCTGTTTCTGTAAGTACTGTTGCTAACATGTACCACCACCACAATATGACCCCTAAGAAGCTCTGAGGAGAGACAAGCAAGCAGACAGACACAGAGAGACAAAGAAAAGAAGCAAACACATTTGTGGAAACCCTCACTCTACAAATCAACAGGCTGATGTACTGTCAGCCCACAGTTATGTCATTATGTACATACCAGTGTGCTGGAATACAAAGATGTTAACAGTCATCCATATGGAACTGTAACTTGAGTGAGTTCTCTACTTTCCTTAAAAATAAATAAATAAATCTCGAACTATTTAGAAAGCAAAGGCTTTCTGTTCCAACTGGGAGGTTGGCACCATTAATGACCTCAGTTGTTATAAATAGCCTATGAATGAATGAAAGAATAAAGGAATGAAGAATTTATTATGTGCTTACTATGTACAAAGCTATGCTAAGTAGTCTGGGGATATAAATAGAAAAATAAAAGTAAAAGAATCCCTGTTTTCAAAGAATTGACATTCTAACAGGGGAGACAACTCATAAAGAAGATTTTAGCTACAAGTTAAATAGAAGTTTTTGCTGGACCTCAAGGTACAACAGCAAAGCAGATGGTAATGTTTCTGCTTTAATATCATTTCCATTGATAAAATCATATCAGTTTCTGATGCTGAACCATTTGACAATGCCAAAGATTTTCATGACAATATCCCCTCCCTGGTCTTCAATAAATGTGGCTGTAGCACCTGCAGAAACAGTTGACAGGTTGCATCTCCACAGGGGTTGCTTCCTGAGATGATGGTTGTGCACAGTGGGCTAGAATTATTGCCATTCCCAAGGTCCTTGATTCAGTGTCCTGGGCCTTCTACATTCCAGTCTGAGGGGAAACAGTGGCCAATGGTGGCCATGGTTTAACACGTCTGGCACATGCTGCTTCCTATTTGTCTCTCAGGGTGTCCTGTGGCCTATGCGAGGTTGACTTGCCTGTCCTGTGACCAGCAGTCTATTGGCAGTTGGTAGGGATGGCCAACCCATTCTCCAAAGGTAATATCCCCCTGGATGATGGCAGTGAAGGCTGGGCTGAAAGTAGAAGCAGTGGTTTGGGAGAGGGGAGGAGTACTGACAAGTCCAGGCTCTGGTGCTTATCTATCTGTTGGTGACAGTTGGTCAGCAATTTGTTGCTGGTAATGATGAAAAAGGTTACTCCTACACACAGAGAATTCTCCTCTTAATGGCTGTGGGGGCAGGGACCGAATCCTGGGCTGATTCCGTAAGGTACTGAGAGGGCATGGTAATCAAGGTGATGGTGGTGGTTTGACTTGCTTCAAACATGCTGCCTCTTGTCTCTCCCTCAAGTTTCCATGCTGCTTTAACCAGGCTGCTTTCCCTGACATGGAAAAGGCAGTCTGAAAGAAAGATGAAATAGAATGGGGGAAGAGGTGACAAAGACAAAAATGCCATAAAAACAATGGGCCCATAATACCATTTACATGAGCATTAATAACAAAAAAACACACACTTGATATTAAGAAGCAGAGTTGTATGGCGGATAGAGCATTGGACTTGGAATCAGCCAACATGCATTTAGTAGGCACCTATTGTCTGCCAGGCACTGTACTAAACCCTTGGGAGAAGGCAAAATCAGACCCTGCTTTAAATGGGCATACATTGTAAGATGAGAGACAACATGTAAATCTCTAACAAGATCTACACAGAATAGATGGAAAGTAATCTGAGAGGGAAAGGAGCTAGTAGCTGGAGACACCAGGAAAACCCTCCTGCAGAACGTTAGTAGGACTTGAGCTGAGTCTTGAAAGAAGCCAAGGAAACTGAGAGGTAAAAGGGAGAGAACAAAGTCTTCCAGTATGGAGAGAGATGGAGTATTATTTTTGAGGAACTTTCAGTAGGCCAGTGCTGCCATATTTTAGAATGTATAAAGGGGAATAAAATGTAAAAATATTAGAAAGGTAGAGAGAAAAAGCAAGGCTATGAAGCATGTTAAATGCTAGCATAATTTATTTTTGATCCAGGAGGAACCAGATTTGAATTTTGCTTCAGAAACTTATTAGTGCTACTATCATCACCACCAGCTAGCTATCTAGCTAACTAGCATTTATTTTAGTTCTTTAAGGACTACAAAATCATTTAAGAGCATTATCTCATTTTATCATCACAACAATGTTGGGAAGTACATTATTCCCTTTTTACAGATGAGGAAATTGAGGCAGATACACATTAACTGACTTACCAAGAGTCACCTAACTAGCTAGTTAGGGTTTGAGGTTGGATTTGAACTCAGGCCTTCCTAATTCCACATCCAATGTTCTATCCATTGCAACACCTAGTTGCCACTAATTATATAACCCTTGGGAAAGACATTGAACTCTTGTGGCCTGATTTTCTTTATATTTGAAATTAGGGGGTTGCACTTGACAACACCTTAAATCCATTCCAGCTTGAAATCTATCACCCTCTAATTTTTCATGGGATTCTGGAACAACAATCCCTTGTTTTCATTTGCTTCTTCTCTCATTTTTCTCCCTTTTAGTCATTATGGGTTATCATGGATGCTCATCTTTCTGTTGTTGTTTTCCCTTAGTAAGATAAAAAAGAGCCTAGAAAGCACACATATGTCTCTAATGGTTGGAATGTCAACAGAAGAATGGCATTTCCTTGATGAAATTAAGTAGTAAACAACCATGAAACTATGACCGGGGGGCTCCAAATGCCATGTACCAAAAGACCACAGAAAAGAAGATGTGAGTGAGATCATGTGTGTATCAAGTATCCCCCTGAGGGAAATAATCCCCACTCTCAAGGGGGATAAGGGATTAGCTGGGAAAGAACACTATCTACAACCCTAAATTAGCAGAGCTTTTCTTCTCTCCTATCCTAGCTCATTTTGTTCTTAATGAATCCAAATTGCACCCCTCCCCTAATCTTTCACAATTATTAACAACCAAACCAATATTATGGCATGTATTCAAGATGCATCTGGTAGACGCAAAGGTCATAAGAAGGTGGAGATGGAGAAGGTAGAAAGAGTATTTCTGGCATTAACACTATTCCATCAGTGTTTGTAGCTTTTAAAGGAATGTGGATAGAGGTTAAAAAAACAACTTAGTTATTTGCATGGTTGCCTCACTATTATTTTCCTTCTCGTTATGACTTAGTTTTGACCTCTATTAAATGCTTGTTGGCTGACCACCTGATTAAAATCCTACTCCAGTGTCTCTCTTTGGAATAGAAGAGACCCTGGGTTCTTGAAGGCAATGGCAAGGCAGGCCAAGCTCTGGAAGATAGGATAATTTTCAAATGCTCCAGATATAGCACCAACAATGGACTATATGACTGTCGTCTACACCCTAAGTTTAGAAAGATAGCACAAGGAGGCTTACCACAAAGTAATCTTTGTTTCCACAAGTGTCTCATTCCAGGCAGCTGCAAAGATTCTTGAATTTTTTTTTTGGTTTCATGGATCCCTTTGGCACTCTGACAAAGCCTATAGACCTCTTCTCAGACTGATGTTTCTAAATGGAAAAAAAAAACCTCTAGAATTACAAGGAAAACCAATTACATTGAAGTAGTTATAAGAAATTGGTTTAAGTCCATAGACCCCAGGTTAAGAACTCCTGATTTAAAGAAAGGTTGGTATCTATATCAGTGAGGAGAATATTCACACGGATGAAATGTTGAATGCAAAAAAAAATGTACAAGCACTTAAAAATAAATGTCACCTACTTTTTTGCCTACTTGTTACCATAGGTATTGAGGCAATGTGGTATAGTAGGAAGAGGAGTAGGTAAATGTGGACATATAGGCTAGGGACTTGACTCAACCTCCATGCCTCAGTTTCTTCACCTATAAAACGAAGACTGTAAGGCTCTTATTATCTCTCTCCCAAGATTACTACAAGGATCATGTATGGCAGATAAAGCACTCTATTATTGTAACATGATATATAAAGGCCATTATTATTATTCCTTCGTTGTTTATTGCTGTTGGTTTCAAGTTCTCTTAAATATTGGGCCTAACAGCTGTGTTTCTTCCTTAGGGAAAACTCATCTAGATTCTGTATACAGAAAACCACATGAGAGGGAAGTAAATGCTGATGGGATGGAAAAACATTCAGCCTTATCGCACAAAAGGTGCAGTCTCATGTTCTTATATACATTTGTAATAGGAACTGAAAAGGTTCAAAACATTGTGTTCACAAGCCCATTTTTTAAAAGCACTCTGAGTGTATTTCTTGAAGTTTAATCAAAGATCTTCAAATAAAAAAATTACTATAGACATTTACTCTTCTCCCTTAATTACATCTTTTTGTAGGGAGAGGAAGAGAAGAAATTACACAGAATAAATAGTCAATGAATGAATGAGATAGGGAGAGTGAATGGAAAAATGCTTAGAAACTTTGTCTTGTTGAAGAATATTTTTTAACACATCAGTGTACCATTCCTCAAATGTGTTGATGAACACTTAAGATCTATATTTGCCTGCTCTCCACTGGTGCTGGACTGAACCATTCTGTCAGTCCAATCATACAGATTAGTCACTAATTATTGGGGAAAAAAAGAGTACTTGACTTGTAACTTTTAAAATGATTAGAGGAGAGATAAATAATAAATGGAGAAACTGATTGAGAAGGCAATTGTAATAGTTAAGATCAGAAATCGAGAATGGAAGAGTGACCACTGAGAACTGTATCTCCAAATCCCTTCTTAGTAATATGGCCTTAAAGGTTGGTCTCAGAAAGCATTGTAGAGTAGAGGAAATTTACAAGGAACCTGCAATGTCTTCTTGATTCTACTTCTATAGATTCCCTCTCAACAATCCCCTTTCTATACTCAAATGAACTTTACCCTAGTTCAAGACCACAGCACCTATAATCTTACCTCTCTTGATGCAATCTGGTTTCCCACCTCATCATTCAATTGAAACCGCCATTTCCAAAGTTACCAGCGATCTCTTAATTGCCAAATCTAATAGCCTTTTTTCAGTCTTCATTTTTCTTGACTCCTCTGTAGCCTTTGACGCTGTAGATCACCCTACTCTCACTGACATTCTTCTTTTCTCTATAGTTTCATAGTATTTCTCTCTCCTGGTTCTCCTATCTGACAACTCCTCAGTTTCCTTCACTGGATTTCCATCCATGCATGTCATGCCCACTAATGGGTGCCTCCTGTTTCAACAATCCAGCTAGCAGCTGTTGTTGGGGTGAAAGCCCAACAACAAGAATGCTACCAGTACGCTGCAAAAGCACAGGTTCTTTTGCTCTGCTTAACTAAGGAAAGCAAGGTTAAGGGGTTGACAAGCTTACTTTAATCCAGCAGACAAATATTCACTTAGTTCAGGGGAAAAAGGCAGCACCCTGAACTTCGGAGCAAAATACAAATAAAAGTACAAACATTGACAGACCTTGTCTGATTCAAATCCCAATACACAGTTACCAGAGTTTAACAAAGTCTCAACATCCAGGTTACAAGCTGGAGGGCCCTTAGCTACAGCTGCCTGGAGTCTCCACATCAACACCATCTCGAGTGAGAGCCCTGCGCAAATGGTTCTGTCTTCTCTTCTTATAGGGTTTCAGATGTCATCGAAGTCATCTGAATGACCAGACCTTAGGCTGCTATAATTGGCTCTTGAGTTAGCCCCTCCCCTTAGGACCCTGGGAGGTACACATCCACATAACACCTAATAGGGGTTAGAGGGGCTTAGCACTTAGTAAGACTCAAGACGGGCATGGCTCTGGAGTTAGCACCTCCCCTTAACCAGCCCCACCTTGGGACCCACCCCAGTCACCAAACCACACCCACATAGGTTCCACACCTAATAGGGGTTAGAGCCTGGGGCTTAGCACTTAGTAAGACTCAAGATGGGCATGGCTCTGGAGTTAGCACCTCCCCTTAACCAGCCCCACCTTGGGCCCCATCCCAGTCACCAAACCACACTCACATAGGTTCCACACCTAATAGGGGTTTGGGCCTAGAGCTTAGCATCTAGTAAGGCTCAATGAAATACAGTGAATTACTCAAAGGAAACAAAGGCCAACTAAGTGCTAAGAGCCCATTTTGCTTACCAACACACCTCCCAGTACTCTGGCCTTAGTCCTCTTCTCTTCTCCCTCTATACCATTTCTTTTGGTGATCTCATCAGCTCTTATATATGAATTATCTATGCAGATTATTTTCATATTGATTTATCTAGCCTTTATCTTTCTCCTGAGCTCCAGTCTCTCATCTCCAACTGCACCGCTGTATGTCTCAAATTGGATGTCCTCTAGATAGCTTAAATTCAACATGTTAAAAACTGAACTCATCCTCTCCCCCACACCTCTCCCCTCTTCCCAACTTCCTTATTACTGTTGAGTGAATCAAAAATTTTCCATTCACCCAAGCCCACAACCTATGTGTGTGTCATCCTCAACTCCTCATTATCTCTCACCCACCAAATCTAATCATTTTCCAAGTCATATCAATTCTGCCTTGGCTACAACTCTTGCATGTTCCCCATTCTCCCCTATGACACTGCCAGTAACTGATGCAGACTCTCATTACTTCACTCCTGGATCATCACAATATCTTTCTTATTGGTCGATCTCCTGCCTCGAATTTCTGCCTCCTCCAGGCCTTCATTCAGCTACAGGCTGATCTTCCTAAAGTTCAAGCGTGGCCCTGTGCTCACCCTCCTCACCGCCATTTCTGTCCCCACCTCAGCTCACTCGATATGTTCTACCAGGTCTCTTACCACTAGGATGGATTATAAAATCCTCTGCTTGGTGCTTTAAATCCTTCACAGCTTGGTATCTTCCTATTTTTTCAGTCTTCTTATACTTTGCCCTCCTCCCCCTTACCCTTCGCATAAACATAATCTGCATTCCAGTGACATTGGCTAGCACCTTCGCTGCACCTGTCTTTGTATCCCCAGTGATTAGCACAATGACTGGTAAACAGTAGGTTCTTAATAAATGTTTTTTTTACCATCTCCAGACTTTGTACATTTTTATTAGCTATACCCTATATCTGATGTTCTCCTTAACTCCAGCTCTTGGATCCCCTGGCTTTTTTTAAGTCTCAGCTAAAAATTCTACTTCAGCAAGAAGCTTTTCCCAATCTTTAATGCCAGTTCTTTCCCTTTGAAATTAACTCCAATTTATCCTGTTTTGCACAATTGTTTGCATATTGGCTCTTCTGATTAGACTGTGAACTCCTTGAGGACAGGGACTGTTTTTGCCATTCTTTGTATCCCTGGAACTTAACAGAGTAGATGCTTAAGAAATGCTTCCTGATTTGAAAACTCTAACCTTAAATCTTGTAATATCTTTCTACTTGGTCTCCCTGGCTCAAATCTGTTGCTTCTCCAATTCATCTTCTTAAAAGTTGTTAAAGTTATCATCCCAAAGCACAAGTCCAACCATTTCATTTAACTGTTCTATAAACAACCATGGATCCCTATGTGCACATTTATAGAAATGATAAGAAACTTAAGTCAACTTTATAAACCTAAGGCCTGAAGAATTATTTTTCTCTCCCCTCCTACTCTTTTTGTTTTAATTGAGACATGTTCCCATTCCTATTGCACCTTTTCCATTCTCCTAATTTTTTTAGAGATTATCATCAGCACATAAGTAATCTCATCTTCCAATTCTTCTATTATTCTTGGATTTAATTTATCCAGACCTCTTCAAATTAAAGTGAACTCTCTAGGTTTGCAACTTAAAACAAATCTTATGCAGGATATATCAACAGAACATCCCCATCCCCCTCCCCTGCCCTGCACAAAAGCAAAGAACTTGTTTAGACTCTGAATACAAACAATAAATATCTTTAGTTCCATCTCCAATTTTTTTTCCTAAACTTACCCAAGGCTTCATAATAAAATAGCAATAGTGGTTAATTCACTCTTTTTGTAATTTCTGTTTGAATGAATTTAAAAAGGCAATAGTTTGCAAAATATACAGCTCATTGTAATGCTGTGTTGTTGTGTGAGCTCTAAAAATAAAATAAAATAAAGTTCCCCATTAAATTCATGGTATTGATTAACACAGTATTGCCTTAAGTCATCCCAGTTCTTTCAACCATCTGTTCACTCACATTGTTATGAGAATATTGCATCTTATCCACCCAGGTTAAGTATCACAGTATAAGCATATTGAGATTTGGGAAAAGGAGAGTCCTAGGTACTTTTCAGCAATGATCTACAGAAATAGTCAATATGGCACTAGAAACCTTTCTCTGATTTTGATTAACCTTTCATAAATCAGGAAACATGTCTAAAATAACTAATTATAAAATGATCTCCACCCTTTTTTGCCATTGCATTGGTACTCCACGCCTAGGGTGCCTTCCCTCCTCACTGCAATATCTCGAATCTCTTTACTGTTGTTAATATTCCCCAGCTCTCCCTCCCAAAAAGATGTACTTGTTTTTATATGTTTTATATTAACATTTCTGTGCACATGTTGTTCCCCCCCGGGAAAATACAAACTCTCTAAAACCAGAGTCTGCTTTTTTTTCCTTTGTAACTCTAGTGTTTAACATCACGTCTGGCATATTTGTTACTGTTGTTCTTTTGTTTCAGTCATGCTCAACTCTTCCTGACCAAATCTGGGGTTTTCTTGGCAAAGATACTAGAATGGTTTGCCATTTCCTTCTTCAGCTCATTTTGCCGATGAGGAAACTGAGGAAAACAGGGTTAAGTGACTTGGGGTCACATAGCTAATAAGTGTCTGAATCCTGATTTGAACTCAAGTCCTCCTGACTCTCAGCCTGGCACTGTGCTGTCCCACCTAGCTGTTTCTCTAATTGATATTTCTCGAATTAAATTGAATTTTTTAAACTTCTAATGCAACTTTATTTTGACAACCTGAAAATATATAGATTATACTTAAATAGGAGAATAGTTTCTATAACATGCAAATCAGACTTTAAGCTCTAGCATAAGACTATTGACAAAATTCTGGAAAGTGTCAATCCAGTTCATACATAGCAATTAATTGATAATAGAAAACCAATTAAAGGAGGACAAAATCCACAATAAACAATGATCAATATAAATATTATTCATCACTCCAGGTTTAGAAAAGAAGTTTGCCAATTTTAGAAAATATATCTGGGTGAAAATTTCCTATGACCGAAAGTGAAAAGAAAAGTGTCAGTGGGGTGTTATGATCTCTAAAGCACTGCAGAAAGGATTTTGCCTTCACTTCCTATTTGAATATTCTCACAGCTTGACTAGCTTGATGGAAGTAGAGTAAAACTGATAGAAGCTCTTGCATCTCTCTTTCCTATCAATGTTTTGAGTACATAAACAACAAAGTCCAATTTTCTTGTTGGCTACATAAAAAATCAACGCATTTATCTCTGCATATCTTGGCATATATAGAACTACTTAGCTTTGTAATTTCAAAGCTAACCACTATACCCATATAATTAAAATAATAACAACATATTGCCTCTTGATGGCTCTTAATGCCTATCTCATTCAGGCTCTTTATTCTCCCAGTTATCACAAGGAGCAGCTGTGGTCATACACAGGATACACCTGGCAGCTGGAAGGATCCAGATGCCAAGCTCTGGTTTAAAAAAAAAATCCCACCACTCTATTGGCATTTCTTTCCTAAGTCAGTGAGTGTTTGGAGTGGAGACTGAAGGGAAAGAATTAAGGGAGGTAAGCCAAACCTCCATTTGAATTTTCCCTGTAACAAATGTCACAGGTGAAATGTATTTAGAGCTTGAAGTGAATTCCTTGATTGATGGATTATTCCCTGGCATTAGTAAAAAATACTTTGCTAGCTAACACTTTTCCACTCAAAGGGGAAGTCTTGGCTCAAGTTTCCGTCTTCCTTCTTGAAATGGATTGGCAAACTCCTATCTTTAATCCTTACTTTGGGGAAGAGATAGGAATGTGACATTTAGACCAAGGGAAGAGAACAATGAGAAACACCACAAGACAGCAGGTAAGAAAGCGTATAGCAGATTTTGTGTTTATTTCATTAAAAGCCAAATTCTCAACTTTGAGAGCTGTGATAAGCAGTTAAGGTTGAAATATGAAGGAGGTTTGAAACCTTTATGCTACAGATCTATCACAGTCTCTTCATTTATAGTTTGTATAAAATTATATGTAGTGTGTGTTTAACTAAATGAAAATGGTATAAACTGCCTGGGTACAGCTCAAATTGTTTGTTTATATGGACGTTCTCCTACTGAATTAGCAAATTCCTATGACCTAATTGCCTAAGTAGGCAATTGTTTTTGTTTTTGTCTCTCCCCCTAGAGAGGAAGCCTGGAATGGTAATAAACAAGCACATGAATGAATAAATAAAACCCAGAGGATTTGAGCAATAATGCTTCAAGATCTATAATACCATGTCCTGGACATCCTCAACCATGTCATCTTCACTTGATTCCACTTGTGGAATCATCTTCATTTCTTCCTCATAGGAAAATTAGGCTCTACTGTTGTCTAGGAAGTAGCTCTAACACCAGTGCTCTCTTAGTTTGGGTTTGATGTTGGGACCAAATGAGACACTCACAAATCAAGGAACAGTTAACAATAGGAGGCTTATTTTGCCATAATGGCAAGGAGATAGTGGAACTTAACTTTTTCTGGTCCCCTTTGTCTCCACATGGAAATGTATTTGGTCATGAGGATAGAATACAGTGAAGGATATGGTGACTCATGTGGTCTTCAGAAATCCACCAAGATAGATGTGCCCCAACTTCACATGACTAGTTCTATTTTTTTTATGTTCTTAGGTGACCAGGAAGCTGCTTCAGGTAAGGCTGGACCAATCAGAGTCCAGAGACAGTATTATCTTCTTTTAGGGATAGTAAAAGAGGAGGGTCCTGGGCCTACTTCATGTTGTTAATGGAGGGAAAGAAACTGTCAGGGAAACAAGAGTTGATCGGATCCTGGGACTACTTTGTTTGGTGAAAGTTAGGTAGGGAATGGGTAGAATCAAGCTATAGATAAAAGAAATAAGGAAATTGACAGCAGTCAAGGAGTCAAGGAAACAGAGGCTAGGAGAAGGCCAGAGAATTCAGATAATGTTCTATAGCCCTGTAACAACTAGAAAGGGGGGAAATGTGCCTGCTTTTCAGAACTGAGGTCTAAATATATTTGTCTGGCATTTTCCTTTGACCAAAATCAAAATCATTTGGAATATTTTTCTACATAGGGGAACCTAGGCTGAGTGATGGTTTTTGGTTTGTTTTTAAGACTAACTGATTTCATTGATGCAGATGTATCTACCTAATGTTTAGGGAAAATGAATTCATGTTGCAGGGAGGAGGAGTGGGCTAATCTACATTGTGGGTGAACACTAGTAGATATTAATCTGTAACAGTCAGCTTTGGCCGAATCTGGCTGAACTCCAAGTCTCCATAGCACAACTTGGACATTTCCAACTATTTGTTGTTTTTTATGTTCATCAATCATTTCAGTCACGTATGACTCTTCATAACACTATTTAGGGTTTGCTTGGCAAAGAGTGGTTTGCCAGTTCCTTCTCCAGCTCATTTTACAGATTAGGAACCAAGGCAAACAGGTTAAGTGACTTGCCCAGGGCCACATAACTAGTAAGTGTCTGAATCCAAATTTGAACTCAGGACAATGAGTCTTCCTAACTATAGGCCCAGTACTCTACCACTCTGCTACCTAACTGCCTCTATTTCCATCTATGTCATCTGTTTTTTACCCCACCCCACCCTTTTCCAGGCCCCTTCTATATGTCATTTCCCCCCATTAGTATGTAAACTTAACAACCACCCTGGGAGTTAGGTGTTGTTATCACCACTTTACAGATGGGAAAACTGAAGCAAAGGTTAAGTGACTTACCCAGGGTCATACAGATAGTGAGTTCCTGAGGCCTGATTCCAGTGTTCTGTCCACTGTACCACCTCACTGCCCCCAAAAAGGAAGTAGCAGGTTAGTCAAACAGTTCATTTTTCCCTTTATTAATAAAAACATTTTTAAATTATGTAGACATGGACCTAAGGAAAATAAATTATTTATCTTCCCATAACTTGATCTCAGAAGGAGCTATTAGGTCATCATATAGGCTAAACCCTGCCCTTATCACTTTGTATTGCTATACTAACTTGTTAGTTTTTGGTCAGCTCATTTTTTCCCTATGCCTCAGATCCCAGTGGCCAGAATCATAGAATTACAGGCCCAAAAGGTATATTAAAGGTTACCTAGTATAGCTTCCCACCCAGGGCAGTAATTCTTATAACATCACCCCTAACTCAAGGTCTTCCTCCTTCTCATTGAACATTTCTTACCGTTCCCAGAGGTAACCATTACATGTTTAGACAGCTTTAATTGTTTAAATTTTTCTGGACACCAAAGGGAACCCTCTCTCTATGAAATTTCCACCCAGTGGTCTTAGTTACAACTTTGAAGCCAGCTAAAACAAGTCTAATGTCTCTTCCACATGACAATTCTTTAAATTCTTCAGGAGAGCTGTTGTAAGCCCCTTAAGTTGGTTCTTCTCCAGACTAAATATCACCAGTTCCTTTTAACAAGTCTTTGTATGACTTGGACTCTTCTCCATGAACCACGGTGGTCAACTCCTGGATATATTGTGGCTTTTTCTTCTTTATATTGAAACTAAGGTTCTCTGAAGTTTCCATTCATTCATTGAACCTAGGATCAAACTTTAGAGCTATCCAGAAAAAATCTACTTTGTTTTCAAAATGATAATCATTCAAATATTTGAAGGCAGCTGTCATGTCTATCTCACAAGGTAGCCCATTCCACTTTTGAACAACCCAAGTCATCTTTTCTCCAGGCTGAAACATTTCCTTATAAGATGTGGTTTCTAGCCCCCTCTTAAGGAAATGGCCCAATCTGTTTGTCTCTTTGTAAAAACATACTACCAGGGATTAACTGAGCATAATACTGGAGTTTGGTCAGAGAGGATACT
>CM053627.1:130356824-130390979 GCA_028646595.1 Phalanger gymnotis
CCCCTTTCCCTTGCCCCCTTTCCCCTTCCCCCCTTTCCCCTTCCTCCCTTTTCCCTTCCCCGCTTCTCTGCCTTCCTCTTCCACCTTCTCCCTTCCCCCTTCCCTGTCTTCCTCTTCCTCCATCCTTCCCTCCTTCTCTCTTTCTTCACAACTACTTCACAAGGCTGCCTCATACTGAGTATGTAGTCAACTAGCACTCCTACTTCTTTTTGACGCACACAAAATGTAGTAATTGATCACAGGCTTCCTCATTTCATATTTGTACAACTGATTGTCTTGACCTAAGTTAGGGACTTTATGTCATTTAAATTTCACTCCATTTTGACCTATTGCTTCAACCTGTTGTGATAGTTCTGAATCTCAATGCTGCCATCAAATATATTAGCTATTCCTCTCAGCTTTGTGAAATCTGAAAATCTGATAAGCATGCCATGATATGTCTTCATCCAAATCTTTGATGAAAATATTGATCAGGTCAGGACCAAGGATAAATCCCTGAGGTACTTTGCTAGTGATGTCCCTTTAGGTTGACATTGATCTGTTAATTAACATACTCTGAGTACCATCGAATCATTCTCTCATCCAGTCCATATCTCTGTAATTTGACTACAAAAAAAAGATATATTGTAAAATATTTTGCCAAAATAAAAATGTACTGTGTTCCCTCTTCTAGCAGGAAAGCAGCCCTATTAAAAAAAGTTAGTTTACTCTGCTATAATATGTTCTTAGTGTTCATGTGCTCAGCTTTCTCTTATGTGACTACTCATATAAAAGAATTAATTTTCTCTTTAATTGTTTAATAAGCTATTTTAGAATGTTGCTGTGAATTGACATCCACATTACCAGACTGTAAATCTAGAATTTACTTACCACCCCCTTTTTCTCAAAAAAGAAGGTTACATTTGCTGTTTTACAGACTTCTGGCAGTTATCCCATTTTCTGTACTTTTTCAAAGATTAATGATAGTGGCCTGGGATCAAATCTTCAATTAAGAACGCTTAAAGAAAAAAGGGTCAACTTTTACTATCTCCTCTCCTGTGATTCTCGCCGCTGTGAATGTGACCTTAGCCACAATGTGGCTCAAACGTGTTAACTGATCAGTCTAGGAGTAGTCTTTTTAAGACTAAATCACACCTGGAAATCTCTCCAGAGGAGTATCCAGAGTGTGTGAGTGAGGATTGTTGTTATTTGTCCTTCATTCTTGAAAAGGACCAATCTCATCAAGATGGTAAGGTCTTGACTGAATTGGATTTAAGTGAGGCAGGTCTGTGAAGAGCTATCAGCCTCACTCTCTCTTCCAGAGTCCAGTGGCAAGATATGGGTCAGAACAACTGGAGATGAACCCAGATGCAGTGGGAGAAATTGGCCTTTATAAGCTAAGGTCTTTCCTAGATCTCAGTTTGTCCGAGGCAACACCTATCCAGGCTAGGTAAGAAATAAGGCAAAAGATGGCCTAGTTTGCCTACACCAAGGGAAAAAAATCAAAGTGAGAGAGAAAGACCCTCAGTGTTTCTGACCAGAACAGAAACAATTGCTATTTGCACTCACTCTGAGCCATCAAAAACCAAACAATGACCAAGCAAGGCTTGGGCTGGGACCTATTATTGGCCAATCAGCAAGAACCAGAATGATCTGGGTTTAAGACATGGCCAAGGAACTCCATTTGAATCCCAATGGGCTTTCTTAAAGCCTGGTTTTCCAGAACTCTATTTCAAGAAATCAAAAATCAAATTACATGGGGAAAAAAGAGTTGTCTCAGTTTTTTAAAAATGATAGAAAAAAATAAGTAAGGAAGAGGGGAAAAATCTAGCCCCCAAACCCCAAGATATCTTGAGAAGCTTCAGTGATCAAAATTTATATTCTTTAATTAAAGTCAGAGGTCAGAGCGCCCACATGTAAAGGTACGAGTCCCCGTGTGGACAGAAAGAGGGAAGGAAGGAATCGATGAGCAAGCCTTGCCCAACTAGAACTGACGAGTTGCTTCCCCAGTTGGGCAGCTACTCTACTCACAAATCATTGTTTGTCCTTTGTTCTTGAAGGGGACCAATGACATTAGGAGAGTGATATCTTGACTTGCAAGTGAATTGGATTTAAGTGAGGCAAGACTGTGCAGTCATGAACCTCCATTTGATCTCTTGGGATTGCAATTGATACTGCTCCTCAGTGCCCCTGCTCTTTTGGGGTAGTAAGCAATTCTATTCCTCAGGATCCCTGAACTCTTGCAACCAAATGTGATACTGCTACTTAGGGCTCTCATTTCCATTTGACCAAAGGTGTTCCTCTTTGCCCTTGAGCTATAAATCAGAAGTGGGCATTGACAATGGATTTGCCAAACAGTGTTTGGTCCTGTATCCAGGGGTAGCACATCATTCCCCTGTAATCTCTTTTGGACCAGTTGCCAAGTTCCCTTACTATTTGTGTATTAAGAGCGCCTGAAGCTGCTGTTCCTTCTGTTGCCACAATCTAGTCCCACCACTAGTGTTTCATCCATGTGGGCTCCAAACCAGCCTCCACCCCCTTGTCAAAGATCTCTCTTTCCAACTTCCTAACCTGTCTTGGGCTAGAAGAATGCCTCATTCTGCCCTTTTGTTATCTCTGCTACTCTAGAATTTGATTCTATGCATTTTATTTTAAAGTTGTTTGGAGGGGAATATTGGAAGAGCTTGGCTAAGCATTTCCTCTACTCTGCCATTTTGGCACTCTATCCTCTCCTTTCTACTCACAAAGCCTATCCCCTAATTTAGGCCTTCCTCATCTTTCACCTGTATTATTAAAGAAACCTGCTAACTGGTTCCCCTATCATCTTTGCTCTGTTCCCGCCTCCAACCCATCTACCATACAGCAATATATAAATCTGGCTATTCACTACTCAGCTCAAGCATCTTCAATAGTCTCTTCTGGGAATAGGGGAAGGGGCATTGGTAGTGGTTTTGCTGGCACACCAAACTATACACGCCTGTGAGCCCATGCCACTTTCTCCAAACGGCTCTTCAAGATTCCACCATATGTGTATTCCTTCATATGCATTAAACTACTTTATATTTATTTTGTATGTAGTTTGCATTCATTTATCTCAGGTAAACCCCACAAATATGACTGAGCATATTATATCTTTCAGGCACTAGATTAAGAGCTGAGGATGCAAAGAAAGGTAAAAGATAGCCTCTGTTCTCAAGGAACTCTCAGTGTAATAAGGTAGATAACATGCAAACTATGTGCAAACAAGAGATGTGCAGGATAAATTGAAGGTAATGAATAGAGGGAAGCAATCAGTAAAAGCTTGTTGTAGAAGGTGGGATCTTATTCATAACTTGAAGTAAGACAGAAGAGCCAGAGCCAGAGATGAGGAAGAAGAGAGTTCCAGGTATGGGGGACAGCTAATGAAAATGCCCAGAGTTGAGAGATCGAGCATCTTGTTCGTGGAATAGCAAAGTGGCTAGTGTCACTGGATCACAGAATATGTAGGGGAAGGGAGTATTAAGGTATAAGACAACTAGAAAGTTAGGAGGGGACTATGCTATAAAAGGCTTTGAACGCCAACCAGAAAAATGTTACATTTATTCATGCAGGTGATAAAGAGCCACCAGAGTTTGTGGAATGTGAGGGTGATGTTATCAGACATGTACTTTAAGAAGTTTGGAAAATTATGGTTTGAGATATTTAATAAGACTGGAGATCAGGAGAAAAGTTAGGGTTGGATAAGGAGATCTGGAATCATCTGCATAGAGATAAGAATAGAACATATTAGAGTCTGTGATAATGATATTGTAGTAATCTTTTCTGTCAACTTCTGATCTGCTTTCCTAAAGTTTCTGAAGAAAGTCACCACCTGAGAAACTCTAGGTTCATAAAGTGAAATGAAATACATAGCAGATGTACATAGGACCAGGTATCAACCAGAAGCCTGTTAACCATTCATTTCACTTCAGACCTTGAGCCAGCAATCCAAAGACTCATAGATCATTCTAGACCCCATATTCCTTATAACTAGGGAACTCACAAGACCTGTCAAGGAGCAACATGGGATACTTCACAGTTATCAAGATGATCACTCACATGCTGATTGAATTACTTTTCTCATTGATTCCTCTTCATGCAGTTTTCCTGGACAAAGATGTAGAAACTTTTCAAAGCACACTCAAACTTGAGCCTCATGCTCTCACATTAGCTCCTTATTAGACACTGTGTCCAATAAATATCACGATCCCTAGGTCATCAGAAAATATGGGTTTCTTTTCCTCTCTACTCTGTAGTCAGATGCATATATAACTAAAGCAGTAGGTCATTTCAAATAAAAGGATAAATAGCTATAGCTATTTATAAAAAGAATAAATAGGTATAGCTATAGAAGCTAATTGTACAGCAGGATCTAAGTTTGAAAAGTCAACATATGTAGAACATATATGTAAGATGAAGGGAAACTAGCTGTTGCTACAAAATAGGATGGAGAAAAAAAAGAATAAATCCTCCATCATTCCAGAGAAAGATTCTCTGATCACTTCCTGACCAGTGTAATGGTAATTAGGGTGAGATTTTTTTTTTACTGTTTTCTCTTTTGGAATGCCAAGGCAATCAAGTACCTTTGATGAGTCTTGCCATTCAAATGTAATGGCAAGAAAAGTGAACTTTTTGTTGTCTTTGTTTTAGAGTGCCTCTCAGCACTAAGGAATCTTCAATTGAATCAGAAGTCTTCGATGACCTGCTTATGCCAAGGGAAGGCCCAGTTCACATGAGTTTGAGTTGCATGGTTGACACCCTTTGACCCTGACACATGTATGTAAGATCTGAGGTTGGCATTTTGCCTTTGGGGGCACATTCACTGAAAGAGTGCTGGTGACTACACTCTGGGTAGCCATTGAAGCAGCACCCCTGGCCCCAGCTTTGAAATCCAAGATGTTGGCACTTCACTCTTGATAACTGTTTATGCATTGCTTGGACAGACAGATAGAAGCCTGTCTGCTGATTCGTGTTTATTTGCTTTGTTTATATAACATATGCTTGTAATTTCTGTTTGTATTTGCACTGAAATTCAGGGTGCAGACTTTTTCCCCTTAACTAAGTAAATGATATATGTACATTTAATTAAAGTATGATTGTTAACTCCTTAAAGTTTCTTTCCTTAGAAAAGCAGATCAAAGAACCTGTGCTGGAAGTCTTTCTGTATGCTGGTGTTGTTGGTCTTACACAGTCACAGTAAAAGCAAGCAACACTGTTGTTACAACCAGTTATGGGTGCCAATAAGACCAACCCTGGCCTAAATAAATGACTTAACTTCACAATCATAAACAGTCAATACATTAAAGTCTATTTTGCAAACCACAGATTCCTTTATTATTAATAACACAAGAATGGCTTGTCTACTTTCTCCCAGGTATCCCATAACTTTTATATCACCAACCAGCTCTTTCTTGAACACAAATAAGGTCAAGAAGAGCCATTTTCTTCTTTCATTCCTCAACCTGCCAAAAATGCAAAATAGGGGCAAATGAAAATGACTAAATTTGCCCCAGTGCCAATTTTGTGATCTATGTCATCCATGTTGATTTCTATCAATCCCATGGCTTCAATTGTCACCTCTAAGTATGGATCCCACACCTTTCTCCCCCAGAAAGAAATGCTCTCTCATATTTTTATGTTCACCGATTTCTTCTTAGGTATAGGCATCCTAAGGGTACCATGTTACTCCTTTTCTCTTATTATATTAAAAAAAAACATGTCTTTCAATACTTAGTAATGATTCTCATCAAAGCAAGTTTTATAACACCCATTAAAACATTTTCCTCTTTGGGTTAAAATTTTGAATTTATTTTGTTAATTATCAATTGGTATATGGACCCAAACAGGTCCCCTACTGTTTTATCTTCATTTTTCTCTATATTGATGGCTTTTATGGTTGTTGTTTGCATATTATTTCAACTTGATCCAAAGCTCACTGTGTCACCATTTCATTTAACAGGGTCATAGGATTTATAACTTGAACGGATTTCATTTCCAAACTTTATGCAGCAGTGCCTTTCTTTTTTGAAGAAATGTCAACCACTCTTTTCATAAACCTGTATTTAATTTTCTTTATGTAGTTTTTCAAGTTAAAATTACATATTACCTTTTTTAAAATCAACAAAAATATTAAACGTATTAAAATAATTTAAAGATGCTGACTAATTAAAATCCCTTACAAATTCATACTTATAATTTATAATAATATTATTACTATAATAGGTGAGCTTGCTTCTCAGGGCAAACTTGATGATGTTTTTCATGGTTATTTCATTTCCCCTAATCACAGTAGATAATTTTTCTTTGTAACTTCTATGGTAAAAAAAAAACATTGATTTAACATAAATAATATGTTACAAATAGTGGTAGATTTTTCATTATTTTATTTAATAAGCCAGACAACATTGCATCTCACACCCAAAATGTAAGATTTTTTGTGTTTAAGTGCTTGTTTCAATATATTATCATACAACAGATTTTTTAATCCTGCTAAAATAGAGTAAAAGTAATTGTATTATGCTTGCTCATAGCAACTAGGATTCTTATACATTCATTTTTAGAAATACTTAGGTCTTTAAAATAATGTAATTGCTTATGCAGTATTGTCAAACGGCTAGCTAGATCTTTTCTATTTTTGTATATTTCAGATATTCTTAAAATTGAGAAGCATCAATTATTTTATAATTTCAATATTTATATCTTTTCTTTATGAAAGCAATAATTTAATATTTTATATTAGAATGTGAACTTGAGGATCCTGCAGTGAGTTAGAGAATTCAGGTTTTCAAAAATGTCCATCAAATTTACAAGTTTCAGAAGGACATTTTATAATAAATTTGCTTCATCTTTATTTTTATCATGATGAAAAAAGTTAATCCCTTCTTTTCAGCTCAAACACCCTTTGAAGTGTTCTGGGATGAGAAAGCTTTCATGTTTCACAATAATTATAAAAGGACCCTATCTATGCTCTGGCCCAAGGAGACTTCGTTTTAAGGGAGAATTTGTTTGTGTGTGTGTGTGTGTGTGTGTGTGTGTGTGTGTGTGTGTGTTTTGTTTTATTTTTAGACAGTCTGTTACAACTTAAACAGTCTTAAAACAAGTTGGAAACTTTTTTTCTTGGTACAAGTGATGCATGTAATGTGTCCATATTGCAGCAGGAGCCACATTTTCAGATATGCATGTAGAGCTGAATTGTTCCTGACATTGATTGAGTCTTATCATTATAAAGTCCAATAAATTGTCTCATATTATTTAATTTTTATTAAACTGTCAATTATGTTAAAAATTCCTTTGGATGTTCCAGATGGAAATCTCTAGTATAACATAGGAGGGAATGACAGGTCTTTAAAACAAAATCAGAGGAGAAGAAGAGAACTAACCTGCTTTCCCAAAAAGGCATATACTTGAGTGGAAATCAATGAATATAAGGATGAAGGAAAGAAACTTTGAGGGGTGGGGCATGGAGAGAGAGGCTTTGGGAGTCTTCAGCATAAGGATGAGTCAAAGAAAATGCATATGCATGACACAGATCACATAACTACCAAGGGGCAAGTTCAAACAACATCAGCTATCTAGACATTTTACTAAAAGCCAACTATTGAATGCACCACTGAGCAAAGATTGCTTCTCTGTTTGGTAAACCTCAGTAGCTTCTTATTTTCCCTGGGATCAAATACAAACTTTTCTCACCATTTGAAACCTGCTTCAACATAGCTTTCCAGGGTCATTATATATCACTTCCTTCTCTATACTCTACCATTCAGCCAAATTGGTCTTCTTTCTATTTCTCACACATGACATTTCATTTCTCTTTTGTGCCTTTGCACTGGCCCTCCCTTATGCCTAGAATTCACTTCCTCCTCAACTCTGTGTCATAGAAATCTAATCTTCATGACATAGCTCAAGCACTATCTTCTGCAATAAATATGTCCTTATCCCTCCCAACTGCTAGTGTCCCTCCTCATTATCTTGTATCTAACTTTGTTTTCATTGTTCAGCCATTTTAGTCATGTCCAATTCTTTGCAACTCCACTTGGATACTGGAGTGGCTTGCCATTTCCTTCTCCAGCTCATTTTACAGATGAGGAAACTGAGGCAAGCAGAGTTAAGTCACTCACCCAAATTCTCACAGCTAGTAAGTGTCTGAGGCTGGATTTGACCTCAGGTTTTCTGACTCCATTCCCAGCAATCTATCCACTGTACCATCTAGCTGCCTCTTTGTATCTATGTTCTAGTTACTCCTTTCATATTTATTCTGTATATGTCTATATGGGGACTTTTGTTGCCACCATTTTAATGTAGAATCCTCTAGAGAAGAGACCATTTATTTTTACTTGTTTGTTTTTGTATTTCCAGCATCTACCACAGTGCCTGCCACATGGTGGGCACTTAGTAAATGCTTGTTCATTTATTAATTTATAATGCACGTGTATGAGTCTTGTGTTTTAAGCCTTTTCTCTGGTGAGGGCAATAAGCAACTGTTCTTTATCTGATAATTATTTTGTACATTAAGTACCTTTTCTAAAATAGACCCTGTTACGTTTTGGGGAGAAGGACTCGAGCCATAACATTATTTCAGAGATTTTCTCTTAGACTTCTGCATCAGTTGCAGGGGGAGGGGGTCAATGACTCAGAGAAAAATGAGAATCATAGTTTCCCTTCTTTGAAATGTGAGTGCATGAGGAGTAGGGCTATAAGATGAGGAAGAAGTAGGTGTGCCCTGACTTGGAACATGCTGGAGAGTCCTGGGTCCGAGTGATTATCCTCATAGCAACAACAATACTTTAAGAACTATGTTAACAGAGCCCTGGCTGATGTGAGATATCTGATTAGCACAGTTCTGTCTTCCAATAGCTTCTGCAGAGGAAAAGAAGGTGCTTGAGCATGAAGGTGAGTGAATGGGTCCATGTCAGCTGAAAATGTAGTACAGAAAAAGAGTAAATGTCAAGTTAACAGACTAGATAAAAACATTAATTCATCATTTTTGTTGTTTTTAATTAGACAAAAAAGTTCCTTAGGACATATTAATGAGGCCTCACTTTTAGGTTATTTATTTCTTTCTTAACTGGAAGCTGCTTTGATTCATGTCATTTATTTTACTTAATTATTGAAAATGAGGAAATTAAGTTCAATTGTCTTTTTAGACCATCATCCTATCTCTTTCCCTGCTAAGTTGTTTTGCTGCTGTGAGCTGGCACTCCAGCAAAAGATCAAAGTTCTCTCTGACCTTGAGAACACTGTAGTTCCAATTGACTGATCTCATTTAGCAAAAGGAAACCATATGCATACCCATATTAACCGTTCTTAGCCCACATCAGGGGTGATTGCTCCGTTGGCACCATTTTTCCTGTTGCACTGAGGAAATTGGCCAGAACCTTCCCACACTGAGCCAGGATGGATTGACAAGAAGGTGGCAGCATTAGCTTAATCAGTAATTCTATATTTCTGCATTTTTATAAAATATATCCTTGTAAGACTATGTTCTATTAAAATTCCAAATAGATACATTCACACACATTGAACTTACAGACTAAAAGAACGTCAAAGCAAAAATCATCTAAAATAATTCTTGAAGGAAATTTGCATACCCAAATCTAGAAGAGCCAGGACATGGTAGGTATTCTATAAATGCCTGTAGAATGAATGATAAAGTATTAATGAAATGACAGTGACCTGCCATTATGAATTTACATTTTTCTACCTACTCCAAATAAAATTTAAGTGCTCTATCAAAAAGTATTATTAACTCTCATGGCTATATGGGTAAAAATATATACATTTAAAAGCCTGGTTAGTAAAATATATAATAACAATTTACAACTTGAAGGAAATAGATTGAATAGAATGAGATATCATATGAATATGCAAAAATTTGGCTACCCTAGTGAGTAGCTGAATGAAAGTACTTAGAGTGGTCAGATACAGGCAACCATCTTGCTATATTAACTGACATCCTGTAATTCTTCTTGAAAGTCTTCCTCAGTTCAGCTATCTATGGCGATAATCATAGACAACAATGAACAAACTTTAGCTAGCTTTTTGAATGAGTGGGGTAGAATAACCTCTTTCTCACTCACTCGTCTTTAGCCGTACAGAAATGATTTCCTTATAGAACGCAGATTAAGGGGAAGGCTTCTGTTCACTGAGAATAGCTAATGCTGGGTGGTGACTTAAGATTTCCAAAGCTATCTTCATGTACTATTTCATTTGATCCTCATGACAATACTGTGAGGTAGATAGATAGGCACTATGTCCATTTGATAAATGGGGAAATGCAGGCTGAGAAAGGGTAAGTGATTTATCCAGAATCACACAGCTGGCAAATGTCCAAATTAAAGACTGAACTCAGGACTTGCTGACTCCAAGCCCAACAATCTATTTACTATCCCACCCAGCTATCTGACTAATGAGCAAAAAGCTGTTAACTTCCTCTCTAAGGCTATCTTCCAACTACTCTAAATTTATCTTATATGTCACTGACTAGATGGGTGATCCTGTCTGCCTCAATTTTTTCATCTGCAAAGTGGGAATAATGATAGCACCTGCCTTATAGGGATTGTTGTGAGGATCAAATGAGATAATATTTATAAAGTGCTTAGCACAATGCCTGGTACCTGGTAGGTGCTATTTGATGTTTATTCACTTCCTTCTCTTCCCCATTCCTTTGTATGTATTTGTTTCTATGTGTTGCCAGACCCCTATTTGAATATAAATTCCTCCAAGATAGGAACAATATTTACTATGTGTATGTCCAGCTGTTAGTACAATGCTTAGCAGATAGGAAATATCTGATAAACACCTAGTGATTGATTGATTAATTAATATAGCCTGACCACCTTGATCAAAAATGTAATTGCCAGTTAGTTTTGTGGAATAGATTGAAGAAATGGTTTCTGTTCATTAATGGGATAGTACTCTTTCAATTCAAACCTGACTTCTTCCTTGGAAAGCAGATTTATCACATTCAATGACTTTCTGATCTAGGAAAACTTGTGGGAAGGAGATTCAGAGCCATCTTTGATGTCAGCAAGGAACATAACTATGACAATGTAACCCAATTTGACCAATGTTACTAGATAGGGCTTTAAAACCCAAGTCTTGGTTCTTTTTTCTCCCACTTGATTTTGTGCTCTTTTCCCTCAGGGTGGATATGGGGATAGATCTCTCTCCTGTCCTGTCTCCCTTCTTAACTGAAGGATGGAACAATTAAAAGCACAGTTATTCCTCAAGTCTAACCAAGTCAACAAACATCTATTAAGTACATACTAAGTGCCAAGCACTGTGCAAAGTTCTAAGAATACAAACACAAGCAGAAAGATCATGCCTGCCTTCAATGCATACTAATTATGGCAGCCAAAATATAAAAAGAAGCTGAAACCTGGGTGGGGGGAGGAAAATGGAGGAGTGCCCATGTGGGCAGAGAAAGGCTAGGTAGTCAGGACTACAGCCTAGGGAGGAATAAAAGTAAATATGTCCTGGGCATTCTTTTAATAATGGAGGAACTAGCTAAGCAGAGGAAGAGATAGAAGAGGCAAAGCATGTCTCCAATTTGAGAAGTCCATGGGTCAAGTGAACATTCAGGTGAAGAGGTTTCTGTGGAATGCATGGTAGAGAAAATCTACACTGTCAGGATTACAGCCTGGAGTGGAGGGAAGACGTGAACTATTTGGTAGGCAGAGGCAGCTTTAATACTACTCTTTTTCCAAGAAATGGAGGAAGTAACAAAGCCCACTGAACCTAATATATTATTCCATTGCCATTATATTTCTAGGTACAGTGTTTTATGTAACCAGCAGGCATAACTGTAGAACATGGTTTGGCTGCACACATTTTTCGCATTTCATATTTGCATATTTTTTTGTTTCTAACAAGAAGGAGTCATAGCTGATTCTTTCTAGTCCATTTTTCTCCTCCCACTGGGTGGCACCAGGATATGACCTTCCCTTTGTCTATATCCCTTTTCATCTTCTCGCTCTTCAATGGTAGGAAGTTTGCAGTCATACCTGGTTCTAGTTACAATGAATAAATGGCCCAGTTTTAGCCTATGGGTATACGGTTCTAGTTCTCTCTCTCTCTCTCTCTCTCTCTCTCTCTCTCTCTCTCTCTCTCTCTTTCTCTCTCTCATAAGATCTTTTCAAAATTATTAATAAAATTGTAACCATATGGTAATCTCACAGAGCTTCTCATAGAGTTCTCGAATGGGGAAAAACCCTAACATTTGGACTCAGGAAAATCTGACTTGTTTGAATTCTGATTGTTTTGAGCTAGACACTCCATTTGCCTTCCTCCAGCATAAATATTCAATATATAGCTATGCATCAAAAAGCAGTTTAAATCTATTACAGATTTCATATAAAATAGAAATACTTTTTAAGGCTCTAAATTAAATAAGAAGTTACTGAGAGACTTAAAGAACTGGGAAAGCTGGGAGAAAATGCCTGCCAATTGTAAGTGGGTATTTAAGGAGAGGGGAAGGAGTTAGTTGAAACACTTCAATAGTTCCTTCAGTCAATCTGAGAAAAACAATTCAGTTACCTCTCCTCCAGGGATTTGTCTAGATAGAGGCACTTTGACTAGGTCTATGAAACTGCTTCAACCCCATATCTTATAACAGCCTTTAAAAAGTTAATGCTTGCTTCATCCATCAAAATTCTCCTCTTTAGGCCTCTCTTCAACTCCAAAAGCAAAAGCCACAAACTCATATTATTCACACTGTTGCCACTTTATGCTATCCTTCTCTCCAAAGCTCTAGTGTTCGTTCTTGGGATTGCAATCTAAGAATTTCATTCTACCCATACAACATCAACTCCTATCATGCATTTCTCCATATATTAGAGACATTCAGGTTACACTTACATTTTTGGATTGTTGTTAAGGATACTATGTGCAATATTTTGGAAATATTTTTAGTGGAGTTGTATATTTCACTGAGCTAGGAATTGGAATTTCTTTGGTAGTTCATGTGGTTAATATGTCTCATTTTATATTGGATTCCTTATTGAGATAATTTCACTAATTATTCATGTGTCTGGTAATTCCTAATAGATATCTCTTTTCTTGAGAAAAAAAAATGTGTCTCTATTGTATGGGGTTCAACTTCCAGATATTCTAATCACTATTCTTGAAGATTCTGAGAACAGTGGCCCACAACAAATTTGGAGTACAAAAGGCCAGAAGGCAGCAATCCCAGGATGATGAGAACTCTACCCAAACATAGAGATGAGAGATAGAACATGATATATATCTGAGGTACCAGTTTGTACGTCTACAAGGTCCAATAAATAGTAAACCAGAGTTTAGTAATTCAGGGGATAGCCAAATGAGGTGCACTTGATTACCTTTGCTGTGAAAAGCTGAGAGGAGATACCTCAACAATTATTTCCAAAAATATGTACAATGCATCTTTCCTGGTCTATAACATCACTGCTAGAATGCCTGCTGATAGAGAGGATCAGATAGCAAAGGACTGCAAGGTAGGTAGTGCAAGACGGAGAATTTGATAGAAAAGTGAAAGGATTATGATGCTTCTGATACCCAGGATTAGATGAGTTAGTAAAGTGTGGAGCTGAGGGAGAAAGATGATTATCAACTTGCCTCATGGGAAAAGATCATGATGTATTAGATTGAAAAGCAAGATCATAATATTCCTGCCCTGTGAGAACTACAGTAAGCTTCCCCCTGGGTGATAAGATTTGTTAGAAAATAATCATTCCATTTGAGGAAAGAAATAATTGTTTTACAGATAGGAGAAAAAGCCCCTGATGCCTAGCTAAATATTATAACCAATAGGATGCACTGGATTTGGGAAGACAAGTTGCAAAGGTTTTGAGTAGAGGACTGATCCTCTCTCTTGAGGATCTGTTGCAGCTCCCTCCCCCTTTTCCCTCCCACTCCCTTTCCAGTACTCTCCAGGGAGGCTGGACCCAGAGAATTGCTAGGTTGCTATCGCAGCAGCAATCCCTGATGCAAAGAGTTGATTTTCTACATGTATAAATGTGGGCTCTGGAGAGACTTGCCAGGGAGTCTTATCTCCCACCTGCAGAGAGAAGAATTGGGCTTAGAGTGCTTTAAGAAAAACAAATCAGGAATAGGTCTTCCTTCCTTAGAAATAGAATTTCATTCCTTGAGTTTTGGATTTGTTTGCTTGATTGTTTTTACTAAATGAATACTGTGTGTAGGTTTACTAATGGGCATATGGTTAAGTGATTTAAAGAAAGCTGCTGTTGTTCAGTCATGTCTGACTTTACATGACCCCACTTGGGGTTTTCTTGGCAAGGATACTGGAGCAGTTTTCCATTTCCTTCTCCAGCTTTATAGAAGAGGAAACTGAGGCAAACAGGGTTAAGTGAAAATGTCATAGGCCAGACTTGAACTCCAGAAGATGAGTGTTTCTGACTCCAGGCCCAGCACTCTATCCACTATACCACCTAGCTGTCCCTTTAAAGAAGCTCCCAGTGGGTAGAGCCTTAACTCTCCATATAGCTGTGTATGCAAATAGGTTGGAGATACTACAAAATAAAGACATACTTTGAAGTTAAGTTATAGAGTTCTGGACCAAGTCAAAGGATCTGGATTCAAATCGTAGCACAACTTTATTGCTTACTCCCTATGTGACCTCAAGTCAGTCATTTTACTTCTTATCTCAGTTTCCTCCTTCATAAAAGGAAAGAATTAGGCCAAATGACCTCGAAGATCCATTCCAGCTCCAATCCTATAATACTGTATGATACTATGAAATTTTACCTCTAATATTTATTAGATGTGTGACCTCAGGTGAGTCACAATTTCTTGTACCTCAATTTTCTCATTAGTAAAGTGGGATTAATAATACCTGTTGTTTAGAGGCTCAGTTGAAATGATATCAGTAAAGTGCTTTGCAACCTTAAAGTGTTGTATAAATGACAGTATTATTATAGTTCTTTCCATATCCTAAGGAGGAAATGATAAACTAGGAAATCACACAATCGCCACTACTACCACCACCATCGTCATCATCATCATAGCTACCATTTATATAGCACTTACTATCTGCCAGGCACTGTGCCAAGTGCTTTACAATCCTTATCTCATTTGATCCTCATAAAAACCCTGGCAAGTAGGTGCTATTATTATCCCCCATTTACAGATGAGTAAACTGAGGAAAACAGGTGAAATGACTTCCAATGGTCAAACCACCAGAAAGTGTATGAGGTCATATTTGAACTCATGTCTCCCTGAGTCTAAGTCCAGGGCTCTATCCACTGCACCACTTAGCTGTCTCAAGCATGATAGCTTATGATCCTTTACAACCAAAGGACTTTATTGATTTTTCATCCATGTTAGCTAGCTCAAGCTTAAGACCAATTTCTAACCACAGATGAGTTATGTTCTCATCACACTATACAGAAAATAAATAAATAAAGCGCTTCCATGCTGCTTAGAGCCTTCATAAGGATTGAAAGATGGGATTAGATGTTGTATTTCTACATCCAAAGCTGGATGTCACAGGCTAGACTCTTTTCTGTTGAAATAAAAATACTGTAACTTAGGTGGCATGCCACTGGTGAAAACAACTCACCATATGCCTTTGATTTCACTGAGAGACATGCCATCTGCTGCCATGCTCAGCAATACTTTATCTCAAAAATAAGAAAAAGAATGGCAAAAGATAGAGATAAGACCTAAGGAAATGTTCCCGTCATGTGTGGGCTCAGAAGTGATCCATGCTCCTAAACAGACTGCCTAAAGGTAGGTTGTCAGTGCTTGGAAGGATCAGCAAAATTCTCCCTTCCTCCAAGATAGATATCTTCCAACCAAGATAGGAGGAGAATATGACTTATACCCCTTGCCTGTTTAGAAAGGTTTGGAATGAATCTTTTGATATGAGAAGAAAAGCTTAAAGTCCTGGGACAATTTATATTTTTAAGTGGAGTTTAGTAAAAGTAAGCTACTCTGATTAAAACTGGTAAAATTACATACCAAATTCCTTCTTCTGTGCAATGAGCTAACTTTTGGAGGGGGGAAGTAAAGGGCATGAAGAAAAAGGAAACAGGCAAGGACTTTGTGAGGGAAGATATGTTACCTTAGGGAGAAATTTCTAAAATGACTCTTGGGGATTGTATAGCTAAGCAGGTGGTAGAAAATGCCCCTTTGTGTATTAGCTACTCATAATGAAAAAGTGTGATAAATCCAATCTGATGAATCCAAAGAATGGAGGTAATCTTTTATAGGAATTTTAAAATGGAAATCTTAATCAAACATATGTAGCCAAGCTCCCAGTCATTCTTTAGAGAAATTGGGAAATGAAGCATTATGAGGTGTTAATTTTAATGGCAGTAATTTTACATGTGATTGTGATTTGTTTGTTTAAAAGACAGGAAGAATTGATTCCTATGGGCTAATTTTTGGCTGAGAGAATATCATATGATCAAGGCAACTGGATGTTTACCAAACTCCTACTGGGGCAAAATGTATGTTTGTAACCTGAAAACTTGGCTGAGGGAGGGAAGTGCAAACAGGCATCCCAGAGACCTACAGTCAAGGTTGTCAAGGAGTCCTCTACCTAGCTGCTTTACATAAATAATGCTATTGCTTAGAATTATAGATCTATTCCTTTAAAAAGAAAAAAGACTATAATCATGTGGGATTTGTAAACTGACGAGCTTGGTTCAAGTCCCAGCTGTGCCACTTACTACCTGCATGACCTTAGACCAGTAGCTTAACGTTCCTGAGACTGTTTCCTTATTGGTAAAATAAAAGAGTTGGACTAGAGGACCTTTGAGGTCCCTTACAACTCTAACTCTGATACTATAATATTATAAAACTAAATATTTAGAGCTCCTAAAACATGTATTGTTATGACCAAAATGTTTATTTAAAAATTGTTTCCTAGTTATCTAGTGAACAGAGAAAAAAAATCAGTAGAGTATTTTTTTCAAATTTCAAAATAATTCATTGTAAATTACCATAGCAGACAGGGAAGAGTACCCTCCCATATATTCATTTGTGATCCATAATGACTAATTAAGTGAGATAATATAGAAGTAGATACAACGGAAGCAGAAACTTTCTTCTCCAGCAAAAAACTCAGAAAGAATTGGGTTCAAGTATTGCCTCTAAAACTAGATTGGTAGCTAAATGTATATATGTATGCACATACATATGTATGTGTGTATATTAACCCTTCAGTGCTTGAGACAAAATTCTCAGAGTATAAGTTGTAGACAAGCCATCGATCTGTATTGTTAAAGAGAGTTTCCACACCAGAAGTATCCTGATTCAAAAATATTCTGGATCTTAACAAAAAAAAAATGGGAGAGAGGAGTTAACCATATGATACTAAGTAAAATGCAATGTTGAACTAAAGTTCAAATGCACAGTAAACAGATTGCTGTAACATTCGCTCTGGAGCAGTGACTTGTTCCTCCTCACTTCTGAAAGCAATTGTCAGTAGTGTAGGGTACAGGAAAGACATACTAAACAAGTTCAAAGTGGGGAGAAAATGAAAGTGAAACTTGTGAAGGCAGTGGCACAAGTGGGCAAGGAAAGCAAATGAACCACAGAAGTAGAATTGGAGTAAGAATCAATTACAATGGAAGAGTGGGTCAACATTTACACCCACAGCAAGGATAAACTTTAACCAATAGTACATAAGCAATGAAATCATAGGATCAGTTCCTATCTGAAATGAAAGACATGGGAGAGAAAGGAGAGACAATAAACACAATAGACCAGGGGTCAGCAAAATATAGCTGGCTGCCTGTTTTTTATACACCAATGAGCTAGCTATGAATTGAATATAAAGAGCCATTCTTAGCTTGCGGGCTGTACAAAAACAGACACTGTTCTAGATTTGGCCCGTGGGCCATAGTTTGCTGACCTCTGCAATAAACCACTGTTGATCTTAGACTGGCCTTTGTAATACTGCTTATGCAGACTGGCAAAAAGCAAGAGGATTAAAGGACCATCAGGTAAGATCTTTGTATTGGGTAAGAATGCTGGCTTATTTGGGGCAGGGGTGAGGGGTGGATTTTAGAATCATAGGATTTAAGGTTGATAGAGCCCATTCAGATTCTCTAGTCCAAATTTCTTGTTTTGTCAGTATGGAAGCAAAGGTACTTGACCAAAGTCACATAGGTGGTACATAACAGATTCAGAATTCAAACACATCTTATGACTCCTTATGCAGAATTTTTATCACCTCACCACATTTTGTATGTGTATGTTTCTTTGTTATTCTAAAAATCCTTCTCTTGGAGAAAAGAAACCATCAGAGTATTTCCCATCTGGATATCCTCTATTGGTCTCACTCATTAATAATGGTTGTGTTTCCTAAGTTGCCTCCATTTCTGGCATCATAGACATGTCCCATAACATATCTATTCATTTGGGCTGAGCAGAGGATTCAACTTTGATCAGTACCTTCTGAGTTTACTCTTTTCTTGGAAGTTCTAGATAAGGACTAATATATGGCAGAAGACTGCATGTCTTGCTTCCTAACCATCCTAAATTTTTAGACTTAAGCTCAATCCAAGGTGCCCACAGATGTATGGCCATTAACCTGATGTATGCTGATTCTGAAAAAAATCAAAAGATTATAATGGATAGTCATACTATGATTGGTGGCCTATATTTGAAATAATATGCTAAAAATCAATCAACAAATATTTGCCGGTGCCGTTTTAAGTGCTCTGGTGTATGACTCAAGTGTAACATACAGTCCCAGCCCACATACAAAAGTATAATCTACCCTTGGGATATGATTTTGGAGATGCTAGAAAGTTACTACAACACTCCTCTCCCCCCAAAAAAATAATTTCCCCATTTGATAGTTCATGGATGAATGTTCACCATAAGTTTTTTAATCTGATGTTTTGATACCTGTTGCAATATACATACCCCTAGGAGATATAAAACTTTTTTTCAAATCAATAAAATAAAGAGGTAGTAGATTAGAGAGGCTGTGTGGCATAGTGGGATTATCACTGAATATCGATTGAGTCAGAAGACCTGAGTTTAAGCCCAGATTCTGACATTTAACCCGGTCAAGTAATTTTACTCTTGATGCTTCAGTTTCCTTATCTATAAGTTGGGGATAATAATAGTTGTATTACCTAACTCACATAGCTATAGCCAAGCAATGTTTTGCCAGACTTAAAGTGGTAGAGCAAAATATTTACTGCTACCACTAAAGACTCCTTCGACAACTACCATGTAAGAGAAATGATGCTAAGTACTGAGGAGGGTGCAGATATGAACTAAGAAATGATGCTTGCTCCCCAAAGAGCTTAAAATTTTGTTTGGAAAATGGCTAATACAAAAATCAATTTAATATAAAGAATATTAAAATACATACCAAAGGTTTGAAATAGTTAATGAATAAGCACTATATGCTATAGAAGCAAAAATAAACAAATAAAAGAAACTATCAGAATGTGGCATGAAGTGCCAGTGCCAAGAATAACTCATGTCCAGTCAGGGATGATGCACAATACATGATGTTTATTATAAAGGCAAGTGTATTTGCCTAGGAATGGGTATGGTGTTGGACAAGACCCCTGGGATCAGGGGTGGAGCAAAGATGGTGGCAGGAAAGCAGGGACTTGCTTAAGCTCCCCACTCCAAATCCCTCCAAACACTTGTAAAAGAAATGGCTCTGAACAAATTCTAGAGCTATAGAACTCATGAAATAGCAGAGGGAAACAGATCTCCAGCCCAGAAGAGCCTGGATGGTCTCTGGGAAGGGTCTATCACACAGTGCTGAGAGTTGAGGGCAGCCCAGCATGGGCTGCACTGGGACAGACTAGACCAGGAGTCAGCCAGCCAGAAAAGGCCTTGGGCCCATGAAACAATGAGCTGTGGCAGTTACCAGACTTCTCAAACCCACAAATGCCAAAGAGCAGGTTAGGGGGAAACTGTGGGATCAAGTTCAGAGCCAGCTCTAGGAGTGGAGGAGGTCAGGCAGTGGTAGCAATAGCAGCAGCAGGAAGCTCCTGAGGCTGCCTCCAGAGCACCAGCATCAGTGGCTTCCCGAGTCCCTCGCTCACATGGTGAGAGGAATCTAGCAGCAGATCAGACCAAGAATGCAAGGAGCGTTTTGTGAGCACAAAGGGAGATTCTCTTACTATGCCCTTACTATTGCAGTCCTGGATGGCCATTCTTGGGGGAGGAAGAACATTGCTGTGACATAGCCTGGGGTGACAGTGGAATAGAAGTAGCTCTGAATAGCAGTACTTGGACCCTAAAGCCTGGGACAAAGTACTCTCTACTCTACAAGCAGTCATATCCCGACAAAAAGCTCAAGGGTCAAGTAGTTGGCTGGGAACGTGAACAGGCAGCTTAAACAGACTCAAACACAAACTCAGACTCAAACTCAAACTCTAGATTCCTTTTTTGGTGATGAAGAAGATCAAATAATACAGACAGAAGAAGTCAACAAACTCAAAGAGCCTACATCAAAAGCCTCAAAGAAAGATATGAATTGGGCTCAGGCTATGGAAGAGCTCAAAAAGCATTTGGAAAAGCAAGTAAGAGAAGTAGAGTAAAAATTGGGAAGAGAAATGAGAATGATGCAAGAAAGCTATGAAAAACAAGTCAAGGACATGCTAAAAGGAGACCCCCCAAAATACTGAAGAAAATAAAACCTGAAAGTTCTCTCTAAGCTAGATCTCACTAACCTTTCCAATCTATTTCATATTACTTCTCCTCACACAATTCTCTGTTCCAGCAAAATTGGCCTCCTATTTGTTCCCCGTACATGACATTCTTCTTCCTGTCCTGTCAATATAGGAGCAGTCTTTCAAAGCTAGAATGTACTCTCTTCTCACTTCTGCCTCTAAGAATTCCTAGTTTCAATCAGTCTTTCTCTGGCATTCCTAATTTTTAGTGTTTTCTCTCTCCTGAACTTACCTTGTACATACTTCATGTAAAGTATGTCTGCTCATGGAGGTTGTGTGTAACCACAAGGGTCCATGTAGATATAGTTCAATGGGATGTGTGAATAGATATCTCTAAAGTCTTCTTTGCAAACCCTTCTCTAAGACAGATTTTGGTTCCTGCCAGGAGGAGAGTAGAGGGTTCGAGCCACAAGACTATCTGGTCTGCTCTTCAAGTTGTGGGGGGAGAGTTTGCAGTAACTGGGGTAGAATTGTATCAATCTTCCTCTATAACATTATTCTAGAGGAAATAATCCTCAAATTCTCTCTTTGCTGATCTCTATCCCTTTAGCTATATACATGAAGGCTTGACATCCCACAAAGGGCAAGCTACAAAATGATACATAGTGAATAGAAAATAAACTCATTTATCCAAGCTGATTGTAAACCAAAATCAGAGAAGTTATGCATGCAGATGAAAACATGCCAGGCAATATACAGAGTGAATTAGCTCTCTCACTAAAATCAAGGTATTACAGCTTAACCACAAGAGAGTTCCATATCTCAGGAAAGGGAAAATTATCCCAAGACTCTAACATAGAAAGCTGGAGATAAAGACATGATCAAAGCACCAGATCCTCAACCTTTTACCTTCTTCCCAGAGTCTTTCTCTCCCTTCAGGAAGCTCTTCCAAAGAATCTGGAAGTAAGTACCTCCTATCTGGAAGCTGGAAAACAGGAAGGCAATGATCTTTCTTTGCCCAAGCTCTTGTTAACTCTGCCCCTGATCCAAGCATAAAATATTGAATACATGTTTTGCACCAGTGAGGATATGCTTATGCAAATTAGCTTATAACCCTGACTTGCATTTAAAATTACATATATGCGTATGTCTTATATCACACTAGTATAACATAAGCTCAAAGTATGACTGTTTTGGTTTTGTCTCTGTATTTCTAATGCTTAAGCACAATGTCAGATATACAGTTGATGTTTCTTAAGTGAACACTGAATTGAACTGAAATATGTAAGAGCAAAGGAGTAAGAGAATTTAGTAAAGTGGTGAGTAGAGAAGGAATCCTTAGAGCTGAGAGTACTGACCATTATAACACTAAATAGTTGAAGATTTATCCATAGAGAAGGTGATATAGAAAAGGATGAGGTGTCGTAAGCTTGATAATGGTTGCAAAAGAGGGTATTTTGGTTTTAGGAAAAGACTTCAAGAAAGGTGAGCCTGGAAGGATCCATGAAAAGAAATATGGTAGTGTTTCTAATCTACCAAAATTTTAGAATGCCTAGGCACAGATTGGGATTAGATTTGTGGATCAGAGGTTGAATGTGATGTACAAGATACCCACCCCAATGTGATTAACTTAAAGGTGAAAAAGAGAGACAAAGTGGCAGCTGGAGCAAACTCACAGATGCAGTTTCCCCCACCTCATACCCTCAGCATCCCAATGCTCCACTGTCAAAGTTAGATTTTTTAGATTCAAGTGGCACTCTGTGTACCTCTAGAGCATTTGACTAGTGCCCTATTTTAGTACTAGGGGTTGCAAATACTGAACAGAGTAAAGAATACACTGGAACAAAGCTCATGTGGCCATGATGAAGCAAGCCTTTGTTCCTGTTTGGCCACGCAGCTGCAACCAAGACCATTGATGTTTTCAAATTGCCCTTGAATTTTGTTGGGTGTTAACTCCCTATTGTTCAATTTGCAAATTATAATAAAAGGCTAAAATTCCAGGTTATTTTTCCCTATCTTGCTGTCACACTAAGTTAAAAGACTGAAGAGAGGGGAAATGTCTAACAAGGGCCTTTGGATAGGTTGGATGTGGGGACTGGATGAAATGTACAGCCATTGTTACATATGTTTAATGCTTCTGCCTTGATTATGCATTTACTAAGATAACTTAGCTGGTTATGTGCTTAAATTATGACCCAGGTGAATGAATAAAGTAACAAGAAGGGGTGTAAAAAGAAAGGAAAAGGATGTGGCCAAGTAAGTGGGGCAGAACTAGAAATTAAATGAAGGATATACCTAGGTAAGAGACTGGGATATAAAAGCAACATAGCCATGGAAGCAGAATGCTGAAAGATCTATATACTACATATAGAGCTCTATGTGCCAGGGCACTGACTATGAATACAACCCACAGATTACTACACTCATGAAAGTAGCAACCTATTCTATCAGCCAACTCCTGGCAGAGAAAATGAAAATTTGAATCTGCAGGAGGTTAGAGTCATAGAATTAGAATTGATTAAGGCTGTGGTACTTTTTTATTTTGTTTTGTCTTGGTGGGGACGGGTGTCAGGTATAATTTTTAGAAATTAAGTTATTCAATGGGCAGGCAGACCTGACTAGCTTTCAAAGTGATGGAAAGAGAGATTCTGTGCAGCATGATGGCGCTGGGTCTGGAGTCAGGAAGATGTGAGTTCAAATCCAGTTTTAGACCCTCACTAGCTATGTGGCAAATCACTTAACCTCTGTTTACCTCTGTTTCCTTGACTACAAAATAGGGATAATAACAGCACCAACCTCAAAGGATTGTTGTAAGCATCAAATGAGATACTTATAAAGAAAGCACTCGGCATAGTTCCTGGCATGTAGTAGGTGATATATAAATGATTTTTCCTTCCATCACTGTTTGAAGGTAATGGAAAAGGGAAAAAAAAGAGTTGGTTGGTTTCCATGGTAATGGGGAAAAAAGGAAGAAAAAAGGCTGGCAAAATAAACACAAATTTTGAACACAAATAAACAACCAAAAACCAACCAAATACAGAGATAACAGAAAGAGGCAAGCAAAAACACTATAAATACACACTCAACACAAACAAGAAAACACACCAACCATGTCAGGACAAAATGCAAAAGGAACGCTGAAAGGAGCAGAATGGCTGAAAAGAGAAGCAGAGAAAAACTGCATTGGACTTGTCTTCAAAACCAAAGACTGCAAAATTAGCAACACCAAAATCACATGGAAAGACTTCCAAAAAAAATCGAAGCAGAAAGACATCGCAGACATCGCAGAGAGTCACGTCAGAGCTGGAGAATGCATCAACAACATGCAAACCATAACTGAAGAACTTGTAATCACGAGTAACTTACTAGCAACTTCACAAAAGTACTTATTTAACTTTTTTACTATAAGAAAACTTCAACCAGATGTTACTATATTTATTCAGGCAGAAGTTAGTAAATATGTCGGAGAAAATATTTATGTACTACTACACATAAATGGAAATAACAACAAAAACGCTAAGTGGATTCAAAAGAGATTAGCTATGCAATGAGGAAGATACTTACTAACCATCTTAAACAAAAACTTGATAATAGAAGAAAGTATTAAATTCAGAGAAATAGTAGAAGAAAATGAATGGGTTGATTTAATGTGCTACAAAAATAACCAAACCAAAAAAAAATGTATGTTAAAGAAATTAACATGCGAGAATTTATATTAAACTACTTCCTAACAAAAGAACCACAATACTTAAACACAGAAAATTTCTACGTTGGATAAATAGACACTAGCAATGCATTTGACTTCTTAGACTATAACACAAGAATAAAAATAAAAGAATGGATCAAATCTCAAAAAAAAACAAGAAACTACTCAAGTCAGCATAGAAATTACTGAACCACAAGCTAAAAAAATTCAGGTAGAAAAATCTAAAAAAGAACAGACAATGACGTCAACCATAGGCAACCTATACAACAAAAGAATAGTTTCCATTGAAAATTGGATGGTAGATGAGCCAGAGAGCTACATACAGCATATAGCTAACCCAGGAGGAGAAATTATTATAAAAACCATAATGGAAACGGTTTTGCTTAGAATGGCCAAGTACATGACAGCTTATGAAATGATAGCAGGAAAAGGAAAAATAACCAAGAAAAACTTAGACAACACAAGACTGTTTAAAATACTTGAATAACTACAACCCAATAAAAGTAACACATGTAATAATGTGCGTACCTAACAAACAATTAGGAAAAAGAAACACAATCCTACTAAGTGGACCAGCAAGTACTGGAAAAAGTTTAATCGCTCAAAAATTTGTGACTTAGTTGGTAATGTAGGATGCTATAATCCTTCCAATGTTAACTTTCCATTTAATGACTGTTGCAACAAAAACATCATATGGATAGAAGAAGCAGGAAACCTAGGACAAGTGAACCAATTCAAAGCAATAATGTCAGGACAAAGCATCAGACTAGACCAAAAGGGAAAAGGAAGCAAATCAATCAAACCAACTCCAGTAATAATGACATCAAACGAAGACATAACTATTGTTAGAATAGGTTGTGAAATAAGACCAGTACACACTGAACCAATCAAATACAGAGGTGTTAATATAAGACTAACCAAAACATTAGATGGTAGGTTTGGTATAATTGAAAACAAAGAAATACCAAACATATTCTAGACACTTGAAAATCTTGGATATCATCCAACTATAGCATCATACATTGACGCACCCAAATGGGCAGAGAACTGGGAAACTCCGAACACTATAAATAAAAGATAGCAGACTCCTGAAAGAGCAGAAGAAGGGGAAAACACATGGGAACTAATAAGCACTAACAGCAGCTTAGATGCCTGGAGTAGAAGATCTCCAGAGGAACAACAAACAGACATGGATACCACTGCAGAGGATACAAATACCTCTAACAACAGCTCCACTGAATCTGAACCAACCAACCAAACAAATCCACTCGAAGGAACTAGCGTGCAACTACACACTGAGGATTTCAGATTCGGATTTGACGACTGGTGGCTGGACCAAGAAATGGAGCATGCGTTCATATAAATGCCAAACATCAACAGACCCAGACAAGGTAAGCCAAGACTTACATTTACTAACTAACTACCTCAAAACTGCTCCAATCTATAACACTACTAAATGTAACTCTCTGGCTTACAGGCTACACCTTGCCTAGATACAAATACCTCAGACCAGGAAACACACTCGACCAAGGACAACCAAGTGATAAAGCTGCCAAAAAACACGACGAACACTATCATTTTCTTCAACAGCTGGGTCGTAACCCTTACTTCTTCTACAATGAAGCTGACTCTAAATTTATCTAAGAAACTGAACACACAAAAGACTGGGGGGTTGGTTAGCAAATAAGGCATTTAAAATCAAAAAATCGATAGCTCCAGAACTGGCACCACCAACAAAAAAAAAAAAAACAAAAAGCCAACCAACCACAACAAACAAATAGCAAAAAAAAAAAAATAAAGACCAGCACCAAAACACATATTTGTAAATCTAGAGAAAAAAAGACTTCTTGGATCAAAAGCAAAAGAAACCATGAGTCGAGAAACAGAACAAAGCATGGACGACGAACCAACCATGCTAACAGGAGAACCTGGAAAACCTGGAGTAGCCAGAAGAGGAGGAGGAGCCAGAAAATCTACAGGAAATTTCAACAACACTACAAATTGGGAATTCAATGGAGAATGGGTAACTATAACCTGCAATGCCAGCAGACACATTATTCTAAAAGAAGCTGAAAACCAAGAATACACATTACAAATCACACACATACACACAAAAAAACAGCACAAGGAAACCAATACGACTCCTGGAAAGACAACCAACATGTTCAAATACTAACTCCATGGTTTCTACTAGACTCGAACGCTTGGGGAGTATAGATGAGTCCTGGAGACTTTGCATACATGGCTTAGATTTGCAAACACATCAAACTAGTAGACTTAGAACAAGAAATTTTTAACATAAGCATCAAAACGGTGACTGAAACAGTAACAACACCACAACAAACACAACACACAAATGATTTGACAGCCACGATGCTTATTGCTGAAGATTCAAACAATATATTTCCATGGTCCCAAGACAGAACTCTTTTAGCCACACTTGGGTACAAACCATGGCAAACCAACCACCTTGAACCATTTGGATATTACTTCAACAGCTTTGACTTTTTCATAAATGCAACAATGGCAGGAGTAGGATCAAAAGCAGAAATACAAATACCAAAATACAGCAACATATTCATGACCTCCAAAAACACAATACCAATTGAAATGCTGAGAACAGGAGATAGTTGGTATTCAGGCATATACAAATTCAAAACCAAACCATGCAACCTAAGAAAAAACATTCAGGACAACAGAAAACTTGGCAGGGCACCTAGAATAAAACCATACTTCCACAAATCCGGACAAGCAGAAGGGTTAGAAGGTGAAAAAAACTGGGTTCTATGATGTGGTAGGCCAGATAAAGTATATTCAGAAGCTATAAGAAAAAGACAACACCAAGGAGGACACTTATTTCCTGAATACATTTTCGAAACAGGAAAAAGAGGACCATCAGTAGCATCAGGACCAATAGGTGCTCAAAATATCCGGGTGAATAGAGTGGGACGAAACGAGAAGAACATCTGGGTTGGAGGCAAAAACAGAACCCTGTTATTTCTTTTTTTGTTTTTTTGGCAGGGCAATTGGGGGTTAAGTGACTTTCCCAAGGTCACACAGCTAGAGTATGTGTCAAGTGTCTGAGGCAGAATTTGAACTCAGGTCTTCCTAACGCCAGGGCCAGTGCTCTAGTCACTGCACCACCTAGCTGCCCCTGAAAACAGAATCTACAGAATCATTTACGACTATGCTCACAGAGCTAAAGATCCAGGCAATGAAGTAACCGATGGCAGTAAAATGGTAGAAGACGCATCACGGATGCAAGGACAAGCATCTGACACAAGATACTCATGGTGGCAATATCAAATTGGAGGATCAGCAACAACAGGACCAAAAGATGACAACCCAACAACTGGATCTGGTATGGTACAAAACAATGTACAAACAATCAACACATATTCAGACTTTACAGCAATTAACAGTATAGGACCCCTATATCCATTCGAAGCAATCTATGACAAAAAAGGACATTATGACATGGGACCAAATCTAAAAACAACAGCTTCATTTACACATGAAAATAATCCACCAGCACAAAAATTTTAAGATTAACACCACAATACACAAACACATTTGATCAAAATGCAGAACAAAATACAAAAATCAACACATTTGCATCATTCTACCGGAGAGGAAAACTAACAATAAAAGGAAGAGTAAGAACACCACACACCTTCAACCCAGGAACACCAATCATGAAATTCATCAAATACAAAGAATGGGTACCTGCCCAAAAAGGAAGAATGTCTTTTCCTGTGGTTCCAGGGAAACAAATACCTTTCTATGCATACTAACCCAAATAAAATTAAATTTACTTACTAATGCACCTGCTACATATTTACTCAATAAAGCTTGCAAAGCATTATCTGATTGTACGTCTCATCTCTTCAGACTATAGCAAACCAACCAAGCATACAGGCTGCATTGAATGAGGGTGAGTGGGTGGGCCTGGCCATTTATGGCCCACATAAAATGGCCACACCTATCACTAACCAACCAACTAGTGAATAAGACATGGAAGAAGGGAAAGTGAAGGTAATTTAAAGGAGTAATTAAGACTGGAGAGTTACCTGAGGTACTAAGAGGTTAAGTAACTCAGTTGAAAGGCCAGGTATGTGTCTCAAATGTCACTTGAATCCAGGGCTTTCTGACCAGACAAATCTCTATGACCATAAGCTAGAGATTTGCATTGTTAGAGGCAGGTTCTTCACTATGTAACTCCCTTCACTATATAACTATATAATGAAATCATAGGTCCAAATTATTAAACAAAAGCTGAAGACTAAAGTTGCCTTCCTCACAGTTTTGCCTTTGGTTGATAACATATAAAAATTATTTTTTTTGTTTTTACTAAATATTTATATATCTATGAGTATGTAGCAGTAGATGAATTGAAGATTTCTGATGGGTTGAGTGAGTGAATGATCGAATAAAAAGATATTAATTGCTCACTATGTGCTACATATAAATAGTATAAAGAGAATAGTCCTTTCTTGAAGACCATCCATTCCAATGGAAAAGACAGAAAACAGAGGAAGAAAAAGGTGGGATATTCGGGAATGTGGAGGTAAAAATGGGGGCAACTCCATGGGTGACAGCAGGCAGATGGTGAGATAGCCTGGGTGGATGACTGCATGGGCTATGAAGGAAGCCAAAGAATAGCTTGATATCAAGGTATGACTGAGACCTGTTATCAGGGGATTTAAGAATAATGTTCTAGAAGGGACTATTTAGGGGGCGGAGCCAAGATGGGAGCTGGAAAGCAGGGACTTGCCTAAAGCTCTCCCCCAGGACCCTCCAAACACCTACAAAAAGCAGCTGTGAACAAATTCCAGAACAGCAGAACCCACAATAGCAGAGGGAAGCATGGCTCCAACCCAGGAGAGCCTAGATGGTCACTGGGTAAGGTCTATCACATGGTGCTGGGAGTAGAAGGGAGCAGAGCCCTGTGTGAGATGTGCCAAGTCCAACCAGAATCAGTGAGCTGTGGCAGTTACCAGACTTTTTAATCCACAAAGACCAAAGACAACAGAGAAAGTTAGTGGGAAATACTGCTGGGACTGAGTGAAAGGAGTTCTCTGTCTACCACCACCCTGGGGGGCAGTGGAGGTGGTGCAGCTCTAAAGCTGCTTACAGAGCTACACCTGCAGTTGCTTCTGGCCCGAGGCCCACGTGGTGGGAGCAATTAAGTGGCAGATCAGAGCTGGAGTGCAGAGCCTGCTTAGATCTGAGTCCAGTTCAGGTTGGTGGTTCTTGGGAGAGGAGGAGCGCTGGTGTGGCAGAGCTTGCTGTGTAGAAATAGCTCTGAAAACGACAGCTCAGCCCCTCAAGCTTAGGACAAAGTACTCTCTACTCTACAAGCAGTCATACCCCAACAAAAAACCCAAGGGTCAAATAGGTGGCTGGGAACATGAACAAGCAGAAAAACGAACTTAGATTCAGACTCAGACTTTGGAATCTTTCTTTGGTGACAAAGAAGACCAAAACATACAGCCAGAAGAAGTCAACAAAGTCAAAGGGCCTACATCAAAAGCCTCCAAGAAAAACATGAACTGGTCTCAGGCCATGGAAGAACTCAAAAAGGATGTGGAAAAGCAAGTTAGAGAAGTAGAGGAGAAATTGAGAAGAGAAATGAGAAGGATACAAGAAAACCATGAAAAACAAGCCAATGACTTGCTAAAGGAGACCCCCAAAAATACAGAAGAAAATAACACCTTAAAAATAGACTAACTCAAGTGGCAAAAGAACTCCAAAAAGCCAATGAGGAGAAGAATGTCTTGGAAGGCAGAATTAGGCAAAGGAAAAAGGAAGTCCAAAAGACCACTGAAGAAAATACTACCTTAATAATTAGAATGGAGCAAGTGGAAACTAGTGACTTTATGAGAAATCAAGATACAATAAAATAGAACCAAAGGTATGCAAAAATGGAAGACAATGTGAAATATCTCATTTGAAAAACCACTGACCTGGAAAATAGATCCAGGAGAGATAATTTAAAAATTATTGGACTACCTGAAAGCCATCATCAAAAAAAAAGAGAATAGACATCATTTTTCAAGAAATTATCAAGGAAAACTGCCCTGATATTGTAGAGCCAGAGGGTAAAATAGAAATTGAAAGAATCCACCCATCCCCTCCTCAAAAAGATCCCAAACAGAAAACACCTAGGAATATTGCTGCCAAATTCCAGAGCTCCCAGATCAAGGACAAAATACTGCAAGCAGCCAGAAAGAAACAATTCAAGTATTGTGGAAACACAAAAACCCAAGATCTAGCAGCTTCTACATTAAGTTATCAAAGGGCTTGGAATATGATATTCCAGAGGTCAATGGAGCTAGGATTAAAACCAAGAATCACGTACCCAGCAAAACTGAGTATAATGCTCCAAGGCAAAACATGGATTTTCAATAAAATAGAGGTCTTTCGAGCTTTCTCAGTGAAAAGACCAGAGCTGAATAGAAAATCTGACTTTCAAACACAAGAATCAAGAGAAGCATGAAAAGGTAAACAAGAAAGAGAAATCATAAGGGACGTATTAAAGTGGAACTGTTTTGCTTACATTCCTACATGGAAAGATGATGTGTATAATTCATGAGACCTCAGGATTAGGGTAGCTGGAGGGAATATGTGTGTGTGTGTGTGTGTGTGTGCGTGTGTGTAAATACACAGAGGGCACAGGGTGAGTTGAATATGAAGGGACGATATCTAAAAAAATAAAATCGAATTAAGGGATGAGAGAGGAATATGTTGAGAGAGGGAGAAAGAGAGAGATAGAATGGGGTAAATTATCTCACATAAAAGTGGCAAGAAAAAGCAGTTCTGTAGAGAGGGAAGAGGAGGCAGGTGCGGGTGAATGTTGCTCTCATCAGAATTGGCCTGAGGAGGGAATAACATACACACTCAATTGGGTGTCTTACCCCACAGGAAAGAAGGAGGAAGGAGATATAAAAGGGGGGGACAATAGAAGGGAGGGCAGATGGAGATGAAGATAATCAAAAACAAACACTTTCTAAAAGGGACACGGTCAAGGGAGAAAATTGAATAAAAGGGGATGGGATAGGAAGGAGCAAAATATAGTTAGTCTTTCACAACACGAGTATTGTGGAAAGGTTTTGCATAATGACTCACATGTGGCCTATGTTGAACTGCTTGCCTTCTTAGGGAGGGTGGGTGGGGAGGGAAGAGGGGAGAAAATTTGGAACTCAAAGTTTTAAAAGCAGATGTTCAAAAAAAAGTTTTTGCATGGAACTACAAAATAAGATATACAGACAATGGGGCATAGACATCTATCTTGCCCTATAAGAAAGTATGGGAAAAGGGGTTGGGGGGGGAGTGGGGTGATGGAAGGAGATCTGACTGGGGAACAGGGAGATCAGAATATATGCCATCTTGAGATGGGGGGAAGGTAGAAATGGGGAGAAAATTTGTAATTCAAACTCTTGTGGAAGTCAATGCTGAAAACCAAAAATATTAAATAAATAAATAAATAAAAATTTTTAAAAAGAGACTATTCTAATTACCTAACATTATTCTTTTTTTGCACAAACAAAACCAATGCAGCTAAAATTAGAAGGAAAATGATAACTTAGAAAAAATTCTTTTCAGCAAGTTTCTCTAATAATGATCTCATTTCCAATGGTGAATCCAGTACAAAATTTAATTTTAGAACTTAATACTTACAAATGTTGGTGTGTATTTATTTAATCAAAAATCGAACCTCAAATCTAGGTCATGGCACATATGCTTTGAAACAGAAAAGTCATGAATAACTGCTCAGCAGCCTCTTTGCCATAAGAAACATTTTTGCAAAAGCAGTCTTCTTTTTGCACCAATGTATAAATCTTCTCAGGTCACTGACAACTAATAAACAACACTTTTACCTTGTCATTCCATTTTCATTCTTCTTCCTCTTCCAAAAAAGCATGTCAAGACTATCCATTGGAGAACCACAGCTACCACCATAGCAGCTCTCTTTCCTTTGCATTAAAAAGCATTTCATAAGCTTAATAATTCTATTTGAATTTTTTCTCTTCATTTGTGTTCTTGTCTGTGTGGTATTTCTAGATTACCTTTGTACATGCTTTTTTCAGTTCTTCCTGGGAAACACTGGGTTTTACACCCCTCACCACCCAATATATTAATAAGTAATTTCCTTTACCATTTCACATATTTGGGAAGTGAAATTTGCTATATGTTGGTATCAAAATACCCCTCTCTGAGGGGTGAAATAGGATCGCCTATAGCCGGTCAGGATATTGGGGAGCAAATGCAAGAAAGAGAACACGGAGAGAGGGAGTTCTTGTGAACAGAGCTCAGGCAATGGCACCTGCTGCCCTCTGCTTCTAGACATATTTTCTAGAAAGTTCCCTAAAGTGATCATTTCCAAGATCCAAATTTGTAAGGCTAAGAGCCATTTCTCAGTTGATAAATGATCAAAGAATATGAACAGGCAGTTTTCTAAAGAAATCAGATATTAATAGCCAAATGAAAAATGCACCTAATCACCAATAATTGGAGAAATAAAAATTAAAGCATCTCTGTCGTTCTATTCCATAGCAATCAGATCAACAAAATAGAACAGAAAAAGGAAAATGGCAAATGTTGGTATGGCTGCAGGAAAGGGGACATATTAATACACTGCTGATAGACCTGTGAGTTGATCTAGCTATTCTAGAAAGCAATTTGGAACTATGTCTAAAAAGCTGCTGATATTGCTCTGATCTAGTAATGCCACAAGCTTATAACCCTCTCCTATTCAGCAGAAAGGAGGAAATACTTATAATAACTCTTTTCATGATAGACAATAAATGAAAACTTAGGGGGAGCTGATCAATTGGGGAAGAATTATGGTATATGAACATAATGGAATTCTATTTTCTCTAGGAAATAAAGAGTACTATTTCAAATAGGAAATTTGTGAACTGATGCAGAGTGAAGTGAGCAGAACGAGGAGAACAATTTATATAATTAACAGCTTTGAAACTATACGAAGACAACTTTGAAAGACACAAAAACTTTGACCAATGAAATGACCAACCATTACTCCAGAGGAACCATAATGAACCATGCTATCCACCTCCTGACAGAGACGTGATAGAAGCAGAGTACAGACTGAAACAAATATTTTTTGACATAGCCAATGTAGAAATGTATTTTACTCAACTATCCATATCTGCTAGAAGGTTTCTTTTTCTATTTGTTTCCCTATTGGAAGGGTGAGATTAAATAGATTTTTATTCATTAAAATTTAAAATATAATGATAATCAAACTACTAAAATTCTACCATTTCCCACTTGCTACTTCTCCCTTCCCTTCTGACCACCCCCCTCCCTTTTTTTCCCCTTTCCCCTCCTACTTCCTGTAGGACGAGTTAGATTTTTATACTTATCAGGGTATGTTATTCCCTTCTTGAACCAGATCAGATAACATTAAAGGTCAAATACTGCTCTTTTCCCTTCCTTCTTTCCCTTCTACTAAAATGTGTTTTTGTGCCTTTTCATTTGGTGTAATTTCCCTTTTCTACTACCTCCTTACCTCCTCTCTCAAAGCCCTCCCTTTATATCTCTTAATTATGTTTTTTATCCTTATATCAGTTATTTTATATAGACATTCACAGTCTATGTGTATCCCTTTCAATTGTCATAATAGCTATACTATTCTCAAGACTGACATGTATATGTATACACATAAAACATACATAAGATGATGTAATTCTATATAAAGATGCAAATAATTTGCCCTTATTGATTAATAAGGTTTGTGGGGGTTTTCCCCCCACTTACCTTTTTATGTTTCTCTTGAGTTTTGTATTTGGAAATTAAATTTTCCATTGAGTTCTGGCCTTTTCATCAGGAAGG
>CM053627.1:130400721-130423085 GCA_028646595.1 Phalanger gymnotis
CTTCGATCTCCTTTTCTAAGGAAAGCAACTTTAAGGGGTTAACAATCTTACTTTAATTAAACATACATATACCATTCACTTAGTTCAGGGGCAAAAGTGAGCACCTTGAACTTCAGAGCAAATACAAACAGAAACTACAAACAGATCAACAGACAGGTTTTTATATGTTTGACCAAATCACAATACATGCACAGTTACCAGAGAGAAGCACTAACATCCAGGTTTTCAAAGGGAGGGGGAGCTGCTTCCATGGCTACCCAGAGTCTCTCAACATCACTCTTTCGATGAGTATGCCTCCAAAGGCAAAATGCCAACCTCTGAGTTTATATACACTTCTTCAGGGTCAGAGGGAATCATAACTGTGGGACTCAAATCCATGTGAACTAGGCCTTCCCTTGATGTAAGCAGGTCATCAAAGACTCCCCATTCAATCAAAGATTCCTTAGTGCTGAGAAGCACTCCAAAACAAAGGCAACAAAAAGTTCACTTTGCTTGCCATTACTTATGAAAAGCAAAACTCATCAAAGGTACTTGATTACCTCATCATTCCAAAAGAGAAAACAGTAAAAAAAAAAAAAAAGTCCCACCCTAATTACCATAACAGTTACCCCCAGCACAGACCTCAGTCCTATATACCTGGTCTAGACCTGAAGCTGTTTCCCATCTTTTTTTCTTCTTTGATGTCATTTCCACTTCAAGAAGTTTGTCTAGATCTCTGAGAGTGGTGTTTTCACTGTCCTTAAGGGTAAAAAGTTTCTTACAAAACTCTCCATAGAAACCTTTCATCATTCATTTTTTTTTGCATCCTCTTCTAGTTTCAACCTAGAATGACCTCAGGCTAACTTTACTTGAGTGGATTTTTTGTTAAGCTTTCTTTAAACTGGTTTTTCATTCCATCACTTCTTTTGGTTTTATGTTGCTCATAATCTTCCACCATCTTTCTCTATAAGGTTTTACAAATGAAACGATATCCTAGACTGGTATTACCTTTGTCTGCTACATCTCTCTGCTTCACAAATAAATAAAATGTTTGCTTACTAGGCAGATTTTGAGGCTTTTTGGTCTTCCTATTTTGGCAGCGGTTAACCATACAGTGGTTAAACTTCTATATGAAATTATTTTCATCAATGCCATTTTCATTTCTTCCATTTATTTTCCATTTTTGGCAACAATGTCCTACTTCACTGGGTCAGACTAGAGCTGGTTAATTAAATTCTACATATTTTTTCTTATTATGAGTCTTATTCTAGAAGCATGATTTTTATCCTTGCTCTAACAAGATAATAAACTGACTACATAAAGATAGTTGTTTCAGCAATGATTCCCATTCTACTACTGAGTAATTTCCTTTCTACTAAGATACAATAAATTCCTTTTTGTGATGTTGTCCAATTCTTGTTGTGTACAAGCCTTAGCAATTCTCTTTTATAAGAAAGTACTCATGAGAATACTATATAATCTCTGAGTTTTTGTCTCCTCTCATTCCTTTCTCTTGAATCATATTTTTTTATTTATTTTTACTCACACAATTCACTAAGCAGTTATGTAGCACATCCACGAATATTCATGTACTGTGGTTGGAAACTGGGGATATGAAGACAAAAAGTAAATAGTACCTACCCTCACAGAGCTTACATTCTATTGCTGATGACCTATGCCCATTTTTTCCTTAAAATCATCTTCAAGGCGGTCTTTCAGCAAATGTATACCATGCACACTGCAATATGAAATGACTAAATGTCATATGATGTGATGTTCCCTTTTGTCTTTGGATGCACAATAAAATTAAGTCCATTTATTCCTATATTTGCTTCTCTAAGAAGAACCTCTGATTCATTATAATATTCAGATGAAAATCCATTTTCTCTTCTCATTCTCTTTACAGCACAATTCTCATGAATGATACAATTCATTATCTTTGGTACTATATACACTCATGGTCATTGGATAAGACACATTTAGAGTATCACTGGCTATGTTAATGTTTTCGGCAGGCTAAGAACTATTATTCTTGCAAATTATGCACCTCCATACACACTTTCTGCTGTTTTGGAACTATCACTGAAGAAATTAAATGGGCTACACCAGACCAAGAGATATTTTATAGTTTTCTTTTTTCATCAGTTATATAGCCAAGGAATTCATCACTAAGGAACAACTCTACTGACCCCTAGGCTAGTAAAATAATTCTATCTAAAGTGTCATGGACTGATAACAGTTTAGTGGATCCCAAAAGATATTGGTGCTAACAGACAGAAACAGTAGTCATTGTCTTTTTATTTTTTAACAGGATGGGAGGAGAATAAACAGAAAGGTAATTTCAATGCTCCATATCTACACACACTTCCTTTCTTAAAACATCTATGAACTGCTTTCTAAGAGGCACTGAAAAGCGTAAAAGCAAGGTAAACCATTTTAACCAATAATATTTAAACAACATTTAATCGTAACTATGATTTAACAATGATGAAAGAAACATCATCTCATGGTTATTCTTATTCTTACCAGTGGATTCCATTCAAAATTTAAATATTTGCAAAAATGAACTCCAGATTTAAACTTACGCAAATTTTACTGAAATATCAATTAATTGGGAATATACAAATATGAAACCAGCAGCCCTTATGTATTAATGGATTCAAATCTGACCACTGATATTGACAACCCATATTATGTAACCTTAGACTAGTTTCTTCACCTCCTTTGACTTCAATTTCTTGAATTATAAAGTGGGGGGGGGGGAGCTGTAACAACTAAATGATCTCTGAGGTACTGTCCAGTTCCAAATCTATCAAGTTACTGTAGGTGAACTTAAGAACATATTCCCCTGCAATTCACACTGATTTTTCAACTTGCAAAGGCCAAGCCTCTTTTGGGGGTAAAATAAATCTTCAAATCTTTCATAACCACACTCCACTATAGCTTTTATTCCTGTCTATATATTGTGGTCTTTATAGATATCAAATAACATAGAGGAAAATATATTCTCTGAATTTGTGCATAAATTTTGATAAATTTCTTTTTTTAAAAAATGAACTAAAGTAAATTATTACCTTTTCCATTGTAGAAAATTAGAGTGGACTGAATCTAGAAAATGAAAAGTTTGAGATGTTCCTCGGTTCAATGTTTAGATCCTAGAAATGATTAAGAAAAATTAATGCCTTCAGAAGTAAAGTGTGACTATTTTCTGTTTCTTGTTGTCATGAGAGAAGAGTCCTGATTTAGCAAATCATCTCCTGTAAGACTCTCAAAGCTTCTTTCATTAATTTATATTCCCCACATCATCTGACAGAAAAGTGTTTAGATTTTGGCTCATCGGCATTTTTGTGGGGCAAAATAATACAAGTGCTTGAAACTAAGATCCAGCGGTGATACCTTCAGAGATGTCAGAAAGAGTGTTGCCTCAGCAAAAGCACTCCTCAGACGGCTTTGAATTTTTCACACTCACTTCAAGCTAATATAATAGAAATATATTTGTCACTTGACCAGAGTTGAAGGTCACAAGGTCAAGAAATGATCATTATTTTTTGTTTTGTTTTGTATATATACACAGGGAGACCTTCCATTGATTAGAATCATGATATCTTCAGGTTGAAAGGGACCTTAGGGGTCATCTAGATAATAGTTTCTGTAATTCAATCTTATGTTTAGAGTTGAATGTCTCTTGTATTCCTGTTATTTCTTTACCAAAAGTAAATATGTTGTGTGCTAACAGAAAACGATGTGCTGGATAGTATATTAATAGGAAAGCATTACTATCAATACGTGCAAAGTATTACAATCAGATGGTTAAATTATTTAGGATAAAAGGGAGGTGGTAAGTAGGTTAAATAGTTGGGTTTTAGTTACTTAACATTCAAAAAAGCTTGTGGTATTTGGGTGTCAAATGCATGTTTCCAGCAGCTGTTGAAATGATTACAGCATAGGACTCAAACTACAGAGGTTGGCATCCTGAAAGTCTTTATAACGAGTAAGTGATAGAGGATTTTTCTTTGATTCTTTCCTTCTCTCTTAAGGATAGAATAAATGTGTGAAACAGAATGAAAGCTAGCATTGTGCATTCTCAAACCTTCACTGAACAATTTTCAATAATGAGATTTTTGCACCTACAATCAGGGGTATGAGTAGTATTTTTTTTTGGTGGAGGCTGGGAGTAGGGGGGAGAAAGGAGATAGCATGTAGGATGAAAGACTGGATTTGAAGTCAGAAAACCTCATTGGGTCCCAGACTCTGGTGCCACCTGTGTGAACTTGAGCAAGTGATGCCATCTGTGTGGGTCTCAAATTCCTCATCAGTAAAATGAGAAGATGTTGTAGGCACATAGATTTAAAACAAGAAGGCCTATCAATCAATTCATTCTTAAATGAGTTTTTATTGATATTTTCTATTTCTTACATTACCATAGTTAAGCTAAATATCCCTCTCCCTCTTCCTCCCAGAAATCCATCCCATATAACAAAGAGAATCTTTTAGAGAGGAAAATTTTTAAAAAAAACTAATTGACACGTTGTAAAAGTCCACAAACATGTGTAATGTGTAACAACTGTGGACCTCTCACCTCCACGAAGGGGGAGGTTGGGGTTGTCTTCTTATATCTTTTCATTCAAGCCCTGCTTGATCTTTATAATTTTGTTACATTTACTTTTAATTTTTTGGTGTCAGGTTCTTTCTGCTTAACTTGTTGTAGTTAATTTGTATGTTGTTTTCTTAATTATGATCATTTCTCTTTACATCACTTCATATAAATCTTTTCACACTTCTCTATACTCATCAGACAAATAATTTTTTACAACACAGTAACATTCCATCACGTTCCTGCGCCACAATTTGTTTAGCCATTTCCCAACTAATAGGCATCCACTTTGCTTCCAATTCTTAGCTATCACAAAAATGATACTATAAATATTTGGAGTACATGGGAACTTTCTTTTTTCTGATGGCTTCTTTGGGGTATAAGCCCATTAATAGAGTCTCAGCCTCAAACAGTATGGACAGGTTATTCTTGATGTTTCTTTAATTCCAAATTGCTTTCCAAAATGGCTGAACCATTTTACACCTTTACAATTTAATACTAGTGTCCCCATCTTTCCAAAACTACTCCAATATTGATTGTTACCAATTTGCAAAGTGTAGGTAAAACCTCAGTGTTGTTTTATTTGCCTTTCTTTTTTTGGCCAGTGATTTGGAGCATTTTCTCATGTGAATACTTTGCCATTCTTTTAGAACTGTTTGTTCATATCCTTTGACCACTTATCTTTTGGACAATGACTATTAGTAATGTGAGTGTGTGTGTGTGTGTGTGTGTGTGTGTGTGTGTGTTTGTGTGCATTGTTTATTTATCTTGGAAACTAAACCTTTAACAGTGGAACTTGATATAAAGATTTTTTTTTCCTTCTGACCACTTCCTTTCTAATGCTAGGTCCATTAATTTTGCATGCACATTTCTGTTTCAAAAATCAAAGTTATCTATTTTATATTTGGTAATTGTCTCAATTTTTCTTGATGAAGACTACATCTCCTAGCCATAGTTGTGAGGGATATATGATTTATTTCTGTTCTACTTTTTTTTATAATATGATCTTTAATATTAAAGATATGTGTCCATTTAGAACATATGGTAGAATACGATATAAGGTGTTGGTCTAATTTCTGACGGACTGATTTCTAGTTTTCCCATGTTTTTTTTAATCATATAATGATCTTCTTCTAGGTACTTCTGTTTTCATTTTATCAAACACAGGGTAATTTAATTTTATTGTTTCTGAATGTCCTCTAGTCTGTTCCATTGATCTCTCTACTTCTATTCTTTAACCAGTACTAGATGGTTTTGATGATGGCTACTTTATAAAATATTCTGAGGTCTAGAAGTGCTATCCATTTTTGTTCCTATTTCTTTTCATCATTTCACTTCATATTATGAATCTTTTGTTTTTCCAAATGAATTTTGTTATCACTTTACCAAGTTTGATAAAATGTCTCCTTTCTAATTTTATTGGTATAATACTAAAAGTATGAATTAATTTTGGTAACATTATTCTTTTAACATATTGGCACAGCCTAGCCATGAGCATTGAGTATTCCTCCAGTTATTTATGTTATTCTTTATTTCTTTAAGGAACAGTTGGTAATTAACTCTATACTAGTATTTTGTGTGCTTTGGTGGATCAATCCTAATATTAGAGTAGGATTTCCCTTTATATCTTGTGTTTTGTTATTGTTACATAGAAATGCTTTTGAATTTTTAGAATTTATTTTGTAGCCTGTAACTTTAGGTATTAATTGCCTTGGTGTTGTTGCTAATTCCCTAGAATTTTCCAAGTAAAAATCCTATCATCATCAAGCAGATATAGTTTTATCTTCTCTTTACCTCTCTTTGTTTCTTTAATTTCTTATTTTTCTGTTTTATTACTGTTGGCTGGTACTCCCAGAAATATATCAAGTAATAGTAAAAGGAATGTGCATGCTTGCTTCACTCTCATATTTATGAGAAAAGGTTCTAATGTACCCCCATTGCATATGATATTTGCTTTTGATTTTAGATAGATGATTTTTATTATATTAAACAAAGGACCCTCGAGGCTTATATTTTATAGGGTTTTAGCATAAAAGACTTTGTATTTGGCCAAATGCTTTTTTGCCATCAATTGGGCTTATCAGGTGGTTTTAGATATCATAGTTTTTAATATGTTTATATTAATTTTTCCTGATGTTGAATGACCCTTGACTCCTTGGAATAAATCCTACTTGGTCATAATAAATGATTTTGTGAATAAATCATTGTAGTCTATTTGATAGGAGGATTTTCTAATTTTTAAGTCACTGTTTATTAATGATATTAATGTATAATTTCTTTGCTGTGTTTTATATTCCTCTGGCTTAGGTATTAGGACTATATGTGTCTCATACAAGAATTCTGGTAGGTGTTTTCTCAGTTTTTGAGAATTATTTATGAAGCTGGACCATAACTATTCTTTAAAAGTTTGATTAAAATTTCTCCTGTAAATCTATCAAGATGTGTTCCCCCCCTACTCCCCGCTTTGCTACTTTCTTTATAACTAGATCTATTTCCTTTTCTGAGGTTGGGTTATTTAAGATTTCTACCTGGTCTTTTAATAGTTTGGATATTTTATGTTCTTGAAGGTATCCCTCTATTTCTTTTGTGTTCTCAGTTTTGTTGCATATAACAATTCATAGTATTTTCCAGTTTTCCTTTTATTTCTTCTGGTTCTCCTGTAATTTGGCCTTGCTCTTTTGCCATGTCATTGATTTGATTTTCTGTTTTCTTCTTTTTAATTAGATTAGTTAAAAGTTTATAAATTTTATTAATCTTTTCAAAAAATCAGCTTTAGTTTGATCATTTCTATGGGATTTTTATTTCCAATGTATCTATTTCCCCTATCATTTTTTTAATATCTACTCTTCTGTGCTTATTTCATGTTTGTTTATTTTGAGGTTTCTATTTTTCTAATTCACATTAAATTCACTAATACTATTTTTTCCCATATTGTTAATATGTTTGCATGGTCATGATTTTTCCCAAGGACTGCTTTAGCTGCACCTAAGACATTTTGGTATTTTTTCCATCATTATTATTTTCCCTAACATAGTTATTCATTGTTTCTATGTTTTGTTCTTTGACCCACTTATTATTTAAGATTTCAATGTTGTCTCCACTTGGGCCTGTTTTTTGTGGTCCTTGAACCAATTGCTATTTTTAGAGTGTTATAATCTATGAAGGATTATTAACTGTTATATTTGTTTGCAAAACCTCTGTGACCCAGTACATAGTCAACTTTTGTAAAAGTTCAAATTGGTTCTGAGAAATATATATAGTCTTTTGCTCTCCTACTTAGAAGATCTTCTAAGTCTTTTAACTCTAGTTTCTCCAGTAATACGTTTAGTTCCATATTTCCCTTTTGTTTATCTTTTTGTTAGCCTTATCTAAAATTGTGAAAGTGATTTTGTTCCTGTCAGTATTGTGACAGGAAACAATGTTTAATTTACGAATCCGAATGCTAATGCATTTGGAGAGTTTAACTGTATGACTGATACTGGTTTGTTGACTACAGTTATTTCTTAAGCACTCACTAAAAATTGAATCCTCTGTCCTTAAAGAGCTTAACATTGTATAGATAACATGTATAAAGTAGGTATATGCAAGATACATACACAGCTGGGGTGTCAGGGTATTATCGTCCATTCCCATGTGAGGAAATTGATTTCTTATTTAACTGTAGTTTTAAGTTGCAAAGCTGGACCATTTATACAGGTGCCCTTGCTCAGAGTCTAACTGTCTATGCAATAAATCAAAGGTTCCACTAACATTTCAAATGTCCCTTCATACTAAGATCCTGAGTTCTAAGAGCTGGATATAGTAAGAGCTTTATATCTTTGTTGGTTTTATAAGCATGCCACCTTTCATAAGTAAATTGAACATTAAGCCAGGCCACCACAACAAAACACAAAAGGAAATTGAAGCAATTATCTGAATAATTAAATGAAAGCAGAAGCTTTGCTGGAATCATTCAGATAATTGCTTCAATTCTCCACTTGGTTTGACTATGCTGACCTGGCTAAAACTGCCCCTTCATCTGCTGCATTTAACCTCTAGAGGAGCCTAGATGGATGTTGACAAACATTAATTTTGTATTAGAGAATGCTCTTAGTAAATGACATAATTTTCAAGATGAAGGTGATGACCTCCTGAGAACAGATTTGGGAGAGAGAGGGGTAGGGAATGGAGGAGTAGGTGGTATTAGGTTTTTTTAAGTCTTCCTATAAAATGTAGGTTACTGTATTGCAACAGCAGTTGTTTTAGAACCAAAGAGATTACAGATGAATACTGAATACTCTAGCCACCTATTACTTCCTTCTGCAATTAGGAGCAAATAACCAGCTATTCCTAGGGGAGCAGTTTACATTGTGTGGTACAATGTTAGTCAGTAATCCAAAATCTCTGAGGTAAACCCCTTGGAGCTGTGGTTTGTGATATGCAATGGTGGTGAGGGAGCAACAACAGAAAGAAAGAGATTATGAGTATATTCAACTCAGAGCAATATTCTGTCAGTTCCCAGGATTGACCTGCTTCCCCAATTTCTTCCTGTCAAACCATTCTAAAATTATGGCCATTATTTAAGAGATGAACAATTAACAGCATTCTATGGGGAATCCAAAGATTTTTCTTGGTCAGTTTCACATAGATTATGATTAAGTGAGGCACTTTGCATTTAAATATTTGACAGAATTCATCTGTCACAGGCTAACTTCAGGGTACAGTCAGATTCTCATTCTGGGAAGCTCACTGAGTAAATATTACCAGCTCTGGGTATAACTAAGAATTAGGAGTCATGATGTTCACCATACTGGAAACATAAGTTGCAAATATGGCTTTGGAACTCAGTATCAAAGAAAACAAGAGAGGCTGAATAGAAACCTCTGTGGGCCTTCTGCTTTCTCATCAAGTTTAGCTACCATACTTAAGAGACACAATCAAGACAGAATACTATGAGTTGGAATGTGTGCTAATAGCTATTCCAAAGAAGCCCAGGGGAAACTTCATATGTATACCTAGCCCAGGACAAAGAAACTCAGGATGGAAGTCTGGGTCAAAGACTATAAAACCTTAATGATTTGGCTAATTCAACAAAAACATTGCTTCCCCTTGGAAAAAAAAACCATCAAGAGTAAAGATAAAGTATAAATTCTTTATTATATACTTTAGTGCCATTCAAAATGGGCCTGAATCCCTCTTCCTAAAAATAAAGCCATACATAACATGGGCACTCAAAAAACATTGCTCCTTTTTTTTGCATGCAACTAGAAAATAAGATACACAGGCAATGGGGTGTAGAAATTTATCTTGCCCTACAAGAAAGGGAAAAGGGGATGGGAGGGGAGTGGGGTGACAGAAGGGAGGGCAGACTGGGGAAAAGGGCAACCAGAATATATGCCATCTTGGAGTGGGGGGGAGGGTAGAAATGGGGAGAAAATTTGTAATTCAAACTCTTGTGAAAATCAATGCTGAAAACTAAATATATTAAATAAAAAAAGAAAAAAATTGCTCCTTTATTGAATGATTTGCATTATTAGACACCCATCTGGACATGCAGGTGGCATGAACCAATCTTTGGGAGGAGAGAGTCAAAATAGTCACCAACAGCCATCTTTAGACTACAGTGAATATCACCCTATCTTCAGAGTCTGTACAGTCTGAGGAATCAATCAATTGGCACAATACTATTTCAGGATGTTGCTTCAGCTATACTAAGGAGGAATTATTTTCCCACCAAAGCCTCTTTCCAGACTTAAAATAAACATCAGTTTTCTGGCTACTGTTGATAGACAAATCTATATCTTATACTTATCAATGAAATAGCAAGTTACTGCCTGCTAGGGGCAGTTAGTGGATAGTCAATAAATTTGTCGTTGAGTCATTTCCAGTTGTGTCTGACTCTTTGTGACCCCACTTGAGGTTTTCTTAGCAAAGGTACTAAAGTGGTTTGTCATTTCCTTCCCCACCTCACTTTACAGATGAGGATACTGAGGCAGACAGGAATAAATGATGTGACCAGGGTCACACATTTAGTAAGTGTCTAAGACTAGATTTGAAATCACAAAGATGAGTCTTCTGACCCCAGGCACTGTACCCTACCCACTGTGCCACATAGCTGCTTAGTCAGTAAATGATGACTAGCTAAATAGAAGTTATAACTCTTGCTTTTGATGTTTTCCTCTCTTTTCTAGTTATGCATAAAATGTTATCTGAGGACCACTGTTAGGTAGACTCCTCTAGGGGATCCTTTCAACAGTTGGTTCTATATTTTTCTACCATGAATAAATCATTGACTTATAATTCTTTCATGTAATTATGATCATCTCACAGGTATTAAATCTTATTGTATTTGATGAAGAATAAACCCCATCACATTGCTCTCATCCAAAGATATAATATTGTTCAAGTTAATTTCACTGAAAGATTTATTTGTTTACTTGTTTCCTTCCCCTATAGTCCTCAACCATTTATTGTAGTATGGAGAGGATCATTGATTCCCAAAGATACTGCCAGTAAGATGCAATGGGTGATGGGTCTTACTAACCTGGGAAGGTTTCAAGTATGGGCCTGCAAAATAACCATATGTGACAAGAGCAAGATTTTGCCTAGGCAAATTGGGAGAATTTCACCAGCAATGGGTTGTCTTTATCCTCAGACAATTTTTGTTTGTTTGTTTCTTTGTTTTTGACAGGGGAGGGTTGAGGCATAAGGTCCACTCATGAATCCATCTACCAAGGCATGGAAGAGTTATTATCTCCATGGGCAGAGGGGATGCCCACGATAATGAAATTATGGTTCTTTGAAGTATTCAGAAGTTGGATATTATTAATTTTGGGCTGCAACAATTTAAAAACAAGAATAATGGTAAAGAGATCTTTTGCCTCTTAAGCCTATAGAATGAAAACACTTTGAGAATCACTGAATTCTCTCACTTTTTAGATCTTGTTTTCAAAAAGTATTCTATTCTCAGAAAATTCTCACTTGTCCCATAGTAAGTGAGCATTGCTAATTAGGAATTTCTTCTTTGCAATCCTCTTGGCAGTCTTGATAATTCTTTAGGTGCTGCTTAAACCATGGAAAAAAGGCTTGACAAGTTTAATTCAACTGCAGGAGCCTTTGATGGTATACCCTCCACTTCCTCTACAAAGAGAAGTTTGATAATATCAGAAGTCGCAGCGGCCCTATACTTAATAACTTGAATCACCATTTCCCTCTACTTTCTGTGTTCTGAGTAGTGTTTGCTCAGTATATGCTGTGAAATACCACCCAAATATATTTCTGAAGCTAGCTACGTTCACAAAGAGGCAGCATTATGGCCTTAGAAATGTTGAGCAATGAGTCGCCATCTGCCTATGTCCTAAACAGTGTCCTCTGATGCAAAATAGGCCTTCCATTTAACCCAAGTGCAGTCCAAAGTTCTGTCGCTTCATATCTATGCTGTGTTTTCATCAGCCTGTGAACAGTAGAAAAAGGTCCTTCCACCACCTCCACCACCACTCCCTCCCCTTTTATTTTTTAAATTTATGAAGTGTATCTTGAAGCCTTGTATCAGACCCATCTTCTTGCAAACCATTAAGCCAGTTACCCTGCAGCCCAGGGTTTTTTTCTTTCTTAGTAAAATTGATTACACCATACTATCATGATAACAGTACTGCCTGGTTGCACAGTTCTAGTTAAAGGTCAATCAGTGTTTCAACTATTAATTCTTTATCTTAAAAAAAAGATAACTTAGCTATTTTCAATTTCACCAGGATGAAATCTGACCCAAAGTGCCAGTTCATGCTTTTTTTCTTCTCATGTTTTAAAACAACTCTTTTCAGATACAAAGCCTCTATAGTAAATTTACCACACTATTCTTCTTCTTTAATTTCTCCTCAGACATCTAAAAATACAAAAATATGGAATTTGAAAGTAGAAGTGGCACATAATAAACAACGCTCAGGAAGCCGAGCCCCAAACAGGAGGTGTCCTACAATTTGTTGACCTAAAAGCCCTCCTTTTTATGCAGGAATGATTTCGTGTTTTGCTTTTGTTTGGTTTGGTTTTTTGCCACAAGACAATCCAGTCTGCAGTAGATAGTAAACAAGTTCTCTGCAAGGTGCCAATTGGGAATCACGATACGAAATAACTGATCTCCCGTGCGACATTAACTTTAAAAAAAAAGTGCCCTATAGCCAACCTTGAGACTCAAGTAAAAATGTTTTGCAACTGATTCACACATGGCTGCCTGTTATGGATTTGCAGATTGTATCAAAGCCAGTACATTTTCGGCTTATCAATTTCATTTTTGTAAATACCATAACTTCTCCCATTCTAACTACAGGAGGAATCAAGGGTCTTTGAAATGGCTGCCTGCTATTTTCTGCAAATGATTCAGGTGCAGAATGTCTACAGACAAGAGGTCCAAAAGCTGAGGAGAAAAGTATAATCTGAAGGAGTTTTCATTAAAAGTTGACATTTATTGTCAAAAATTGATCATTCTGTGATAGCTCATTGATGAAATATGAAAGCAGCAGACTTTGATGTGATATAATTCTTCTTCGTTCCAATAAAACATCTTTCTATGAACGGCTTTTCATTAGATTTTACCAGGGTTACTTAAAACCAGCATTTATATTCTGTCTGCATCAGAAACTGGTCCATCAAAGATAGGCCTGGAACGCTGAAAGACTCTAGGAAGAATTTGTTGAGATGAGAAATTTGAATGTGAATAGTTTCTCCCTAACCCTCATCCTGCCTCAAATACTCAAATAAGCATTAGCTTGTATCTGGGTTACACATATAAAGACAAAACAATTCCCTACCCCTGCTCTGATTCAATTATGTGTGATTTTACACCACATCAAATACAGTCACAACCGAACTGTCCCAGGAAGGGATCAGGCCTGTGTTTAACCAGTGGCCTGTAAGATAGATAACCTGTTCTTTTTATGGTTATTGGTGCTTGATGAGAGAAGGAAGGTGAGAGAGAAGCAGAAATATGCCTAGAAACCATGCTAAATGGTGTAGTCTTTTTTGGAAATAGTCTGACCCTGGCGTAAACATTGACTAAAAGGAAATTGAGGCACAGTGATTAATCAACCTGCCCTACCTACAACCCCTTTTGGTAAGTTCTGAGTTCTTTTTATTATCCTGGACTGTACTCTGAGTAGTTCTGAGAAAGGAAGCATAATTTTGGATAGATCCAGACTGGGATACCTTTACCTTTTACTGTATATTCCACTCATTATTTGTTTTAGTCACTGTAAATGTTTGAGTACCTTAACCATTCATACCTTTGATGAGTAATTAAAGGCATTAAGAACCTGCATCATGCTAGCAACAGGGCCGGGCTGCACAGGGGAACATACTTACTGACTTGATGGGGTTTCAAATCTATTTTTAAAGACTATGTGTGTGATTGAGGCGGGGCATATGTTGCATGTATGTATAACAGAAAATAATACCTAGGCATTGAAGTAAGTATCCAGTTTGGCATAGGTTTAATAAAAGTATTCAGGGAATTTAATTTTGAAAAAGAAAATACAAACTGATCGTCTTACCTGCTGTTATCCACCTATCTACCTATTGTTCAGACAAGAATGGAATGCCAAAATAGAAATTGGGAGGCAGAATAGGTGGGAATTCTGTCCTTGGCACTGCCACTATGTAGCTGCATGATCTTTGGGAAATTGTCATATCTCTGGCTTTCATTTTCTTAAATATAAAACAGATTAAATTATTACACAACCTCCTTCACAAGGTTATTAGGGGGATCAAAATTATGTAAAATTTTCTATACCTTACAGAGGAATAGAAATATAAGGATCATTACTATTTTAAATTAAAAAAAAAACTTTTCCAGCTTGTAAAGACCTAAAAAAATTTTACTGGAATATCCAAAGTCACCTCCAGGACATGATGAATAATCAAAGTAGAATTCCACTAGAGAAACCAAGTCCATAAAGGACTTCACTTAAGGCAAGAGGATGGGATTATGGGAGATGGTTTATTTTTCTTTAAAAAATAGAAAGAAAATTATAAGCAAAAGATTGTATTGCTGCAGAATTAAGAAACACAAAGTTTCTTAAAATCATATGAATTTGATCATATTTTACATAATAAATAACATAAAATTTCCACAATATTCTTTACACTCTTTCCAAAAATTGTGAGAAGAAAAAGAAAAAACAAAATGGTGAGGGGGAAAAACATGAGGAAAAGAGAAGGAAAGAAGGCGAAAATAAAAGGAAAGAGGACATTATGGTGTTCTGATGCCTATTAACCTTTTTTTCTAAATGAAATCATATAAACATTACTGGTAATAGGAGCATTTTTAAAGAAACAGGTGTCAAAACAAAGGAGAACATAGACTAAGAAAAATAGGAACAAACAGATGAGAGGACTGGTTATTAATCTGTTGAGCTCTAAGCAAGCATTGAAAAAAATGGCCACGTACAAGTAGATGATTAAAACAGTATATATGGTACATGTTTCAAGCCCAGTATGATTTTCCTTTTTACTTGGTTACAATCAGAGTTTCATGTTAAAGGTCAAATCTACCTTTCCTTTGAGTTCATCGGTAAATATTTGCCCATGGGGAGATTACAGGACTAGCAGCCTTGTAATAGTAAGGGCTTTTTTTCTTTTTGTGTACAATTCTCATATTACAAAGTAGAGAAAACCAGAGTTCAAATGGCTATCTAAACGTGCTTAGGTTTATCGCTTTTATTCCTGACATGAAGAACAATGTTTTTTAAGGTTTAAGAAGTGACTCGTTGAATTATAACCTACCTTCTGGTAGCAAAACAGTAAATTCTGAGTTCATCGATGTTAATTTGATTTATGTTATTATGTTGATTGATATGTACAGATATTTTTGGCATTGGAAAGCTCCATCCCTTTCCATCCAGTAATTCAGAAAAATCAAAGTAGTTAGAGAGAGCCAAAGGTTGAAGCTGAAGAAGTAAATAGGAGAAAAATTTTTATTAAGATCATAAAAATCTTAGTTTGTTTTGAAAATTAAAAATTTCATATATCAGTGAATCTTTTCTGTCTCACAGGTAAACTTAATACAATATTCTTACATATTTTAATGAAAAATGATGCATATTTATGCCTTAAGCCTCTTTTGATGCAATCATTTCTGTAACCTTTACACATATTAAAAAGCTATTGAAATTTTAAGCAATTATTGATGTGTACATTATGGAAAAGAAATTAGCTATCACAGACTATGCCAGAAAATGAAAAGTTTCAAATAGTGATGGTAAAAACAGTGAAATAAATGTTTATGTCCATGGGGAAGAAAGAGGGGGAAAGAATGGGGAGATAAAGAGGTTGTAATATTTGCTCACCATTTATTTTTAAACAGGTAGATTTTGTGTTTCCTTGCTCTAAAGGTCTTCGCTATGCCCATAAAAAGAACAAGAAAACTGGGGGAAAGAAGGAGGAGATAAAGAGGTTGTAATATTTGCTCACTGTTTATTTTTAAACAGGTAAATTTGGTGTTTACTTGCTCTAAAGGTCTTCACTATGCCCATAAAAAGAACAAGAAAACTGTTCAAATGTATTTCGAGACAGCACTTTGTAGGGGCTGGACTTCAGAAGTTGGAAACAGGAAGGTGTCAAGGACAAATCCTGCCTCTCCCACAAACTATGCAATCCTAGAAAAATCTTTTCATGTCATCCTCAGTTACTTCGTTTGTAAAATAGGGATAATAACAGCTATAGCACTCAATTTACAGGGCTGATTTAAGGATTAAATGAGCATAATCGCCTTGCAAAGCTTAAAAATGCCACATAAATATGCATCGTTTTTCTTTTTTTCAGACTGGAACTCCTTAAACTCATTCAGGTTAGACATGCAGTAGCCACTGATGACCCTAATCCCACTACAAATCAGCTCACAAATCAACTCTGACCTGTTTTGTTTCTGACGTAAGTCATTTTGCTCCTCTTTAGGCAGACTAGTGGCCACTAATTCCCAGAGTTTCACTATATTGGGGGCCACATTTAGTGTGGACACCGGATTGACTTTAACTCTGTTGTTCAGTCTTTTTTCAGTCATATCCAACTCTTTGTGACCCCATTTGGGATTTTCTTAGTAAAGATAGTGGAGTGCTTTGCCATTTCCTTCTCTATCTCATATTACAGATGAGGAAACTGAGGCAAACATATTGATGTGTCCAGGGTCACACAGCTGGTAGGTGTCTGAAGCCAGATTTGAATTAAGGAAGATGAGTCTTCTGAACTCTATCCAAAGTACCACCCAGCTGCCTAACTTTAATCCTACTGCAGCTCAGAACTCCCAAACTCACCTGTCTCAGCCTCAGTCTCCCAGGTGGCAGGCATTATAGATGCATGTGCTATTCTTTAATTTTCAAGAGTTGCTACTGTGCATAGGTATCCTGGTAAAGTTGATGATGTCTAAAGAAGTTAGAAACATCTGCTTCTGACATATCCTGGCTGTGGGACCTTGAGCTAGTCATCTTACTTCTCAGTGCCCTCAGGCACTTAAGACTTTAAGTTGCAGAGGAACTGAAAATCTCCTTTGGTACAGGACATTTCCTCAAAAAGCATTCCCCTAAGTAATAAAATCTCAGACCCAGACTTCCCAAAAAAGAGTTGCTAGTATGAAGTACCTAAGAAAGTTATAGAAAAATGCATCTTGAATCTCCATTAAGGCTCTCTGTCCTTTCTCCTTGCAATGCTTTAATGAGCTCAGACTAAGTGTTTCTTTAAGGCAACTCAGCTGGGTTTATTTTCCCACTCTATTAACTCAGCTCATAAGCAAGGTCCTTAGAGCTCCTGGGCCTTGTTTTTCATTTGTTGTCTGCCTCCCAGGTGTGAGGTTAATATACCCAGGAAACTTCACACCTGTCAATCATAAGAGGATTGGCTGTATTCTCAGCCTTCTGGAGTCCATATCATTGGCCTTACAGGTGGGTGAGCAATAGAAATTAAGGAGGCAGGTGTTCTAGAGACAAACAATTTGGCTGATGAGGGAATTGCAAATGGGACACAGTTCTTCTGGACCAGAAGCAAGTCTAGGCTCCATTTCTGGATTGCTATGAGAGAAAGAGGGTTGGGAGTTATAGGGCTAGTCAAGGCAAGAACAACACAGGATGAACGGAAGCAATTAAATCTGGGGGAGGGGAGAGAATGCAATCTTCAGGTAGAAGGCAATGTTGAGCAAACTGCAGCAGCCACAGCAGCTGGGTGAGCTAATTATGCAAGGTAGTCATTCATTGTTGAGTTGTTTGTCCAAGTCTAGTAAAGTCCACACCCAGTGCAATTAATGGCAGAAATCCCACAAAAGAGAAAAAAAACAAATTTCTACAATCTAAATTAAATGGAGCTTTTAAGTAAATACTGGAGGTAACTCGGGATTCCAAATTTGATTTATTGCACTTGCTGGATAATTCAACTAAATATGGGGATTTTACTCGAATCATCAGAAAAATCAACTTGATTTTCTCTTTTGTTTTACCACTGGAAATCTAGGCTTTTGAAAAATTGACCTTCTATGACAACTACTTGCTTTGTTGCAAAAATCTTATACCCTTAAACAATACTTATAACTAAGAAAGATCAGTATCACAGACTCAAAGTTAGAAAGGACCTTGGAGGTCAAAGGTATTGCAGTTTCTCCCAGAAGATCATGCATGGATTTTTTAAAATGTGATTTGAATACCTTCTGTTCACTATATAAATATCTTATGTCAGGGTAAATGTTGAGTTACATGTTGAATTTACTTTAGAATTTGAGTTCTGTGTATGTTCTTTTCTTAACCCACTCAAAAGACTGACTCGTGCTTATGTTAGAAATGTGCGATTTCAAATGGAACAGTGAAAAAATAGCATGGGGCAAAACAATTAGAAATCCAAGGCATACCAAATGGAGGAAATCTATCTGTGCTTCCCAGAATCATTTGATTGGTTCTTTCAAGGCATGTTATTAAGGTCTGGTTTGAAAATAGGAGTATTTCCGTGTCTGTGGCATGATAACACACATCTTTAAGCCAAACCATAGCAACAGGTGAAGCTTTTAACCCAGCCAACTTCAAAAGGGCTTAGCATCTCAGATGATCAGTGAGCTGAAGCATTTAGCACGTGTCTGCATCTCTTGAGCCACAGATGAGTCTTCAGACTCATTCCATTACAAGACTTTCCAAAATGCTATTTTAAGCATTGGTAATCTTTTTGTTACTCCACATTCAAATTTTGAAGACATAATTTTCAGAGTCAATGTGTGTCTGAAATGAGAGACCATGCCTTTAGTGAGAAATGAGAAGTCTGCTACAGTAAACATATTTTTTGCATTGGCAACTTGATAATTGTCTAATGAATGCATGCCTATCCATATTCCAACTTTGAATACATTTGCCAAAAATTAGTAATAGTAGTAGTAGTAGTAGTAGTAGTAGTAGTAGTAGTAGTAGAAGAAGAAGTAGTAGTAGTAGTGGTAGTAGCAGTAGTAGTAGTAGCAGCAGCAGCAGCAGCAGCAGTAGCAGTAACAGTAGCAGTAGCAGTAGCAGCAGTAGTGTTGATGATAGTAGTAGTAATAGTGGTAGTAGCAGTGGCAGTAGTAATAATTGGTAATAGTAATTAATAACTAATAGTAATAGTAATTATTGTTAGTAGTAATATTGGCAGTATTTGTATCATACCTGCAAACCTATTTTGCATCAATATCAATTGTTTGAGAATGTTTCTTTCTATGAGAAATTAGAATAGGGCATGGGAGCTCAAAAACCAATCAGTAACAAAGAGTCAGACCACTGGAATCTTTATTCAGGCTCTTATTGATTATTTTTATTTAAGAGACTATACTCCTCAGCTTTGTATATATATATATATATATATATATATATATATATATATATATATATATATGCATCCGGGTAAGCCTGAGGGGCAGTGTGATATAAAGGAAAAGGCTCAGAGCAGAAAATTTTGCTCTAAATTTTGTCTCTGACTCATGTTACCTAAGTGAACTCAGGCAAGTCACTTCATCTCAAAGGAAAAATAAAGGATTTGGACAAGATGGACCCTATGGTCCTTTCCCTATCTAAATATAGGACTACCTAATAATTTGTATCTTTTGGGTATAATTCCTTGTTACCCTGAGTCAGTACAGTGACTCAGAAAATTATTATTTTCCCCATATCACTGATGACGAAAATAGGATCTAGATGCTAATTTACCATACCTGTAATTCATCTGAGTGATATCAAGCTTAATGTGTAGAAATGAATGGGGATCACTGGAATTGGATTAAATATCTAGTATAGATTGAAAATGTTTAAAGAAAGGATAGTAGCTATGATGAAAGCCATTGGCCAAAATGAAACCCTAAAAAACAGGGATTTTTGTAAAATTTTTAATAATTTTTGAAAGTTGTTCCATTTAAATTAATATTAGAATGTTACCTGGGACCTGAAAAAGTTAGATGACATCCATAGATCATATGATCAATATGTGTTAGAGGCAATGCTTCAGCTTCAAAATCAGCCCTAAGCCTTTCAAAATAAGGACAAAATTTAGAGAAAATACTCCTGTAGTCTTTCTCATTATAAAGAGAGCAGCTGAAACTGGTACTATCAAACTTTGCCATCCAAAATGACCCAAGGATTCACTACGTACTACTGAATTATGAGGGACTAATTAGTGTCGACTTAGACTTATGAAATCTTATGAAATGCATAGAGAAATTACTAAGATTCTTGCCATAGTTCTCTAGTTGATTCACATGTGTATGTGTGTGTTTGTGTGTATTTTGCTTTCCAGTCTAGGTTCTAGAGGCAGGTAAGTGGCACAGTGAATAGCAGAACTGGAGTCAGGAAGACGCAAGTTAAAGTCTGGCTTCAGATACTTAGGCATTTAACCTTGTTTGCCTCAGTTTCTTCATCTGTAAAATGAGCCAGAGAAACAAATGGCAAACCACTTCTGTGTCTTTGCCAAGAAAATCCAAAATGGGGTCACCAAGAGTCAGATGCTACTGAAAAATGATTAATTCACAATAATCTAGGTTCTAAGCTTCTTGAGGGTAGGGGCTAAATCTAACACACCTACAAACACATACACACACGTTCACACTATTTTGTATTTCCTTATAGCACCTCATATAGTGGGTGCTTGATAAATACTATTTGAAGGAATTAGGGGATAATTTTTTAAATTGTGGTTGGAAGTGGCCAAAAACATACAGATTGTAATGAGGCCAGAAAAATACAAATCATATTGAGGCCTAATATCCATAAAGTTAACTGATACAACCACAATTAGCAATAGAACATTGCTATAGGCTATAACCAGCCCTTTACCAAAATAGAGAGTCATAGGATCATAGATTTAAAGCCAAAAGGTAACCTAGAGATCATCTGCCCTCAAGGAGTTTATATTCTGAAAGGAAAATGCAACACACAAATACATACATGCAAAGAAATTTTAGGACTGGGGGTAGGGCACCTGTGCCAGATGGGATCAAAATACATCCCCCCGAAATAGTATTTGAGCTGAGTCTTAAAAGGAGTTGGTCAAAGAATATGAAAAGGTAGTTTTTAAATAAGGAAATCACAACAATTTATAATCACATGAAAAATGCTCTAAATTATTATTGATTAGAGAAATGCACATTAAAATAACCTTGAAATATCATTTTACACCTATCAGATTGGCTAAAATGATTGAAAAGGAAAGCAACAAATGTTGGAGGGGATGTTGAAAAATTGGGTCACTAATTCATTGTTGATGGGACTGTGAAGTGATCCAATCATTTTGGAGAACAGTCTAGGATTATGCCCAAAGAGTTATTAAACTACCTATACCTTTGATCCAGTAAATGCCACTACTAGGTCTATTTCCAAAGATGATTATGGAAAAAGGAAAAGAATCTATTTATTCTAAAATGTGTGTAAAAGCTCTCTTTGTGGTGGCAAAGAAATAGAAATTTCAAGGATGCCCATCAATTGGAGAATAGCTGAACGAGTTGTGGTATATATATGATTGTGATGGAATACTACTGTGCTGTAGGAAATAATGAGCTCGATGATCTTAGAAAAATATGGATAGATTTGCATGAAATAATGAAGGGTGAAATGGGCAGAACCAAGAGAATGTTGCATCCTGTAAAAGCAATATTGTTTTAAGAACAACTTTGAGCAACCGAATCATTTTTGCCTATTATAACTACCCAAATTAACTACAAAGGACCTAGAAAAGAACATGCTATCTGCATCCAGAGAAAGACTGAAGAATAGAGGTATGTATAGAATGATTTTACATATATATATATATATATATATATACACACACACACATATTTTTGTCTTATCGTAGCCATCTCTAGGGCAAGGGGAGAGGGAAGAAAAAAAGAAATTTATACAATAACTTTATTATATATTTAAAGGAAATAGCAAGTAGCACATAATATATTTGCAATTTCATGTGTAATCATCTTTCTAATTATATTATGTTACAGAAAGGCTTGTTTTATTCCATAAATTAAAAATAAAATAATTTTTTTAAAAAAATTTTTTATTTTTAGATTGCAACAAACAGTTCTACATAATTTTGGGTTCCAGATTTTCTTCCCTCCGTCCCCTCGTCCCTCCCCAAGAAGGCATGGAGTCCCATATAACTTCCAGGTATAACTACGCATTGAATTAATTTATACATTTTCTCATGACTCATGAGAAAGAAGAAACAGAACCCAAAAAAAAAACACACAACCCAACAACAAATACAAAAGAGAGAAGAAAAAAAAAGTGGAGACGAAAAAAGGCGAGAATGAAGTGTGCCTTGATTTGCATTCATACTTCATAGTTCT
>CM053627.1:130423585-130455539 GCA_028646595.1 Phalanger gymnotis
AATCTCATTCCACCAGTGATAATGCCAGCTTGGGCTGCCTCACCTCCTAAGGAGTCCTGGTGCCCCCATTCACTCCTGAGGGCTTACCATCATAGTGCAGGACTTAGAGTAGAGATGCTATTCACTTCATCAACTACAACTCAGAGTTTTTAAATTCTAGAGATCCACTTACCTTAGTTTCCCTGTTATCAAAGTGGCAGGTAGGTGCTGTAGTGGAATAGAGTTCTGGGCCTGGAGTCAGGAAGACCGGAGTTCAAATCCAGCCTCAGACATTTACTAGCTCTGTGACCCTGGGCAAGTCACTTAACCATGGTCTTCCTTAGTTTGGTGAATATGAAGTATTCAGGTGGACTAGCACCTCTATGTATGAGGTATGAGGGCTTTCCACCTTTCACCAAGCTCTCATTGTGGTTCCAAGAATCTGTAGCACGTACAGCAGTCACATCCTGGTAAAACTGTCTTGGCAGACAAGCTAAAGCAATTTGAGGGTAACCCACAGTCCTCAAGCCCATAGTGAGTTGGGGGTGGGGGAGGTGTGTACCTCAAACATGTGAAGATTTCCCCCACCAGAATGGGCAGATGAGAATAATTCGTTCCAATAGCCATGAAGTCAGCCGAAGCAGGTGCTATGAGTCACTTAGAGCTTGGTGAGACATCAAAGACACCAAGATCATCCGCTGTATCCCAGGCCATCACCAGTGGTCTTACCTTTTGCCCTCCCACTGGACTCTGATAACTCAGGAAGAGAGAGTGAGGCTGAGGACTTTGTATAACTCTGTCTCACTTTAATCCAATTCATGCACAAGTCAAGACTTCACCTGTAATGTTATTGGTCCTCTGAAAACAAAAGAAAAAAAACAACATACCTGTCACCAAGGATTACAGGAATATGCCAGTATGCCTGGACCAAAAAAAAAACCCCAATTGTAATAAATAGAGCGTTGGGTTTAGAGTCAGAAAGAGCTGGATACAAACTTCACTTCTGGTGTTTAGCAGATGTGTGGCCATAAGTTATGTGTTTCAAGCAACTTCTTAATATTAGCTACTAAGTTATTGTTGTTCACCCCTCATCTCAAAGAGGACCAAGGGCATCACAGGATGATGTCTTCTTGACTTGTGAGCGAATTGGATACGTGAGGCAGATTTGCACTTTCTCTTCCAGAGTCATCAAAGTCCAATGGCAAGACAAAAGTCAGAATGACCTTCAATGGCCTGGAATGTGGTGACTTGGCATCTTGGTATCGACCAAGCTCTAAGCACTCCACAGTGCCTGCTTCAGCTGCCTTCATGGTGGAATAAATTGTTCTCGTCCACCTGTCCTGGCAGGGTAAGTCTTTACATACTTGGCAAATACACCCCTGACTCACCTATAGGTCTGAGGCCTTTCAGTTACTCTCAACCAGGTTTAGCCTGTCTTCCAAGACAGTATTACTAGGGTGTGGCTGCTGCACATGGTACAGCTTCTTGGAGCCACAGATGAGAGTTGAGTGACAGGTGAACACCAAAAATGGATGAGTAGCCCTGAAAAGGGCTTGGCAAGCCCTCACACCAGAGGTGCTAGTCCTCTCTGAACACCTCACACACCCCACTAAGAATAGTGAAGAGTGACCCCACATTAGTAAATACTAATTGTGCCCACCCTGAACATTCCCTGGGTATATAAAAGATTAGTGATTTTGTCTGCGTGGGAAATTACTAATGTGGTAATTCACTAATATGTCCATAACTTAGTGAAGAGTGACCGCACATTGGTGATTTTCCCATACAGACAAAATCACTGATCTTTTATATATCCAAGGAATGTTCAAAGTGAGTATAACTAGTACTGTCTCTTTATTAGTATAAACCCAGTAGATCATTTTTTTAAATCTAAATATCTAAAATATGCATTCAAAACATTAGAAAGCTCGCAAACTCTTTCAGTTGCAAAATACAAATAAGGCCTGATAACCCTTTGTGAGAGGCAGTGTGAAGAAGCTAATAGAAAGATAGCCTCAGAATCAGGAAGAGCTGGTTTCAAAGTCTTCTTCTGACTGGCTATATGAACCTGAAGAAGTCACTTGGCTGCTTGGCAGACTAGGCAACTCTTAAAACTATAATTTGCTGAGAAAGTGTCAATTGGCATTGGTAGAGGAAGTTTTCTTGCTGTAAGCTCTCTGTACCAATAAAATCAGAGGTCTAATTTAAAAAAAAATATCAAACCCAGATACAGCAAAGGTTTGATAGTTGGTCATTGAAAAGGTATGAACTAGTGGGTGTGAGAACATTTAATTTCCCTAACATGTCTTTTTTTGCAAAAACAAAAATAACATTACCAAGTGTTTTCAATGATATCAAAGGAAGATGCCCTTAAAATTTAATGCACATCACAGGTACTCAGCAAATATTTGTTGAAAGAAAAAAGGAAATATTTTTAAATGTATGAATGATGGTTGGTTAACATTATATTGAAGTGTTTGGGTTGAGAGTTCCATGATCATGTTTGACTTTGCCTAGGCAAGTCCATATAATACATTTAATTTGAGCAAAAGTATCTAAATGCTTCAATCATGCAAAATTACCTCCAACGCCCATTTCAGGAACAATGTTAAGGTTCACGGCAAAGGAAGACTAAGTAAATTCCATCCAATATTGAAACTGCATTCGCTTTATGCATATTTGTTCTTTCAATGAATTGTCTAGGATACATGGGAAAGTTTATCTAGTATGTGGTGAATAAGAGAGCAGGACTGACTGTGCTTAGTTTTACTGTATCCAGTGACCCCATTAGTAATGCTTGTGACAAATGAGAGACATGTTGTAAAATTGAGGCAATGCAGGTCACAGTGACAGAAACTAAATTATAAATCCTCCCTACTTTTCAATGCATACTCTTTGGGCTTTTCAGGAAGTCCTTAGGATCTGCAGCAGCAGCAGCAGCAGCAGCAGCAGCAGCAGTGGTGGTGGTGGTATTACTGCTTTTGCAATTACTGGGGTCTCAGACTTGCAATTAAAAGTTAAGTGAAAGTTTCTGTTTATTTTGCAGCAATGTTCTGAAATATTTATAAAGGACCCTAAGTCTAACTTGCTTTGAGGAAATATAGATGGATTAATTATTGATGTGGCTGCTTTGCAGAAAATTAAAGGTTGGAAGCACGTGTTTAAAAATTAAATCATCCATGGCCCAGACAACAGATGTCAGTTAGTTAAAATCTTTCAGAAAAATTCAAAGTACAATTTGGTGTTTTCCTAGCCTAGATTCAACTGAAACCCTAATGAATCGTTTCAGCTCTGCAGATTTTAAGACTCGAAGCTAGTCAAGGACTAGACAATAGAGGGAGGTAAACTTCAGTCCTACAACTTAATACTTTGAGGATTTGGTTGTTGTTTGTTGCAATTGTAACAGAATGTCAACACTCTCTATGCTCTGCACTCTAGGGACAGAGAGTAGGGAACTCAATCCTAAGAACTCCTAATTGCATTTGGGCATTTTAATATTCATTTATATAGATAGAAAATCCCCATTGCTCATTAGCCTTTGGGCACATTTGCAAATCTGCTGATAAACAGACTATTGCTGCCATTACTGAATCAGTAAGGCATGGAAAAAGGCATTATCTCTCACACCCTAATTCTTTTGAATATTTGAAATTAATAAAATTGAAGCCAAGAAATAGATTTTGAAAATTCTCATCCAAAGGTTTGCTACTGTTTGCCAAGGGTAATTCCAGCAGCTTGGGTCAGGAGTAGCATATATCTCATGCTGGCAGTAGGCTTTTGCACAAGATTTACAGTACTTGAAGTCTTGCCTGGAAGTATTATCTAGAGGGCAACCCTCTGATAGAAGTTCAGCAAATTTATTTCTGTCTGGAGAGCGGAAGTGAGTTTTACATGAATATTACCAAACTATACTGGAGGCAGAGGGGTAGATCAAATAACCTCTAGAGGTCCTCATTAAAAATTTTCATTTCTGGCCTCAAAATGGACAAATTTTAAAAAGTAAGCCCATTCAACAGTGGGCTATGTATGTCCAGAGAATTTTCTAAGGCATTGTTTTGATGTACACTTTTTTATGTGGATAAATAATGAGGGCTTAAGCCAGGATATTAGCTGTAGAAGTAAAAAGGCCACCATACTAGTCAGTGGAAGTAGCTAAGCCACTATACCAGTCAGGTGCAGGACTTAAAAAACAGAGGCTAAGCCTCACGCTCAACTGATCTAACTACAAGGTTTACTAATAATAAACACACTAATTTGGTGAACATACTTGTACAAGAAGGGTAGAATACAAACACACCCATGGACGTGCTGATAAATGTTTAACAATTCCAAGGAGGGGAAAAAATAAAGTATGTGGAACACACTTTTAGGTTTAATGTTAATTATTGCCATTTCTCTATTACTTTCTTAAGTCTAGACAATCAACAAAACAATAAGTCAAGTCCAGATTTTAAGTGTTTGCTTACACTGAAAATTTAATGATATAGTATGGGCCAGGTCCAACACACCGCTGTGTACACCACAGATGTCAAACAGATAGCTACGAGTTCCATTGTGGCTAGAGTATGCATGGTCTGAACCAGTTTAAGATGTAATTGGAAAATATTAAACCAAATAAATAAAAATACAATAGAACATAAATATTAATAAGTGATTTATTCAGCCAATATGCAGCCACAAGGGTGGCCCCCATTTCTATCTGAAATTGACACAATGAGTCTACCTACTTTATTTTCATCTTAAGTCTCCTTTTGAACCATTCTTTCAGGTACTGAAGCCACACACACAATGTCTCTGTTAATGCTCCAGACTGGTTCTGAATACTGATGGTGTTAGGTGCTAAGCAGTTTTATATAGAATGGAAGCTGTAAAAACTGCACCAAGGTAAAGTAAGAAGACCTCAGATAACTTTGAATACACCAAGATGTTTTAATTACTTTGGAATCAAGGGTTACAGTCTTATTTATTCATCTGGCACTTTAGCTGTCTCTTTCTGCATGTCCCTACTGCTTCTCTGGTTGAATATGTCTGATCTAACTTATCTTTAACAGAGACAGATGTGAGAAGCAATGGAGGTAGAAATGCAAGGTTTGGGATGTGGAGAATTAAGAGAGAGTTAAGAGTCAAGGATAACTCCATGATTATGAACCTAAACAACTAGAAGAATGATAGTCTCTGAAATAGTGATTTTTTTTTATTTGGAGAAAGAGTAAGTAAGGAGTAAATATAAGTTCCATTTTGGATCCCATGAATTTGAGACACCATTAGGACATTTAGGTGGAAAGGTGTAGCAAGCAGTTAGTGACCTTCAACACTACATACAGAGGGAAATTAGGGCTGCATTTTTAGATTTGGGATATGGGCGGCAAGTCATTCATATAGATGTGGTTATTAAAACCATGAGATGAATGAGACCACTAAGAGTAGGAAAAAGAGAAGAGAGAATGGGACAGAGGGCTCTGTGGTCAAGGGCTAATAAGTATCATGATTATTCTATAGTTGTCTAGTGAATTTAGTTGGGCTAAAAAACCAGATTGAACATACTTTCTTCCTAATGTTTGTAGAGATAACCTTTTTTTTCAAAAAGCAGGAGTTAATTGACTCCTTATAATTCCTTTCGTCCTTATAGATTTAACCTTAGACAGAAAATTCTTTGTCCCCATCTACAATGGAGCTGGGTAGGAATCCATAGGCCCCGAAACAGTGTTGGAGTCTCTTGCTACCCACTCCAGGGGCATTTAGCTATCAAACATAAGATTTCCCAGTTTCCCTAATGAGAACACAAGGATGGGAGTCAGTAAAGTGCTAGGATTTTGGAACCCTTAAATGCCCCTTGATCATAGGACAGATATTACACAGATTTAATGGCCAAAAGAAAATTTAGTATACCTGTGACATTATATATCTTAAACTTTTGTGTAATTTATTTTAGTTAAAATGTCAAAACTCTGAGTAAGATAAGCACATTCATTATTCTTTTCTCTCCTTCCCCTCCAAAACCACAAAAATGTATAGTTCTGATTTTGAAACTAAGCCCATTGCATGCAAACAGTGCCTACTTAATCCCTTAAGTATGTCTATTCATATCTTATGAGTAACTTCAAAAGAAATAAAAAAAATGTTAACTCAATTAATTCGACCCTTCTAAATATTTTCCTCCAGTAGAATATAAACTCCTTAAGGGTTGGAATTGTTTTGGTTTTGTCTTTGTATCCCCATATCTAGCACATTATCTGAAGTATGTTAGGCCCTTATTAAATGTTTCTTGAATTGAGTTGAGTTGAATTGAATTGAGAGGCAACATAGTATGTTTCTGATGTTTGAATCAGAATTTAACATCTAGCTCTGACATGTACTAGTTTTTGGAATCTGAGCATCAGTGAACTTCTCTGTGCCTCAGTTTCTTCATCTATAAAATTAGAATATCATTACCTACAGGTAACAAAAGGATTATCATAATTTCAATTTTCAGCAAGTCATCTCTGGGCCCCAGTTCTTCATCTGTAAAATGAGATGGTGGGACTAAATGGTCTCTAAAGTACTATCCAGCTCTGAATCTGTGATTTTATGAAAAATGCTTTGTAAATCTTTAAGTGTTATAGAGGAATGTGAATATTATTAACAATAATAAATCATGACAGTAGTTATATTTTGAACAAGGTCATGAATTTCTGTCCTCTTTGCTGCAAGTCCTAAAATGATTTTATGCAATATCCATGCATTTTGTTCCAGATTTGAGCAATATATCACAGGAAAAACAAGAGAGATTCTCCCAAAGCATGGAGAAAAGTGGAATGAGATTGTTCATCTAACTTGCAGGTAATTACATCAGCTAACTCCCTTTATATCCCGATGGAATTTATGGTATGGAGAACAGCCGGTCACCATTCCCAGTGAGGATAGGACGAGGGAAAATAGGTGTAAATTTCACTAAGACCAATTTGGAGTCGATATTAGGAATAAGTAAATGTTTTAGAATTCAACTTGCTGAAGACTTTACTGATATATACACAGCTGAAAGATCATTCCCAAGTAAGTGTGAGAAATATCTTCTAAAGAGATGTTGTTATTGTTGCTGTCATCATCACTGCTGTGGTTGATGTTAAGAATAGACTAGACAATCTTGCTGAAGTCATGTAGGCACATGGCTGCCTAGAAATGTTTGAAATTACGTGATCTTGATTATTTACTGGTGGGGTGAGACAAAAGAACTGAAATTGCTCCATTTACATGTAGGAATAACATGACAGTAACCAGAATAAACTACAGCTTGGTACATTGCATGTATTTTGAAGGATTTTTTAAATGTATTGATGTTTGCTGATTTTTTTCCTCTTTCTTTTTTTGTATTTAAAAATATTTTTGTTAAATGAGAGGGTTTTTAGGCCAGTGGAGTTTTTGACAACATGCAAAATAAAATGTATTCAAATTTTTAACAAGGAAGTAAATTATTTCCCTAAACATTTGATAGAAGTAGAGATTGATTTTATTAGTGGCTGATGTCATTTGACATTCTTTAGATACATATTTCTGGCATTTGTACCTTTTTACCCACTAATGCTTTTCTTTTCACGTAAACTGTGGCCAAAACATGAACCTAACGTACCATATGTCTGCTTTTCTAAGATCCATGAGATATGAGCAATTTTCTCTTGCCTCTTTAGACATGAAGTGCACTTTGTTAATTTATTTTACTAATTTAGTGATGGCAATGGTCTATATAACACTATCATAAGTATTACAAAAATACTAAAAACAATTAGCAGTTACTTCTTGTGTGACCTTGGGCAGGTCAGCAGCACTCTGGGCCTCAGTTTCCTCATCTGCAAAATGAAAGGGTTGGAGGAGATGATCTCTAAGCTCCCTTCTAAATCTGAATCCTTTGATCCTTTGTAGTAATGTAAAGTCCATAGAACATCAGGCCTGCAGATAACCTTAAAAGCAATCTGCTACAAGCCCTTCTTTTTGCAGTTAATAGCTCATATTTCCATGGTACTTTAAGTTTCATAAAGCGCTTTCCCAAAACAGCCCAATGAAGATTATTGCCCTACCATGGAATAGAGTGCACGGCACATAGGAGGTGCTCAAGAAATACTTGTCAATTGATTAAAAGGAAATTTAAGTGGTATTATACCCATTTTATAGGTGATAAAACTAAAGCTGAAATAAGCGAAGGGACTTTCCCAAGGTCACAAGGAGGTTAGTGATGTAATGAAGACTAGTAAGACTAATATTTTATTGTCATAAGATGTCCATAGATGCATAGATCTTTCTAGTACACTGCAGACATTCCTTAGAACCCGCAATAACAAAGGACCTTAAGTATTAGTGCCTGTGGTAAAGCTCTGGCTTTAAACCAAACATTGCCTTGTCCATGCACGTCCATGGCCCTGTATCAGAACAAAGGCAAGGCTCAGGGACCCTTTGTTTCTTTGAGAAGCATTCAAGTTTTCTAACTTTCACATTATTCAGAATTCACAAACATCTGGTTTGCATTAAAGGGAAGAAACTGTCTTTACCTGCCATCATTTCAAACTGGTTACCCCTGTCTGAATTGATAGCTTGTATCTAATTTGGGAGAAAAAAAATGGTCTCCTTTACATTTTAGTACATTTGTGTCTCATTACCCAGGTAACGTTCTGTTTCGCCATCTAATGTAACATGATATGACTATGAAAACCTGAGAAAAGAAATCATTTGTCATAAAAGGCATCTACTTTTAATGTGGGTATCTGGTATCTCCTACACCAACTGCATCCAATAGTGCCACAGCCAAAGTCAACATCTGTTTGGGAGAGCTCTTTCCTAGAGTTGATGGCTTACTTTAACAAAATAGTAATAATTCTGAACAGCTTGGCACATCACTTTCCACTCCAAAGTATGACATACGATGTTTTATAGCTTCCAATTTGCTCAGAAAGTCTGTGTTTTTCTTGTGTATCATCTTTTTCTGCCTTGTTTATATACTTCACCACCTACATGGATTCACACGAAAACATCATAGGATTCTTTTTTTTTGTTCTTAATTGAGGCAAACTGTATACAGGCCTAAATAGCAGTCATTGCTGGGTGGATGGGGTTGGGGGGAGGGAGACAATACTAAATTTAGTACCATCTGAACTGACAAACGTTGAGAGAGGAGATCTGGCAGGGGCAGCTTTACTCCCCTCAGGACTTAGACCTGACAATTGAACATTCCTAGCCCCAAGTGACAGAATGCCCATGAATTGCCAAGAACAAAATAAATCTCTGAGTTACATAGCCTTGTATTGTGGGATAGAAGATGGGGGACGATATAAATCACTATATTTAGAAATATCTTTATATAGTTTTGTAACATAAGATGGAAAGCCTATAAATCTGTTTTCTGAAGCTCTCGGAATCTCCCAAAAATCCAGTGATAATTTTATACCTTATCATGAGATCAAGGAAAACAGTTTCATTATTAATGTGTTTAATTACATGGTAAACCATTTCCTTGCCTTCATCACCACTGTTTTCTTTGTTATTAATATTGTTGTTTTCATTATTTTAATCTGTCATGATTTATTTAGAGTAGAAATGAGGGAGACTGAGATGGAGCATCCTTTCAAAAAAGAAACAATGAATATAAGGAATTCAGAGAAACATGGGCAAGTGATGTTACAAGAAAAATGACATAAGCAATGACTTTTGATCTACTAATGACTCATTAGTACAGGGAACTGCTTGTGAGGAAACTCCCTCTACTAAAGCAAAATACAATGAGTCGAGTGAAGACACAATATGTGCCAATATGTACAAGAGATGGGACTTGAACTCAGGTCTTCCTGACTTCAAGATGAGTCCTATTGGCATTATTGTAAGCTGTTTCTCACATTATAACAATACTATAAACAGAAAGAGTAATAAAATGAAGCCAAATGCTATAGGAGTGCATAATCATATGGACCAAGTTCGGCAATAATGAATTGATGAGAAAATGCCCCTCCCTTCATGGAAGAAGGTTGGGATTATGGATGTTGAATATTGACAATGTGACAGTTTTACTGAGCATTTTTCTTTGTTACAAGGGAAGGCTCACTGAATAAGCAGAGAAGTAAGATATGGGAGGAGGGGGATGTGAAATAAAAACTTATCAAAAAATTTTAATAGTTTACAAAAGATTAAGTAACCTTTCTCATAGGTAGTAGTAACTTTGTGGATAGTAATAATAGTGTTTAGGAGAAAATAATATCCAAATAAACATTCATCACTGTCAGAATGTTGATGTGACCAATGTGCGATTGAGAAAATAAGAGAACCTTAACTTGAACCTTAACTTTTTCAACACCTAAGAGCAGCAGATCATAGAGAACTATTCCTGCCTGGTGGTCCCTATAAATGCTTAAAATGGTGCCTTGCTTCCTAAATTAAATATCATCCTCTCTATTACTGAGTTATATAGAGTGGGAAAGTGATTTCCATATGGTAGATGGCAAAAAATAAGTAGATAGATAGAAAGATGAATAAATAAATAACAGCAGCAGAAATCCCAATGAAGCTTTCATAGAAAAGTTGTTCCATCTATGATTTATATGTTTAGAGAGTAACCTAAAATAATATATAATGTCTAACCAATAAACTGGGAAATCATTAGTCCCAATAATTTGGAGGAGAATAGGGAAAGGTAACCACAGGAAGGGCAATAGATGCTTTGAGACCTTCTTTCTTGATATAATTTTTAAAAGAATCATCTTAATAAGCATTCTTCTTTGTCTGATTCCTCTGCTCCACTGATTTCTCTTCATGGCCAGGGCCAAAAAATTTAATGAGAAATACTAAACCTCCTAAGGAACTACTTGTGGTTTAGGAGCTATGACTGGGGTTGGGGGGAGGAGAGGAAGGTGCAGGGATGGGGGGAAAGATAGTACATGTATTTTTCATCTAATTATGATCACGTAGTACCTATGATAGCAAGGTGACCATCGGGATACTTGGGGCCTATATCTGATATGAGTGGTATTTAGATGGCAGAGTAATGGAAATACACTTCATGATAAATATACATTCATAAAGAAGAAAGTTTTTTTTTAATTTTAAGTATTCAGTACAAGAAACCATGCAAAATTTTGCTGAATTCGAAAGATATCGATAACTAATATGAAGGGGGAACTCAATCAGAAGTAAATTCTGTTCACTTTTCAAAATTCATTTTTCATAACAAATTTTTTTTCTATCCTGCTTCCTTTGAACATTTGGATATGAACTAATGCTTGCAGAATATTTAAAATAACTTCTTTATTGACATGCCTTCTCACTGATTTGTTAAAAATAGGAAACATAGTTTAAGTAGAGAAGTGTCAGGCTTTATAAAACAGCAATTTTTCTGCTTATAAAAATGACCTTTTCCATGTGGTAGCAGTTATGACAACATGCAGTAAATAGACAATATTTTAGTACCTAAGTAAGTAAAGACCTTTCTGGGCTGTCAGGTTCACTCTACACTACCTTACTAAATTATTAGCAGAGAATAAGTTTATGGTGTTATTGCAGGAGAGTTGAACACTACTCCAAATCATTTCATTTTAAGATACAGAGAATGTAATATATTCTCCTGTCGTGCTATTTCATGGTCTAGGACTCTCTAAATGAAAGAATTCACTAAGTTTTGCCTCATTTTAAACACTAGCATTTCATTCAAGCACAAATTAAAGATTTAAGTTTGAAAGAATCCCAAAGATAACTTATTCCAACTCTCTCTTGTTACAGATGAGTGAACTTCATAAAATTGAGAGAGGAGAAACACCCTAGACAATATAATTCTTAAGACCTATCTAATCTTAAATGTCTATGTAAAGAGATATACTGGTAAGAGTGCCCATGTTGGAGTCAGAATGGATTCAAATGCTCCTTGTGCTATTTGCTAGTTTGTGATTTCGGGCAACTGTCTTATCTTCTTTGGGCCTCAGTTTCTTTATTTGTAAAATTAAGGAGTCAGTCTGAATTATGTTAAAGTGGCTCCTAGTTCTAAATCTATGCTTCTGTGATTGTAAAATATTCCACATACACTCACACATGCACACAACTACATGTACTTGAATCGGAAAACAGAATAGGTTCCATTATGATTTGAAGTAGCTTTGTTAAGTTACTCAGTAAGCATTAGAACATTTACTTTCTCTATCACAGCTCATTCTCCAATTCTGCATCCCATTTGGGAGCAGAAGAGCCCTTCATTATTTTACTTTGGGACTCGTCAAAGAGATGAAGGATTTATTTTTAAATGGTGTTAAGTCTACAAGTGACTAAAAAATCTTTCATACCCAAAATACCCTAGCTGAAGGAGGGAAGGGGGAAAAACATCTGTAAGTTAGAAAGAACAGTCTGCAATCAAAAACGTGGCAGACTTTCCATTAGGCCATGCTATGTGAAGAACGGTTGGCAAGGTTGCAATTATTTCCTATGGTGGTAGAAATACAATTAAATCATGCAAAATGTTAAAATGAAGTCTTTTTTTACTTCAAAAAGGTGGAGAGAGGGCATCTGATTTCCTTTCAGTCATCTAAAACACATAAGGAATTAAAATAGATCTGTTTTAAAATCTTCCCCCAAGAGATTAGTGGTCAAGTGACAGGAACAATTTTCAGAATAAATGCACACTATCAATAACCATATTTTTTAAATTTCCCAAACCACTATGAATAAAAGGAAATACAAATCAAAACAGCTCTGAGATTCCAGGCATAGTTGCAAAGGATGAAAATAGCCAATGTTAGGGAAACTGTGGCAATATCTAATACACTACTGGTGGAGTTGTGAATTTGTCCATCTTATATCATTTCATTTGCACAATTCTTTCTTGGTAATTTGCTGCAACCCTGCTAATGATTACCAGGTGTCTTTCCCTTGCTTATGTGGTGAACTTCACTTCTTTGGAGAGTTATAGACATATAACATCACTGGAAGAATATTGACATAAAAAAGAGGGACATTGTTTCAGGGATAGGCTTAGGTTCATTGAAAGAACTTTGCAGTTTCCCCAAGGAAATCGTATATGCCCTCTTCCTATTATGTTCTAGGCTGAGACCATCATATATTCACATTTAGCCATAGATATATAAATTGATATTACAGAAATATCTCTGATATATTAGCATAAATAATATAGATCTAATAATTGTATATCTAGATAGATAGTTGATATATGATTCTGTAAATGGATGATTATATAAATAAAAATATACCTGATATGTATAATCAGATAGGCACTGTAAATGAATTATGTACACATAAATACAAATGATAAAGGTAGAGATAGCTAGATTATGCATTCTAACTGCATATCGTATTTTGTGCAGCAGGCATCCTTCACCCATTTAGTTTTTCTGTGTAGTTAGTCCAAACCATTTTGATGAATTATTGCCATCATTTAAAGTTTCTTCAATATTTGGAGACAATATAATTAGCACCAAATTATCTGCAAGTAGGAGATGGTAGAGGACTTCACTATCTATAAGGAATAAGTGTTCTATTTAGATTATGCCTTGGACATTCTTCTTGACAGTGGCAAATCCTTTTGATGAGCTTATGTCTCCTCATTTTATGCCTTTATTGTAGTTGTTTTTCAGTCATTTCTGACTCTTTGTGACCCCACGTGTGATTTTCCTGGCAAAGATACTAGGGCAATTTGCCATTTCCTTCTCCATTTTCCTTCTCTCTATCTCTTTTTACAGATGAGGAACTAAGGCAAACAGGGTTTAGTGACTTGCCTGGGATCACACAGCTAGTAAGTGTCTGAGGCCAGATTTGAAATTAGGAAGGTGATTCTTCCTGATTCCAGGCCTGGTATTCTATCTACTGCACCACCTAGCCACCTCATTCTATATTTACCTCGACACCAGTCGAAGGCTAATCAAGCAAAATTATCTCTCTTAGGTCCTATCCAATAGTATTATATCATCTTAACATACCTATGAAAGGTATCTTATTGAGACAGAGCCTTTAAGGTGACATAGTAATAAACATACTGGGATCTGGTATTTTCTACATATTATAACAAATTGTTCTTAAATATGTGTTCTACTATGGAATATTATTCATAAAATCTTGCCTGTTACCTTCTAATAACATCTTCAAGTATTCTCTGGATATGTGGGTATACGAATTTCACCATCATATAATATACATACATGTATATGTGTATTATTATATGAAAGTTGAACTACAATTTTATAGTTATTGTGAGCCTCTTGGTCACATTTTTTTGGTAATGGAAAGGCACGAGGTTTTGTTTCTTCCCCATCTCATTAGTATTTTCCTTTCATTGAATTGAGAATTAATCTCAGTGCCTGAAAAATTGTGTTACTTCCAGCATGGAGTTCTTCTTCAAACACTTGGACTAATAAGGCTTCTTTTCTCGTATTTTCTTTTTAGTGACATTTTTACTTCCTCTATAATCCCATTTTGTACTGCATCTAAATGCAGTTGTTCCATTACCTTTGATTATGAAAGAAGTTTGTTACATTTTTTAATAGGTATTTCCTATCTTTTATTGATTGTCCTCTTTCTAGTTCTGTATACTAATGCCTTTGGGAATGACTTTCCTTAGTGGATCCCTCAATAATCTGTGAATTTATTTTTCTTTCAACTATTTCTCACTATTTCATGAAGTGATAATTCTCAAAAACCAAACACTTCTGTACTTTAAACCACTGTTGCCTTTCAATGCCAGCTCTCTCTACTTGGCAAATAGACCAAGCGTTTTCTGACTAAAGTGGTTTGTAGTCTCTTTTGATCTCTCTGTTATGGCAATTGATTTATATTGGTTATACTTCTATACAAAATTGTTATAACTTGTATAAAAGTTCTTTCTTCCATATTTCCCGTTTTTAGGCATAAATAACCTATTTAAATGGGTCAGAGTTATTTCAATTCAATACATTTTCTTTAAAATTTTGTTTTCCTATGGTTCCCTGTAAATTTTGATCTCTACCTGAAATATTAGTGTTACGAATAACAAAAATAGCTACTAATAGCTAGTTTTTGTATAGCACTTCAAAGTCTGCAAAGTACTTTATGTATGTTAATTAACTTGAACGTATACAGATGGTTGATTCAGGAACAACTTCTATATTAGTAATGAATTGTTGCGTGCCTACCAACATTTAGTAAATTTCATTTCTTATTGGTTCATGGTGTTCCATATGTCCAGTGCCTTTCAATTATTTTCTAAGGAAGCATTCATAATATATACAAATTAGGATTCTGTGTTCTCTATAAGTCTTTGGCCACTTCCCTTATTCCTGAACCATATTTTATAATATTTTTTTCCACTCTCACCTGTGCCGACCTTTTTATTGAAAATTCCAATTAAAGTATTTTCCAGTTTAATTTCGATGGTTTCACTGAGTTCTTCATAAAATTTCTCTGCCTCTTCATCCTCTGCAACAGATGTTTCCACAAAAAGCTCCAATTATTTTCATGAATGTTATTTTCAAAATCCTTATCCTGAACACTGTAATGCAAGGTGATTAAATGCCACTTGAAATGATATTTCTTGTTGCCTTTGGGCACAAGATAAAAACCAATTCTACTGATTACTTTATTTGTTTCTCCAAAAAGAATCTATCCTGTTTACTTCAACTTCCTTTTGTCTTCTGGTATTATTTGTAGTAAAAAATGTCAGGATTAAAATAATTTAGTTTTTCCATTAGTAGGTCTATATTTTGGTCATTGAACAAGGATCTCACAGCTGAAATGTCAACAGCTAAATTAGCATTTATCAAAGGTCCAGTCTAAAACCTACCTCTTAGCATCCATTGTCTTCTTTTCCACCACTCCGCCACTCTCACTATAGTAGAAGACAATTACAAAGCACTGATGGATATTTTATATTTTTTTGTTTCACAGGTTGCCTTTGGCCAGCCTACTGGTAAAAAGCCTCTATATACTAATATATATCCATGGAAAAATACAGTCTGTTTCAGGATACACACTAGATGCATTTTCACTATGGTAGAAGTCAACAATAAATAATGCAGAAAAATTGGCAAAACAAGTGTTCCATATGAAATATCTTAAAGATCGTGTGTGTGAAAAACCAAGGTCATGGATAGCCAGTCTTCAGGTCAACAAGCTTTTTTTAATTGAAACACAATGTCCTACTCTGATATCTCAATATGGCTTCCATGTGATCCTGGGTTCTTGAAAGTCATTCCCACAGAACACGAATCCTCTCCTCTATTAGACTGTGATTTCATTGAGACCAGGGACTATCTTGTGCTTTTCTTTGTATTCCCAGCACTTATCACCATACTTCTCAGATCTATGTTGGGCCAATATATTATGCAAAAACTTATCCTTTCTTCTTTTTGAGAAGCAAGAGTTCTCCAAGTGCAAGGTTTAATTAGTGCTTAGATTCAATGGGTAAAATAATCTGCTGAATGAGGCACTCACTGTTGACCTTGCATGTTCCTTATTAGTGCTGAGAGGTACTTGCAATCCCTGTCTGAATAATGGCTGTCAGTTTACAGTGATCATTTCATTATATAGAAAACATTGTGTAGTGCATAGAGTGCTGTAAGTGGCATAATAAAGACCTGGGATTAAATTTCACATCTGATATTTATTATCCTTATGACCTTGGACAAGTCATTTGTTCTCTACGTACTTAGTCACCTACCTAGGACTCATATAATGTCCTAAAAGTCTGTCATAGCCAATACAGCTCCCCATATTCCTGAAGTTATAGATCACTCAGTCATTAAAAAAATTTATTTACTAAAGGCTCACCTTGATTTAAAAGATACTGGGGTGGGGGTGGGGTGGGGGAGGGGGTGGGGGTGTGGTAGGTATCACAAGGATTAGAGCACTTGCCCTAAATCAGAAGGAACTGAGTTCAAATCTGACCTCAGATGCCTGCCACTTACTAACTTCATGACCCTGGGCAGGTCACTGTATCAGTAAGGCAAGATTCATGACCTCGAAGATGACTATGAACATGCCTGTATAGTTCAGAATCACAAGGTATAAGAGATTCTCTAGGTAGAAGACAGGGGAGGTATAACATTTATTTAGACACCAGAGGATTAAATCCCAAAACCAATCACCCCAGCAGGACATAGCAATAGTTGTATCCTAAAGCCAGTAAGTCCACCTCAGTGTAACAACAAGGAAATTATAACACTATTACAGCAAAGAACCAAGTCATCCTGTAACCTTCCCTCCTGCTGCGCCCTTCCCATAAACACTCACCAATCCCAACTGTCTGTTTGCCTGCATTCTCTCCCCACTCAGTTCTCTGGTCTCCACTCTCTGCTCTGCACTCTCTGTGCAGATCTCTCATCTCTCCAAAGCTCTCTGAGTTCTGTAGCTCCCTAGTCTGCAGATTCTCAGCTCTGTTGTCTCAGAGTCCTTACTTCTTCTCCTTAGGCTGAATTCTAACCTTAATGGCTATCTTCTGGGTAAATACACTTCTAAGGGCCTGAAGGTCTCATGCCCAGTCAGCTAAAGTTTGTAGGCCTGGGGATTAGCACTTAGTAATTAAAGGGTATAGTCTGCCTCTTAAGCCTCGCTTAACTAGCCCCACCTGAGGCATACGGAGGGGGGAAAGATCTTTAATCACTGATTGGTGTCACAATCACTTAATCCCAATTGCCTCAAAAAAATTTGAAAAACAAAAGATGCTAAAGCTTGTTTATAAAGAGCTTGTAGTTTCATGGGAAAGATAAGGCTAGCAACAGTAAACTACACAACCATGCCACACAGAGTAGAATGCTATGATAGATATCTGTTCCTGACCTTACTTACAAAAGCAATTCCAGCCATCATTGATATCCCCAGAAGCAATTCCAGGCATCATAGACATAGAGAACTCAATGAAGGTAAGAACTAAGAAATAGGATAGATAGTATTTGAACAGTAAACCTTCCAGGTAAAGGAATAAGCATCATGTGTCCCCGGGACAGTGAGACTAAAGGAAGTATGACTAAAGGAAGAGCAAATTAGATAGTAATGGGAAATATTTTGATGGAGCCAGATTATCAAATGCCTTGAAAGTAAAATCTAAGAGTTTCATTTTTATGAAGAAGCAATGGTGAATCATCAAAGGTTTTTGAGCACATGATGAAAATGGTATTTAATTTACTATGACATTTGTTAGCAAGGCACAGTACAGAGGGCAGAGTCTGAAACAGGTGAGGCCAGTTCATTCAACATAAAAATTTTTTTAGCATCTACTACATTCTAGGCATTTCTAGACATAGGGAATACAAAACCAAAAACAAAAGCATTCTCTGTTCTTAAAGGATTTACATTCTACTGGAATTGTTGCAATAATCCAAGTGTGAGTTTATAAAGACTTGCTCTATATAGTGTCAATGATAGTGGAGCTGGGAATGAAAAGAATGGTAAGGAGACACCTTTGGGAAGGGGTAGGAAATGACAAGTGATTGAGTAGAAAGTAGAAAGGTAAAGAACTTTAAGAAGGTATTGCTTTCTTGTTTTTTTGACATTTTTTAATTATGATATTTCTTTCTTGAAATTAAAACATGACAATAAGATAGATTATTATGTGTACCTGACTGGGAGTCATAAGACAAGGGCTTGTAGCTCTACCATTAAATACTCATGTAACCTCAGTAGTTACTGGGCCTGTTTCCTCATCTATAGAATGAATTACTAGGTCTAGAAGTTTTCTAAGGCCCTTTCCAGCTATAAACTTCTGGTCTATAGATCCTAACTGGACACACATTAAATTTCCTATACTACATTTAGAATATAGAAATAAAACAAATTCAGCAGAATCTTCACTATTTTTTAAAAAGTCATTTTCAATTTTTGCTGTTTCTTCCCTCTCCCTTAGGCAACATATTTCATTAATGAGCAAGATATACCCCAACAAGAAAACAAATTTGTTATAAGTGACCACAAAAAGTCTCCTCACCAAGAATATGACCTATTGTTTCACTAATGGAGCAACCTCTTTAGGACTTGCAAGGGTTGGAATTTATAATGAGACTAATTAGATTGTGAAAATGCTCTGCCGCCTGTTCAGCATACAGAGTCTAAAGCCACAAACAAAAATATAAGCCATCTTTTTCAGTTTTCGAAGACATCCTAGTCTAAGGGTGAATCCTTCCAGGCTAGAAAAACAAAGTCAGAATAATAACTTACTTTATAAAACAGTGAGTATAAGCAGCTTTTGCCTGAGGTCACATGACCAGTGAGTATCTGAAGGAAGATTTGGCCTGAGGTTTGCCAACCCTAAATCCAATGTCCATAACTAGTACATCATGATAAGGTTGACCTTTTTGGCAGGGTGGGAGAAGGGGAGGAAGCATGACAGGCACTTGTAACACTTATCCTTTTGAATCGTATGTAGCATTTCCTGCTCTACAAAAAGTCCAAACAGTATGCATGTGTGTGTTTTTATAAGATATTTGATTACCCTTTCTGTGTCGTACTGGAAGAAAGGGAACAAGGTAACGACTTTAATTTATGAAATATATTTTATTAAAAGGATTAAAAAATACTTCACATGTACCATCTTGTTTGTTTTATGACATTTATGTGAATATGGGGTTTTTTGTAGGGAGAATGATAAAATTCTTGAGAACTGTCATCCCTATTTTGCATACTAACCCTGTTGGTAGGTCTCAATATTTTTTAACCCCAGTTTACTGCAAGACATTTCTTGACACGAGGAATTGTGGCACATCAAATATTGAAGTTGGCAACATAAGGAATGTGATAGGAAAAACTATCCTTACTTGAATGGGGGGAGGCTTAGAATACTATTTCTCACCCTAACTGTACTGTCCAAGAGGTAGTGGATAGAACGATGGGCCCCTGCAGCAGCAGATGGTAGTGGACAGTGGAAAGAGGTGGGGCCCCAGCAGAAGTAGATAGCAGGGGTCAGGGATATGGGTCCCAGTGAGAGCTCTCAGCAGCAATGCCAATCCAGTGACAAAAGACCAGGCACTGATATGTATAGTGGCAAAAATTAAGCCCACTATAACCCGTTGCTTACAGTAATGTAAGCATTACATTAGATTGTAGAGATTTACCTACCCATACTGGTGATAGTAGAATACAGAGTGTACGTTGTACAACCCTCCAGGGGCAGGGGGGATGGAGTACTAGGAGATGACAATATTGGGAGAGAACTTGTCATAAAATGTCCAGAAGAGGCAATTGAAAGTATCTACCCAACACTCAGAGAAGAAGGGGGCAGGACCTCAAAAGATTCTGAAGGCACAAAGATTTTCTTTTGCAAAATCACAAGTCCCTTGGACTTGTCTCAGAGAGAGAAAGGTCCTGGGTGGTGGTCCAGGAAACACTAAGTGGGCGGTGATATAGGGCAATTCTCCCTAACTTGAGATGAGGACCTGCTTACGGTCACCTTTTTTACATTGAGTGACTCACTATGAACTGCAAAGATCACCTATTATGTGAACCTGATCATTTGGACCCAGGACTTGGTTCTTTCTGGAATTCCCTAAGATTCAGTCACTCATCTGATAAATTGTTAAATTGTCTGTTGTTTCCTTGGTTTTGGCAATTTGCTATTTCAGGTGGTTTTTGTTTCTTTGTTTGTTTTCTTTTACTGCTACCTTTATCAGGCTTTTTGAATACCAGGAGTCAGGGTTGACTGCTAGTGGCCCTAAAGACAGTTAAATGGTGGAAAGTTCCCTAGAAGACCTTGAGGACCTTACCACCAGGGGCAGAGTATGGTAAGAGTAATATCCTAACCTTGCTAGTTAGGCTAACTTCTCTTTAAAAGATAGGAAACATTCCTTGAGACTTGGTTGGTTCAAGGGAGTGAGGGCTCACTCTGTGCATATTACTTCCTCACTGGAGAGGTACAAAGAAGCCCTGAGGAAATGGAGGGTCTCTCAAATGCTTGGCTAATAAATCATAATGGGAGCCTCATTCACGTGAATCAACTAGAAGAGTTTTCAATGTCTATCCCTCAATGACTAAGTAAATTGTTTTGTTTACTGTTGAATGACCTAAGAGTATTTCATTTTGTTCCAATATTGAAACAAATAGGTACAAATTAGCAAACATTAGTTATGTGTTTGAAAGGGCAGATTGTGGGGGTTGTAATAACATTTCTCTTTTTCTTTTCTTTTCATGTTATTCTTTATCTTTAAATATATAAACATTTTAAGCTATTAACCTTTCCACTGACTCCTTTCCATTATTTTTTGGGTTGTTTGTAAATGTGTTTTTATATCACAGTTGTTTCAACTAACCAACCACAAAATTGGACCCTTCTTTGTAACAAACAAAAACAATTATAGCATAAACATCCAAAACACTGATAGCATTTTATGATGCATATAGTTGTCTCTTCTAGAAGTCCACTGCCTCTTTACCAGAACAGGGTAGGTTTCCTTTTCAGTGGTTTTTCCGTTACTTAAAATTTGAATTCCTTTTAGCAAATGCTCCTTTCAATTATAACTGAACATTGCAAATGCCTCACTCCAAAATGATCCTTTTTCTAACTGGGTCACAAGAAAACAGATGTCATAAATGTTTAGCCTATAAGTGGCAACACTTGTACTCTTAGCTTTTTGGCGCAGTCCTTTACACTAGGGAGCAATTATCATTATTATTATTATTATTTATTTATGAATGCAACTATACTGTTACAGAGAAGAGATAATAATTCAGATTTATATAGCACTTTGAGGTTCACAAAATATTTTCATCACAATAACCCTGTGAGGTAGTCAGCACATCTATTCTTTCTGTATTTTCCAAATCAGGAAACTGAAGTTCAGAATGCTAAATGATTTACCCACAGTCACATAGCAACTAAGGGTTAGAGTCAGGACTTTAAGCCTTTTTTCTACCTGTAAGACCAGTGCTCTCTGCATTATACTCTAGAGATTAATATCTAATGGGGAATTCCAAATATAAAGAAAAATCAATAAGCATACATAAAGCATCTTCTATGTGTGAGGCACTGTACTAGCTCCTAAAGATCCAGACAAAAAAGGAACAATCCCTTTAAGTATCTGACATTCTATTGGGGGCACCAAGAGTCTCTTACTGTCCTTATCTGTCTCTGTCTCTCTCTCTATCTCTCTGTCTCTCTTTGTCTCTCTCTGTTTCTCTCTCTCCATATATATATATACATATATATATGTATGTATACATATGTAATACAGACGTATATACATACATACATATACACACAGATATATATACATATATACATACACACTGTATACCACATATTATGTATCACACATCATTTTATGGAGGCACCAACAACTGGGGGATCAGGAAAGGTAGCACTTGAGCTGAGGTTTGAAGGAAATTAAGCATTCTAAAAAGCAGAGAAGAATGAGGAGAAAGTGCATTCCATACAAAGCAAACAGCTTGTGCAAAGGAGATGGAAAGTTATGTGGGAGGAATCATAAGAAGGTAAGTTTGGTTGGGATGGACAAAGTGGTGGAAGCGAAGTAATGGGGCTGGAAAGACAGATTGGATACAGTTCGTGAAAGGTTTCAATGCTAAACTGAGTGGCTTGCATTTAATAATCCTAGAAGTAATGGGAGCTGATTAAGCAAGGAAATAAGGGTGGGCATTTGGCAACTTTGGCAGCTGTGTGGAGGACAGAGTGGAGAGGGGAGAGGAAAGGAGACCAATGAGGAAGCCATTGCAGAAATCCAGGTAAAAAAAATTCCTAAAGGCTAACTCCACTTATGGAAGAACTCAATGAGGCCCTAGTATTCTACAGAAAAGAGTTTGGAAATAACCCCTAAGTTCCATTGATATGACTCCTAATGAAGCAGGTTGGGCTTTTGTTTTCATTATCCTAAATAGAACCAAAGAAAACATTGAGTGTTACATCTCAGCATTACATCTTAATTCATGTACTCAGTATCTCTGTGTAAGTTAATTCCTTTGTAACTACAAAGACAAATATTGATTCTGAGACAAAAACTGGGAATCATTTGTGAATTACTGCCAAAGTGCTAAGGTTTTAAACAGAGGTTAATTTGGAAGAATCCAACTGAATCCATGAAGTTATTCCAAGGAAGAACATTCTGCATATTTTCTTTTCCCCATAATTATGTTATCTTTCCATAGATTGTATGTGTGCATAGCTGCAAAGAATGAAAACATACCTAGAAATTTTTATTTACACACCGAGGTATTTTTTTTCACTTTGGAGACAACAACTATTAAGGGAACTATAATAGGAAGAATTAAGGAAGATGAGCTTACTGAATATTTACCATGCTATTCCCATTTGGAAGCTTCGTTATAAGAGAAAAATATTCACTCTGGCCTTCCAATGAGATTTCATATTTTCTCATTTGGTTTATCCATTCTTTTAAAGCAAACTGAAAAAATGTCTTTATACTGTAAAGAAAATAATACAAGGTCAAACTGTGCATCTCATTTTTCAATATCTTTTAATTTTAAGTTTTCAAGAATTATCCATTCATTGTTATTTACTTGTGCATTTTTATTTCTCATACTCAGCTTTTTCAACTCTGCAGATTTAGATATTTCAAGAACTTACTCAGTTTGGAAGTTACAATCCTTGACATGATGTCAATGTACCACCCGAATGGTATTTATCCTTTGTAGCCAGAAATATTACAATGAAATTGTCTTCACTTGTGATCTCCTATTATAGAGAGTTCTGAAGCCCTGACAACTCATGACATTATGATATACTCCTGTTACATGGTTAAGGCAGACAGAGAGCGCAGAGTTCTCAGCAGAGCATAAGTAAAGATTTATAGACATGGAGAAAGAACACTTTGCCTGCTCCCTTCTTTAAATAATTATGACTTTCCATGAATCTCTTTCTAAATCAACTGCAGAATGACAAATATCTGGGCAAAGAAAAGGCCACAAAAATATCACTTACAGTAAGCAGCAGTGAGGATTTTAGAATCCTGCTATTGAAGCCTCTGTTGGACATTCTGTAGATGATTCATTGCAGAGAAGACCCGGCACCTCTTCATGTATTGTATATTTCTTCCATTATCATTCAGAAAAAAAAAACTCCCTCTTCTGTCAAGTTCTTTCCTCTTCTCATTAAATGGAGTGAGGAAGGAAATATTCTTCTGAATTTAGCATTGAACAAGTTATTAGAATAATATTATTATCATATGTTATGATATAGTGTATCAGTAAGGCAAGATTTATTAGGGTAAGATTTGCAAATAGCAAACAAGAAATTTCTAACACTGGTCCTCTAAAATGGAAATTCTAGGACACTGCTGGAGGGAAGGAGGAAGGAAGATTGTTTATTTCCTATGGGAGGGTTGTTCTACTTAGCTGAGATTGAAGAAAGGAGGTACTTTTAAACAATAAATAAATAAATGCCCTCTTTTAACTGTGTACTGTATGCTAAATAAAAAAAAATGGACCCTGTCCCTGACCTTCACCCCCTCCCCAAATCTGCGATTTTATTAGAGAAGGAAATTCCTGTATCAGTGCAAATTGACACCTTCTCTTATAACTAATAGAGTGGTCTAATACCGAAGGTAGACAGGACACCGAAGGAAGTCACTATCTGATAAGATAACACTGCCTCATCACTGACCTTATCATTTAAAGAGATAATCTTTACATATAGATGGACAACGAGGTGGCAAAGTAATGGAGTGTTGCACTTGAAATCAGGAAGATCTGGGTTCAAATCCTGCCACACACGCTTACTAGCTTTGTGACCTTGGGCAAAATTATTTGATCTCTCTGTGCCTCAGTTTCTGAGGCATGGAGATGCATATGTGTATGTATGCATATATATGTATGTATGTGCACATATGACACATACATATATGTACATGTATGTCTACATATGTGTGCATGTATGCGTGATATAATAATATAAATTGGAGACTATAGCACCCGCCTCACTGGTTTATTGTGGGCACCAAGTGAGATAATACATGTAAAGCATTCTGTAAACCTTAAAGAGCTGTGTAAATGATAACCATTCTTATGGATGAGTTCTTTCTAGTACCCATTTTTCCATTTACTCCCAATTTTTAAGCATACTTTTCTTTACCCAAAAGACTTTGAGTCACTGAGGAAAAAAATATCAAAACAGTACACAGACTCTTTAAAAGGAAATGAAATCTAGTCACTGTATTCTATAAGAAATAGGGCAGCTTTGTAGGCTGTCTTTCTGTGTGTATGTTATTTTATCTTACTCTGAGGCATCAATTGTGCTATCATGGGAGGCAAAATTCCAGATTTCATGGGCCAACAATAAATTGGATCTTATGACACCAACCGCCACGTGCAGTTCACCTTTCTTTAGCCTAAGGACTATAGAGATTGTGCTGGATGAGTAACAAAGATTACTTGATTCCTATACAGTAAAACCTGTCTATATTAGTTGTGGTCCCAAACATATAAAAAATGTGTGACCCCAATTATGGGGTAACAGAAGGGCCTCCCAGGGGACAATCCTCTTCTGTATACTACCAGTCTTAATAAGCACTAACATGGGTGGGGGGTGGGTCCAGGAGAATATCTGTGACCATCTACTCTGTGTTCTGTTTAAACCTGGTCTCCTTTTTGTAATCCTTTGTAGGAACATACAAACATTGTGCCATCTGTCTTGTTTTAATTAAAAAAAAGAGGTGAGAAATTCATGGCATTGCTTTTTCCAAATTCTGTCCTCAGGCTTTTATCCTCAAGAATTCAACAGCATTTATTAAATGCTAGCTGTGTGCAAAGACACTACCCTTAGCACTAGTGATGCAAAAAAAAAAATGAAAATTGACATGTCCTCTATCCAAAAGAAACGTGTTATCTAATATACAAATGTACACAAATATATGCAGAAAAAGAGATGGAGCAAAAGAGTAATCCAGACATGTTTTAAAATGTAGATCACTTACAGCTGGGACTGGGAGTATTATTAGTTCATTCTACAGATGAAATGCGACACAGAATATGGATAGAGGGGATGATATGAATTTTCAGATAGGTTGTAGGGAAAATTTTAAATGATGCCTAAATTATGATATCATAAAGTTACATAATCTTAAAATTGGAAAAGGCCTTCAAGGTCATCTTGCCCAATCTCTTAATTTTATATATGAGGAATTATAAGGACAAAAAAATTAAGGAGCTTATCCAAGGTCACATAGCTAGTAAGTGTAAAAACCACCTTACCCTGGTTGCCTTAAATGCATGCTCTCAACTTGGAAAAACATTTAAAGTTGTGAAAATGTGATTTACTGGGAAAATGGAATAGAATGGACTGGACCTATTTCCTAATTCATAAAGTATGTGTAATATTACCTATAGTAGCTAATAAAAGTTCCTAGAGGGGAGGTACTGATAAACAGATTGAGAGGTATGGATAATAATACAGGAATTTAAAGAAATAGGAGAAGTAAAGGTACAGACCAGAACTGAAACATCACCAACTGAACCCCCATATCCCTTACATGTAAATTGTTGAACTTTGAAGGACAAAAATAGTAAGGAGGTGCATAAATGGGAAGAGGAAAGGTAGAAGATAGAAGGGAATGTGTGATCTTATCTTGTCTAGTTCACAGATGAGCAGCAAAGAGATAATAGCTCCTGTAGTCTTTCATCCACAAGAAGGGTTGGGGGAAAATGAAAGGCCACAGAGAAAACAGAAACACACGTAAGTAAATCTAGAGATTATTCTAGGCTAGTATATGAGCTCTGTTTGCCATGTGTAAGCATGTACATAGTAGCCATTTCTGTTAGTGGGGAGGAAGATTGCTTGGGCCCTGAGTTCTGTAGGGACCCCCTCACAGAAAGTTCAGTGACAAGAATTCACAGTTCACAGTTTGGGAGTAAGAGTCTCTCGTAACTTGCATTCCCTAATGACTTGTACCAAAGAATCACAAGAAAGTCTAGATGGCACAATTTAAATTAGTCTCTTAAATACCATTTTTTTAAAAATCTGAAATAATTCTTTTAGTATAGTTGTTAGACATTATAAAATGCCTTCGTTTTCATTCTTTCACCCCTAGGATTATTTCACTTCTCAGCTGGCTGGCTATATTCATATACAGATATATCCATTAAATGATAAACTCCTTGAGGGCAAGGACTATCTTTTGACTCTTTTAGCACCTCCAGTGCTCGGTGAAGTGCCTGGCACATAGTAGGTGCTTAATATATATGTATTGACTGTTTGATTATAGGACTGAAGAAGACTTTTTAAACTGTGTTGTCATTTCCAAAAACCCTCCAAATCCAAACAGTTCTTTCTCTTTTCACATGCAAATGTTACTCCTTTAGAGTTGATAGAGGGCTATTTTTTCAGTAAATCTCCTCTAAGGAAACCAGGTGATGATGATGATTAGCAATACAAAGGCATCCAGCCCAATCAAGGGCAAAATGCATCTCCTTTATTTTTGTATTTGTTTTCTAGTGAGGAGAAAATCATTTTCAATCCCTCAAAATTAAACCCCTTGAGGCTGCTTTGAAGGTAAACTTAGTTCTGAGGAAATTCCATTAGGCTTAAATTACCAGTCTGGAAGGCCCAGGGACAATACAGTTGATAGGCCTAAAAGACAGTTTACTATAATTATCTTTAAGATACAGTTCTTAAGGTTGTAGAAGCAATTCATATCATTCTCTCCTTGCTGCATAGTCACAGGCCATTTACTGTCTGATCTTCCAAGAGTCAGAGGTACTTCAGTAAGGTAACCACCATCTTTTGAGGCATCACCAAAAGTATCATTAAAAGGATAAAAGTCAATCTGGGCTCACCTCCAACTACATTTCCCATTCCCCACTCCAACAAGATCATTCTTTTCCAATTCTACGCAATTGCACATTTTTTTTCTGGGCTAGGTCTAGTTCAGGCCATCTCCTGGGAGTTTATATTCAATATTGAAATGAAATAAGGCATTTGCAGGTCAACCAATCAACACTGATTAAGCACCTACTATGTGCCAATCACTATGCTATTCAACATTTAAGAAAAGAAGCTGTATTTAGCCATAAAGGAAGACATTCAACAAGGATATATCTTGAGAACATCATGAGTTAATTCAGCTAAGTGAAGCTCCAATGTCTGAGTTCCCATTTCTTGCCACCACCCAAGCATTGGAGAATTTCTGGAGCTCCTCATGGCTGTTCTGTCCTCAGAAAATTATGTCAACATCCTGAGCTTTTAATTTCCAGAGCAAATCAAGTAATGAGGATATTTCCAATACATTTTAAGGAACAACTAACTTAACTTTCATGGGATGATAGGTTAAGATATAGTTTCTACCACAGTATCAACGGTATGAGCATCCAGTTTGCAACTGAAACAAAGCCAACCAAGCTATCGTGCCATATGATTGAGTCAGGATCTAAAAGAATCCTGACAGACTAAATCACTGAGCTAAGTCTAATATTATGAATTTTGAGAGGGACAAATGGAAAGTCTTATACTAGGGTATGAAAATCAGCTTCACATGTATAAGATGAGAAAGATATTGTGAGACAGCAATAGATCTTAAAGGATCTAGGGCTCTTGGTGGACTCCAAGCTCGATATGAGCCAGCAAAGTGATGTGGCAGACAAAAGAATTAGTACAAGCTAAGGCTGCATTATGAGGAGCATGGCTTCCAGGAAAAAAAAGAAGTAATAGTCTCATTGTATGCTGCCCTTGTCATGCCTGATTTGGACTATTCTGTTTAATTCAGAGCATCTTGGTTTTAAGAATGACATTAGTAAATTGGAGAATGTCCAGAGGGGGACAACCAGGATGGTGAAGAGTCTTAATTCCAGTCTATATGCAGTTCATTTGAAGGAATTGTGAATGTTTGCCAAAAGAAAAGAGTCAGGATGGGAAATAGAGGAGAAATATATACATATAAATATATATATATATAAATATATATATATATGTATATATGTTAGTTGTCTTCAAGTATTTGGGAGAGGGAAAGGGGTTTTTTTCTGTCTCATTACAAAGGATAGAACCAGGAGTGTGGGTAGAAGAGGCAAAGAAGCTAGTTTAGGCTTAATTTAATGAAAAAAATTCCCAATTCTAATTAGTTGTCCAAAGGCAAAATGGGCTTCTTTGAGAGGTGATGGGATCCCCTTCCTTGAAGATCTTCATGCATAAACTAAGCAACCACTTTTGCGATAAGTTAGAATGGGGGTGCCTTTCTCATACTGGTTGAACTGAGTGGCTGCCAAGGTTCTTTCTAACTACCAGATTTTGTATTTCTGTGACTGTCCGCTTTTTTGTATTTGCATAGCCAGTGATCAGCACAGTAGTTGATACATAGAAAACAGTATTTATTTTCTTTCTTTCACAAGATTATTGTAAGGTTTAAATTAGATTAATTATGCAGGGTACTATGTAAATTTTTAAGTCTTTTTAAGTCTTAAAGCTTATATAAATATCAAGTATTCATTATAATTATAAGTTGCTGTGGTTGAAAAAATTGAAGACGTGTTAAACTTTGACAAAATAGCTCTTAGAATGTATCTATTCTAGTCCTCTGATAATAGATATACAGCCTATCCCTTGGCCCACACTCAAAGACCTTTTCACATGGTATGACCTGTCAGAGCTAACTCTCCACTCTGCCGTGAGAAGGCATTATGGAGAATTTCCGTGGGAACAGACCCTTCTATACTGTCAATTTTTTTTAACTTAGAGAGTTCATTATGAGGGAGAGAGAAATCAATGGGATTTTAGGAACATTGAGAAATTAATATTATCTTCTATATGGAAGTCAGAGTCAGATTGTACAAAAGTGCCACAAGAATTACTGTCCATTACATAAGACCGAAATGTCCCCTTCCATTCCTCAGAGGAGAGGTGTGATGTAAATAATATGGTTCTTACTCACATCCTTCCCTTGTGGTTTATTCTGATGGATAATCCCCAGCCTGTTGCACACACATGATGTTTTTGATAAATGCTTTCCCATTTATGAAGTTTTCTCTCTCTCTCTCTCTCTCTCTCTCTCTCTCTCTCTCTCTCTCTCTCTCTCTCTCTCTCTCTCTCTCTCTCTCTCTCTCTCTCTCTCTCTCTCGTCAACAAATTCTAGGGTAATTTTGTCCAACATTCAGAACTTGAGGATGAATTCATAAGCAAGTGTCACTGAAATGTGAATATTCCACAAGATGTTCCTCCTTACCAGGGAGCCCTCTCTGCTAGAAACCAATTTATTTCAAAATGATCATGGTCTTGGATAGCTGCTTTGCTGACACAGTTCACAGCCCACTCACACTTTAGTACAAAATTTCGTGAATTCTATGGTCAAATAGAAAAGAAAAATCACCTGGTTCCAAACCTGTGGTGCAGAGTCTCTCCAAACGTAGCTCAGCTAGTCCAATAAAAAGATAGACATCCCAGTTACATTCCTAAAGCACAGGTCTGATATATGCTTAATAAACTCCAGTGGCTCCCTATTGCTTCTAGGTCAGGAATTCTTAGCCTATGTCCTACACCCCACCCCAACCCCAGCCAAGAAGTCCATGGATAGATTTCAGGTGGGGTTTGTAAACAAATAGGAAAAAAATATATTTGTTTCAATATAATTGGTTTCCTTTGTAATCCTATGTGTTTTATTTTATGCATTTAAAAACTTTTTTTTTTCTGAGAAGGGGTCCAAATTGCTTCACCAGTTTATCATAGGTCCATTACACAAAAAATGCTTAAGAAGCCCTACTCTATGATCATATCAAAACTTTTCTCTGGCATTTAAAGCCTGTCATTATCTGACTCTAATTCTATACTTCCACCCTTATTATCTATTACTCCCCTTCATACATTCTATGGTCCAGACATACTTGCCTTCCTATTATTCCTCATATATGCTATTTCACCCCAATTCCATATCTATCCTCTTTGTTTCTGTTACTTAACTTCCTAAAATGGCTAGCCTCCAGAGACCAGGACTAAGAAACCTGAGAGGACCTAAACCATTGAGCTCCATCTTCTAACCTTACTTCTTCTTTCTGCCCTGCTGATCCATCTATCTCCCCACCCCCAACTCTGCAATTTTTCATCTTTTTCTTAGAGAAATTATCATCAAATCAACACTACTATTGCTTCTGGAAAAGGTATATCAATCAACTCTCCTACTATTTCACTCACCATCCCTGTGATTTCCCAGTCCAGAAAAACTTCCCTGCTCAATGCCAACCCCCTACACATTTTGTCTCCCCATCAGAAAGTAAGCTCCTTAATAGCAAAGAGTGTTTGGCACTAGTATTTGTATACTTAATGATGAGTACAGTGCTCAGCCCAGATTAAGTACTTAATATATTCTTGTTGATTGATTAATGGTTGAGTTTGCTCCTAAATACCTTTCCAGCTTGATAGAACTTGCCAGGATTTGAATACCTTTCCAGCTTGATAGAACTTGCCAGGATTTGAATCCTATTGGCCTATGTTTGAGAACCCGCAGTCATCTCTACACCATAATGTATCATCAGGTAGAACTATACTGAAGATGGTTTATATGCTATAATCTAACTATGACGTAAAAACAACCTTATAGCCGCATAATATTTTTCACCTGAAAAATTAGCACATATTTACATGCATAATTTGATTTTTGATATTATAAGCTGATGCTTTCTGTATCTGCTGTGCTCAGCAGTTTCAGTCCCTAAAAATTAAGCATGTTATAGGATTATAAGATTATAGGTTTAGAGCTGGAAGGGATGATAGAAACCATCAAGTTATTTTAAAGTTTTTTCTTTAAGATAAAGAAAATAATGCAAAAAGTGTCACACAGCTAGAAAATATCTGCAGTAGGGGGGCGGAGCCAAGATGGCGACTAGAAAGCAGTAACTGGCGTGAGCTCCCCACCAAGTCCCTCCAAAAACCTATGAAAAAATGGCTCTGAACCAGTTCTAGAAATACAGAACCCACAAAGGGGCAGAGGGAAGCAGGACTCCAGCCCAGGTCTGCCTGGATGGTCTCGGGGTAAGGTCTGTCCCAAACAGAACACCCAGCCCCCAGCCGAGGGGAGCGGAGCTGAGCCAAGCAGAGCCCAGTGCGCGAGGCGGCACAGCG
>CM053627.1:130456039-130483476 GCA_028646595.1 Phalanger gymnotis
AAAAAAAAAAGCTGAGATTGGCCAGATCCCACACACACCCCTTGTGTATATACTCACATATGTATATATTGTCTCTCTCATTAGAATATAAATTCCTTAACAATATAGACTATTTATCACTCTTTTCTTTTTATCCATCAATTACCCCAGCACTTCATATATAGTAAATAGTAATAACTTCTTAATGATTTATTGGTTTGATAGTAGAACAGTAAGGAAAGGTAGTTATCTCTGAAGCCAAGGGAGGAAATATATATCCAGTGTAGTGGATTGATTGATCAACAGTGTCAAATGCTGCAAAGAAGTCAATCAGAATAAAGACTGGGGGGAAAAAGGTCACTGAATTTTATGATTAGAAAGTCGTTGGAAAGATAACAAAATATCGGGAAAAAAATACAGCCAAGATTTACCTCACAGCTCCTCATTACAGATCTAGAAAATGTTCCAGGCCAAGTTCTGATAGGAAATTAAAAGAAAAAAATCACGGTGATCCATTTTTCCAGTCTAGGTGAGCCAAGGGAAGACAGAGAAATCAGTTGACACTGGGGATGGTGTGTAGCCAGGAATGGATTTACTGAGCATTCTAATGCAAGTAGAGGCTGGCATGGGATGGGGGGTCAGGGTGGGGGAGAAGAAAAGGTCCCAAATCCAACAGAGAGGGACACAAACTTGTTCAGGGTCTATGAATAAGTGCCACCTGGCATCTCTGTTGTTCACTTCCCAGTTCTGGGTCACAGATTCAGGGTAAACTAAGGAGAAGAATTGCACCTAAGGGTAGCATTCCAGGGTAAGGAGTGATCACCAGCCCTAGACTCTGTGCCAGGCAATGAACAAATTCAGAAGCAAGCAGCAGCTATGTACTTCTGATCTCAGGAGTAGAGCCTCAGAAGACCACAGGAGGGGTTCATTTCCAGCCTACAATCCATTCCGAAGCCTGCAACAGAATAAATAGTATTACAATACAAGACCAAAGGGGACCCTGCACTTTTGTTGCTCTGAATTGTCAGAGATTTCTTGCTGAAATCTGGCAGTGTTCTAATAGAACACTAAATGAGAGAAAGACAACAGATATTTTGCTTAGACACAAACCCAGGTCAGGAGCTTTCGGATCTCAGACCAAGAAGGTAGTGATACAATTTTCCTCTAAATCAAACTATTTTAGAAGCATTGAAAGTTTTGAAGTCCCCAGCATGAACTATCCTGGAGATATTGGAATAACACAATATTCAATACATACAGCAGTTGAAACCTAGTGCACATAAGTTCAGTCTAAACATTCCCTCTAGAGGTACTCGGAGCCTGGATCTAACAAAGTCCAAAGTCAGAAAATAGTCTTGAATAATGAGCAAACAAAAAAAAACTCCACCATAAAAACAGGAACCAGGATGTTTAAGACACAAACCCAAAAGAAGAAAATCGCTTCAAAATATCTATAAAGCCACAAAGAAAAACACAATGATATTGATAATTAGAATGGACCAAATAGAAGATAATGTCTCCATGAGACAAGAAGAAATATCAAAAGCAAAGTCAGGAGACTGAAAACTGGAAAAAAATATATAAAGTATATCATAGTAAATACAACTGATCTTAAAACGGATTGAGGATAAAAATGTAAGAATCATTGAACCACCTGAAAGCCATGATCAAAAAAGAGATTAGACATCATATTTCAAAAAAGCATGAAAATAAATTGTGAAGATCTCTTAAAACCAAAGAGCTAGTTAAAAGAAAATAATCTCTTGGTAATCTTCTAAAAGAAATCACAAAATTAAAGCTTCTAAGAACATTATGTCAAAAATTCAGAATTTTTAGGGATATGCATAATCATACACATTCATACACATACACACACATATATGTATATATGTCAGAAAAAAATAATTTCAATGGCAAGGAGCTAAAATCATCACATACAATTTAGCAGTCACCATTCAACAAATATTTATTAAGTGTCTAATACATGCTAGACATTGTAGTTAAGCACTGTGGCTATGAAGAAAGGCAAAAGACAGTCCCTTCTCTAAAGGAGCTCATGGTCTAATGGGGGAGATAACACGCAAACAACTATGTACAATCAAGTTTTATGCAATATAAATGTATAATTGTTATGGTAATTAGGGTGGGACTTTTTTGTTTTCTCATTTAGAATGCTAAAGTAATCAGGTACTTTTGATGAGTTTTTGTTTTCAAATGTAATGGCAAGCAAAGTGGATGTTTTGTTGTCTTTGTTTTGGGGTGCTTTTCATCACTAAGGAATCTTTGAGTGAATCAGGAGTCTTTGATGACCTGCTTATGTCAAAGGAAGGCCTAGTTCTGCCCTTTGACTCTGAGCAAGCATTTAAGTCACAAGAAGGCCTAAGTCTCGTGGGTTTGAGTCACATGGTTTTGACGCCCTTTGACCCTGAAGACATGTATATAAACTCTGAGGTTGGTGTTTGGTTTGGGGGCTCTCGCTCATGAGTGTCATATGATTTGACCAGATGAGACTCTCAGAAGTCATTGTTAAGAACCCCCTGGCTTTGAAAACCCAGATGTTGGTGCTTCTCTTTTTGGTAACTATGCATATGATGTCTTGATTAGACAAAGCCGGTCTATTGATCTGTTTGTAATTTCTGTTTGTATTTGCTCTGAAGTTCAAGGTGCTGACTTTTTCCCCTGAACTAAGTGAATGATATATATATATGTATACATATATACATATATATATGTTTAATTAAACTGAGATTGTTAACCCCTTAAAGTTGCTTTCCTTAGAACAGCCAAAGAACCTGTGTAGCAGCCTTCCTGTATGTATTTGTTCTTGGTCTTTCACCCCTACAACAGCTGTTAGCAACCTTGTTGTTACAATAATATAAATAATCAACAAAGGGAGAGCAAAACAATCATCAGAGGGAGGGCATTAGAAGTAAGGGAGACTGGAAAAGGCTTTTTGAAGAAGATAGGATTTTGGTTGGGACTTGAATGGTAAATTACTATAAAGGAGTGGAGAGCTTAGAATATGTTATTCCAAAAGACTAAGGCTATAGGCTTAAAACCAAGAATAATTTACCCAGAAAAACTGAGTATAATCATTCAGGAGGGAAAAAAATGGATCTTTAACAAAATAGTCATTCTTTTCCAAACATTTCTGATGAAAATAACAGAGCAGCATAGAAACTTTGAAATGCAAACACAAGAGTCAAAAGAAACATAAAAAGATAACCACGAGTTTAGTTTTTAATCATAGGAGAATAAATCAGGAAAAGTTTACACTATACAATGGGAAATGATACATGTGTTCTCTCTAAATCATATCATCAGGGGTCATAAAAGGAGCCTACTTAAAGTAGCCTAGGAGTCATTCTGTTTTCATTATCTTAAATGGGGAATGTAAGGAAAGGGAAAGAGGAATAAAGTGAGAGGAGGGGAGAAGGGAGAGGAAGAATGAGAAAATTATTTCACATAACCAAGGTGCTCTAGTAGAAATCTATTCAAATAAGGATTGGGATGTGAGGGGAGCAAGTGATATTTGAATGTCGTCTCATCTGAATTGGCCAAAGGAAGGAAGACTATAAATACATAGAACTGAGTACAGAAATAAATTCTATTCAACAGAGAAACAGGAGTGAAGGGAAAAAAGAGGTAAAAAGGATGAGGGAGAATAGATTAAGGAATGAAGTATCAAAAAACAAACTGTAAGGATGCACAAAAGTATTTATAGGAGCTCTTTTTGCAGTGATAAAGAATTGATAACTGAGGGTTATCGATCAATTGAGGAATGGCTAAATAAGTTATGGTACATAAATGTGATGTAATACTATTATGCCATAAGAAATTATGGAGGGAATGGTTTTGGAGAAAGTTGGGAAAACTTATATTAATTTATGAAGAATGAAAAATGCAGAACCAAGAGAAAAATTTTATGTAGTAATGACAATATTATAAAGACTAAAAAACTTTGAGAGTTAGTAATTCTGATCAGCAGCAGGACCAACTATGATTCCAGAGGACTCAAGACAAGACATGTTCCTCATCTCTTGATAATGGAGATGATGGACTCAGAGTGTAGATTGAGACATATTCTTTGAATATAGCCAATGTGGAAATTTGTTTCACTTAACTATAAATGCTTGTTACAGGGAATTTTGTTTTTCTTTATCATTTGGGGCAGAAAGAGGAGGTGAATTTTTGGTGATTAAAAAATTAATTGAATAATTTGAAAAATTATTTTCATTATAGTGGTGGAGACAGGAGTAAGATCTCAAGGATTTTTTTTTAAATGAATCATAAAGAAGTTATGGTTTTAGTCATAGTATGGAGCTATTTCCTGAGATTTCACAGTGAAGGAAAGCAAAGAAATTGGGTGATAACTACGAGTTAGAAGGATCAATGAATGCTGTTCTTTAGTCATCTTATGCTGTCTGTTATGCAACCATCTCTCTAGCTCCCACACTTGATTGGTCATAATTGGTGGAGTTCTCCATTAGCTAGTCAGTTCCAGACTTGCCATGCTACCTAAAGCTTTCTGGCTATCTTCATTCAATGCCATAATTCATCATCCACTTTGCACCTCTAGCTCTTAAAACATTAAACAAGTCCTGAAAAGTACCAATTGCTCTATGTTTGTATCTGTTATCCCACTGACTTTCCAGACCAAATCACCCTTCCTGGCTACCCTGATACCATATATGTTGTCCTTATTTATTAAAAATATACTTTCCTTGTGGTCAAGGACTGACTTGACTTTTATACATATGTCCTTAGTGTTTTATACAGTAATTGGCAAATAATAAAGGCTTCATTCATTCATCCATGCATTCTCTCTCTTTTTAAAATTTATTTTAAATAATTTTTTCTTTTTGAATTTTGAATTCCAAACCCTTTCCCTCCCACCTCTCCCCTACCCACTGAGAAAGCAAACAAAATGTTATCCATTATATATGTGAAATCATGTAAAACATATTTCTATATTAGCCATATCACAGAAAGAAAGAGACAGAGAGAGACAGAAGCAGAGAGAGAGGAAGGAAGGAAGGAAGGAAGGAAGGAAGGAAGGAAGGAAGGAAGGAAGGAAGGAAGGAAGGAAGGAAGGAAGGAAGTTATATTTCAATTTGCTTTCAGAGTTTCAGAGTTCATCAGTTCTTTCTCTAGAGGTGGGTAGCAATTTTTCATCATGAGTCCTTTGGAATTGTCTTGGGTCATTGTATTGATCAGAATAGCCAAGTCTTTCACAGTTTCATCATTACAACATGGCTGTTACTGTGCACAGTGATCTCTTGTTTCTTTTCACTTCACATTTCATCAGTTCGTATAGCTCTTGCCATGGTTCTTCTGAAACCACCTTATCTTCATTTCTTAAAGCACAATATTATTCTATCACAATCATATGCCACAATTTGTTCAGCCATTTCCCAATCAATGAGCATCCCCTCAATTTCCAATTCTTTGTCACCACAAAAAAGTTTTCATAAAATTTTTGTACGTTTACGTCCTTTGTCTTTTTCTTTTCTTTGGAGTACAGACCTAGTAGCCGTACTGCTGAATCAAAGGGTATGCACAGTTTGATAGCCTTTTAGGCATAGTTCCAAATTGTTTTCCAGAATGATTGGACCAGTTCACCACTCAACCTACAGTTTATTAGTGTACCTATTTTTCCTCATCCCCTCCAGCATTTATCATTTCTGATAGGTGTAAGTTGGTACCTCAGATTTTTATTTTGCATTTCTCTAACCAATGGTTATCTAGAGCATTTTGTATGATTATAGATAGCTTTGATTTCTTCTTCTTAAAACTACCTGTTCATATGCTTTGACCATTTATCAATTAGGTAATGACCCTTTATTTTTATACTCAGTTCTATATATGTGTGCATACATGTGTATATATATATGTATGTACATATGTATGTATATACACACACATTTACATGTATGTGTATATATTAACACGTACAAGCATTATATATGTGTATGTATATACACATTTATGTGTATATGAGAGAAATCAGGACTTTATTAGAGAAACTTGCTGTAAATTTTTTTTTATATTACTTCGCTGTCTATGGTACCTTTTAACAAAATGTAGTTTCCCTTATTATCTCTTTTAATTAGGTCTATTTTTGCTTTTGCTTTGTCTGAGATCATGATTACTACCCCTGCCATTTGTGCTTTAGCTAAAGTATAATTGCTTCTGCTCCAGACCTTTATTTTAACTCTGTGTGTATCTTTTTGTTTCAGGTGTGTCTCTTGTAAACAACATATTGTTGAATTCTGATTTCTAATCCACTCTGCTACCTACTTCTGTTTTATGAGTGAGCTCATTCCATTCACATTGATAATTATGATTACTGTTTATTTCCCTTTATCCTATTATCTTCTGTCTATCCTCTCTGACTTCTGCCTCTCTTTTATCATTTCCCTCCCTTTATCTCTTACCCCATTCACCTCCTATTTCCTTACTGAGCAAGATAGATTTCTATACCCAATTGGTTGTGTTTGTGTATTCTTTCCTCTTTGATCCGATTCTTATGAGAGTGTAATTCAAGCATTGTCCACCACCCCACCATTTTCTCCTCCACTATAAAAGCTTTTCCTTGCACACCTCTTTTGTGTGAGAAAATATTCCCCATTCTAATTTTCTCTTTCCCTTTCTCCCAGTGCATTCCTCTTTCTTACCCCTTCACTTTTTTAGATCATCCTAATATAATGGATTTATACTCATGCCTTAATCTATGTGGAATCCTTCTAAATGTTGTAATAATGATAAAGTTTTTCAGAATTACATGTAGCATCTTTCCATATAGGAATGTAAACAGTTTAATTTTATCAAGTCCCTTATAGTTACTCTTTCACGTTTACCTAAATATGCTTCTCTTCAGTCTCATGTTTGTCAAATTTTGTATTCGGCTCTGGTCTTTTCATCAGAAATGCTTGAAAGTCTTCTATTTCATTAAATATCCAATTTTTCCCTTAAAGGATTATACTCAATTTTTCTGGGTAGGTTATTCTTGGTTGTAATCCTAATTCCTTTGCCCTCTAGAATATCATATTCTAAGCCCCCCACTCCTTTCATGTGAAAGTGACTAAGTCTTGTATGATCCTGACTGTGAAGCAATGATATTTTAGTTGTTTCTCTCTGGATGCTTGCATTTTCTCCTTGGCCTGGAGGCTCTGGAATCTGGCTATAATATTCCTGGGAGTGTTCACTTTGAATCTCTCTTAGGAGTTGATGGTAGATTTTATCAATTCTATTTTACCTCCTGGACCTCAGATATTGGGACAGTTTTCTAATTTTTTGAAATATAATATCTAGGGTCTTTTTTATTATGGCTCTCAATAATTTGCAAATTGTTTCTCCTTGATCTTTTTTTTGCCATTTCAGTTGTTTTTCCAATGAGATATTTCACATTTTCTTCTATGTTTTTGTTCTTTTAACTCTCCTTTATTGTTTCTTGATGTCTTCTGCAGTTATTAGTTTCCACTTGGTCAATTATAATTTTTAAGGAATTCTTTTTTTCAGTGAATTTTTGTACCTATATTTCCATTGAGCATATTATGCTTTTTAAGGAGTTATTTTCTTTGGTGAGTTTTTGTGCCTCTTTTCCCCTCAAACCAATTTTTAAGGTATTATAGTCTTCAGTATTTTCTGTGCCTCTTTTACTAAGCTGTTAATTCACTTTTAATAATTTTCTTTCATCACTCTCATTTCTTTACCCAATTTTCCCCCTACCACTCTAATGTCTTTAACTCTTCCAGGAATTTTTGTTGGGCTTGAGTCCAATTAGCATTTTTCTTTGAGGCTTTTCTTGCAGGTATTTTCACATTGTTGTCTTCTTCTAAGTTAATGTCTTGGTCTTCCCTGCCACTGTAGTAGCTTTTTATGGTCAGGTTCTATTTCTGTTGTTGTTGTTTACTCATTTTTCCGGCCTATTTATTGACTTTAACTTTATGTCAAAGCTGGTTTCGCTCACCTTGGGCTGGGGAGGCATTGACCTAAGATCCAATGCTACTATTTTCAGAGCTAGTTCTGGAAGTCTGCAAGTTTTCTGTACTTCTAAGCCAATGTGATTTTGGTAAAGGTGTGATTACTTTTCTCCCTGTTTGAGCTCTGGTCTTTACCCAGGAAGAGCCCCTGCTCCCCTGCAGCCACAAGTGCTAATATTCTTCTTAGTCCTAGAACTTTGACTAGGTCCCTGCTGTCCTGTAGTCACAAGTGCTAGCACCCTTCTCTGCCTTAGAACTACAATCCAGAAGTACATATGGACAATAATTACTAATAACAACTACTCTGGCACCCAGAACCAGCAAAAGGGTCCCTTGGAATCTCTTTCTGACCAGTTGTCAGACCCTACCCCACCATGTCTCTGGGCACCTCCTTCTGCCACTGTTGCACCTACTTCCAAAATCTAATGCTGGTGCTGTTGTGGTGCTCCAGGTCAGCCTCCCACTCTGGTATCAAAGACCTTTCCTGCCAACCTCTTAAATTGTTTTAAGCTAGAAAAATGTCTCACTCTGACCTTTCATTGACTCTGCCACTCCAAAATTTGATTTTAAAGTTGTTTGGAGGGGAATTTTGGAAGAGTTCAGCTGGATTGCTGCCTATACTCTGCTGTCTTAGAATGATTTGGCATGGAATGCCTCCATGCATTCTCAATAAAATAGGGGACTAAGTCATTTTCTGCAAGTGTATTGAAGGTGGTAGAGAGGGGGTGAGTTTAAGGGCTTAGTAAGAGAGAAAAGTTTTGGAAAAACTGTCGAGAATGAGCTTCAAAATGGAAAGGCAGCTACAGGGTAGTCATGTAGCTATGAAGAGCCACATAAAAGCTATCAATTTAGTGATTCAGGTTCATAACTTTGGTGTGTCCCCCCCCCCAACTCCTCAATCTCCCTCACCCCACATATCCAGTTTATTGCCAAATCTTGCCATTTGTTCTGCTAAAATATCTCTTGCATTTAACTCCTCTCTATTCAGACAGCCACCACTTTAGTTCAGACCCTTTTCACCTCTCACATAAGTTGCTGATGCTACCTCCTACTTGGTCTCTCCGATTCATCTGTCCTCACTTCACCCTGTCTTCCACTCAGCTCCCAAAGTTATTTTTTCTTTAAGTGCAGATTTGGCCAAGCCACTCCCCTACTCAATAAACCCTAGTGTCTCTCTGTTGCTTCTAGGTAAAATATAAATTCTGTTTAGCTATTAAAGCCTTTTGCAACATTGACCCCAACCTATCTTTCCATCTTCACTGTATATTACTTCCCCTCCCACAAGCTGCAATCTAACCAAACTGATCTCTGTGTTCCTACACAAAGCACTCAATCTCCTATCTCTGTTTTTCCACTGGCCACCAACCTCCCATTCTTGGAATGTATCCTCTCCTTCCCTCTACTGTTAGAATCCCTCTCTTTGGTCAAGTCAGAATTCAAGTATCCAAATATTTTCTACAAAATGTTTTTCCTTATTCACCTGCTACTGCCCTCCTACTATAACTATTTTGCATTTAACTATCTTATATTTATTTGTACTCATTCTATTTATATTTATTCAGCATATATACATATATATATATATGTACACACATCTACAATTTTTTTAAATTTTCCCATTGGTTCTTGTGAATGAACTAAACCAATGAACTTGTAGCTATTTTCTAAGTTACATTAAAAAAAATAAGGATTTTTTTTTTACAAATAAGGTTGACTAGTGATTTTCTGTTGTATTTGTTTTTCTTTAGCATATATACTGAATGTTTCTGTAATGAGATTCAGGATTTGCTCTCTCTTATCTTTACTACCCTTTTATGGAGAACAAACTTGTTAAAAATGAAACATGTAAGGACATCCAGCATATCCTTAAATGTCTCAGTTCTGGGAGCTGACAGAACCCTGCTCTCAGAATCATCCTACATCATTGATTGAAGGAATTGGAGACAAAAGACTGGATTGTGGGAAGGGAACATGAAAGTTGTATTTAAGTATTTGAAGACCTATCATATCAAACAGGGTTTGCCTTATCCTGGTTAGAGCAATGGATAGAAGATGCAAAGAGGCATATTTAGGAATGAGATAAGGAAAGTTGTCTTACCAATTGTGTATATCCAAAAGCAAAATGAATGGCTTTAGAAGGTTCCCTCTCACTGGAATTCTTCACACAAGGCTAAACTTTATTACATACTTGTTGGATACATTGTAGGGACAATTCTTATGTATATGTAGTTTGGATGAGGTGGCCACTTCTATCTCTTCCAATGAGGGCATTCTATGATTCTAATACTACTCCTAGGCAAGGAAAGTGGAGCAATACCTTGCACATGGTAAGTACATCACTGGGCCAGGGAAGCCCACAGAAACGTAATCAATCCAGGGGTGGTTAATCCAAGTATTAACACAACTATGACCATATTACTTTCCACCAGCTACATTTCAGGGGATTCTTTTAAGCTCAATTGGCTGAGGAAGCACAGGCTATTGTCAGTTCCTCAGCGATTGATTCTCCAATCAAACATCAACTTAACAGTTTGGAGGATATATAAGAAACTAGGCTCACCTTTCCATTTCTAATCCCCAATAATTTTCCAAACACAAGAGGGGAAAAAAGAACCCAATAAAAACAATATATACAAACATTTAAAATGAGATTTTCTGGTTAAAAGGACTGATAATTGAAGTAATGCATCTTTTATAAATCATTGTTACACCTTTGTGGACTTTTTTTTTCATGAGAAAATGAACAGCAACATTTGCTTAGAAAAAGCAAAATGTGTTCTTTCCTTTCTTATTACTTTTATTGTTCAAGGCTTCTTTTAAACTATAATGTGGCATTGTGTATTTGAGTTGGGGGGAAAAATCACTTGTCTTTCAAACATAAGAATGTGATTGTATAGTATTGTTGCCAACAATGAGCTAAAGAGGTTAATGGATCACATATCTGGCAAACAGCCACTCTGCCTCCTGCTCAATGTATTAAACAATACACATTCTGTTGTTGTGGCTGAGCTCACTATTCTGTTTGAATAGTTGGTAAATAACTTTAGTTGTATTTTTAAGTTCTTCCAGAAACCCCAACAGTTTTACTTTGTCATTCACTATTGAATATTTAATCCCAAAATCTTGGGAACTGAGAAGTTAAAAGATACACTATAATTGGGTGGGGATGGGTGGGGTATGGCAAGAGTTGATTGACATATTTGCATAGTACACTAAACAATTTATTCCTTTATAACACGTTACAGATCTTTCGTTTTCAATGTGTGTCTAGTTTCACTTGGTGTGTTACCTTGTTTTCTTGAAATTACCACTAGGGGAGAAAAGGAGGGTAGGAGAGGCCAGACTACTGAACGAGAGGACCTGCAATTCTTTCTAGTGTTGGTCCTAAAAAGGCTCTAACAAAATCCTGATTTAATAATGCAACCCGTCCTGATGCCAAGATCGACTCCCCTTCGCATTGTCTGACAACCCTTAAAAAAAAAAAAAAGGAAAAGGACAAAGCAATAGAGCGATTCCCACCCCAAAGGGTTCGGTCTATATTGCAATTGTACTATGGAAAGTTAGCTAAAGACCGTTAATACCTCATTCTGTAGCCTGCAGTAGATGTATGTGTGTTTAAATTTTACTTTAAGCAGAATCTCACAAAGGACAGCTTTACAAAGGATACGCTACTAATTTTGTTTTCAGAGAAACTTTGGTTGAGGGTCAGCATTGGTAGCTATGGACTGAACGGCAGCAGTAGGAGGCTTAGGGATGGGGGAGGGAGACAAGCAATGGACGAGTCTCCATGGATCTGTTGGAATCATTTAAATCTGTCAACGAGTAAATTAAATAACGCACCAACACATCATTTCGCTGAGGAAACAAGGTGGAGTTCAAGCGGATGAAGAGAGACCACCTAAATTGGAAACGTGAGCAAATCTCTCCGACTAGGCATTTTGGAAAGATTAGGAGAAGACAAATCCTTCCTCGGGTGGCCGCTTCCCCACAGGGTCTGCAGTGATCCCCCTTTGCGATTATCGCTGAACGGGGCAGCGGGGCTGAGGACAGACCTAGGCAGCCACTGCAGCAGCCGGGGAGGGCTCAGCATTAGCTCCTTCTCTACTACCACGGTCCGCCCAACCGATGATGCTCTGTACTTGCAGCTTTGCTTCTAGCTTCTTTCCCCCCCAAAAGAGAATGAAGGACCTCAGCTCCTCTGTGATCGGGTCCCATCGGACCTCTAGCTTTCCAGGGCCGCTGGTGCTGCGATTCGCGCACCTCTCCACACCCTGCCCGTAACCTCCATGCCCTCAAAGAGTCCTGCATTGCCCTCAGGTCTCCCCACTCGTTGCTTGCCCGCTGCTCCCCGGAGCCTGGCAGGCAGCGCCCAGGCTAGAGGACGCGATGTAGCTCCGCAGCCTCAGGACCTCTGTCGCGGCTGCCGCCTCCTCCTGGTAAATTCTCCTCCTCCTTCTCCTCCTCTTCCCAGGGCCCTGCCCTCTCCCTGCAGCAAGCTGCTTTTTCGGTGTCTCGGTGTGCTAGTGCCTCTCTACTGGAGACACCTGCGCTTCCCAGCCCCTCTCCTCCTCCTGCCTCTCCTCCGCCCTTTTTTGCTATTGCCGAGCCACTGCCTTTGGGGGCCGAGGAGCGGGAGCAGCAGGAGCAGGGGGAGGAGGAGGGCTGGGGGCGGGGTGGGTGGGGACAGGCTTAGGGAGGGGTGTGGACAGCAGCCACTCTGCAGCTGGCCGCCTGGGACCCAGCTTCCCTCGTGTGTCCCTCCGAGTGATGGAGGGGAAGAGACTCGCTTAGACACGCACGCAGCTGGGCGCCTCTCCGGGAGGCGGTGGTGGCGGCGGCCGCAGCTGCTCTGCTTGCAAGAGGGAGCGGGCGGCGCCTGATGCGGCTCAGCTCTGGCTGCGCCGCGGGGAGCTCCCCGTAAGCCTTGAGCTCGCGGAGTGGCTCTCGGGCGCCGGCTACGAGAGGGAAGAGAACCACCCAGAAGCTGTTTTGACTGTTGCTCTTTTTTAGAGAGGGTGGGGGCGAGCTCTGGGAGGGCGCTCCTTCAGCTGTCACTGCGGAACAGGGTCTTATCCCCTCCTAGCGCAGGGTCTGGGGAAAGTGCAGGGTGCATATGCGGAGAGGAGGATGCGCACCTTCTCTCGCACTCAGCCACCAGGCATTGGGAGAGCTGGGACTGGGGCTCCGGAGCCACCCTGTGCCGCGTCTTAGCCGCGGGAACGCGCCCTGCTGCACCTGGCCTCTGCCTCTCTAAGTGCAGGAAACGCGTCCTAAACTCCACTACTTCTTTCCTCCTCCTCCTCCTCCTCCTCCTCCTCCCACCTTCACTCCTCCCTCCTTCCCGCCTCCCTCCCTCCCCAATATTTCGCTGCCTGCGTGTCTCTCCCTGATCATACATACACACATCACCACTCGGTCACTCACTCACTCTCTCAGTCTCGCGCTCTGATAAGCTGAATTTCCAACCTCAGAAACAAGCCATTCAACTTAGGAGGCTGGACACAAAAGCCACACATTTGCCCTCCACCAGACGGCCACAGCATTAGTGAGCCCTTCGCCCACTCGCCTGTCCGTCCGGCTGCCCGCCTCCACCTCGGCTCTCCTCCAGCAGCAGTGGTTCAGGATGCCCGGTAAGTGAGTCAGGCTGAGACCACTAAGTCTCTGCCAAGCAGTAGCTAGCTAGGCTGGGTCTGCTAGTTACACCATTCATCATCCCTTTTAAATTGGAGAAAGGGACAGCAAGGAGGGAGTGGTGGCCAAAAAAAAAAAAAATCCCGAAACCTGAACCGATCTTGAGGACTTTAACCCCGGGACCACTTTCTGGGGTCTGATTTCCTGGGGGCGCTGCCCAGGAGAGGACTTTTAGGCAGGTTTCTTTGGGGCTCGAGTAACACAAGTGTAAGAGAGAAGGGCGTTGTGCTGGGTACAGAGGGTACTGTTGGTTCGGTTTGGGGTTGTTTGGAGAGAGATTTTCCGGGAGACTGATGGAAAAGCTTGTTGCCCAAAACACAGTTGGGGGGCTTAGCGGTTTGGTACCTCTCTGAGTTGTTTGTGCTGAATATGATTGCAGAGGAGTTTCGACTTCTGTTCTTTAGGATGAAGTGAATTCCCAGCTTTGAAGTAGAGGACAGGCAGAGGGCAGGAAAGGGAGGCAAGTGTCTTCACCCCATACACACACATCCACGCAACCGCTGCCCACCATCGCACTCTCTCCTGGAGATTGAATTGACGGTTGAAGCAATACCATTACACTTTATACTGCCTGTGATCATGAAGGCTTTGGGGCGAGTTGACTGAAAAAAAAAAACATTAGGGCTCTGGCTTCTGTGACCCGGGGGAGCAGCCTGGCTTAGGGTTTGCAGTAGGAGATACAGGAAAGGGGACACCGAGTCTTGGCCGTATTTGTCTTTACCTGCGGATTCTCATTGAAACTTATCAGCTTGGCGGGCAAGTGCTCCTCCATCAACTCTGGAGCCACCTGACCCTTGTCCCTACACCCTGGCTGCTTTCTCTCTCCAGGTCAGCCAGACATCTGCTGTTCAATGGAACTACCCTCGCGAGCCTTTACTCACTCCCACTTTTAAACATAATAATAATAATAATAATAATAATAATAATAATAATAACAATGCCAGTTTCCCCGTAGAAAATATTGATCCCTTAAGGGGAGCTTTAATATTTGCAAAGTGCTTTAAATCAAATTACATCAAGAATACATTTAATTGCGCTGTAACTCCTCTCTGATTTATGTGAACTCTGCTGAGTAAATATCAGAGGAAGGGACAAGGTGGGGGCAGGGACTATAAGACAAGAATAGGGTTGGTCCCTTTTAGTGAAGGTTGTCCTTTCTAAACTACTCTACTTGATTTGTTGGCAGTAATCTAAAGCTAGTGATTGCTGTTGATTCTAAAATGGTTTTACTCAGCAGTTTCAGTATTTTTCAGGGCTTTAGGGGGAGCAATGAAAAATGTTACCCAAGTTAAAAATTAGTTCACATATGATTCCTTTCGAAAAGAAGATGAAAAGATGAGAAGTTACTGATATTGGATAGCAAAAGGTTTTGTGGGTTTTTTCTATATTAAAAAGGTCTTTTAATAGATATCAATTACCCATTTGCCAAATTCCATTTTGGTCATCTAAACATTTCTTCCATAATGACTCTCAAAACAGAAAATGTCCCAAACTTATAGTCTCCCTTCAATTGTTTCCAAGATGCCACTGTTTCAGCTATTTATAGATTACTAGAGTCATCATCTGGTGCTTTTGCCTTATGAAGTTATAGTTAGTTGACTATTCAAGCTACAAGAAGATATCGTCAAGGAATCTAAGTGAGTAGAAGGTTGTTAACAGAACTTTAAGGCAAGTTAGTGGTTACGAGCCTTAAAAGAGAAAGAAAATTCTCTAGTGGTAACTTTCAAGTTACCTTTGGTCAATTTTACAGGACTCTTTTTAATGCGTACACAAATGAAACATAATGTTGCTTATTAATAATTTAAAGCAATATTATCAGATAGGCTACTAGGCAGATTTTATGGAAAATTATAAGGGTTAAAGTAAATGGAGGTTCACAGCATGAGCTCAGATTACAGTTTTTTTCTAGGTCAAGTATGACCTCAGTACTTAAATTTAATATTTAAAGACTACTACCTTTGATTTCTTCAACCAGAATGATGTGTTTCAATATGTGTGAATCAGAGTCATCGTTGCTTACAAGACTTCTTAAATACTTTTTAATGAACTACGTTATTGCTCCCTGAATTCATTCGATGATTTTTAAAAGCCTACTATACATAAAGCACTATTCACTGTGCTGTGAGGGATACATTAAAGATTTTTCTAAAAGGGGGAAGTCTCTAAAAAAAATAAATCTCTAGCCCATTCCTTACTGAAAGTTGACTGAAGATAGTTACTAAGGTTATAATAGAAAAACTACTTTGAGTGGGGGGAAAAAAACCTCAGACGTTTGCCTTACTATTAAACACACTTGCACTTAGGTGACTAAATGTTGATTGAATGAATCCAAATCATTCATGACATCTACTATTCAATTTTGCTTTCGATATTAAATACATTTTATCATTCTAAACTTATTGTGCTATGTGTAATCCAGTTTCAGAAAATTAATTATATTTCTTGTTTGAAATTCATGCTTGTGCTCATTTTGTGATTCAAATAAATTAAAATTATATTATTGTTTGTTAAATCCTATTTGATATTAAAATATTTAACAGTCAACATTCATGTACTAACAGCTTAAGCTGGTACCTGTAAGCCCCGTTCTGAAACTGTCACTGGGCCAAATGTGTCAATTGTTCTCATTTATGAATAAATTTGTGTTCTAATTGCGTTGAAAAGTGAAGCTCTAAAGTTGAAAAAAATTACTCCTTATCTTTCCTCATCCCTCTGCAACTTCAGAATGTGCATGTTTATGTAAGATTTTAAAGGTTATGCAATTATATGCTAATGAGTAATCTGATTTAATGGGTATTGTTTAGTATTTGTTAGAGAAGGAAGTACTACTGCCTTATAGAAATCTAACTGAAGAGTCTTTGGAGTCTTTCTTAACATCATGCCTGGCAGGGTTGGCTCTATTCTAAGAACATCATTCATGAATAAAATTATTCCTCGGGGTAACATGAAAGTAAGTAGCACCTGCAGAATAGTTTCTTAGTTATTAGTATATATTGGGATCTGGGGGGAGGGGAAGGTTGGGGTGATGGTTTACGACAATTATTCTTCAATTACTCCTTAGGCATAAATTATGAGTAACAACAATAGTACTGAACCCACTGAAGTTATAATACAGTTATGGATATTCCACTGGCTTATTTTTACAGTGCAGAATTTTTTATTATTGGGTTTCTTCACAATATTTTGTTCTAGAAACTTCTAAAATTAAAATGATTAAAGTTTCATTAGGGTTAGTATGATTTAGTACGAATGGAATTTTCTTCAAACTGTTGTTTATTGTTAAGGAAAGATAAGTTGTTTCAGAGGAGAGAACCCAAAATTAAAAGTTGTAAGAGAAGTGCTCATATAAATTAAGCTTATCCTAACTCATGGCCTGCTTTGCTAAGGGAGAGGAAGGGAAGGGGGGGGGGCTTAAAAGTTAAATTTTAATTTATGACAAACTGGAGAACTACAGAACTGTAATTTCCAAATTATAATGCCACTACAGATAGTAAAAGTGCAATCACTCTTAATCAGAAATCTAGTACGTATATCTTTGTGGCCAAATTTTGCTGACTCTTGTTCTCATCATTTCCTTGTTAGGATCAATCTTTGTTTCTATGGATTATGATGATATCTTAACCTTTAGGGCAGAAGCTCAATAAAAACAAGTTATTAAGAACCACATTTGGAAATCACTGATCTAAGGACAAAGAGATTTCAGAGTAGATAAAACTCATCAAAAAGATTGTATTGTAAATCGTGGGCTCCACAGGATATAAAATTGCCTGGATTTCTATATAATGTTCAAACAGAAGTTCAACAGGACAAAGGAAGTCTGTAAATCCAATTTGCAGTTTCAATTGAAGGGTTGTTTAACAATATTACTGTTGTTTAACATTTGATAACTTGTGTCGATTTTCCATTATCTATAAAAGAGCTCTAAACAAAGGAAAGACAGAAGCATAGAATGGCAGTGCTAGAAAGGACTTTAGAGATAACCTAGTTTAGAGGTGTCAAATGTGGACCTGTGTGCTGCTGCAACATTCTGGAATGCAAAGAACCAGATTAAAATGTAATTGGGAAATACTGAACAAAATAAATTTTAAAATATAATAGAACATAGATAATGTTGATATGTGGTTTTCTAAGTCAGTGTGCATCCTGCAAGGATCTTTATTTATAGCTTAGTTTGTTTTGGGGGAAGTGGTGTGTTTTTGTATAGCTTAGTTTTAACCTCCTCTGTGTATGTGATTTTCAGGGAGCACTAGCACCTCTGATAGGAGGGTTTGCTGAGGCCTTTCCAGGCCTGCTTATCCACCTTTGGTGTCCCCCTTTCATCCAATTCTCACCTGTGGCTCCAAGAAACTGTAAAATGTGCAGCATCTGTCACATCTGATTAAAAACATCTAGACAGATGGGCTAAAACAGGTTGAAGGTAATCCAACAAGCCTTAAACCCATTGGTGAATTACAGGGATTACTACTCCAACCAAGTGGAGACTTCTGGCATAATAAACTGCCAAGAACAATTTGTTCCACAGCCATGAAAGTGGCTGAAGCAGGTACTGGGGAACTTGGTCAGACATGGAAGATGCCAGGGTCATCCACTGTATCCCAGCCTGTCACCAATTGTCCTGATTTTTGTCTTGCCACCGTGACTCTGGGAAAGTTAATGAGGAGGCTGATTCCATGAAACTCTGCCTCCCTTAAATCCAGCTTATCACTCAATTTGTGATGTCATTGGTCTTCTTCAAATACACGGGACCAAAAACAACAATCCCCCCTTCCATTTCTATTCAAATTCAACACCATTGAATTCTAATCCAGTTCTCTCATTTCACAAAGAGAGAAACAGTGGCTGAGGTGCAGAGACTTTTGCCTGTGGCAAGTTAGTGGAAAAGCTAAGGTGGATTGAATTCAACAGTATTTTCTTGAATGCCCACTATGTGTCAGACACTATGCTAGGTGCTGAGACAATAAGGAAAAAAAATCATAGTCCCTGCCCTCATGGAGCTTACTTTATACTGAGGAGGGAGTGGTGATGAAGACAATCTTCACATAGATAAGATATACAAAGTTTGTACAAAGTTTATATATATATATTGTAAGGAGAGTTGTTAGCAACTAAGGGGGAGGACTGGAAAAGGCCTTCTCTATGAGATGATATGAGTTGTGTTTTGAGAAAAGCAAGGGGATCCTGCTAGAATCTGTATTACTCCACTCCTGGGCTAGTATTTAGTCTATTGTGTCAAAGGATAGTTAGCACTGACCAGAGTTTGAAAACAAGATGTTTTAGGAATTTTTACTAATTTGTACTACTGTCCACAAGTTGATATGATTTGGGTTTAACCTCTTTATAAATGTAATTTCATCCAATATTATAGTAACAGAAGCCAAACCTCTCTTATGGAATATCTATGGTACTGGTTACCATCTTGAAAAATACACTTATTTTTGAGAACATTTGGTTACCTTTAAAGGTGAATATTTGGACTATGTGTATATTTTAAAAGTATTAATTGAACTAATCTTTCAAAGGGCTCAAATATTATGAGGAAGATGAGGAGGCAATGTGCTAACTTTTAATTATAGGAGCTGAGGTGGCCAATCTTGAGCCTATAATGAGATTTTTACAGACAAGTCATAATGGAGTGACACTATGTTACTGAGAGAATGAGTAGAAGGCAGTAGCCCTATAACTTACTGTAATCTTTAATGGACTACACTGTGGATAGTTTCCTAGGGTTCAGCTTTGAGTTTTAACTTTAAAGACTAGTGCCACTTAGCAATTGTTTAATAGTCTAGAAGACCTTAAAGTAGCTCAAATGATATAGGATATTTTACATTCCCAATAGTATCCTCATAATGCATACTTTTTCTACAGGGTCATAATGTATCCATCTACAATAAAAAGGTACTTGCTAAGAAAATTTGACTACTGTGTCACAGATTAAAATGACACATTTACCCTTACCCGATTTTAAATGGTAGTATGTATCCTCCTAAACATTTCCACTCAGGGTGAGAAAAGCTCAAATTGCTATGTAATGGTATAGCTTTCAAGTTTGGCTTATTATCAAATGAACATATTCCTTTAATTCATGGTCACAGCGTTGTATGGTTAAACACTGCAAGGATAATACTTTATGAGTTAGAGGGCCCAGACATAGATTAGGGGTGGGGAGTGGAAAGAGATTGGATAAAATGATGAAAAAAATTAAATTTAGAAGTTGGTAGCAAGAAGACTGTCTCTAATTGTGGCTTTTATTTCTTTAAAAAAATCATATGAAGAAATAATTAACATTAAGTAACTGAATCTTTTAAATACTAATGAGAAAACACAACTGTGCTGTCATAAATATTAACAATCCTGCTATATGAGCACAGTTTGGGGATCTATTTAGGTACATGTTAGAATGTCACTGTAATGCTTTTTGCTGTAATTCCAAATGACTTCAACTAACTAATTCAAGCCAATTAGAAGTTCCCAATAATTCTGTATGTGCCTCAGCATGAAGTTACTAGCTCTTATTGCTCAAGAATTATTAAACAGAAAGGGGAAACTGTTCCACAAATACTTAACCAGAACAGTTCTACAATTATAAAGTTGATTCATTGGAAACTTTTACAGCTATGAGGGGAAAAATATTTTTGAAAATTTCTTCCAGATTTTAACTTGGTAAAACTAGACACTGGTGTTATATTTAAATCCTTACACTAAACATTAGAATGTATTAGATCTTCTGGATGTGTAACTAAGAACAGATCCATATAATACTTGAACTACACTCTCACCTAATCTCTGATCATTTCCTCAGTTAAAATGTTGTAATGATCTTGGGGTTCTCAAAGGAAATGTCAGTGGATTTCAAGTGATTGTAGCATCTTACGAGCTATAAAGACTGAATATAGGTTCAGCAATGGATCATACATCTGTTATGTGAGAACTAGCATATATACATTTGGAGAGACTAGATGCAGAGTGCTGAATGTTTTGGCCATAGCAACTCTTAAAGACCATCTGCTAAGTTAGAAAGGAGTTCCAGTCTACATCAATAGAGGGAGTACCCACACTGATGAAATGGCATCCATGAGAAGTAGCATATTATATTGAAGAGAGATCAGATATTTACTAGCTCTGTGACCCTAGAAAAGTCACTTAACCTCTCAAGTTCCTTAACTGTAAAAAAAAAAAGGTTGATAATAACAGCACAGTGTTGTTGTGAGGATCAAATGATATTTTGCAAACTTTAGGGTGAGCTATTTACGTGAGCCATTATGATTAATATGTTGATTGAAAGTTCTTTTTCCAGATGGAATTTGGAGAAAGAAATATCTGAAAATAAGCAAAAAGTTTATAATTGAATCTTACATTTAACTTTAGATTAGTTTAGGATAAGCATTTTGGCTACTTTTTTCTAATATTTTAATCTTTTCATCTAAAATAGAAGAAACTTGCCTAATCTGTATGTCTTACAATGCTTCTAGTAGAAAATCAAATTCATTGGACTTAAACAATGGTAACTTCGTCTATATATTTGTGTTTGATTAATTTTATTCAATTTCAAACCCCACGTAGTAGATTCTGGCTTTTAAGTCAGAAGTTCATGCTTCATGTAGAATTTCATGATTCTAAGGCCCCCATCAACAAATGAGTAAACATATAAAACAATATGTAGCCTAATTATTTTCATCACATTTGAAAGAATAGCTCTAGTGTTTTTATGCATGATTTTCTAAACTTCAGGGAGTTGGCCATTGTACTTTCATATTCCCTTGTTTTCTACCTGTGGTAATAACCTCTTCTCATCAGAAAAATACTTCTAAGTGGAGAAGTAAAAGTACAGTTTGTTTGGCAGTTTATTACAAGGTTAAATATTGGTTGAATTGAATTAATAAAGTTGAAGAAAGACAAGGAATAACTTTTAACTGAGTTGTTGATCCTTTTTTAAGGGGGGTATGATAAAGTTTAATCAAGCTCATATATGAATTATTAGTGTACTCTGATCAGTCATTTTGATTTTAATAGAATCTTCTCATTTAATGAAATTTTATCTAGTGCTCTAAGTTCTTAATTCTGAGATGCCTAAATTGTCTTATTTTCTCAGAGCTGAAATATGTACAATAGGATAATAGGCCCTCAAAGAAAATTGTTATTCCCAGGAATGCTTTAGATCGTAAATCTTGACATTTCATTTTCCAGATGAGAAAACTGAGGCTTAAGTGACTTAAGAATACATAGGTAGTAATTATCAGATGTAGAATTTGAATTTTTCCAGGGTCTCTGATTCTTCTGATACTAGAGTCTGTTCTTTTTGAACTACTGAGGCCAGTTTCTACTTCAGAGAAACAGAAACGTTGAATGTAAAAGAAATTCCATGTCCCCGTAAATCCTTGAAACCACTCATGCCTCCCTTTTGCTTTTTTATAGACTTTTTCTAGCTAGAATCCCTTTGTCAAAGTTTTCTTCTTTCTCTAAATCTCGATTGGACCAGGAGGCAGTCTGAGTACCTAGAACCAATATCGAACTTCTTGATTTGTTCTCCCCCAAGCGAGGAGTGTAGTCAGGGATCTCAGTAACCAAGAGTCTGCACAGTTTGAGTTTGGATAAGTCTATTATTGGCCTAGACTTCTGATTTCATGTCCTGGACCACTTCAGGTCTTCAATTAAAGGAGTGCTCCTTATCCTCTTCACCTTCTGGCAGCACAGTAGAGGAATTGAAAATTATATTATTACAAACTTCCTTTAACTGAGCCTATCCAACAAGTATCTACTAGGCACCTACTCTTTGTATAGCATTATGTTCAGTGTCAAAGATTTAACAACAAAAATGAAAAACACTCATTGTACTCAAGGAGCTTACATAAGCAAATAAGTGAACATAGGATGATTTGAGAAAGAGTGAACAAGTACCAATGACTGAGCAGATCAAGAAAGGCTTGATATAGGAGATGAAACATGTTCTTTTTCTAGGAGGAAGGTATGGATTGTAAAAGGCAGAAGTGAAGATAAAGTTGATTCTACCTTTAGGGAACATCTAATGCACATCCATAAAGGAGGAGAATTGATACCAGGTTTGGTACATAACAACCTAATAACAGGCCAGTTTGGCTGGAATATAGTGTATGAAGGAGAGTAATGTGTACCAAACCTGGAAAGTTAGATTCAAATCAGATTATGAAGGACTTTAAATGCCAAATGGGGCAGCTAGGTGGTGCAGTGGATAGAGCGTTGGGCCTAGAGTTAGGAAAATCTCAGTTCGAATCCAGCCCCAGACACTCAGCTAGTACTATGTGACCTTGGATAAGTCACTTAACTGTTTGCCTCAGTTTTCTCATGAGCTGGAGAAGGAAATGGCAAACCATTCTATTATTTTTTGCCAAGAACATTACAGATGGGGTCATGAAGAGTTAAACACAACTGAAATGATTGAACAACAACAACAAAATGCAAAGTGGTAGAGTTTGTCCATTATCCTTAAAATTACCCTCATTGAGCCTCCTTGAGTAGGGAAGTACATGGGCAGATTTAAAAAATTATTTTGGCAGCTCTATAGAGGATGAGTTGGAGAATAATGAAACTAGGGCCTAGGAATCCAATCTTTTATATTCCAGGAGAGAGATGATAAGGGTCTGGACAAGGGTGTTGATTATTTGAATGGTGAGAGAGGCATGGGTGTAAGAACTATTATGGAGAAATAATTGACAAGACTTGGTAACAGATTGGATATTTAATGTGTAAGAGTGAGGAGTCAAGGTTACAAAGCTTGGAAGGATGACTGGTCCCTTAAGAGAAATAGGGAAGGTTAAAGGAGGTTTTGAGGGGGAGGAGGGGAAGAGGGAGAGGGCTCAGGTGGAGCTAATGGTTTCTTCTTTGGACATGTTGAGTTTGAGATGCCTTTGGGACATCCAGATAGCAATGTCAAATAAACAGTTTTTGAAGCAGGACTGGAGTTCTGGACCTTGAGAGAGACTAGGGCTGAATATATAGTCCTGTATTGAGATGATAATTAAACTCATGGGAGTTGATGAGATCATGTAGAGAGGTTATATACAAAACAAAAAGAAGACCAAAGACTGAGCCCTGGGGAACATCCCAGCTTAGGGAGTGGGACAAAGATGATGATCCAGCAAAGAAGACTAAGGAGACGGGTAGGAGAGGACCCCAGGAAAGAAAGTCTCCAAGAGGAGAGTGTGGTCAACAGTATCAAATACTACAAAGAGGTCATTAAATGCTTTCTCTACTTTTCTTCCCATCCAACCACCTGCTTTCCTAAATTATCTTTAATCACCTGCCTTATCCCTTCCCTTTCCTTCATCTTCCTTCTTTTCCTCTCTCTCTTCTCCTTTTCTCCATTTTTCTATAGGCCTATTACGAGATAGATTGAACAGCATTATTAAGGCCAAGATATGCATGTAGGTTAAGTGACTTGCCCAGGGTCACACAGCTACTAAGTGTCTGAGACTGAACTCAAGATGTGTCTTCCTGACTACAAGTCTGGCACTCTATCCATTGTGCCACCTAGCTGCCCCTGAAGAACAATGTGCATGTAGGTTTCATTTACCCATGTAGAATAACCACCCAGGAAAACTATCCAGAAAACAATAAGAATTTAGCCCACCATAAAATTGTCCCATTAGTATGATTTATTCTAATTATTCCTATTAAAGACTGAGATAATTGAAAAAAAATGCTACCTGCAACTTCAAAGAACCGAAACAAATCTAACAAGACAAAGGATGGTATCTAATATGCACCAAAATACCCATACTGGAAATGCCTCTAGAAACTAAAATACTCATGGACCACTAGAATTAATCTTTAGCAACTGGAGACAGATTTTTTCTGTACGGAGGCCAGATCTGTTTTTTAAGTAGGAGTATTAAGCTAATTTTCAAAAGTAATGATTTTGATTTATGACCTTTAAACAAAAATAAGGTTGTTATAAGATAATTCTATTCAAGGATTCATGAAATTTACCCTTAAATAAGAATATTTTTGCTACTAATGCTATATTAAATCTCTGATTTTTTTTATTTCCAAACACATTGTATGATAGGTTTTACTAAATATTATTGGCTGCTTATCCTTTTAATTGGGACACCTGTCTCTTTCAGTTGACTGAGGAGGGGTGGGAACTAATTAAACATCATAATGTATTATTCATTGTTTCTTCTTCAAAGTACTTTAGAGGAATTAACTAACATTCCCTGTTAAAGTATACATTTCTATTTCCATTTCATAAATAATAAACTAATTTTAGCCATGTTATTCCACATGAGTCTCAATAGCTTTCCCTTTCTTTCTCTAACATTAGTATCACTATAATTTCCTGATTTTTTATTTTTAAATTATGTTTCCATTGGTCCTTATTGTCTTTCTAGTCATCCCTAGTCCATTGCTGCTCCAGATTTATATGTGACTTCTTGATTTTTCACTTTGTATAATCTATTTAATGAGGAGCCCTTTGTCTCTTACACCTCATGTTTCTTGAGATGCTAAGCATTCAAAAATTCCACAAATATTATCAAGTTTAATAGAAAGAGTATGGAATGTATTGTACATGGACCTGCTTTGGAAATAGTTGCTATTCGTTTCACTGTGATGACTTAAAAAGAAAGAGAATGCTGATTTTGTTAATTTCCTCCCAATATACCTTTACTTACCTTCATAGGATGCATAAACTAGTAACGTTCTTTTCCCCCTACTTAATTTACAAGGCAAGATTAAGGAACCAAGCTCTATTTTTAAAATTATTGTACATTTGAAAAGTGCTTTTCAGTCATGCACTTGTAAATCATTAATTCTATTTAAACAGGCAGTAGTATTCAAAAGAGTAGCTGCCAAATTTGTTGGGTCCTCTAACAAGATAATTAATTATCAGGTAATAGGAGGACCATTGAAGTGTTGGATGTAAAACAGATGGTGGGGGAAGAATGATGAGGCAGTCAGAATGTTCTGAGGGGTGTGATAAGTCTTTTTAGCCAGTGCAATAAAAAGCCACTGGTATGGCCAGTCTCCCATGTTTTCCATAGCTGGTCAATGCCTGTTAGCTCCTCAGTCAATCTTAAGTATGCTGGGTTCCACCTCACTAAGCCCATCTTCCTTCTCTTGCTCCTCCTCCCCTTCCTCTTCATTCTCCTACTGCTGCTACCTACTCCATTTCAAATGTAAAGTGAAGTAAGGGAAAGGAAGTGCATAAAGGTCTTCTCTCATTAGACATTAATAGTAGCATCAGCATCTGGGGCAGGAAAACTTGTCTTTTCTTTGAAGAAAATTCAGCTTGTTATAGTTTTAATTCTTGACATTACTTTTAGTCACACAGATGCATATACAACTGTTAAAAGCATTGGCACTCATTTCAGAGAGAGCTAAATGTAATGTACTGTTATAACAAAAATGAACAATTTTATTGGTAAATTTAGGAAACTGAGATTGAGATCCAAAATCATACCACTAGGAAGGAAACCTTGGTGGAACATTAACAAAAGAGTCAAAAAGATATCTTTCCCTCCCTCATTCTCTCTTTCTCTCTTTCTCTCTTTCTCTCTCTCTCTCTCTCTCTCTCTCTCTCTCTCTCTCTCTCTCTCTCTCTCTCTCTCCCTCCCTCCCTCCCTCCCTCACCCTCTCCCCCTTCCCTCTCTCCCTCTCCCTCTCCCTCCCTTCCCCAGCCCCCCATATACACACATCGATACTCTGAATCGATATACAAAACATTTTCAAGTGACTTGGAGATTAAACTAGGAACTAGACATTGAAGAGTATAGTGAACACCACCATTGATTGTTCAAAGGAACTTTTTAAGGAAACATATTAGATTTCTGGTTCCATAAAAAGAAAATTATCTTAATTTTTAAAATACAAGATACTCATTTTTTGCACACTTAATGAGCTATAGCTTTCAGTGAGAAATGATATAAAAATTAAATTTGCATCACTCCTACACTAGGAAAAGGCAGACTGGCTACGGTGACTGCACCACTGAACAGTGAACTTACCTGTTTGTCATCAAATCTGGTGAGTTCTTGCTCAAAGAGAGTAAGCAGTCACCTTGTCTATCCCACCCTCTCAGTATTAGACCCATCTTTTCTCATTTAAAGTAGTGTTCCCTAAAATAGATTACACTGACAAGTAGTAATTACTGACAGCTGCATCTAATTAGCAAAGAAGATTCCTGCTCATGACAATAAAGTATTATTACATGTTTAGCATTAACACTGGCAGTAAGAGAGGTGACTTTGATAACAGAAAATCACAACTGTGAAACCTACGTTTCCCCAAATCCGCTTTAACAGGAATTGGACTTGTTTTATGTGGAACATCTATGTTTTTCCGCGAAGGAAAAAAATGGTTACTGGATGTTTTTCAGGAAAGCACTAACTCAGAAAAATAAAAGTGCTGCAGTTGTTCAATTTAAACAATTGATTTAATATTAGGTGTGTGTGTATGTGTGTGCATGGATCCAAAAGAGCACCCCAAAAGATTTGCATGTGAGGAAGCAGGGCATCAGCCTAGCATCTCATTATTAAATAAAAATGCAATTGTAAGTTGCATTAAATATTCTAATGCTGCTTTCTCTTACCCTACTTTCTTTTTTTAATGAAAAAACATTTATTAAGTGTTTACTATACGCCAAGCAAGAAAAGTCACAAAATGGTACCTGTGTCTTGAACATGCGATTCTATTTTATTTTAATTTTTTTATTATTTAATATATTTAGTTTTCAGCATTGATTTTCACAAGAGTTCGAATTACAAATTCTCTCCCTATTTCTACCCTCCCCGCCACCTCCAAGATGGC
>CM053627.1:130483976-130530979 GCA_028646595.1 Phalanger gymnotis
ACTCACTTGACCCTTGAGTTTTTCAGTGGGGTATGACTGCTTGTAGACTAAAGAGTTCCATGTTCCAAGCCTGGGGGGATGTGCCAGCTCTGCCACACCAGCAATCCTCCTTCCCCAAGAACTCCCAACCGGGACTGGACTAAGATCTTCAGGAGGCTCTTCACTCCTGCTCTGATCTGCCACTTAATTCCTCCCACCAGGAGGGCCTGGGGCCAGAAGAAACTGCAGCTGTAGTTCTGTAGCTGCTCCACCTCTGCTACCCTCAGGGCAGTGGCCAAACCTCAAACTCTATCCCAGTCCCCAGCAGCTTCTCCCACTAACCTACTCTGTTGTCCTTGGTGTTTGTGGGTTGAGAAGTCTGGTAACTGCCGCAGCTCACTGATTCAGGGCGCTAGGGCGTACTCTGCCTGGCTCCTGGTCCGATCCTTCTGTGCGGCCCACACTGGGCTCTGCTCCTCTCCCTTCCGCTCCCAGCTCTGTGCAGGATAGACCTTACCCAGAGACCATCCAGGCTGTCCTGGGCTGGAGCCCTGCTTCCCTATGCTATTTTGTGGGTTCTGCAGTTCTAGAATTCATTCAGAGCCATTTTTATAGGTTTTTGGAGGGACTTGGACGGGAGCTCAAGCTAATCCCTGCTTTCCAGCCGCCATCTTGGCTCCACCCCTACTCTACTTTCTTATTAACTTCTACAATGCTATCTTGTCTAATAGACATCAAAGTCTGTCTCTGTAGAATAACATTTCCTTGTCTGCCTTTTAAATTGTTTCATAGTAAGGCATGAACCAAAGCCTCTACGCTCTCAACAGGAGTTCTTAAAAAGCTCTATTTCTACTTTTGGCAAATCTTGCAGTGAGTTCTAGTTACAGGCCCCACTCCAAATATATTAATTTCATTTGGCTAACTGCAATGCTGGCCTATTATTTTTCAATTCAAGAAGTTACTGTTGTGGTGTTTTTTTTTTCTTACTCCCATAAAAATATACTTTCCTATTTGCACTGAAGATCTGCTACAATCTACTAGATAGTAGCTATGTTTCTTTTTCCTTTCAGGGTATTGTAACATTTTATTTCATCATTTATATTCTCTATCAAACTAAATACTTTTGTTTTCTATGCATTTGCCAAATTTGGCTCAACTCAGCAAACATGTATAGAGTATATATTGCATATAGGGCACTATTCAAGAGTCAGATAGGTAAAAGGTTGAAGCAGGCCCCCTTCCTTCTGTCTCTTCAGCTTCCCTCTCCCTTCTCATGTCCACTGCTGCCTTCTATGCCTGTGTTCTCTTAAGCTACTAGGCAATCCCAGGTAAGTAAGTAATCCTCTAAGGGTAAAATATGTCACTGTGTGACAAGCCACTAAATATCTTCCTCTCACCCCCTTCAAACTACAGTCTGTAGGCTAACTGTGCCTTCTCTTCTGACAAATTTTGAAGTGAGTAGTATATAATAATGAGGACAATAGTGATAGCTAGCATTTATATAACATTTTAAGGTTTACAAAGCATTTTATAAGTATTATTTCATTTGACCCTCACAACAACCCTGGGATGTAAGTGCTATTATTATCATCCCCATTTTGCAAATAAGGAAACTGAGGCAGACAAGTTAAGTGAGTTGCCCAATGTCATGTAGCTAGTAAGTATCTGAGGCCAGATTTGAATTCAGCTTCTTGACTCCAGGCCCAACACTTTATCCACTTTTCAACCTTCCTTGTTTCAACCAGTGCAAAATTTCACCTGAGGAATACAAATAAATAAAATATATTAGAGGCAAAAAGATTTTCCCATTAAGTTCTTTTCATTGCTGACTATAAAATCAAATAACAAACATATAGGGGAAAACTTGAGACTGACACAGATCAGTAAAACTGATCCTAAAGCACCAGAAGTCTTGTTTATGTTAAATGTTATGACTCGACACAATGATATTTGCTAATGGTCTAAAATGACTATGTATTATAGATGGGGAGAGGGGACATTGTTCTCTAGAACTCCCTTATTAGACAAATTTTAGTTTGACCGATCTTCATATTTGCTCTCTTAATTATTTGGAAGACATTTGTTTTGCAAATATGTGAAAATACACTCAGTATAATATAATGCCATCCTGTAGCTTGCTCTATCCCTAAATGTCAACTTCCTAGTAACCATGGTAACATGGACACAAGGATAAGATGTATAAAGAAATTCAAAATCAGTACTCTGATTTCCTCCCCCCTCCCCCAAGTACCATTCAGCAAATCTCATTGATTCATACAATATAAGGGATCTTAGAGAACATCCAATTCAACCCTTTCCTTTTACAGATAAGGACACTTAGTACCTGCTAAATGTCTTTCCCTTTACTTTTTTTCTTCTGTGGTAGATATTCTCCTCCCCTGCTCCCCCTCTAGTGGACACATTAAAAAGTAGTAAAATACCCAAGAGTGGACAGTCAGAAAGATGGAGAAGTCACAAAGAGTACGGGAAATTCGCAAAGTGAAGAATTGTCACTGGCAAAATATTTATTGAGACTCACTGTATAAATGACACCAAACTGTGTACTAGAGATTTACTAAATGAGAGACAGACGATCTCATTGCCCAAGGTACATTCAGTTAAGTAGAGAGCTTATAGGAAAGACTTGGAGCAAGTTAACTGTGTTACAAAAGAAAGTTTATTTTAAAGTTATACTAATAAAAATATTCATAGGAATAATTGTAGAAATTCTTACCTTAGTATTTGGTCTCAACCATATAACAGCTGATTTGTCAACTTTATAGCCTGGTTTTTAAAAGTCTACATTAATAACAGCTATTCTGATATCCTACTAATTATGTTAAAATTCAACCTATGTATATGTAGGTTTATTTATGTTTTGAGACCCAATCAAGAATAGAAAAATCCATTCCCCTTCCTAGCAAAAAAAAAAAATTAGTCTCATCATTTAAAAAGTCAGTTTTCGGGTGAAAAATGTAATCAGCCATAGCAACTCATGAAAATCACTTAACTAACGTAACAGATTTGTGGTCTCCCTCATTGAACATAGCATGATGATCTTGCTCCCTACTTCCAGGTTTTATGTTAGGCTTAGTTACCATCTTCTCTTTCCTCCGTAAATGAAAGAACCATAATTGCATCTTTGTAGGGATCTCCCAACAAGATAATTCTTACAATTCAGATTGGGGCAACTAGGTGGTGCAGCGAGTAGAGCACCAGCCCCAGAGTCAGGAGGACCTGAGTTCAAATCAGGCCTCAGACACTTGACACACTTACTAGCTGTGTGACCTTGGGCAAGTCACTTAACCCCAATTGCCCTGCCTTCCCCCTTCCAAAAAAAAATAAAAGGCAATGCAGATCATATATCTGTTCTGGTTTAGCATATAGGCCTTAGATGCCTGAATCAGATGGAGAGTTGATAACTTACCCAGGGTCATACAGTTAGTAAGTGTCAGAAGTAAGTTTTGAACCTAGGTCTACCTCACTCCAAGGCCCAGGTATCTATCCACTATATCAAATTGATTCTTCTTTGCAGTGATAGAAAATTTAAATTTAAATTTTCCAAGGGCCAAGTAACACTAATTTTATATCTATGCATTTTTGGATAACATGTTGAACCATAGGCACATATTAAACACAGTAGAGCAGCAATTCCCTTGTATTGCTCTACTAAAGGTACCAAGATATAATTTAAGTTTTCTAGGTTGTTTTGAACCAAAAGAGCTACAGATTATAGGCATATCTGCTGAGTGAAGTCTGTAGTTCAGAACCACTAGTCTGATATAAAATTAAAATTTTGTAATATATTTGACAGATAAATGTGAAAGAAAGCACATGAAATGTACTGAATCTTGGATTATATGAGAGATACATACATTGAATCAGGATACAAATATGACCCCTGGAATTGGTGGGCCAAATATGAAATTTAAATGCATAGAAATAAATGTAAAATCTTATACTCCTGAAGACAATTTTTGAGCTTAAGATTCAAAAATCATGGCTAGACAGAGGTTCATCTGAAAAAAAATGATCTGGGAGTGGTGGACTTCAAACTCAGTAGAAGTTTAAAAAAATATGATACGGCATCCAAGAAAGATGAAGTACTGAGCACAATCCTGAAGACTAAGGAGATAATAATTCTGCTAAATTCTGCCTTGGTCAGGCCCATCTAGAGTGTTATGTTCAGTTCTGGTTGCCACATTTTATGAATGACATTGACAAATGAGGATTTTTCCTAGTGTGGACAATGTTTTAAGACGTCTATTGACTGTATATTCATAGATTTAGAGCTAGAAAGGATTTTAGAGACCATTAGTTATCTGACAGTTAAGGAAACTGAGGCAAAGAGAGTTTTAAACCATTTTCCCAAAGTCACACAATAAATAAATATGAGTGGTTTGATGTGTTGATCAACAATGCTGGAGTAGCCTTCCAAGTTGCTAATATACTATCTTTTCACATTCAAGCCAAGATGAAAGTACAAACCAATGTTTTTGGCACCAGACATTTTTATTGAGTTATTTCTATTGACCTGGAGGACATTCAAAGACGTATAATGCGTGGAGCTATTGAACTTGGACCAAAAAAAGATAAAAGAATAAATGGAAATATGACAGCTATCTATAGATATTTGAAAGAAATCTGGGTGGAAGAAGAATCAGACTTACTCTTCTTGGTCCTGAAGGGAAGAACTGAGACCATTGGATGAAAGGAACTCTCTCAGCTCACTATATGAGAATTTTTTATAATAACTAGCGCTGAATGAAAATAAGATGGATTGCCTGAGGAAGCAATGAGAGAAGGAATGGTCCAGTGGATAGAGTGGTGGATTTGCAATCTAAATGAAATGGCTTCAAATCCTATCTCAGACATCTATCACTGTGTGAGTCTGGGCAAGTTTCTTAGAGCCCTTTGCCTCAATTTTCTTATCTGTAAATAAGGGTAGCCAACTGAAGTTTCTAAGGTCTCTTCCAGCTCTGTATCTATGAAAATGACTTATAGGTCTTCAGGCAAAAGCCAAGAACTACTTGTCAATGCCGTTGTAAGAAATTTTCTTTTTTTCAATTAGGAGTTGGATAAGGGGATCTCTGAAGTCCTTCTATGATATAAGGAACATACATATGACAATGGACAAGTGATCTCATATAGTGCAAAATGCTTGCTTTTCTTAAAACAATACCGCTGTAGGTCTCTCACAGATTCACCATTATCCAGTCATAAATGTCAAGCTCTATGTCAAGCTCTTTAGCCTTCCTCAAAAAGTACATGATGGAGATTGGGCCCTGGTCAGTGTCTTGGGGCTCCTGGGTCATGTACTTCGATAGCAGCATGGTGGTGGTGTAGGGGCAGCTAGGTGGCACAGAAAGTAGAGCACCGGCCCCGGAGTCAGGAAGATCTGGGTTCAAATCTGGCCTCAGACACTTGACACACTTACTAGCTGTGTGACTTTGGGCAAGTCACTTAACTCCAATTGTCCTGCCTTCCCCCCTCAAAAAAAAAAAAGAACATGGTGGTGGTGTTGAACAATAAGGGATCAGCCCTGTCAGCATCTACAATCTACGCAAACCGTTCTTGAGTGACATGATCCTCACCTCTCTGGCTAGGAGCAGCGGGGGTGTTCGGCTGGCTTGCCCCTGTTTGGCAGAACTGGTGCCTAATTTTAGGTTGAGTTCGGGCCAACCTGCTGTTAGCGGAGGTGGGGCCTGTGCCTGCCACAACAGCGGTGGTGGCATCTCTCTCAGTTCCATGGAGAACTGGTTAATTTATCTGAATCTCATCACTGCTAGGAGGCCATGAAGAAATTCCTCCTTTCCACCAGCTAGACATTAGTGATATGCAGAGGCCTTATGAGACTTTCTTAAGGAGTGTATAGGTGATCAACAGTGTTGGAAGGGCCTTCAAAGTTGCTGATGCACCTTTTCAAATTCAAGCTAAGATGACAGTGCAAACCAATTATTTTTGGCACCGAAGAGATTTCAATTGAATTATTTCCTCTGGTAAAATCTCAAGATATATGGTGAACGTATCTAGCATGGTGGCTTTACACGCTCTTAAAAGTTGCAGCCTAGGGCAAAAGCAAAAGTTTCTAAGTGACTTGATCAAAAAGTAGGAGCTGCTGAGGCTCGTGAGAATGTAACTTTCAGAAAAATGTACAAAATTCAGGTCATTGAAATGGTATAAATTTTCTTTCTATAAGTTTGCAATGATTTGCTTCTTTTTGTTGAAGAGGTAGGGAACTATGATTGTAGAATATTGGTCTGATTTTCTGTGATCAGATATGGTCAATGTTTTGGTTTTGCTTAACAGTTTTTTAAAAAAAACAAACCATTATTTAATGGGAAAGCTGAGTTGGGCTGAGAAGTCAAGATGGAGAGTAAGATACCAAGAAATCACTGTGATGCTAAAAAAACACCATAAAACTTTCTCTTTTCCCCTTCTTTTTAAGTTGCCGCGTCAAATTGCCCTCCATGTACAAGCAAAGTATTAATTTTCCTTATGGATTTGGTCATATCATAGGTTTTTCAACTAGGTTAATATCCCGGATGCAAAAGCCCTAACTTTACTGAAATATTTCCATTCTTATTTGGTGTGGAATATTATTGTTAACATCATTTGAAAGCTGGAGTAATTGATCTGTGGGTTGGAAAGCAGAAGTTGCTGCCGGTAAATCTAACATCAGAGTCAGCATCTTTCCCCCCTTTGAGATTGCCTTTAGGTAGCTTATAAAAACAGAGGCCTGTCTTCTAGGCTAGTGTGGCTGCTCCAAAACAGGAACTGAGGGTTTTGAAAGACCATTGCTGCTCTCAGGAGGCTGGTTACTTGAGGCATTTTAACCCTACCGGTCTTGATTTGTGTTCTACTGTTGTGTGTCTCCAGGGAAGGTCTCCTGCTTGGCTTGTAAGCGACTTGATATCCTGGCCACACTAGGCACCAAATAGCTGTATGGTAATGATTATATGATGTCACAAGGTCAGAGACCTGGCGCTGTGTTCCTGATAACACCTTCTGAGTTCTCTATGCCCTCACAGTATCAATGTCAGAGGTCATGGAGCCCTGACACTTGGAATGTTTCAGCCTCTTAGCAAGATTAATCTTTTCTGTAACAAGTAAAAAAAGCCCCAAGAGAGAAAAAATTGTTGATGGAAAGATGGAGGAGGACTTGCCACACATACTTTTCTCCAGTGTTCTTCCAGCCACTGATAAAGAAGTGGCTTCTAGTTATACCTGTCTTTTCAAAAGCAAAATATTTTCAGAAGTGATTCTGTTTTTTTGCCATCAATTTTTGCCATCAAAAAATTGCCATCAATATCATCAACTGGGAGTTTATTTAAAAATTATGGTTGCAATATTGCTTTTAAAACAATAAGAACTAATTTCAAACTTGGAATCATCTTCTTTAAATAATGTCAATTCCACAGTTGAATAGATGCGGATAATAACTTGAAGCACAGAACAAGAATGAAAGCAGAAAGACCATCTGTCTCTTTCAAACTTGATTAGGAAAGGTCACACAGGCAATATTTTTAGTATGGTCTTAAAATTAAGGTTAAACTGCTCAAATTCCAGTTTACTACAAACAGATACATTCATTTTCTAAGTTAGGAAAAAGCAAAGTGGGAATATACATTTTCTAAAAGGAATGTACTGCTCCTTTAGAACCACATTTATTCTTCTGGCATAAGTGAAAGCTACTTTCAAAAGTATAGGTCTTTTCATTTCTGCTGACACTGGTGATCATGCTTCTCAACTGGTTAAAAAAAACCTGCCATTGATAGCATTAAATACTGCTAACAAGAATCAAACGTGTTATCAGGGAAATGCCTACATACTTGATTAAGCACTGTAAAAATGCATAAAATTGTGTTGCATCAATCCAGAAAGACACTGAAACAAGGAAATAGAGTGTGAAGGTTGGAACACAGGAAAACTTAACTATGTGAAAAAAGTTGGATTTCATGAATTACCTTGAATGATTTGTTTACCAATCCATGAAATAGTGAAATTATTTTAGCAATACTAGCAGAACAGCAATCTTCAATCTTTATCATTAGAAGGTTAATATTAACAAAAATAGTAAGAATGACAACTGACATATACCTAGCATGTTAAAGTTCTCACACTATTTCATATGCATGATCCCATTTATTTAGTTCACACATATATGCTACAACAAACTCCATCATCCAGTCATTCATTCAACAAACATTAGTTACCTGGTGTGGGCAGAGAGGGACAGCTAGTGGGTGTAGTGGATAAAGTGCCAAGCCTCGAGTCAGGAAGACTCATCTTCCTGAGTTCAAATGTGGCCTTACACACTTAGTAGCAGTGTGAAACTGGTGAAGTCAATCTCCTCACCTGTAAAGTGAGCTGGAGAAGGAGATGGCAAACCATGCCACTATCTTTGCCAAGAAAACCACAAGAAGAGTCCGATGTAACTGAAACAACTGAACAGCAAGGGAGCATAGAACCATTATAGGTGCTTGAGGAGATATAAATATTAGAAAGATGTGTTCCTTGCTCTCATGGGCTTAGAATCTAACAAGGCCATGAGTTATGGAAACAGATAACCATAATACAAAATATTAAACAAATATCCTGGATTATTGAATAAATAGTTTCTACCTATTTTGTATCATTGATCTTGAGCTGTAAGGGACCTTAGAGATTATCTAGTCTAACTCCCACATTTTAGAAATGAAGAAAGTGATACTTGAAAATATAAATGACTCCTCCAAGATCACACAGTAAATAGGAGAGCTCAGATTTAAACTGCAGTCTTTTGACTACAAATTCAGCATTCTTTCCAATTCACCATGCTGCTTTCCAGTAGAATATATTGCTGATATTCACTGTGTCCCTGTGAACTTAGTAATGCAAGGATTAATCCAAGATAATCCTAAATTAAAAAAACTAAAACTATAAATATAAATGACTATTCCAAGGTCACTTAGTAAATGACAGAAATAGGATTTGAAATTCAAGTTTTCAGATTCCAAAACTGATTGCTCTTTTCATGATGCCATATGAGAGAGTAGAAAAGTGGGGGACCCACTAACCTTTCCAATGTTTCGTTGTAGGAAAAGGGTGTGTGCCAACACAAGCCCAGTTATCCCCTAGATTAGTTTAACTCCAGTAACATGTTCATAATATAGCAAAACACTTCTATTATGTCTAATTGAAATATAGGGTATGTATTTAATATTATGCTACTGTTTTGAAATGGCTGGATAGCCATTGCTTCAAAATATATGAATTGAATTCCTTCTATATGCAAACTCTCATCGGGTAAACAATGATTAGTTATCCATAAGTCTCAAATGTTAATGAGCCTAATACGAGATTTAAAGATTTAAAGTGCCAAGTAAATATACTACAAAAAAAATCAATGATTATAATAACTATGAATACACACACACACACGTGTGTGTGTTGGAATACTTCGGAGGATAGAGATATAAACATCTTTGGATGATGTGATCCAGGGAAACTTCATAACAGAAGACATATCTCACCTGGGTGCTGAAAGATCAATAGTATTCCCCAAGGCAGAGAGTGGTAAAAAGCATTTCAGTTCAAGGAAATGGAATAAACACAACATCAGAAAAAGAAAAATGTAATGTATGTGCATAAAATAGATAAGATTCTAGTTTGTTTAGATCATATACTCACATGTTAGAAAGTTATAGGAAAGAGGTTGCCATGGTTGGTTGGTGTCCTTCACTTGTGAAGAGGACCAAAGTGACATCACTATGCTGGAGTCAAGGTACAGTGTATCCAACCATGGTTGATCAGACCAATATGAGCTTGGAGTTCTCTATCATGGGTTGGGCACAAACAGTCCATACGAACATTTGCAGTGGAGATGTTTCTTTTAAGCTGCTGCAATTCAGCTTTACTCATACAGCACAGAACCTTCTTTGATGCAAGCACACTATGCTGAGTGGTCCTTTGCCAGGGTCTCCCATGTCACACAATAGATCCCAAAGTCCTTCAGAAAGACCTTGAGAGTGTCATCCTATCACATCTTCTGACCACCATGTGAGTGACTTCTTTGTGTGAGTTCCCCATAAAATAGTCTTTAGGTAAATATACATTTGCTCATTAGAACAGGTTCATCATACTATATTAACATGTAAATCAATTGAACACATTGAGATCAGGCCAAAGACTAGGATTTTGATCAGTAATATTAGTAATGAATGAATGAAAAAAGCATTAATTAAGCATTCATTATATACTAACTATTGTGTTGTGTGCTTGGGATTTCAATATAAAAGCTAGCAGTACCTACCTCAAGGAGTTTATATTCCAAAAGAGAGAGACAACATATTTAAGGAATGGGTAGTAAAGGAGGAGTATTGGGGTTTGGAAAGAATGTGCTAGAGCTGGCTCATACACTGTAAAATTTTCAGCATAAACATGTAAACCTCAGAAATTGGCAAATTCCATAAATCAAGGACTTGTCTCATTGACTTGTTGATTGTTGGTTCTAGACTTAGGATAGTGCTGGATAAAATGTTCATAATACACATTAAATTTTCATTTAAGGAATGTCAGTTGCTAAACATTTATTAGCACACTCTTGGTTATAGGAATGGTTATTGGAGCCATGAGATTGACATATTCTTTCAAAAAATGTCAGTTTGAATTTGATTGTGGTTATAGAATTGTGAGGAGAACTGGTGAGAAGATGGCTTGGGAGATAAGTGAAGGTTGGCTGAGGTTAATCTGATACAGTGGACCAAAGGAGGAACTCACCACTCAGACCAGTTGGTCCCTGCACAGGAGTTCTGGACCTAAAAGTCTTATGTCCTCTGGGCATAGACTGATATGGCAATCAAAGTAGTTGATAAGAAACCAGCAATAAGGGTCATTTAGGTAAAACTTAAAGGTAAAAACTTAAGTTTTTAGAGTGCCATTTGTGAGTGTGTGTGTGTGTGTGTGTGTGTTTGTGTAGTGGGTATACGTACCTAGCAAAGTAGGTACTACTGTTATTTATATCACTATTTTACAGCTGAGAAAACTGAGATTCAGAGAACTATAGTGTGGACTCACTGGCAATTCAACTAGTGAGTATAATAAAGGAGAAACTGAAATCATGTCTCTCCTAACTCCAAGTATACTTCTGTGGCCACTGCATCATGCTGCCTCTCTAGATAATTAGAGGTCATCAAAGGCTTGGGTTTTCTTTTCTTTTGTTTTTTTTTTCTTTTTACCATTCATTATTTAAAAATAAACGTGAAAGTAAAAAGTAAAATGCAAAGGTCTTAACTGCCAGAAGGTAATTGTCTAATTGTTCGTTAGACTATAAGCACCTTAAGGGCAGGAACCAAGTCGTTTTTTTTTTCCTTTGTATCCCTAGTATTTAACACAGTAACTGGAAAATAGTACTTAATAAATGATTACTGATTGCCTAATATTGTCTTCATGTGTATAGGTCTTACCTTCATCTTGCACATCTTACCTGATGAAGGTAACACCTATACACATGAAAACAATGTTAGTACATGACAGTCCATTTTTCCCAATGGTAACTATAGATAATAAATATAGATAATAATGAGTCTGAAGGAGAAAAAGATCAATGTGGTCCAGAAGGGTCAAGGAATGTTTCATGAAGATGTGAAATTTCATCTAATCTTCATAAAAGGGAGAGATAGGAGAAAAAAAGTAGATTGCAGATAAGCTGGAATATTATGAGCAAAGGTGAGGATACAGAAATCACAATGCCTGTGGGAGAAGGGAGTGGAGAATGAAGTTAAACTATAGCTGACATGGAAGATTTCTATAGGAAACAGTAAAAGTTAAGGACTAGAAAAAAGAAACAATTCGTGGGATACTTTGAATGCCAGCCTAATGAATTTTATCTCATATGCAAGAGAAAACAGTGAAAATATTTTAGATCAATTCAATAAACATTTATTAAACACCTCTTATATGTAAGTACTATGTTAGGTTTTGGGGGTAGAAAGACCAAAATGATACAGCTGCTGCCCTCAAGAGCTGATATTCTACTGAAGGGATATTTGTACACAAATTAAATAAGTATGGCATATATACAAAACAATACCAGTATTTGAAGAGGGAGAGAGCTCAAACCATGGGGGAAATCACAATGGTTTCCTGTAGGTGACAGTTGAGCTGTGCTTTGAAGGAAGCTAGAAATTCTCTGGATTCAGAAGGGAGGAAAGGATATGTTCCAGACTTGGGGGAAAAATGGCACCAGGAGATAAAATATGATATATTGGAAACAGCTGTCAAGCCTGTTTATAACAGAGAGTGTATGGAGGGGAGTATTACGAAATAACAATTTAAAAGTAAGTGAAAGCCACATTGTTCAGGTCTTAATGTGAGGCTGAAGAGTGAATTTTATCCCAAATATAAGAGAAACTCATTGAGATCTTTTAGTAAAGGAGTGATAACAGAGAGGATAAGAATGAAAGCAAAGAAACCACTTAGGAGAACATTGAAATAGTCCAAGTCAGAAGTAATGAAGATGCAACCGATATGGTAATAGAAGAAATGGCAAGATTTGGCAATTGACTAGATTTGGGGAATAAGGAGAGAGATGAGTCAATGATGGCTCCAAGGTGGTAGAACTAGGTGATCTTAACAGAGATGGGGAAGTTAGAGAGAGGGATGAGCTTTGGGAGAAATACAAATGGTTCTGGACATGGAGTTCTACTCCACTAAAAATAAATAAAAATAAAAATTAAATTAAATTAAATTAATGGCATTCCAATGTTTACTGAACCAAGTCCAGTCTTGTGTAAAACCTCCACTGATGGGACCTCAACTTCTCCTTCCAGCCTTATCTTTAAATATTTTCTTACACTTTCACTGACCCAACTAAGCTGAACTACTCACAGTTGTATACACCCTGCATTTTCTCACTTTTGATCATCCCATTGATTACGTTCATGCATAGAATGCCCCGCTGTTGCATCTCTGCCTGCTGGAGCTCTTAGAATACTGAAACGTCCACCTGAAATGTCAGTTCCTTCATAAATTTTTCCTTGATCCTTCCTCTTCTAATAAACGATCTCTTTCTCATCTGATTTTTGATGTATGCATTATCAGAAGAAAAAAATCAACATCATGGCCAGAGGTAATATGTGGCAAATTCAGCACTAATGTTGGGAAACTGAAGAGTATGTTTCCATTAGGGCAGTTGTTGCAACATGTGGTAGGAATATTTAAGGACAAGGAAGAGTTATTGCCAGTTGTTGGAAGATTTCATTTTATTAGAAAATTTCGCTTTCTTAAAATGGTTTGGAAGAGTGAGAATCCAACCCAGCTGGGACTTAGGAAAAAGGTGCATGGTGTTAGAGCTCCTGAAAAAATTCCCTATCAGTGTTATGGTTCTGTTTTTCTACTAAAGACTAAGTGAATGGAAATCTGTTTGAGAATGAGTAAAGCAGCAAAGAGGAGAATGTGTTATTTTTATATTCCCCTTGCTCAGTGATCCTGTGTCTTGTGACATTATTTGGGGGTCAATTTTCTGATAAGAATAGACTATGATAATCAGGTCATTAAGCAACAGCCCCAGCTGTTTTCTGATATGACAACTATCTGAAACATATGCCATCACCTTCAGGGTGTACTTGAGAGCCAGAATAAAACAACACTTGGTTTGTATGTTTCTTACGTACTTACATGATATCATGCACTACGGTCATTTGTCTGTATAGTTAATATTCTCTGTTAGACTACACACACTTAAGGACATAGATTCTTCCAATATTCCCAATATTTTTATGTTCACTTTGTGTCAATACCATACTTTCCACATATCAGATAGTCAAGAAGTATTTGGTGAATGAATGAATGATGTGAATGTAAAGAAGGAAGAATCCATGTAGAACAATGGAAAGACAACTTTTGAATCAGAAGACCTAAGTTCAAATCCTACCTCTATCACTTTCTTCCTTTGTGGCTTTAAATTAGTCGCTTAACCTTGAGTGTAATTTTAGTTTTCTCATCTTCAAAATGAGGGAGATGACAAATATACAGATAACTGAGTAAAATTTATGAAAATATAAGTCATCCCTCAATGATAAATGATCAAAGGATATGAATAGGCAGTTTTCAGATGAAGAAATCAAAACTGTATATAGTCATATTTAAAAGGCTCTAAATCACCATGATTAGAGAAATAAAAATTAAAACAACTCTGAGGTACCACCTCATACCTATCAGATTGGCTAATAATACAGAAAAGGAAAATGATAAATGTTGCAGGGGATGTAGGAAAATTGGGGCATTAATGCACTTTTGGTGGAGTTGTAAACTGATCCAACCATTCTAGAGAATAATTTGAAACAACATCCGAAGAGCTATAAAAGTGTGCATATGCTTTCACTCAGCAATATCACTACTGGGTCTGTATCCCAAAGAATTTTTTTTAAAAGAAAGAGAGGGGAAAGACCTATTTATATGAAAATATTTATAGCAGTTCTTTTTATGGTGGCAAAAAAAATGGAAATTGAGGGGTTGCCTCAATTGGGAAATGGCCAAACAAGTTATGGTATATGACTATAATGGATTATTACTGTGTTGTAAGAAATGATGAGCTGGACGATTTCAGCAAAGCCTGGAAAGACTTACATGAAATGATACAAAGTGAAGTGAGCAGAACCAGTAGAACAGTGTACACAGTAACAGCAATATTATATAACGATCAACTGTGAATGATTTGGCTATTCGCAACAATATAATGATCCGAGACAATTCCAAAGGACTCATGATGAAAAATGCTATACACATCCAGAGGAAAAAAAAAACTGAAGTGTGAATGCAGATCGAAAGCATACTATTTTTCACTTTATTTTTCTCAGGGATTGTTTTTTTGTTTGGTGGTTTTTTTAGTCTGTTTCACAAGACAAATATAAAAATATGTTTTGCATGGTAGCACATGTTTAACCTATATCAAATTGCTTGCCATCTCAGGGAGAGTAAGGGAAGAGAGGGAGGATAGAATTTGGAACTCTAAAACTTTTTAAATGAGTGTTAAAAATTGTTTTCATATGTAACTGGGAAAAATAAAATTATATTGAAAAAGGACAAATGAGAGAAATGGGCTAGATGGTCTCAAAATCCCTTTCAGATCTAAATCTTATCATAGTAAATCTCTATCATAGTAAATGAAGGAAGATGTATTCTATTCAACATAATAAACATATTTGATTAATTTTGAAAAAGAATAAAAAACTAAAGAGAAAATTAACACTTATGTTTTCTGTGTACATATATTGACAGTTGTATTGGTTCTTCACTGTAAATTAGTTATTATTTACATTGGTGATTAAGGTCAATTAAATTAATTATCCTGTAACTGAGTAATGTTTAAAATTTCTAGTTTACAATATAATGTCACTGTTGTACTTCTAAAATTTGTCATTTATTCTTTTTTACAAATTGTTTTATTAAGCACATATAGCAATGATTTATTAATATCAATGTCATCCATATTTAATGTCCAACATACTTATTTTTGAATAGTTAAGCTATATTATATATTGATATGTTCACATGCATGCATATATATGTGTGCACATCTATGCATTCTTTTTGTTGTTGTACCACACTTGAGATTTCATTGGTATAAAAAAACTTGGTATGGAAACTTCTTTCACTGATCAGACCAATAAGTTGTCATTGCTATTAACCTTCTATTCTTTGAAAGCACTGCTTTTATATCACTCTTGATGAAGTTCAGTATGGTTTCAATACAAATATACGTTATATCAATCATGAAACAAGTGTATGCAGGAATGCTGCGTATAGATCATTAGTAAATCTTAGCACTTGTTTTCAATGCATAAATAAATATATAGATCTACAGATTTAATGTACAGTATATGGATATATAAATAATTTATATATTTCAATATAATTCATATAAATTTATAATATAAATGTGATGTGTTGCTACTATTTCATCTTTTTCCTTTATAGTGGGAGACCTTTGAGAGACACTGGGCCTAAATATATTATAAGAGTCTGGTTTTCAAGAAAGTTCTACTTTTAGATTAGTATGTACAACCTTGGTTAAAAAATTGTAGTTATCTTTGAATTCTGGCCCAACATGTATATGTATTATATAGCTATAATAATATATGCATAATTATAAATAGCATCATCGTAATACTATTTGGGATAGTTTATGTGATCATAAGAGGTAGAAGATGTCAGAATACCTGGCATAATATCGTCATTTAGGATAATTAGATGCATCATTAGCTATATCGGGGTATATTATGCATAATTTTTCTTATCACTAGGGTATTTTATACCTAGGAACCATAGCACCTTAAAAGAATGAATATACCTATGAAACTATCCAACTCTCTCTAATAATAGTAATAGGATTATAGGATTTAGAGCCAGAAGGGCCCTTTGAGATCATCTAGTCAGTCCTTCCCTCTTTTTTTTTTAATGAATAAAGGACAGACTCTATTTCGCCTCACAGAAAATGCAGAAGACCCAAGGGATTCAGAGGGAGCTATGAATAGATACTAAAAACACATAAAGCATTCACAGTGGTTCCTAAGCTTCCCTTGGAAGGCAAATGCATTTGGGGCTGCTAAACACAACACAAGTGTGCCCTGCTGCCCTCTGGTCTCTCATCTGAACACGGGAAGCCAAAGATGAGTCCGGAAAGTGAACACTCATTTCACAGACGAAGTAACTGAGATTCAGAGCGTTTACATGACTTGCTCAAGGTCACACAAGTGTTAAGTGGCAGAGCAGAGATTTAAACCCATGTCTTCTGCCCCTAAATCTAATACTCTTTCAATTGCACTACTCAGCCTTTCTCCAGAGCAGCAGCAATGATATAATGTAGGTAATGTTTTTCAATTTACAAAGTGCTTTCCAAGACATTGTCTCAGTTGATCTTCAGTAATATTCCTGTGAGTCAGATAGCACAGAGGATGTGTAACTTAACCGAAGTCAGGTAGCTAGTAAATAATGATCAGGATTTAAGCTCTTGCTCCTGACTCAGTTCTTTTCAGTATACCTTATTCACTTGGAAACATAAAGCCTTCTGGTTTCTGAGCATACATAGAGAATTCTTGGGAAATGGATACTTTGAAAACATTTTACCAATGTTAACATCAGTTCCAAATTCTAGTATCACCTCATTTATAGAGGTGTATATATTATTTGGACAATGCAAGTCAAATAGAAGGTGGATTGCTTATTTAGCAGCCCCCCAATTTTCTTTCAAAGGGAAGCTTATGAACCACCATTGTGTGTGTATATGTGTGCATACATAAACCTATTTAGACCATAAAGTGTTCCACAAGAAGGAATTCTTTGAATATAACAGGGCATGAGCAGACACATACCCAGAGGATTTGGAAAAGCCTTCTCTGGTCTACTGTCTCCAGGACAAAGTGTAAAATTTCCTGTACAAGGTAAACTCTGATCACAATTTGTGTGAATTTGCCTTGTCATGAGCAGTTATTACCTTTTGGTGCCTGATGAAATTACCCCTCATGGTTGAAAGCGTTCACTACTTGAGTTGGTCCTAGGGCTAGACATTTAAAAGGAGAGCACTCACTGGGAAGGAAGAGAGACTAAAGGGAATGTATGCTACCACTATCTTAGAGAGAAGAGATATTCATAAAGGCAGGGAAACAAAGACCCTTCCATGAAGAATATGATGTCACTCTTAGAAAAAGCAACAGAACCAAAGACCCAGACTGGACCCACAGACCAGGAACAGAGATACTCAGCTAAAAGGAGGAAACATAAAGCACAAAATAAAAATGGACTGGAATCCCCAGAGAGAGGGATGCATCGTCTTGTAACCACTGGAGGAGAAGAGGAGCTGAATTTTCCAGGAGAAGCAATCCTAATCTATCGTTTTCCTGAGTCTGTGAGTTATATGGACTATATAGGCCCCTGGAGAAAGAAGAACCGTAGAGGACAAGATTTATCTTGATTTTTTATGAGCTTAAGTTTAGCTTTTTTGCATTTTCTGCATTATGCTGTCCTGAGTGTTGTGATTCCCTAAGTCCCTGCATTAGGGCTCTGGGCCTTTTTCCATTTCTCTCTCTCCCTCTCTCTCCCTCTCTCCCTTTCTCCTCTCTCCTTCTCCCCCTCTCCTCCTCTCCCTCTGTCTCTCCTCTCTCCTTCCCCTCCCCCTCCCTTTCTCCATCTCTGTCTCTCTGTCTCTCTCTCTCTCTCTCTCTTTCTCTCTTCCTCTCTGTCTGTCTCTCTCATACTTAGAAATCAGCCCAAAATCTGATATTTCCACGAAGCAATCCTGGGTAGAACCATGAGCCAGAATTACTCATAGTTACTCACAGAGAAACTTCCTGGGGTGAACTTATTCCATGTGACCTCAGACAGAGTTACACTTCTTAACCACAGGCACTGAAAAATTGCCAAATGGTAAAATTGTTTATTTTAATCATATTTTATAAAAAATCTTTCCAAAATTGCCATATTAACCAGATTATGCCAAGCATAATTTAACTTTTCCTTGCTGTCCTGCTTCTATTAAGATTCTTCTCCAATTCTTGATCTTGATGTGAATGCAGTTCTGGCTTTTCAAAGGCTATGTGAGCAGAACATAACCCCTGGGAGGTCCCACTAAGCTAGAAAAGCTTTGAGTACAGGCCAAATGGTACATGGTGGGTCCTCTAACCAGAGACTCAACCAAGCACAGAAAGGCTCATCACTAAAAGGTTAACTACAAGATGAAGAAGTATTTTGGCTATACAATTCATGAAATAGTTCAACAAATTTTTTATTAAGACACTACCATGTCCAGAGTGTTATGCTAGGCATTCGAGGAACAAAAAAATAGCCTAATTTCAGCCCTCAAGATGGACATTGATAACACATTAAATAATAATATAATGAAATTCGCTAGGAAAAGATTTTCCCAAAATATAATTTTTAGAAGTTTTAATTCCACTTTAGTGTTTCTCTAATTTGTTTAGAACAATTACTGTAGTATTGACATTAATTTTTTAAAAGTTGTATTGATGTGTTTTGGTTTTGCATCACATTCCCAGATTACTGCACTTCTCCGAAGGTTTCACAAAATGACACAATTTAGCAAAACTAAAAATCCGGTCACCTTATCTAAAAGGATAAGCAACATTTAACATCTGTAGATCCTTCTCTATCTCTCTATTAAAAAATAAATTAAGAGAAACCTAGTTCCTCTCTCTCCCACTCCTTCATCCCATTAGAAAAAAAATTCTTGTACTAAAGATGCAAAGTCAAACAAAACAAATTCTACCAGTGGCTAAATTATATACCCTAAAAATGTCACTTGTCTGTCATAAATAAAACATTTTATCATCCATCCTTTGGAATTATGAATGGTCATTGTATTGGTCATATTTCCTGAAGCTTTCAAAATTCTTTGTTTTTAGTATTGTTGCTAATATATAAATTTTTCTTACATTTTATTCACTTAATTCTTCAATATACAAATCCTCGAAATTGTTCATGTTTATAATATTAATATTACAACATAAATTATTCTTTGGGTTCTGTTTGCTTCGTTCTATATCTGTTCATATGCCTTCCTTTAATATTTTATTAATTTAATGGAGATTGAACCAAATCTTACATTAAGTGAAGGACTAATGACATCATTCTTTTTTTTCAAGAGGCACATGTAATCCAAATATCCAAATATATTTTGTACTTCAAAGTTATTGCCAAAGGACACTATATTTTGTGGCTGCACCTATTGATCAGAATGGTTGTCAAGATGCCCTTCTGGAATGACTTTCACAGCCAATTTGAGCCACACAAAAAAGAAATAATTTTTATAATTATTTTTGACAAGTCATACTTGATCTCATAGACATTCACTCAAGTTGTGTCTGAGAGACTTTTGCCTCTTTCTAAAAGCCTATTCTATCTTTGAAGGATGAAGATTTGTTATAATAAAAGTACCATTGTCAATGGGAAATTGATTCAAGGGGATCTCATAGAGTGGGGTAGAAAGGTAGGCAATGGTACCTTGAAATGTCATCCCAATAGAAGTGATTCATACTGGAAGCATGACAACTGGAAATAGGGAGAGATCTAGGTAGGTATGTGGTCAGTATCCAGGAAGTCAAGTGGTAAGTAGCAGGGATATATGAGAATAGAATTAAAGTAATTTGCTAGAGACGTGCAGATAGTCTCCATTAGGAGAATCTGATATGGGAGCTACAATTCAAGGTAAATAGCACAAGTGTTTATTTCATAGGGGAAAAACTGGTAAAAGAAAGGTAGGGACTTAAGTTCTGGAAGAACCTGAATATGAGTTTGCTTATCATGGCAGGCACTAGAAGAAAGACAAAAACCTAGTTACTGGGACCACTGTTATATGACTTGATCTCAATGAACGAAGTAATTGCTAGAATCTAGTTGGAGTTCTAGCAAAAGCAAAGGAGGGAACTAATAGCAAAGATGACTTGAAGCTTAATATATGACCTGTAGACTTTAAAAGATCCATTTATCATGCCTACCTACAGGCCAAGTTGATCCTGGAGCCTGTGATCGGACAGAGCTCAACCTGTAGGTGATGATTAAGTGATCACAGATGGAGAAATTTCAGTTCAGGGATCCAAATTGATTGATGTAACAAAATGCCTTTGAAAGCAATTCCAAAAGAGTAGTTCCAAAAGTGTGAATAATGGCAACATAATTTGGAACAACATGAATATGTTGATGGAGATAACATTTATTTGCTTGTATTGATTCTGGAACTTTTATTTTTAAAGAACTCAGTCCCTTTAATTAATAGTTATATTTCAGTCACTTAAGCTAAAGATTGATTACAAACACTGTTTTGGGTCATTCGTTCATTCTAACAAGTGATTATGGAATGCCTCTGTGTTTGACACTTAAAATTTATAACAAACCTACAACCACATCAACCATTTCTGTTAGTGATTTCTTCCTTCAGAAGCCTTTTGTTTTCAAATATATAATATTTTCTGACCCCTTTCTTTATATAAAAATTAAAGAGTAAGTTTAATATTCTTTCTCTTTCTTCCTTAATCTTCTGAAAAAGATATTAGACTTGAATAAGTTGTAGGCAAAATGAATTTACTGTCATCCTACATTGCTCAAAGGTCTTCAAGAACTTTTCCAACTTAAGCAAACATTGAACATTTTAAGATAATTATTTAGAAACTCTGACATATCAATGACTATGTTTTAGAAGGAACAAACAAGAGGGAAATTATAGACCATTTTGTAATTAAACATAAATGTCAGCACTCATTCAGAATGAAAATTACAAAAAATCTTAATTAATATGTGGTCAAATAATACAGTGATGAAATAAAAAGATGAGAAGTAGATCAAGAAAGACAAAAAGTTCTTAGAGAGGTTAGCATATTGGCTGTGACATCAATGCAAAAATAAGTCTCAGAGAAAACCATGGGTCACCCAAATGATGGTGATGTCCAACTCTTTGGCTATCAATTAGTTTGTATTTATTAATTACCTACTACATGCCAGGCCTTGTTCTAAGCACTGGAGATACAAAAAAGGCAAAAACAGTTCTCACCCCAAGGAGTCTACGATATAATGATGAGACAATATGTAAACAACTATGTACAAATAAGACATATACAGGATAAATTGAAGGTAGTGTCTGAGGAAATGTACTAAAATTAAAGGTGATTGGGAAAACTTTTCTAAATAATATGGGACTTTAGCTGAGGCTTAAAGGAAACCAGGGCAGTTGAGAGGCGAATGAGGAAGGATAACATTCTAGAGTTTAGAGATAACTTGAGACTTCTCCAATAACAGGTCTAAAATATTTGGTAATTTCATTAACATCATCTACAGTATACTCAGGATATGAAGGAACTTGGGAATGTGATTGCTAAGCTACTGTCATTAATTTTTAAAGATCATGGAGAATTGGAAAAGTATCCAATGGATAAGGACAAATGTCTTGATTTAAAAGAAAAAGGAAGAACAAAAGAGTCTGCAAACTATAGACTATTTCACGTGATATCGATTTCATTCCCCCAAAAAAAGAGTGATCTTAAAGAATTAGTATAGCCTTGTCAAGAACAAACCATGCCAAACTAATCTGATTTCCATTTTCTAAAGGTTTGCAAGACTGGTTAATCAAGAACTGAAGTAGTCAGTCAGTTATTAAATGTTTACTAAGGGCCTACTATATGCCAAGTACTGTTCTAAGCACTGGGGATACAAAGAAAGGCAAAAGACATTGCCTGTTCTCAAGTGGTTCACAGTCTAATGGGGATGATATATAAATAACTATGTATAAACAACATATATATGATAAATTAAAAACAATCCACAAAGATAAGGCATTAGAATTAAACAAGATCAGGAGGGCTTCCTGTAGTAGGTGGAATTTTAGCTGGGACTTCAAGGAAGTCAGAAGGTAAAGGAGAGAGAGAATTCCACGCATGGAGGACAGCCAGTGAAAATGCCTGGAGTTGGGAGATGGAGTGAATTGTTCAAGAAATATCCAGGAGGCTAGTGTCACTGACTAACAGAATTTGCATGTGAGAGATGGATAAGGGAGAAGTACTAAGAAAACTAGACAGTAAGGGAACAGGTGATTATTTTAAAAACCAAACAGGATTTTATATTCAATCCTAGAGGTGATATATTCAATAGAGAGTAACATAATTAGACCTGTGATTTAGGAAGATGACTGACTGCTAAGAGGAGGATAGATGAGTACAAAGCCTCATAACTGGGAGACTAATTAGCAGGCTATTATAATAGTCCAGGTGTAGCAGGGTGGTGGCAGTATCAGGAGAGGAGACATATTCGAGAAATATTGCAAAGGTAAAATCTATAAGCCTTGATAATAGATTGGATATGGGGGTGAGAAAGTCAGAAATTGAGGATGACACCAAGGTTTCAAGCCTAGAAGAGTAGGAAGTTGGTGGCTGGTACCTTAGTAATAAGGAAGTTAAGAAGGTGGAGGGGGTTAGGGGAAAAGAAAATAAGTTCAGATTTGGACATAATGTGCTGAAGATATCTGCAAGATATCCAGTTCAAGTTGGAGATAAGAGAATGGAGGCTAGCAGAGATGTTAGGGATAAGGAGCTACAGATTACCTAGATTTAGGTAAAATATTTTTTAAAAGTTCTCATTTTCTTATATAAAAGATGGAGAGATATGAGTTAAGTGAGCGCAATTAGGCAGAGTAAAAACTGGTTGAATGTTGTGATTTCTACTTGAATCAAGGTTTCCAGTGGTATGTTCCAGGGATCTGTCCTTGGCCTTGTTATTTTAAGATTTTTATCAATGACTTACAGAACAAATAGTACACTTAAATCAAATTTTCAGATGAAGCAAAACTGGGAGGGAGGGGGAGAGAGAGAGAGAGAGAGAGAGAGAGAGAGAGAGAGAGAGAGAGAGAGAGAGAGTGTGTGTTAATACATTGCGTGACAGTCACAATTCAAAAATGGCTTGACAGACCTTCTGGTCCTAGTCAAATTAGATGAAATTTAATAGGGATAAATGTAAAATCTTGTATTTTCAAAGTCAATTTTGATTTTTACGCCAAGTATAAGAGAGGGAAAACATGACTGCACAGCAATTCATCTGAAAAGAATTTGAGTCTTTTATGGACTACAAGCTCAGCATAAATCAACAATGCAATATGGCAATTAAGAAAGCTAACGCAGTCCTATGCTGGTAAGAGGCATGGTTCTCCATGGTCAGACCACTTCTAGAGAATTATTTTCAGCCTTGGGCACTTCATTTTAGGGAGGACATTAATAAAATGGATAGCCTACAAGGGAACGCAACCAGGATGGTGAAGGACTTCAAGAACACAATCTATAAGGATTAGTTAAAACAACTAGAAGTTTCTTCAAGCATTTAAAGGACTGTTACATGGAAGAAAAAGTAAGACTCAGCTTACTTGTCCCCAGAGGCCAAAATTAGGAGCACTGCTTCGAAATAAAAATGGAAAATTTCAACTTAATGTAAAGAGTAAATATTCCTTAACAGTCAGCACTATTCAAAATAGTAGTCAACTCCTCCTTACTGAAAGTCTTCAACAGGAAGCTGGGTGACCTCCAGAGGGTATTTTAAAAAGTATTCTTGATCAGACATTGTTTGGACTAGAAGCCCTTTGAGATCCCTTCAGTCTCTAAAAATCTCTGATTCTAAATGACTATTCAATGGATTTTTCAAAGAGATTGGTTAAGCATGCCGAACATAGAAAGCTGCGTGTGAGCAGTAACAGACTAATTTTTATTTTTAAACCTGGAATGGTGATATGATTAGTTATAGCTAGGAGAGAGAGAGATCCTCATCTCTAAAAGCAAAGGTTAAGAGATAGAAAACAGTGGTGTATAGTGTCTCAGGGGAGAGTCAGGTCAGTGGCCTACATACAATCAAAGAATTGGCTAGTTTTTTCAGCTTTCATAGTTATGACAAATAGTTGGTTTTAGTTACACAGAGAGCTGTGTTGTTATTAAACCTCAGATGATGATGAAAGAGAGAGAGAGAGAGAGAGAGAGAGCTTACTAGATGAGGATGTAAGACTGAGTTTAAACAATTGCCAAGTTTCTTAAAAACAACTCGTTTATGTCCAGTGCATTCTCAGCCTTCTTTCTTAATTGGTGTCTCTTTATATTACAAACTACGACCAAATTTAAGAAACTATTAGTATACTTCACATTTTTGGCTCAGAGAGGATCCATAAGTAGTAAAGCTATTAAAAGATCAAAATTTAATGTGCCCTGAAAGACCAATATGGGGAAGTCTGGTGGCATATGCTTCTGTGGTAGTCTGCAACACTCTGGTCATATATGTATACATGCATATACATATACATGCATGTATATCCCTTGTATACATACATATGTTTGTACATGCAGATATACATATGAATAAATATATTACATACACAGGTATATGAGCTAAAAGTACAAAGTTCTATCTAATTTGCACATAAAGACATATTTAATCATGTACTCAGATCAAATGTCATTTGAATAAGCATGCTTGCCTAAACATACATGCTTAGTGGTTTGAACGACTCTTGACAATCTAGATGTTTTCACTGGAATTAACAATAAGGAATCTATATAATTTATAGCTGAGTCAGTTTGTCTTTTTGTATGTAGATTTTAGTATCAGATATATTTCTCGAACTTTGAAATTTCAGAATCTCTGTTGTAGGCCTAATAAATATGAGTTCCTTGTCATATTGAATGTAGTATATTTCAAATGTAATGTCATCTGCTTGCAAAATGTCAAAGTATCCTGTCTATTAATGAAGGAAAATATCACCACAAAAGTTGGAAGAAGAATTGGTCTTTTTCTTGTTGAGTCTGAATAAATATATATATATATGCACACACAATACACATGCACACATACGCATTCACATACATTAATATTTACATACGAATATATTATCATTCACTTAGGTTTTAATATTTGAGTCTAAACTCTATGGGGAAATGTGTTTTGTACTGAAACTATGTATTTAACATTAATCCAGGTGCTGAAGGATTAGTTATTTTAAAATATAGGCTAAAATGTGTTAAGTTTAATGTTGTAAATATAGCCATTTGTAAATATGAGTACTGAGTTAAAATTTTAATATGACAAATTCGAAGAGTTCTATCTCCCTAAATAATTCCTTATTAGTTTATACTCCAAAATAATAAAGTTGAATATAAACCTTAAAAAAGAAGCATGTTTACCAAGAATTCGCTATTTTTATTTGGTTAGCATTGTTCCATTAAAATCAACTAATGATTCATTTATATGCTCTCCCTCCATGTAATATGGACATAGCCTTTGGGTTTCACTTGTGTCATTCATTGTACAGCATTTTGAAGAAGTTAATAATGTACAGAATAAGAGAGGCTAGAGGTGAGGAGGTGATTTATTTTCTTATGTAATCAAAGCTCAGAAATACATTGAGTTGTCATGACACATCAGTGGCTATGCACACGTTAATCTAGCACAAGTTGACCTTTCCCTAACAGTATTTAACCCACCTACAACACACAGCAGCAGTATTATTTAGAATTTTCAGGTCAACTAATAATGTCATAATCTAGCACCTGTAATATAAATTACTGCTACTTTTAGAACCTTTGCTTTTATATTTGTTTAGCTCCCTCATTTACCTTTTTAACACAAATGCCTTGGGAGATATCAGTGTGTTCCTTATCTCTTTCCCAACCTCCACAGCTCCTCCCCTCCCCCCCAAAAAGAAAAAAAATCATCAATTTGATTTCAATGGTCATCTGATATGTGACAAAATAAACAATGCTGGATGAGTTCCAGGATCACCGAATAGTTAATGCCATCCCTCCTCCAACAGATGGCCAGTGTAGTGTGCTTTTTATGAGTCTGTAGCTCTATTTGGCTTACTACATCATTGACTTATTGCAACTAGTAGTTCAATGGTTCAAGGAGTTATTTCCACAAGCAGATGACAAAAATGGTGTATTTTATATGAATAATTATCTGTGCACAAGTAAACTAGTGAATTTTTTAATTACTTGAAAAAAGAAGTAATTTATTGAGTATGGGTTGCTTGTTCGCTGATGGCTGAATTTATTTAGTATTACAATAAGTTCAATAATTGTCGATAGAAGTCACATGTCTGCTTCTATTTATCTTAATGGCACTGCAACATTAGATTGTAGCATGAATGAAAAGATGGTGTGTTTTCTAAGCCTTGGCAGCCTGCAGTGACCTTCAGGAGAAATGAAATGCTCTGTTGGCTAGGGAAACAATCGAGCTGAAACCAGTGAGGCGCGGGAAACTCTGAGATAGACTTTCCAAATTAAAGCTGTTAGCAATAGCTCAAACAAGTAGGGGGAGAAAAGAACATCTCTTTTCAGGGTGATTTTATGTAAAGATTAAAATAGGGAAAAAACAAGAATGTTAAGAGAAAATCTGCATCATGTGGATGGAAGATACCAGTATATTCTATGCAGAAATACACTGTACCAAGTATATAACCTGTTGAAAACCCAGCAATAAATACAGGCCATAGACCTTTTAATGCACTAAGGCATCAAGTGAATTAGCAGTGGCCATAATTTTTATAATCAAAATGTTTTCCATGCAACTTTAAGTTGCATAATATATCAGTCAAGAGCACTTACATATTTGATATTTGAACTAGCATTTTGACATTTTTATTATAATATCTGAATACTAAATCTGCTCCCTAAACCAGCACATTGTGAAGTATTATGATCATTTGCAAATGCTTTTTATATGAATGCCAAAAATGACCTTGTCAAAAGATCTAATGGAAATAAGAGGTCTAGACAAAACCAGTACTCTAAGTGAATACCTACGGAATGATTTGGATAATGAGGATGATTGGAAAGGCAACTGATATCTTTGTTGTTGTTGTTCAGTTGTTTTCAGTCACATCTGACTCTCCGTGACCTAATTTGGTGTTTTCCTGGCAAAGATGATAAAGTAGTTTCCCCATTTCCTTTTCCAGCTCATTTTACAGATGAGGAAACTGAGTCAGAAACAGTTAAGTGATTTGTCCAGACTCGTATAGCCAGTAAGTAACTGAGGTCAGACTTGAACTCAGGAAGATGAGTCTCTCCGATTCCAAGCCTCGTGGTCTATTCACTGTACCACCTAGCCAGTCCTACCGTTATCATTAGGATAAAGTAATCACAAAAGGAAAAGTGACAGATATTGGGGAAAAGAGGGCTATTTTCTGTTACTTCAGTGTGTAGCTGCATATAAAATATGACCACCTGTCAGGAATGTGGTAGAGGAGATCTTTTTTAATTTGTGAGTTTAACAATTTGGCCCTCAGGTCTTTTCTAAATGTAAGATTCTATGATTCCATGCTCATAATGAATGTCATCTATGGTATGTTCTAGAGGCAGGCCTAACTCAATCTAGTCACCCTGCTAGTTCAGTTTCAATGTTGCAATGAAATGAAGCACTTGTATGTCATTCTGTAATTAACAAGAGGAGATTTAGTTAGCCATAGCATAAGGATACTCTGGCATTTGGTTTAGGGAGTTGTGAGACCTCTACCGTATTTCACCTCCATATAGAAATATATCTGGTTGTCATGGTAGAGTATAGTGACTTGTATCCACTTGTAGAACATCCACCAAGTCTGAAGGACCCTGACATCACCTGGTTGGACCTTTAGGTGACCAGGAAGCCAAATCAATACATCCTGAGGCTAAATCAATATATCAACAGGTGAAGCTTAAGTCTTAGTCCTCTAAGCCAATCAAATCTCAGAGGCAGCTTTGTTACTTTTCAAAGAAAAACTGTCCTTACATGCATAGGGGAACAGGTTAAGATATTGTTCCCATCATAGAATGTATTAATTTCATAATTTTAATACCTATGGGATGTAATATATATTTTTTACATGAAAAATTAAAGGGAGAAAATAGCCTGATTTATATAAAAATGGTTATCTTAGGACCATCCTCTAATAATATGTATTTGGTCAGTATAATACTGAAGTCAGAGAATATAGTTATTGTTTTAAGATTAGTTTTCTTGCTTTCATGATGCTTTTCATAAGTTAGAGTAACATAAAATGAAGACCCTGCATCTTTAAGTGTTCATGCTTTTAAAAAATTAGACTTCCAGACCATTAAGCTGCAGCTTTCAAAATAACTACCTTGAAACATTTCCTCAAGAAACTCCTTCATTCCTTCTTTATCATTGTTAGTGACTTCCATGATGTGCCTTCCTAATCTTAAATCTAAATATTTAATGCGCTCAACATGAACAAGTAGTAGAAGTTTAAGATTATAATGTACTAATTTACCTTATACATAAGAAAAAGAAATGTTACTGGAGAGATAAGAACATGAAAGAATAATCCAGGGATTTCATATTGTTCTTTTGAGATACAGAATGCAAAGGAGTAATGGAACGTATAAAAATAAAATTGCATCAAACATTGGATGTCATGCCCAGGAAGCTGAATAATTAAAGTGCATGTGTATTGATATACTTTTGTCTTAAACATTTAGTTCTATACCATACCATAATACTTCTATCTATAGCATAATCAAAACAGCTCTGTCTTAACCTCTTATTTTCAGCCACTATTCTATTTATTGTTATCTAAGGAATTAATGTAGTTCTCTTCCTTGAAATTAATATTCACTTTCATTTTTTCATTATACCAATGTTTTCATTACCAACTAAGTCTCTTCTCCATTTCTCTCCTCAGATGTTTGGTCAGAGGTCCCATTAGATTTTCTTCTCACTGTTTCTGCATGACACACCTCATTAGCTTATATGCATATTAAGGAAAAACCAGATTGTTCCTAGTGATCTGAGTACAATCTAAACATAATAATGTTTTGCCTAAGCACCTACTAGGATAAAAAAAGAACTCTCCATATGGAAAGATACTTGGCTAGGAAGGTAAAAGTAGCATAAAATGCCAACAGATAATACTCCATATTCATGCTCAATTCTTTAAAGTACCACGAACTTTCAGAAAGAAGTACTGAGTTGAAAGAAAGAATGACCTAGTAAATAATGGGTTTATTTGCTTGGAAGTTTGTTTGTATGGATCTTATTTTCATGAAATGAGTAGTATACTGGTCATATTCCTACATGAATTTTAGTATGTTGATTCTTGAGTCTGAATTTTGCTCTATGCAATACTGATGATCATAAAGGCTAAGGGGAACTATTAATATTTTTGATAAGATGATTGTAGATTTGACATTATTCATTATTTTTCCAATGCTTATTAGTAGCCTCAAAGAGTTCAACTAGATACTTGGACAGAAAATCTATCTTGGAAGAGGTACCTAGCATTGGTGGCTTCTTGTAACAATTGCATAATGAGGATTTCCCTTTTGGAGGTAAAAAATTAAGTTATTTCACAGGTATTTCATTTGTAATCATTTTAACACTATGGTTTCAATCCATTTATGTTTAATTTAATAAGCGTTTATTACGTTGTAACTTTGTTTTAAATTAATTATTTGTCATGAGTAGCTTTTACTAGGGAGCCTCTGACAATGGCTTAATGAAAGTCTCAGTTAGCTTTGAGGTTATGACAAGGAATATTTCTTGAAACAAAGATATTTTTGAAAAGTATTGTATTTGAAATCAGTTCTTGTATGGGCACATACAGCCAACTAGTACAAGAGCCAATAGCAGAGAAGTAGTCATCTTTCCAGTAACGATTTACCATCTCCATGCCTCCCTTCACAGTTCTTTCAAGGCCTCTATGCACCGCTATGTGATGGAGCCCCATTCACCAGAAGCTCATTGCTTTGGTGCCTCTCTCTTGCACCCACTTTCCCCAACAACCACTATGGGAGTGGCTCCCTCTCCTGAAGTGACTACAATTACAAATAATCTCTTCTCCTCCAGCTCAACTAGTTTTGACCCAGGTGTGTGTGGGGGAGGGGAGATGGACTATATATAGAAAGATATAGATAGCTACATACATACATACACACATGTATGTGTGGGTATCTACTTTGGATCCATATATATGTATGTACATATGCACATATACACACGTATGTATATATGTATACATACATGTGTGTATGTAAAATAAAATAAAGCAATATGTATACTTAGTAGAAATACAACATTTATAGATAGCTGTAAAGAGGGTCCAAACTAATTTTATAGATATTTTCTCTTTTATTTCTCCAATTTTTCCTTCTGGGCCCAACCTGTGATTTCATCAGTTTAAGGAGGTCCTGATGTGAAAATTTTCCAACAGTGAAGATCAGCAAATCTATAATTTACTTACATTTTAGGGAGTTACTTGGAGTACTCCAAGATTAAGTGACTTGATCAAGGTCAAATAGAAGGTATGTGTCAGAGGCAGGTGCTGAAATAATGTCATTCCAACTCCAAGGCTAGCCCCGTATCCACTATGCCATGCTCTCGCTCTCTCTCTCTCTCTCTTTCTCTCCTTTCTTTCTCTCTCTCTCTCTCTCTCTCTCTCTCTCTCTTTCTCTCTAATTGTATTAGCCTGACAACATTCCCTCACATATCAGCATTTCCTAACTTTTAATCTTTTAGGTAGTTCTTTACATTCAACAAATATTAAGCACTTATTATAAAAACATAAAATATGATTCCTTACCCTCAAGGAGCTTAAAGTCTAGTTTAAACTAGATTAAGAGAAGATTAAAAGCATACACATGAAAAGCTAGATGGTAATATTCAGATTCTTAGTTTGATGCCTTCACAAATAATGCTGAATACTAACTGTTACTATTTTGTAACAGTTGTTATTAAGAATTTATAAAAAATTACTATTGTTATCTCCAAATAATAATAATTATAACTATTACTAGCTCCAAAATAATTTTTGTGGACTTTGGAAACAGATTTATAACAACCTACCCTAAGACAGGTAGGTGGCTCAGTGAAGTGAGCGCTGGGCCTGGAGTCAGGAAGAACTGAATTCAAATATGTCTGCGACCCTGAGCAAGTCACTTAACCTCTGTTGACTTAATTCACTGGAGAAGGAAATTGCAGGCAACTTCAGTATCTTGACCAAGAAAACCCCATGGGCAGTACAGTCTACAAGGTCACGAAGAGTCAGACACAACTGAATAACAACAACCTAAGGTAGCCAGAATTTTGGAATATATCTCTATCTATCTATGTATCTATCTCTCTCTTTCACTTATTCTATTGAATAAATTCTCAATAATTCAAGTTAATTCTTATGTGTGAATCTATGAACATCAACGCAGAGACCTTGGTGAAAGGTATGATCAATATGTAAATAATCATGGAAAGTTTCTCTTTTTTAAGTATCTAAGAGGCAGCATGGAATAATTTTTAGAGAGAAAGGGACAGAAGGGGGTAGGGAGAGGGAGAGGGAGGAAAGGAGGGAGAGAGAGAAAGCCCGCTAGCTGTCCTTGGAGCTAGGAATGCTTATGTTCAAGGAGCACCTCTGATACATACTGAATATATGACCTGGTCAAGTGGGTTTACCTTTCAATATTCTGGGCAACACTATAAGTTGCAGGGAAGATGCCATCTTGAATTAATAAATGAAGTTTCCTTACCTGGGAGTGTCCTTATAACAACGAAGTCCCAAGTCTGATTCCTATTCCCCATCTAATATTTATGAGATAGAAATTGGAAAATAACAATGAGGGAAGCTGCTTTTTGCAAACTAAATATTCTCTTAAACATATGAGAGAACTTTGGCCCAAAGACAAATTCGTGTATTTATTTTTCAGCATTGTGTTGTTGTTTTACTCTTTTGGTTTTTTTTATGTTTCTATTCTTTTTCCTCTTTTGCTCTTACTGTTTTACTGTTGTTTTACTCATTCTATGTTTTAAAATGTCTTCCATGAAATCCTTCTCTGAAGCCTTATGATGGCATTGAAGTTACTATGAATTCTCAAAGCCTATATCAGTAAAGAGTCAATTCTATTGAAGGTTGCAGGGAATCGAGAAGAATTTTAGTTGACCATGGACAGTATGTTTAATGTTCTAAACAAGGTTCATCCCAGCACCCAAGTTCAGGAAAGCTCATGCCCAGAACTTTGTCCACTACATCTACCACAAAGTGATTAACGAGGATATACTTAAATACTCATTCCAACAGAATCACCTATCTTTGAATTATTGAAGTATTTATAAAGGTGAAATGCATTTCACAAGGGGAAGATATTTAAAGATTGTTAACATGAAGTCCAATGTATAGGCTATGTAATATTTTAAAATAGGCAAGTTCATGTGTTACATTATTAAGTAATATTTTGATAGGTTATTGCCAAGCATTCAATCCGGGTTCTGAATTTTAATAGCATAGAAAACTAACAATTTCTGAATTATCAAATATGTTACAATCTTTAATTATTTTAAGCACACTGCTCAATAATTAAATATATTTTGTGCTTTTTCTATATATTGACTGTAAAGGCAAATTTATTTTGTTTCCTAGAAAATCCCATGGTTTTAATTCTGGGATGAAGGAAAGGAGAGAAGTATATGTGCAGGAAGCTTCTGTTCATACCCACTTGGAGAAAGTTTTACCCTTGTTATCATATGACACTTTATTCCAGATGTCTGGCCATCAAAAGTATCAGAGCTAGAGCAGCTAGGCAGTGCAGTGAGTAGAGCTCCGGCCCTGGAGTCAGGAAGACCTGAGTTCAAATCTGGTCTCAAACACTTGACACACTTACTGTGTGACCTAGGGCAAGTTACCTAACCCCAATTGCCCTGCCTTCCCCCCTGCAAAAAAAGAGTATCAAAGCTTATTTCTAGTGTACCTCCATTCCTGCTCACAGAGTATGGTAATAGATTACCGTTATGGCATCATTCCCTCTAAACTACTTCTCAACCCTAGATCTTTTATCCTATGAAAAAGGATACATGACCTTGGACTAGGTAGTCCATTCCTCCCCTACTTACCCAAGATCGTATGTCCTTTTTCATAAGTTCATAAATCTAGATCTGGAAGGGGATCTAGAGGTCATCTAGACCAAACTTCTAACTTTATAGAAAAGAAATCAAGGCTGAAGAGGGTTTAAGTTATTTGCCAAGGTCATTCAGATATTAAGTGACAGAGCCTTTCCTGGTCCTCTTAATAGTAGTGTCTTCCCTCTAAATTCGTCTCCAACCTATCTTCCATTTGGCTTGTTTGTACATAGCTCTTAAACAATTTCTTTCTTTTTTTCCTCAGCAGTGCCTGGCAGATAGTAGGAGCCTAATAAATATTTGCTGACTTGTCTTGAATGCCTGGAAAAAATTCAAAAGAATGGCAATACAAACAAAAAATGTAATGCACAGTGAGGGAAATCTTCTTCCTTGAGATGTTTAGGTAAATATACAGTAGGGCTTGATTTTGCTGCTGCTGGATTTAGCCTGCTCTCTGTTAGCCTCAATTTGGTGCCTTGAATGATTGATACTTCCAGTGTGGACTCCCTCCACTGCTACAGACCTAATCATAAGATCATAGAATTTAGAAATCATCTATTCCAACCTCCTTACTGTACAGATTAAGAAATTGAGGCCCAATGATTATCCAAGATCACATGAATTGTTATAGGTTAAAACGGCCAAAAAAAACCCCCGAAAACAAAACAAAGAAACAAAGAAAAAAACTCTTTCCTCATTGGACAACCTCATGGTGATGAGTCGCCCTATACTTCATTAGGTTGGCCCACAATCAGTAGACTCACTTCAGTCTGTGCTGAGCTGCCATAATTTTGAAGAATCCAGGGTCAGCTCCGTGACACAATGAAGCATCAGAATAGGTATGCTTTTGATTGATCCTAATTGATTAAGTTCCGACTATGTGTTGGACATAGTGGCAAGGATACAAATACTAAAATGAGACCGCCTACAAGGAGTTTGCATTTTACTAGGGAAAGATAATACCTACAATAGAATGCTGTCCAGTGTTCTAAATCTTAGTGGATCAACTTGTGGGGGAGGGAGTTGCTTTGGACAACTGGAGGTTCCTCTCCAGAGGGTCATTGTTCCTGGTAGTGCAAAAGGGAGCAGTGTGGAGTTACCCACAACAGCATTACAGCTAGCATATGTACTGGCTAGGTAGAGAAACAATGGATGATTTACCAAACAAGGTTATACATTATTCTGATTTTTATGGTGAAACTTGGTTTCACCATACATAATAATACATGAGTCTACCTGTTATCTTCTGTTGGTGCATATTGCAACTTATAAATTGCTCTTCCACAAAACCTCCACAGAGAGTTCATCCAATCAATCAACGAGGTACCAGAAACTGTGCTAGGCAGACATTTGTACATAACATGCACCTACATATGCATTCATACACACACATGTGCATGCACACACTCACATGGGTGCTTACTGTGTACATGCATGTATACATGTATACACATGTAGATAATTTATTATGTGCTTATCAAGTGCCAGTAGCTGTGCTAAGTGCCAGCAATACAAATACAAGCAAGACAGCCCCTTCCACCAAGGAATTTATATTCCAATGGCATAAGATAAGATATAAAGAAGTAGTGGAAGGAGGAAGAGGGACAATAAGGTGTATCATGTATGAGTATGGTGATGAGGAATTGGAAAGTGATATGAAAACATGGGGAAAATAAGGCAAATCTCATCTATCAAAATAAAGCATACAAAAATGAAACAATCCTTACTCCTAAGAAATTTACATTCTAACATAAAAGACATGTTCGTACATAAATATGTATAGCATAAATATAAGGTAAATACATACATGCCCACATAGTCATTAAATACAATGTAAATTTAGAAGGAAGACACTAATAGTTTGGAGGAACATTAAATTCTTCAGACAGAAGATGGTACTTGAGCCATGTCTTAATGGATGATGGGGTCTCTGAGGCAAAGATAAGGAGGGAGATCATTCTTAACGCACTGGCAGTCTTTCTCTAGGTGTTCAGGAACCTTTTTACATTGAACACCTAAGCTATCCATATGTTATCCCTTGCTCCCTCTGAACCAGGGAGAAGCTTGGGCTTGTTAAAAGGATTGTACAATTTCCATTCCTTCTCCCTCTTCACTTTTGGACTTAAATGACTATCTATTCACATTGCCTGTCCAGTTGTAGATAATGCACACTAAATACCCACATGCATATGTAAATATACATACACATATACACATACACACACAATGTAAACAATGAACTTGTCATCCAACTGGGTGTCATAATCTGGAAAAAAAAGGAGTTTTTTCATCCACCTAGTTTTTTTTTTTCCTGTAAGTATTGTTCGGCCAATCTTTTAAGTGCCCAGCAGTGAAAAGGTTTAATGATATTATTATCCAAAACTTTCCCTGTTCTATTTGGAACTTATGTATTATTTCTTTGACAGTATCAACCACTTTTGGCAACATACAACTCTTTGTTCTATGTGTTATTTGATATTAATATGTAATTGTCTCTATTCTTCAATTTGTCAAGGAATCTTGTACATTCTAAACATTTGTATGAGAGATTGATGCCTTGTTAGTAGAGAATCTTTAAAGTCATATCTTATCTACTAGGCTATGCATCTTTTTAATCAACAAATAATTAACATATGGTGATCTTTTATTCTCTGCCCCTTTGTGTCATCTGTGTAAACATAAATATGTGGACGCTTGTAGAAGACTGCAAAAACCTATTTGTCCCCTTATCATTTTTTCAGCAAATATACCTGCACTATGGATGCAGAGCAGTCTCATAAAGATTTTATAAAGATCAGAAAGTAGGTATATCAGTCAGTAGTTATTAATACCCCCCCAAAGCCACTGAGAGAATATAAGTATCATCCATAATATTTTTCCATTCCTTGGGTATCTTCCTTTCACTGAGAGATTTTGAAAATAAATACCTTAATCCATCAAGATTCTGTCACCTCCATCACAGAAGTTTGATTATTTATGATAAATGTCCTTGCAAAATTATATTTGTCAGGGCAACCATATGTTGGGTGTACCCCCACAATAAACACATACAATAAAATTAACTGAACAGTTACACATGTTCCAAAGAACATGAAAAGCATGTAACAACATAGACTTATTTTTCATTCCTTTATTCATCTTTTATTTAAATACACTATAAACCTATCACAATTCTTTCTGAATGCTAATTGAAACTGTTCTCCTTTATATTCAGTCTATGAATACTGTAGATGTCTTTCAAATAAATTGTTTTAAAATTCACTCCTAATATTGTTTTTTCACATTTCATCGCATGTATATTCCTTTTCTTACTGGAATTTTAGCTATACTTAGCTCGATGCTAGGAGTTAGCTAATTCATTAAAGTTTGATTTTGTCACATATTGACAGTATATAATCTAATATAGTTAAATGCAGATTATCCTATTTGAGAATAATATAGGGACTAGTAAATTAGAGTGCCTATCATTAAGAGTGAATTCAAATTCATCTCACATTGTTATTAATTAAAATGGTAGTTTCTGCAATTTTCTCCATTATGTTGGTATCAATATTTTATTATCTGTTTAAAGGAAAGCAAGTCACCTCTCACAAGTAGATGCCAATTCTTCTCCTTTTTAAATTTAAATGCAAATTCTTTGTACCTTTTACCTTTACATAGCTATAGCAAGTCAAAGTAGAATTTGGTCATGTTATGCACTGCTTAACAAAAGTCTTCAAATCTTAAATTATTTTTATCACTATTGTCAAAAATTTATGCTTAATATCAGCAAATCCGTATTTTAGCTTTATTTTGCATTATATTTCATTACTCCTATGAAATTCTTCATTTATTGTAGTTTTTTGGAAGATTTTTTTATGCAAAACAGGATTTATTCTGGTTATTGTGAAATCTTAGGTATATCTTTATGAAGTAGGTTTCAATTAAGACAGAATGAGAGCACTTGTTAAATCCAGAATTACACACTGAGGACACTGGGTGCCATAGTGAATAGAGCACTAGAATTCTTGCCTTAGACACTAGCTATGTGACCCTGAGTCCCTGGCACATAGTAGGTGCTTGGTAAATGTTTATTGATTAACAAGCTTTGTCTGCCTTAGTTTCATCATCTGTAAAATGGGGATGATTATGATAGCACCTACTGCCTAGGGTTTTTGTGAAGATAAAATGAAATAGTATTATTAGTAAAGCACTTTGCAAACCTTAAAGCACTATATTTAAAAAAAAGAATTCTCTCCTATTTGATATAAAAGAAATAATACCTGGAATAACTATTTATATTTTTACATAGCACTTTAGAAAAGTGATTTTTCTCATGCCAATATTGATACTTTGTCATATGTAATTATCATTATCTTTATGACACAGGTGTGAAAATTGAGGCTGAGAAAATGAGGAATTTGCCCAAAGGCACATTACTACTAAGTGACAATAGAACTGAGACTTAAACCCAGATCTGCTAACTATCCTTCCTCTGTATCTCTTTGCTTCTCTGTATAGTATTAAACCATTAAAATGTCATATGGATGATAAACGGAAAGTTCTTATTTGGATTGTGAACCATTGGTGTATCGGGTCAAGTTTAGTGATAATCTTCATGACTATAAACTCTAGAAATCACTGTTCTCTTAGGAGCTTCTCCAATAGCAAATGTGTTTCTAATCCCCATCAATATAGTGAAATGGAAAGAGCGCTAGTTTGGGAGTTAGGATCCCTAGGTTCTGACCTTAGACAAATTACTTCACCACTGTAAGATTCATTTTCTTTGTAAGTAAAATTGGAAGATTGAACCAAGTGATCACTGTGGTCTCCTCTCCATCTAACATTGTCATTTCTCTATTAATCCAAAGTCACATGTTCCCTAAAATGCAACTCTTGGGTCATGGGGTCACCTATGAATGTTCTGGAAGCCCAGTGACTCCTTCTTGCTTCTTTTTTCTATTGCAAGACATCTGGTTTTCCCTTCTGGGTCTCCTTATGTTGCTGTCCCTGACTTTCCTAAGATCCCTAACATACTGGGGTGGGGATCTGAAAGAAATGTCATGATGGGTCTAGGGAAGCAATAGATGCAGTTTGATCAGGTGGAAAGGAGTTCATTGGTGTTCAGTGCTTCCCTTAGTGATTTAACAAGGTACAGATAGGGTTAACCTGTTTCCTTTCTCAAAATGTATTAGACACATGGGGTTCCTGGATTGCCAAGTGCTTAATACTCTTTCATTTAACTTAAGTGCAGAAATAGCATCTAATAAAGCTATTTTTATAGCATCCACACCTGCAGCTGGTAGAGCCATTCCTTTCCATATTTAGGTCTTTTTCCCAACTCAGATTTTAAAATGAATTGAGATTTTTTTAGTTTATAATCACATTGATGAGCAAAAACTTGTAGCTGTAATATAAAATATATTGCAAGATAGTCCATTGAAGAATTATAGATATAAAATTAGGCACTAAAATAATCTAATCAGTTTCAGAAACGTGGTGACATAAAAATGAACTTGAGTTGTAGTTTAGCATGCTATTAATGTCTAGGCAGAAATTGCATATCTCCTCCATAATTTTTGTGACAAAACATGTCTGTGCTTTTGGATCATCCATATGTTATGTGACAGATACAGATATAGATATGAATGTATACCTATATATACATATATATTCCTCATTGAATAGACATTCAAGTAAGAAGACAGCAAAATGTAAAACTAAACTTTTTTAAAAATTTATAAAAGGATTAATCAAAACATTGAATGACATCTTTTTATTATTTAAAAATCATTAATCTTTCAAAGATCACTAAATCTCCTGGTTAAAAAGTGCAATAGGATTGAGATGCGTTCTTTGGAGTATTCCATAACCATTAGGCTAAAAAGACCCAAGCAAACTCATAAGAAAAATGTAATGGTTCTTCTTCAGCCACTAGAGGGAGCTTTTATTTTGTAGAAACATACAGTGGAGAGTTATTAAGAATTTACATGGCAAAAGATGAGTTGTGAACATTAGTTCTGTCATTACATGTAAAATTTCAAAAGAAAAATCACAAGCTTCTGGGTAACTTATTTCTCTTCCAACCCTTTAAAATGGTTTAATTCTACTGTAGCTATAACTTTTTCTATTCCTAGAATATTTATGAAAAAATATGTTTATGTTAAGATAGATTTCTTGAATAATAGCCAAACATTGGGTACTGTAAAGAAAATATCTCATATCCTTCTCCTACTGCTGTATGTTTTCCTGTAGATGACAATTATTGGAATAGTCGTCTTTTCCCGATCTACTTTCAAATAATTGTTATTCTTAGTAAATAAAGTACTTATTAATCAGTTATATCTACAACTTTTTGTATTTGTTCTAAATATACCTATATCACTTTCAAGCAAGTGACTGTGCATATGGAAGCAGAGACTAAAACTTAACTAATTTATTCTTCCTCTTTTCTGAGGTTCACAGAGAATGACACTGCAAGAATGACCAGGTGTTCCTGTGTTTCATGCTATTTCCCACAACGAGATTAGTATTTTATAGTAAATGTTATGCTTCTGTCTTGTCTTCTTGCAGCTTTGATGTCGAGGACTATATATCCTAACTAGTGAGAGAGAAAGAGGCATGTGTGCAATAGCTACAGCTACTAAACTCTTTTTGCAGTGATCATATAAACAACTGGATATGCAGCTCTTACACACCAGCATGAATCACAGGCAAACATTGTAACGGGAAAACTAGTTTGGCTCCCCTGAATTCAGCATATCTTCGTAGTCCATTTTTTAGTGTGCCACATAGGCCAATTGTCTGTCTGTCATTTCAGTAGTCATTTTGCAAGATTTATGGGTGTGATGAACTCTAATTTGGAAAAGGGGAAATAAGAGTCACACATGAAAAGATTCATCTTCATCTGAGTGTTTCCTTCTCCAAGATGCTATTCCCAATTTGTTCTCTTAAACCAACAGAAAGCCCTGTGGGAATTGACCTGTTCAGGATTCTCATTTTGTGGATAAGAATCTAGGAATAATACTCATCTATCATCCTATTTATATTGGTATCAACAAAAACATCCTTAAACATCCTTAAAGATCTCTAGTGACAGGTACAAAATCTATGTGTCTTTCAGTGAAACGTGATAGGGATCAAATCTGTTAGAATTTCGTGTGCGTATAGAAAATGGGGTCAAAAGCTAAGGGTCAAGATTGGGGCTTAGCTATTTATATGTTTGTGGCCACACTTCCTACAGTACACTGAGGTCACTACTCATGGAACCACTGAGCTCATTAACTATGCAAAGGCCAACTAACCTTCCAGTTTGTGGATGTAATTGAGAAGTGTGCTACATTTGAAAAGCAAAATTGAATCCAAATCGAATTAAACAAATTAAATTAATTTTTCCATGTTGATTTAGGCCATCAAAACCCAGCTCAAGAACCAGATGATAAAAATAACACACAAACAAGATAGGAAATGAGAATAAATCTTGGCCAAGTTCGAGTTCTCTATCTCTTCACTCATGCCTAGGGAACAGTTTAATAGCATGGATTTAAACTATGACCTATGGAATAGGAAATGAATGATATATCTGACAAAAAACTGCTGGGAAACTGGAAAACAGTAAGGCAGAAACTGGGCATAGACCAACGTCTTACACCATATATCAAAATAAAGTCCACATAAGTACACGATTTAGATATAAAGGCTAATACTATAAGCAAATTAGGAGAGCAAGAAATAGTTTATATATCAGGTTTATGGAGAATGGAGGAATTTATGACCAAACAAGAGATAGAGAACATTATGAAATTGCAAAATGGATAATTTTGATGACATTAAATTGAAAAGTTTTTGCACAAAGCCAATGCAATCGAGATTAGGAGGGAAGCAGAAAATTGGGAATGTTTACAACCAGTGTCTCTGATAAAGGCCTCATTTCTAAAATATATAGAGAACTGAGCCAAATTTTTAAGAATACAAGTCATTCCCCAATTGACAGGTGGTCAAAGGATATGAACAGGCAGTTTTCAGAGGAAAAATTAAAGCTGTCCTATGAAAAATTACTCTAATTCACTATTGATTAAAGAAATGCACCACCTCACACCTATCACTTTAGTTAACATGACAAAACAGGAAAATGATAAATGTGAGAGAATATGTGGGAAAATTGGAACACTAATTTGTTGTTGGTGGAATTGTGAACTGATCCAACCATTATGGAGAGCTATTTGGAACTATGCCCAAAGGGCTATAAAAATGTGCATACTCTTTTACCCAGCAATACCACTTCTAGGGCTGTATCCCAAAGAGATCATGAAAATGGGAAAAGGACCCACATGTCCAAAAATATTTGTAGCATCTCTTTTTGTGGTGGCCAAGAACTGGAAATTGAGGGGATGCCCATCAATTAGGGAATGGATAAAGAAGTTGTGGTATATGAATGTAATGGAATATTATTGTGCTATAAGAAATGATGAACAGGCAGACTTCAGAAAAACTTGGAAACATTTATATGAACTGATGCTCAATGAGGGGAGCAGAACCAGGAGAATATTATACACGATTACAGAAACACAGTATTTGTGAGGACTAACTTTTATAGACTTGGCTCTTCTCAGCAATGCAAGGTTCTAAGACAACTCCAAAAGACTCATGATGGAAAAAGTAATTCACATCCCGAGAAAGAATTATGGAGTCTGAATGCTGATTGAAGCAAACTATTTGCTCTCTTTTTTTGTTTATTTTTGCTTCTTCTTTCTCATGGTTCATTCCATTGGTTATAGTTCTTCTTTACAACTTGACTATTGTGAAAATATGTTTAGTGTGAAGGTATATGTAGAACCTGTATCGGACTGCATGCTGTCTTGGGTGGGGAGGAGGGAGGAGAAAATTTGAAGCTCAAAAACTTGAGGAACTGAATGTTGTAAACTAAAACTAAATTAATTAATTAACTACAAAAAGAAATTCCTTTGGCACTCAGTGGTTATGACTATGGATTCATCAGTCACTTTAGTTGACTCTGTCTAGCATCCGTAGGAGCCTAGTCTTATTATGCTGCCTCAGCTAGGAAACAAACAGTGTTAAAACAAGAGTTCTAAGGGAAAATAGGGGAAGTTATCCTTCAGTCATAAGTTATTAGTTGATCTTGGTATTTGAGATAGCCCTATGAAGATGGAATATTGCTTTCTCCCAGTGATACCCAGAAATAACTTGAGCTACCTGTGATATTTAGTAAGACAGAAAAATACCCTCCAGTCATTGTCTAGATGTGACAGGTTCTGGATACCAAGTCACATGTATCTTAATAATAGAGTCATAGATTTAGAGTTATAAAGGCCTCAGAGGTCATCTATTCCAACCCCTTTGTTTTATCAGTGAGGAACTGAAGCCCAAGGAGTTTATGTGACTTACCTAAATTCACACAGTAAATAGCAAAGTTAGGATTTGAATCCAGGTTGCGTGACCCCATATGAGGACTCAGTTTTATAATAGTTGGTAAATGATTTAGAGCTAATTATGTGCTTGGAACTTGTTTTGACAAGTGATAGAAATTAATTTGAAAATTCACACCACGATCAACAATCTCAAGCAGTGTTTCATTTGTCCTGCCCCATTCCAGACTTCTTCAAAACATAATTTTCCATGACTCGCAGCGCCATGATTTTGTTCATGTGTTCTGACATGTGACCCTGATTCTATTTTTTTTTATTATAGTAGATGAAATATTTCTATTTTGGTCAGCGAGATTTGAATAGCGCCTTTTGGGTGTGTCACTTGATTAGCCTCTGGAGGGTTCTTGCATGTTGTAGGGCTCTTTGCAGTCTGTCTTAACATAAAGAATAAATCATCTCCCAAAGCCCCAAACACTCGGCAAATCTTATATCCATAGCTCTTCTTTGAGAGATTGCAGCGGAAGACACCATGACTTTCATTTTTTAGATGTAGAAATCATAGCATGGCGAGAATAAAGGTCTTATGGAGTGAGTTATTGGTGGTCCTGGGAATGAAACCAAGGTCTTTTGACATTGTAGCATAGTTACTGCATGATACCACTCTCTGTTAACCAGTTTATCTATTCAATGAATTTTCTAGGCTCTTTATTTTCTTTCCATTGTTTTCCCTTCTGCCTAATTCTTTTCTTCTTTTTTAATACTACTCATTAGTGCTTCTAAAAGAAAATGAGCAGGGCTAAGGAAAGGAGGAAAAAAGTTAAATCAGTCAATTTACTTCTTTTTTATGGATTTGGGAAAAGGAATGATAGAAAAAGTAATAACTTGATAGCTGCAATACAATCTTGCATTATTATTCATTGTATGTATATTATCTCTGTTCTAATCCCTGCTCTACTATATACATCTTTGTTGCCCTGGGCAAATCACTTAACTTTTCTGGGTCTGTTTCATCATCTACTGATATAGTTGGCAAAACATGGTTTTGAAATAGGGTTGATTATCTTTGTGCTCTTACATCACTTGGCATTTTAATCTTCATATTGACTTGGGTGTAGTTTGGTGTAGGGAGTAGAGAGTTGGCCTCTGAGTTGGGAAGAATGAAGTTCACATCCCAACTCGGTCACTTACTAGCTCTGTGACACTGGGCATGACACTTAATTTCTCTGTTCTCAATAACTTCCAAAGCCCCTGTTAGTTCTAAATCTATGATCCTTTCATGCTATGACCTGTGGATTTTTTTAAAATTTTCAACACAGTCTATACAGAGATAAACTGCATTGAAAATTTTAAAATTCATACAACAGGCATGCACTGTGCAAGGTGCTGGGATTACAAGGACCAAAACAAAATAGCCCCTGCCCTCTTGAGGTGCTTACATTCTGCAGGAATTGTGCTCCGTGGAAATATTGCCGTAATGCCTACCAGTCATGAATGTTTGGTCTGTTTATATATCCCAGGGGGAAGGTAATGGAGTCAAATTTTATGGCGGTGTTATTTTCAGAAATTAGTATTTATATTTCAGGTCATGTGACTAGAGACTAATGTGGATAGGGAGCAGAAGTAAACCCCAGAAACTGACTTTTTCAAGTTTCTATCTGGAAACATACCAAGTATCCAACAGACCATCCGTCGGTCTATTGGACAGATGTCTAAGCCCCCACTGCTTTAGGATGGTTTTAAAAATCACTTTTGATTGTTTTGAATAGAAGACTGAAGGCAATAATATTTTCCTTGTAAATATTAGTTTTAGATATCTTCTGAGTAAGGTATGACAGGAAAGGAAAATGGGCTAGTTGTATGATAAGGGCAGGGAGTGGCAAACTGACAGCCAGAGTCCTCCACTAGTACCCACATAATGTCAGGAAAAAGCAAGGAAGTTTTCAAGTGTATTGGGTAGGAACCCAGAGGCAAACTTATGGGAAGACAAGGACAAGGGCAAGAGTTGTACAGGATGAGCAGGCATTGGTGACACTGGAGGGAATGTTCAAATGTATGAGATCCCAGATCCATTTGAATTTGGGGTATTGACTTGGGTTTTCAAAGGGATTTTATGTGTATTCACTGCAGTTTCTTTTGAATTACTATATGTTAAGTAAATAAATGGAATTTATATTTGGTAAATTAGGAAAAAAGAACTTGAGTTTTCAATGCTTTATTCTCTGCTTCTAAGTACCTCCGTTTCTGATTCTCACTTCAACATTTTGACAAAAATATAACCTAGGTTATGAAGAATTCTGTGTATATAGAAATGCATATGTATACCTACATCTAGGAACTATGGAACATTATTCATCATTCATACACTTTCAATCTTTTATTAAGAATTTTTATACTATAGTAATAAACAGTCTACTGTTGGCATGGCAATTGCTTCCACTCAATCTGTGTTGTTCAATTTGTTTGATTCCAAGTGTTTAAAATAACCCATTAATTAATCAAGGATTTCTCAATCACTTTCAAATGCTCTAAACATTAATATTTTATATAAAGCAATCAGAGTAAGAAAACACCAGCACCATCCAGAGTAAAGATTTGCTGTATTCCATGAAATTCCTTGCAGAAGGAGGATAATAAATCATAGACAATTTAATGTAGAGGTTCATAAAAAAGGTACTCTAGCTACTGCCCACAGTAATGTACTAGATGTCTGTAGCATTTATTTTCTGTATCACTAATTTTGTCACTTAATCTTGCCATAGATACTTAACTATTTCTTGTTCTAGTGTAGTTGAAAGAATGCTAAAGTCAGGGGAGATGAAATTTATAGCCCTAGATCTCTACTTCCTGAATGTGTGACCTTTTGCAAGACATTGAATCTCTCTGAGCTCATATACATATATATATATATATATATATGCATATCTATGAGAAAATATGTACATAGTGGTATATGTGTATATGCATATATATGCACATATATTGTCCCAAAACTCTCGGTGAAGTTTTAAGCTTTCATAGCTTAAGAACTATAAAGATGCTAGGAATTTTTTAAAAATCGAAATGTTGTTTATATTTTCAAAATATTGATTTTTTTAAATTAAAATTCAATATGGCAACTGTCATGTGTTATACATTGCTCTAGTCAATTTTCAGACTAGAAGAATTTCATCAGCTTCTGCTCAGTGACTTAAAGAACTTCATTTGTAATCCTAGCCTTAATATAATCCAAGAAAAAGCAGATTCTGATGCATGTGACCCCAGAAGAAAAATGTCTAATGGAAATAGATCAGGTAACATAGGTGGCCAAGCAAGAGGACCTCCTCTACCAGTCTATCAGTATGTGAAACTGTCATCCAGAACTAGTTGCTCACCCAATGTATAATGACAGGGTACCCTATCTTGTTGAAATTAAAAATTTATTATTCAAAATTTAAAAACTAAATAAGTAAAAAAGAAATATAAATAATTGAACTTTCAATAATATTTTATAGGTTTGTAGCATTTACTTCTGAAGTTATGAAAGGTAAAACTTCACCAAGATTTTTGGGGACTATCTATCTAGATATAGTAAAAAAGAAACATAAATAATTAAACTTTCAAATAATATTTTATAGGTTTGTAGCATTTATAGCTCTGAAGTTATGGAAGGTAAAAACTTGTCCAGGATTTTGGGGGACTATCTATCTAGATATAGATACCTACTACACACATACATATACACATATACATATATACACATACATGTGCATACATGTGTTGGTAAGCAAAATGGGCTCTTAGCACTTAGTTGGCTTTTGTTTCCTTTGAGTAATTCAGTGTATTTCATTGAGCCTTACTAGGTGCTAAGCCCCAGGCCCAAACCCCTATTAGGTATAAAACCTATGTGGGTGTGGATTGGTAACTAAGGTGGGGCCCAAGGTGGGGCTAACTCAGGGGAGGGTCTAGTTTACACCATGAGTTTGAGTGATAGGTTTGGGACATCAGAGGTTCTTAGACCACGTGGGTTTAAGTTGCCTCTTTGTGACAATTTTAGGTCACGTGGGTGAGTCACATGTGTGACTCACCCCTGACACTGAAAAAGATATAAAACCAGTGGTTGGCTTTCTCTTCTTTGGAGCTCTTACCCACAGCAGTGGTGACACGCGTGACTCTGGGCCAGCCCTTGTTCTGAGCTCCCGGGCTGAACCTAGATGTTGGTAACTATGAATCTGTATTTGGTCTGTCTGTTGATGTTTGTGATTTGTTTGTAATTTGCTCTGAAGTTCAGTGTGC
>CM053627.1:130531079-130541527 GCA_028646595.1 Phalanger gymnotis
TCCTTTTTCTCGTAGATAAGTTTCTTCTGGAATCTCTATTTTGAAAAACAGCCCCAAGCTTCTCTCTCTAAACTTTGCCACCATGGCTCAACTGCCTTTTCCCTCCAACTCTGTTGCCCCTTCTCCTGTTTTTCAGTTCCTTTTTATATGTTGTCTTCCCCCATTAGAGTGTAAGTTCCTTGAAGCAGGGACTGTCTTTCTTTTTGCTTATCCCCATCACTAAGTCCAGTGTCTGGCACATAATAAGGAATTAAAAATGTTTCTTGATATGATTTAACTTTAATCATTTATTAACTGGAGAACAGACTCATAGAATGTTAGAGATAAGCAGGACTATAGAGAACTAGATAATTTAGAATGAACAAATGAACATGTTATAGTATTTCTCTCCTTTGGTAGAAGCAACAAACATTTATTAAACACTATAGTAGCTGCTAAGGATACAAAGAATTAAACAATTCCTAATGACAAGAAGTGCTATAGCATCTAATCAGACAGTACTATGAAATTTGTTTACCAGGCCAACCATGAGTAGAAGAGTAGGACGTATACCTCAATGAGTACAGGATATAATGACTAATTAGGTCTATGACACGTACATCCTAGACACACTACTGACAAGCTAGTTGATATAAGTATAGTTGACACTGAGTCATATTTACTGTGAGTTCAGTGGAGTGTGAAAGTCTTCCATAAGTAGGGGCAGGGGAGAAATGTTAAAGTCGTTTGTGAACAGTAAAATGATCTACTATCATCCATGCCTCCCCAAATCAAAATTAGGAATTAGAATTTCATGAATGGTCCTTTTTCATCAAGAAAAGCCTGCATTGAGAGAACTGGTCCACCTCTGCACACGTGCATACCATTGCTGACTTCATCTGGACTTTCTGCATGGTTAGCTATATGGAACACTGGGGAACAAGAAAAGCGAGACCTGCATCTAACAAAGGTACATGATGGGAGCATGCAATGAGGCTTTCCAGTTAATTGAACTCATCTGTATTCCTTTCTTTTCAGACCTATAAATTGTACGGGCAGTGAATGAGTCACTTGGTTATATTTTAGCAGTCCCTATGCAATTATTTTTACTTTTTTGTGGAAAACTACATTTGTGGAGAATTAAAGGACACTTTCCCTAAAATTATTGAAGGCTCAGGTAATAATTGCTCATACAAAACTCTAACCCTAACCCTTTTTATATTTATATATTCACAGAGTTCTGTGTGTAAATGTGTATATAATCAAGCCATAAGTCTCCATTAAGTCATCATGTGATTATTAGAAGCCTCAATGACTAGACAGATCAGTTACATGTTCTCCTAGAGGTGATAGAAACAAGACCGACTTTTCCATTGCTATATCTCCCTGGAATAAATTGTCCTGCTTTTGAGCATCACCAATAGGTGATGGTATAGCCGCAATACTCAGTTCTGTTCAGAGAATTTCTAGAGGATTATGTTCAGTTCTGGGAATCCACACTTGAAGAAAGACATGGATAAGTGATAGAGTGTCTAGAGGAGTGCTTCAAATTTATGCCATGTGGGTCTTGGTTGAAGAGACTGGCAATGTTTATCCTGGAGAACAGATGGCTTATGGAGATATAATAGCTTCAATTCAACAAGCTTTTATTAAGTCTCAACTATCTGCCAAGCACTGTGCTTGGATTACAAAATACAAATTCTTTCACCCTCCTACCTGAACAGCAACTCCTCTCCCCACAAAGAAGAAAGAAAGAAACAATTCCTGCCCTCAAAAAACCTACATTCTACTGGGGGAAAAATAATTTATGTACAGATAAGTAAATACAAAATATTTGCAAAGTAACTGTGAATGTAATACCCTAGAAAGAAGGGGGAACAAACAATAATAGGAAACTGAAAGAAATCAGAATAGGCCTCATGGGTCTCCTCAAAAAGTAGAAGGTTCCCATTATTAAATGTTTTCAAGAAAAGCCTAAATAGTCACTCGTCAGGTAAGAGATGGTGTTTGGGGAGCAGCTAGGTGGCTTAGTGAGTAGAGCACTGGCCCTGGAGTCGGGAGGACCTAAGTTCAAATACGGCCTCAGACACTTGACACACTTACTAGCTGTGTGACCTCGGGCAAGTCATTTAACCCCAATTGCCCTGCCTTCCCCCCTGCAAAAAACAAAAAAGAGATGGCATTTGAGTTGAGCCTGGAAGGAAGCTAGAAATTCACAATGTGAGGCAAGCGGGCACAATGCTAGCTTATGCAAAGGAGTGGAAGTTCAGAGAGGCAGGAGATGAAATGCAATGTATACAGAATAGCAAGAATGCCAACCTGTCTGGACTGTAGAATGTATAAGGGAGATTTTAAGGTGAATGGTGGGCTAAAGCCAGACGGTGAAGAGTTTTAAATGCCCAAGGAGTTTGTATTTTGTCCTGGAAGTGGTAGGTAACCAGTGAAACCTCTTGAATCAAGTGATCAATGGAACAATATAGTCAGATATGTGCCTTTGTAATATGGACAGGGCAGCTGAGTGGAGGATAGATCATAGAAAAGAGGGACAGGAAAATCATTTAGGAGGCCTATGTAATAGTCCATACGAAAGCCTGAACTAGGGTAGTAGCAACATGAGTGGAGAGAAAGGCACAAGAAAGATGTCATAGAGGTAGGATTGATAGGATTTGACAAATTACTAGGTTCGAGAGGGATCAAAAGTGAATCTGAACAAATTGGAAAGGATGATAATATCCACAATAATAACATGAAAATTAGGTTAAGTGATGTGTTTCATTTGGGGCATGTTGAGTATGATATGCCAATGAGGCAGGCAGGATGCACAGGAGGGAGATAAAGAAAGGATATGTAGGTTTGAGAATCATCTTCAAATGATCATTGAACCCATGAGGGACCATGAGGGTCATGGGGATAGATGTAGAGAAAAGAAATGCTAGGACAAAGTCTTGAGTTCCATCCACACATAGAGGATGTAACACAGATAATTACCTGGCAAATGAGACTGAAGAGTAGTGAGACAAAAATACAGAACCAGGAGAGTACTGTGTTATAAAACCCAAGGGGGAAATCACATCCAGGAGGTAGAGGTGGTAGCCATTATGCAACATTGCGTAGATTTAAAAGACTCGGAAAATTAGATAGGAATAGAAACTTAGATACATTTATAAACTTGGAGAGAGCCATTTTAGTCACATGGTGGAGTCAGAAGTTATACTTCAAGGAGTTGAGAAATAATTGAACGGAAGAAGAGAAGACTATAAGTGCCCATTCTGTGGAAGAGCCATTAGACTTGTTCTACTCTCCAGGGCCAAAAGAACTAGAAACGGTAGGCTAAAAAAAGAAGCATACTTAGGGTGATATAAGGCAATTCATTAAAAATTAGAGTTGTCCAAAAGTAAAACAGGCTGCCACAGCAGATAGTGGCTTATTCCTCACTGGAGTCTGCAAGTAAAAGTCGAATGGATGACCACTTGTTAGGTATGATATGAAAAGGATTCTTCTTCATTTATTGGTTAAACTAAATGCCCTCATGAATTTTCTTCTTACTCTGAAATTCTATGTCAGCAAATTATATAATAGTAGAATAAAGCTTGATCAGATTGATAGAGTGAATACAGTACCCATTCTTACACATATATACTGCATCTACCTTTAGCCTGTTTCCCTTCCTCCTAAAACACATTTTTAATCTTATATAGATGAGTTATTTTTTTTTACTTATTAGTCAATAAGATGATGTACATTAGTTGAACAGAAATATCTGTATTGAATAGTGTGTGTCAACAAAAAAGAAAAAACCTTTCCTTGTTTTAATGATATCATTTAATTTATCTTGAAAGTTTCCCTACCCACCCACCCAAGAGTAAATCCTGTTCCCAGTTATCATGTAGATTTGAGAGAGAAAATTTTTGGACTTAGAAGGTTCTTAATGTTTTCTTTTCTCCCTGCCTTATTAATTATGTGACCATGGCTCTTAGCATATAAATATTTATTCATGGGATTAAGCTTCTCTAACCAACAAGAGCACTATAATCCCTTAGCATACAGACACATTCACCCTCAGGTACCAGGTTGGTACTAAGAGAAAAAGAAAGAATAAACTGAGAGCCTTAAAGAGACATTTGCTTTTAGTGAAGAGCTTCAGAAAAGTAATATTATCCAACATTTTACACAACATCATTAAAGTTCAATAACACAGTAATGTGATGTATTGCATCAAAATCAGCTTGCGGTTATTATTCTTTCAACAAATGGAAATAACGCTTCGGTAGCCTACTCAGTTAAAAAATATGTATCTTCAAAACCATCAGAGACTCATCAAATCTTGAAATTGAAAAGGTTATTGGAGGTCATTTACTCCAGTCTCCCCCAAAGGCAGCAATGTTCTCTCCAGCCTCCCTGTTAGAGCATCTTCTAACCTCTATTTAAACCATTGCAGAGACAAGGAGCTCACTACCTTATGACGCACTATATTTCATTGTTGGGTAGTTCTAATTAGCCAAAGATCCACTATATTGAACTAAAATCTGCATTCCTGTAACTTTCATACCCTCATTTTGCTTTCTGAGGCCATGAGAAATAAATTTAATGCTTTTTACACATATTAAAAGAGTAACATTTTCTATCCTTTGACTTTGTTTCGACCGTTCCTCAAGTGATAAGATTTTTAGACATTTTGATATCCTAGTTGTCTTCTTTAGGATGCTTCATTTTGTCAGGGTCCTTCTTAAAAAAAAAAAGTAATGTTCAGAACCACACACAAGACTCCCAAGTGTAATCTGGTCAGTATTGTACAGTATTTCCTACCTTCCTTGATCTGAGCACTGGATTTCTATTAATGTAACCTGACTGCTGTAGTTAGGGTTGTTGCTGTTGTTTTAAGCAGCCATATTACAGTGTTATATTTAAGTAGTAGTGACCTCAAATCCTCCTCTTTGTTTATAGTATAACCTACTGTTAAGCCAGATCTTACCTATCCCGTAATATGTGTAATAGTTACATGTTCTTTCTATCATTCCAATCTGCTGAGGTCTTTTTTGGGTTTTGTTTTTAACCATTCCGTGTATTAGCTATCTCATGCAGCTGTGCGTCACATGGAACTGTGGTGAACATAGTTTTTATACGATCCTCCAAGTCAGGAATAAAAACTGTTGGATATCACAGAGGCCTGGTCTGTGGCTCCAGATGAATGTCATGAAGCCCCCAGTATTAAACTACAAACGAATCTTCCTTCTGGTTGAAATCTATCAATTGCCACTTTTTAGGTCTGGATGGTCAATCAACTATAAACTTACCTAACTGTATTATGATTCTCATCAGACTTTCACCATCTTTTCAAGATGGATATAATGAGAAATGCTATCCAATTTCATGTTAACATAAGGATATACTATAAATCCAGCATTCCCCTAATCTATGAGTCTAGTAGGATAGGAATAGATGTTGAACCTCTGAGTTCATTGAATAAGGAAGTCCCAGGGAAGGAAATCCCTTTTCTAATTCAGATCAGGAATTTCTCTACAACTTAGTCTTAGAGAGTCGTGTTAGAGCACTGACAAAATTAAGTGACTTGCAAAGAGTCACCCTATCAATATGTGCCAGAAGTTATCTCAAGTTGTCCTAGCTTCAAAGTCACTTTCCTATCCATCACACCCTGCTGCCTCTCTTCTAACCCTGCCCAGAGAAAATAAAATGAGCTTTATGTGGCATGACCTATTTGTTATTAATTCTCTTAATTATATTTATTGATAATGTTAAATAGAATAAATGCTTGGTATTATACAACATATTCCTAAATTTAGCCTGTTCCATGATAGTGTCCATCTCCTAAGATACTCAGTGAGGGGTGTTTCTTAGACGATGAAGATGATGATGATGATGATGATGATAGACATTTGTACAGTTCTTTAAAATTTGCAAAGTACTCTTACATATATCATCCCATTTAATCCCTTCAGCAATCCTGGAGATTAAGTATAGAGATAAATATCCCAATTTTACCAGACAGAAAATCGAGTCTTAACTGAGGTTAAATGGCTTACCTAGAATCAAAGGGGGCAGCTAGGTGGTACAGTAGATAAAGCACTGGGCTTGGAATCAGGAAGACTCATCTTCCTGAGTTCAAATACAGCCTGAGACACTTACTAGCTGTGTGACCCTAGGCAAGTCACTTTATCCTGTTTGACTCAGTTCATCTGTAAAATCAGCTGGAGAAGGAAATGACGAACCACTCCAGTATCTTTGCCAAGAAAACCCCAAAGGGTGTCACAGAGTCGGACACAACTGAAAAATAACAACAGCAAAACAAATCAAAGAACTAGTATTAAAAGTCAAACTCTAGCCTTGCTCACTCTAGTTTTATTACTATAACTATCACAATGACATGTACCTGAATTTAAATAGCAATGACAACAACTCTTCTTCATTTATCACAATGAAACAAGCAAACCAGCCTCCAGTATTGTTAGTTAGCTAGTAGTTTGAATGGCGGTTAGCCCATTTGGTAGCTAGTTAGCGAATGTGCCACATAACTGTGAGAGATTAGACTAACCCTAGCTATTTGGGAAATTGTTTTTCTATGTTGTTGAAAAATCCATAGGCACTAGAGGGAAATGGTCTCTATGAGCTGAGAGTGAGGTTCCCAAACACAAAGGAAAAAAGTAAGTGTATGCCTGCAGTCTCCATATAATCAGGAAGGAAAAGTAGGACAATATTAAGAGCAATGACAAAAATCCTTTATGAAATTCTCTCTCTTTCTCTCTCTCTCTCTCTCTCTCTCTCTCTCTCTCTCTCTCTCTCTCTCTCTCACACACACACACACATGCATGCGTGCGCCCCCCCACACACACACACACATATACACACACACAATTTACAGCAGCTTCATCTGTGACATTTTATCCACAGAGGCAAATGATTTTTCATTTTTAAAAAGCACAAACATACTTCCTGTTTTAAAAATCTTCCCCTTCATATTATCTTTTGCTCAAAGGCTTCGACAGTACCAGAAAGAAGAAAGAGCACTTAGTAATTACAAATAGTTATTTTAGAAATAAAAATGCATTCCCAATGAGCTTACATGACAAAAGGAAGATTTAGCAGCAACAGATATATACCATCTGGTATTCCAATCTCCTTGAGGAAAAAAAAAGTGTGTGCAGTAGTATGAATTCTCCTAGGATTGCACAGGGTGAGAAACACAGCTATAGAAGCCCACAACCTTGAAGAAAGTAAAATCTCTTTCAGCATTATATCTTCTCATGTGATGTCTTCCATTTAGAACAGTCTCCCAATGTTAACGTGATCTTGGATAGAAATGCATCATTTGTTAAAGGAGCTTCAGAATAGAACTTCATTCAGTTAATGTTTTCACAATGGTATCTTTAAAAAGCTTCCCATCCACCCTTTAAACCTAATCAACTGCTAATTATTCCAGAGTTCCCAAAAAAGAACAATGGTTTGAACTATTTGTCTTCTTAAGCTTGCCGTACTGAATGCAATAGTCATTCTCTTTGGTACAGTGCACACTTTAAAAGCTGATTCATGCTGAGTTTAATGTGGCTTTCAAAAGGCTGCTTTTGGCATGTTAATTAGATTCTAAAAATGTAACTCCAATAGAGTTTTTCAAAAAAAAAACTTCATACTCAGTTTACATGTTTAACTTAGTCATTTGAAAATTGTACATAAGTAGGAAACTTCCACAAAACCCCATGTGAAATGAAGTGGGGCATTCCATCAACTCTCAAGAATAGCAGTTGCTAATATAACCCCAAACTGCTATAACCTTCTGCTACAAAGAGCTTATATGATCGTGACTAGTTAAAGAGATTGGTTGTTTGTTATTGTCACTTAAAAAGACATCCTTGCTACCCCGAGGTGTTATCTAGTTTTGCACCAGTTTAAAGTTAGCAAGTGTGATTTTCAAGCTTATATAAAATAGACCTTTCAAAGATTTTCATGTTTCAATGGTAAAACTGATCCTATTGAGTTTTCTCAAGCACTAAAGCAATGATGTGGACTTGGTGACCAGAACCATGAGAATGGTAGACACAATAACAACAGCATTGTAAAGACTTAAGAACTCTGAATAATCACCACTGACCAGGATTCAAGAGAATTGATGATGAAACATGCTCTCCACACCTCCTGACAGGGAGGTGAGAGACTCTGGGTTCATAATGGGACATCTCTAGTTTTGGACATGACCAATGTGGGAATTTGTTTTCCTTGACTATGCACATTTGTTACAGGGTTTTGTTTTTCTTTCTTTTTCTTTTCAATAGGGATAGAAAAGGAGTGGGAGGTAGAGAAAATAGATCTTTGTTAATTGAAAAAAACCTTAAAAAGAGAAAAATATGGACTTGGATTCATAGAGCCTATTTTTTATAAGGAGCTTGGAGGACTTTGTTCATATGGAAAAGATTTGTAACAAGTAATAGTATCCTGAGTTGATATATGATAAAAGTAAGACATGAGTTATGATTTACAATTTGGTAAAGTGGAAAGAAGGACAGCTAGGTGGCACAGTGGATAAAGCAGTGGAATCAGGAAGTTTCATCTTCATGAGTTCAAATCTGGCCTCAAATCTATATAACCCTGGGCAAATCATTTAACCCTGTTTGCCTTAGTTTCTCTATAAAATGAGCTGGAGAAGAAAATGGCAAATTGCTCCAGTATCTTTGCCAAGAAAACCCCCAAAATGGGGTGATGAAGAGTCGGGCATAACTGAAAGGAATGAGCAACAACAAAAGGTGGAAAGATTGCTGGCTTTGGAGTCAGAAGGTCAAGGTTCAAATCCTCCCTCTGATACTTAATACATGCCTAATCCTGACAGACATTTGACCTCTGGGGACCTCAGTTTCCACATCTAGAAAATGAAGGGGTTGAACTAAATGGTCTCTACATTCCCTTCCAGCTACAGATCTGTCATTTTATAGATTCTGCATGAAATCTCAGCATTTCCAGGTATAAATCAGCTGTCAGACATAGTTTGTATCTTGTTTGGAAGGGGAGGAGTAGAGGGAAGGAATTGGGAAAGAAAAAAGAAATCAGTGAAATGGATAGGCATTTGCCCACTATCTGTGATTGCTCAAAATAGCATGAGGCAATGAGATGACAGAATAAGTTTAGAACTCTTATTTCAGTTCTTCTAGTACAGAGAGAAATGTGTTCAAGTTTCTTGGTTTTACTGACTTTTACTCTATTCTTTCTCGCATTTGAAGATATTTTAACACTTTTTTCCGCCCAAGGAACAATTTATAAATAGCTCTGGTTACTATCCAGTTTTTCTAAACTGATGAATGAATCATCTCTAGGGAGGATATTTCATTAGTGAAAAATTTGTGATTTTTACATTGGATTGTAAATTCTGTTTCTTGGTTTCAAATATACTTAAAAAATATCATTGTGCTTGTGCTAACAGAAATGATGAATTTAAGAAAGGAAGTAACTGAGTGAGTGAAAAGCATTTATTGTTTGCTATGTGCCAAGCACTGTGTTATACAAATATAAAAACATTACTGCTTCTGCTTTGAAGGAGCTAACCTTCTAAAGGAGGAGATGATACCCAGGGGAGTGGTGGCCAAGGAAGGGAGATCTAGACTAAGGCACCAAGATGTTGAGTGGAACTATAGGATGGTCCATTGATGTACCCTTTCCAGAGAGAATGGCAGTGCTAATTTAATTTTTGCTCTCAGAGAAAGAGGTGGAAAAGGGATGGGGGTGGGAGTGTATGCTCTTAGCAGCAGAGTGAATGACAATGAGGATTCATGGTTCTAAGGTATACAGAGTCCAGTGACTTAGCTCCTCTTAAGCATGGTCTCTGGTGGTAGAATTTAGAGGTTTAAACCCTGTTTATTACAAATATTATCTCATTTAACCCTCACAACAACTCTTGGAGGTAGATGCTATAATTATCCCTATTTTATATTTGAGGAAACTAAGGCAGAGATTGTAACTTGCCCAGGGTCACACAGCTATTAAATGTCTGAAGCTTGATCTGAATTCATCTTCCTGACTCTCAGTGTTCTATCCACTGCATCACCTACTTGCTCAAGGGATCAATACTCCAGTTAAATAAAAGAAGAAAATATACCATAATATTTTGGGAGAATGGAAATCTTAAACATTATTACTGAAGGAAAAAAGAGAAAGTAATTGAGAGAACACAAATAACTTTCAGCTCATACACTCAGTTTCCAACTTATACAAAAGTTTCATGACAGTAATCTACAAACCCATTGAAGGTATCCTTGATATGGACATTAGAAGGAAACAGACATGCTCTCAAAATCACTAACCCACAATAAATGATATATTTATAACCACACGATTTCCTAGAAGATAAAGAAACTACAAGATCCCACTGAGGTTATTGTTTATAGACTATCAAAAATTAAATTTAGTAGTTTAAAGTAGTAAAAATTAAATTTAGTAAAGGCAGAATGCCTTTAACATATCATGCATTTAGT
>CM053627.1:130542027-130682665 GCA_028646595.1 Phalanger gymnotis
AAAAAAGAGTAGAGAATACATATTGAGACCATCCATGTCAAGCAGGAGATTGTCCAAGTATTTCCTGACCTTTTAAGGATAGATAATGGAACTAGGAGACAGTTTTATTTTTCTTATTTTTCTGATATCAGCAAGTATATCTATTCCATTTTGGTTTTGGTACTCCAGGGGATTTTGACATTGAACTATGTTGCATTCATGTTGTATATATTCTGTACATAATTTTGTTGTTTTCTTTATTGAAACTGAAACTCCTGGAGGGTCAGGGACATTTCACTTTTGTCTTCCTATCTCTGGTGCTTGGTAGAGTACATGGCATATGTTAAGTACACAATATAAGATAATATAATATTTGCAAAGCCCTTAGCATGGTGCCTTGTCCATATCAAGTACTTAATAAATGCTTATTTAAAAAAAAATTCTTTAGCCTGACATTCAAGGCCCTTCACAATCTGACTCTCACCCGTCCTTTCAACCTAATCTACCCAGAAGTTCAAGTCCTCAAGCCTGGCTGACCTCACTACCCTCTCACTCCAGTCATGATTTCTTGCTCCTACCTGAGATACTACTACAACTCAACATCCTTTCCCTATCTCCCTACCCTGGCTTTATTCCATAATACAATTTCTGCTGAGATTGCACTAAGCAATATAGATGGGACGAATTTGACCTAGAACTAAGTCTTTTCAAAGTTGTCCCCAAAAGCTTGAACTTACTAAAATGAATGTGTAGATGCCAAGAAGACTCCCATTTAGTAGCTTAATTACAATAATCTCTTCTGGTTTCTTTCCCATTTGAACCAAAAGCTACTTTTCTAATCTCCAGGATTATATGATTTTCTTCACCCCCAAAAAAAACCAGAACTGTTTTTAAGCCAAAAATAGCAATAGCCCAGAACTACCCTTTCATTTCTCTTCCTCTTCCTCCTTCAGTTCTTTTTTGGACAATTTTAGCTGCTTCAGAGAGTGTGAGGCCAAAGCTAGACTCGGGTTTCAACTACCTGTCTTTCCTCTAACCTCTTATTTTATGGATTTCTATTCATGGATGAGACCCTGCTCCAACTGTACTCTTCCATGAAAGCTTCCCTAGGCATTGTATCCTACAGTGATCTTTCTTTTCTTGTGCCTCTCATTTGGTAATTATCACATACTGCCTGCTTTTTTTCACTTTTAAAATTTGTGCACCTTATTTAACCATCCGGATTGTAAACTCTGAGAGCAGAAACTTTTATATCTCTTTTTTCCCTAATGGAGTCTGGCAGATTGCCTTTTTACAAGTGAGCTCAATAATTTTGAATAAGTGAGTTAAATCAGCAAGACTTATTTCAATACTACAAGGAAGGTAGGGGAAGGAAAGAATTAGCATTTATTAAGCACCTACTGTGTTCCAGGCACTCTTCTAAGCACTTTACAAACATCTCATTTGATCTAAAATGTCAGTGAAATAGAAAGTCACTGAAACAGATTATACTCCCTTTCACAACTAATAAATACTGTCTTTATGAAATGTCTTGACAGAAGTAATTTAACATGAATGTAAACCCACAGTCCATTGCTGGGCCTGTACTTGTAGCTTTTCCAATGTGGTAAGACTTGCCAGAGGTTACATTCCTCTGATATGAATTTTGAGAATCCGGAGATACATCCATGACCTGATGAGACATCAGAACAGGATTTCAGTGGAAATACATCCTGTTATCACTAAATAAAATCACCTGGATGGAGAGTGGCTTGAATTTCAAATATTAGAAGCCTACATTGAAGAATTTCTTTTGAAAAGCTCTCATTTTGCCTGTTTATTCCAAAAGAATGTACAAGTTCATATAGTATTCCCAAATGTGATCTGTTATTAATAATATTGCCAACATTAATAAGGATCTCCATATCCTAGTTAGATCTCCTTTGAGGATCAAGTGGGCTTTAAGTTCTGTATAGACATGCTACCTTCTCAAGTTTCTCATAATGTTACTCTTTTTATTTTTATTACTATTAATTATCTGGATGAATTGAAGCATATTTTAATGACTGTCTCACCCCCATCCCTTGATTCTCCTTCTTGCTTTTGCTTCCCTTCTTTGTATTTTATAATTTTTTTCTTTCGTTCAGTAAATTATCTTTAGCCATTATGAGATTCCTCGATACTTATAGTGAAAATAGCAATTTCCATTTTAGTATTCATGTTCAGAAGTGCATTTGTAGAATGCTGGAGCTATGCAAAGACAGGGGAAATTGTTCATTTAATAAACACATTCACATGAATACAACAGAATTCTGAGAAATTATAGGATATCCATGATCTGGAGCTAGAGTATCCACTCTTTTTCATCTGGATGGATTCCTTTCTCTGATATGTGGCATGATTACAGATGAATCACGCAGTAGTTAAAGGCATCATCATTCTTTTCCAGGAGTCCTAGAAAAGAAGGTGAAGATACCAAAAAGCATAGAAATCTAGGCAACTACTAGCCTCATTGGAGAATCCCTGCTTTAGCTGATATTTGTTAACTTTAGATCCAAATAATTCAGATTGTCTATGAAAAATAAAAGAAATGGTATCCCGGTACATGGGAAATAGTAAATATCCCTTCCTTTTAATATTAAAACATTCTAGAAATTCATTTCCAAAAGTCTTTTTTTAATTATCTCATTTCCAAAATTTAAATCATCTTTTAAAATAAGTTGAATTCTGCATATCTAACACAGTTAGTAATCCATTTGGGACTTCTATGAATTCCAGATGTCATCAATGTCCACATTTGACATCACCTCCAATTCCTGTTTATTTGTGACAAAGTAAATATGAAAAGTGGTGACATTGAGTTGATCTGATTTGCATCATGGTTATCAATATTTTATTGGACACCTAGTTTTTATGCAACAAAATAAATATGCAAACTGATGACATCGAATTGATTCCTGATTTACATTTTAGAGCAGAATGTGCAGTGAGAAGACAAGTCCCTGAAAAGCAGTTTTGTGATCTGATAATTACTACTTGGTTACATTTATAGTGATCACAGAATGTAAGAATAGGAAGGCCCCTTTGAGAATGTACTATTGAAGTTCCTCATTGTAGAGAAGGGGAAAGTCTAGAGAGAGCATATTTTTACCATATGTTGTTAATGGAAAAAAGAACTATTTCAACATAATTTGCTACTGGAACTCCCCATCGTATGATATTATTAGACAACCCATTTAAGTGACTGAAATGAATTAATATAGACATTTATAATTTGCAGTAGGTATGCCTGTAAAATTATGCCTGTTTCAATAAGCTACATATGAAACTGTCTCAATGCTTTATAGTCATTGTATATGTGTGTAAAAATAATACCTTCACATATTGCTAGTCTCAATAGGAAATAATTTCAAGGACTATTCCCTCTAATATTTTAAGGTAGGAGAAGATGAGAAACTGGGAAGAGGAGAAAATTTCCTGCTACAATGTTGTATCACACAATTAGGTACTTTATGGGGGGTTTTATGTTTCCTGCTAAGAGAGCCAGGATTGGACCTTCTCAGAAATAGGCTATTGGACTGTTCAGATCATTGGTCTGTTCTGTTATGGTAATTTCAATGTGTCTAAAGTGTGTAGTGTGAGTTTGAGTTGAAAGACTGTCAGAAAATGGATTGCATTCTCAGCTTTGCTTTCTTGAATCCTATCATGCCACAAACAGATATAAAAGATCCTTTTGACTCTTAAGAGAAGACATGCTTTTCAAAACTTAATAATAATAGGAGCAACCATCAGGGTTTCAGAAGCCCCTTGGGACCTTACAGAGACTCTTTATATTTAACATCTTTTAAACATCTTTGATTTTTTAAGCTTCTTACTCTAAACTCTATAGGTGAACAAGGATGTTAGCTAATTGGATTTTTGGTTCTATGTTTAAGGATAAATTTTGACTGGACCCATGATTTTATTGATATAGGGAACAACACCAAGTGATAAAATTTCCTAACATTTAATGCTCATTGGCACCTGCTTAGAGAGCTGACCTTTGACTCAGGAAAGTCCAGGGGTTCAAATTCTGCTTCTAACTGTGGACAAGCCAGGAAACCCTTGAGAGTCCCAGGCAGCTTTCTAAGATTACATGTTGCAGAGCAGTTACTCATCTACATTAATGTATATTTTGGTATTCCTATATATTCAAAAATTTGTGATTCAAATTTACAAGAAAAGGGGTCCTTTACTCATACATGTTTATGTATTATATGTATATATTATATATTACTCATATATAAATATATTTACTCATATACTATATATATATATATATATATATATATATATATAGAATTTTGTACACAAAATACCTTTTTCTCTTTCTTTGATCTCTTTCAAGCCTGCTTCTGGAAGTGGTATAGTGGGGCCAAAGGGCATACACTATTTAGTAACTTTTTCTATGTAATTCTACATTGCTTTCCATAATAGTTGTATTCATTCAAGTCTACAAACAATAAATTAGTGTGCCTCTTATCCTATAGCCTCTCTAACATTTCTCATTTTTGTTTTTATAATTGTTGCCACTTTGGTGGGTATGAGGTAAAATCTAAGAAATGCTTTAATTTTCACATCTCAGTATTTATTTACAACATTTTTACATGGCAATAGATAGCCTAGGTTTCTTCCCTTGAGAACTATCTGTTCATATCCTTTGACCATTTGTTAAGTGCCAATAAAATCCAGCAGGAAGAGATAGAGATTCCATTTAAAATTACTACAGAATAAATAAAATAATTGGGAGTCTGCCTTCCAAGATACATTCAAGAATGAAAAGAATACTATTACAAACAACTGCTTATAGAAATAAAGACAGATCTAAATAATTAGGAAAATATTAGTCGCTCATTAATGTGATGAATCAATGTAGGACGAACCAATATGATAAAATGACAATACTACCTAAATTAACTTACTTATGCAGTGCCATACCAATCAAATTACCAAAGGATTACTTTATAGAACTAGAAATACAACATAATTTGTATGGAGGAAAAAAGGTCAAGAATCTCAAGAGAAATAAAGCAAATAAGTGTGAATGAAAGGAGTATAACAGTGCTAGATCTCCTAGTATACTAGAAAGCTGTGGTTAAAAAATAAATGTCAATAAATGGAACAGATTAGGTATATGACATGCAGAAGCAAATGTACTGAATATTCTATTATTGATAAGCATAAAGTCCCAAACTTCTGGGATAGATTCATTATTTACTAGGACAGCAGTACAGAAGAAATTAAATTTAGACCTTCATCTCACACCTTAGACAAAGATAAGTTCCAAATGGGTGTGTGACCTAGATAAAAAATTTCACCTCAGAAACAAATTAGAGAAATATAGGAAAAAAATCCTATCAGCCCAGGGATAGGAGAAAAGTTCATGACCAAACAAGATATAGAGAAGATCACTGAAGATAAATTGCTCATTTTGATTACATAAATTTCTTTTAAAAATAGGTTTCATATAAACAAATCTAATACAGCTAAGATTAATGGAGGAAAATAAATTAGGAAAAAAATTTTGCAGCCAGTTTCTCTAATAAAGGTCTCAATTCCAAGATATATAAGGAACCAATCCAAATATTTAAGAAAAGGTGCTTTTGCTCTTTATTAATAATAAATAGCATTTATATGGCACTTACTATGTGCCAGGCACTGAGATTAGCACTTTATGCTTATTATTTCCTTTGAGATAATCCTCACAGCAACCTTGGGAGATAGGTGCTCTTGTTATCTCCATTTTACAAATGAGGAAACTGAGACAAACAGAGGAGAAATGAATTGTTCAGGGTCACACAGCTGATCAGATTTGAACTCAACCCTGTCTAACTCCAGGCCCAGGTGCTCTAAGTTGCCCCAATTATGAGTAATTAATTGTGGGGAAGTCATAGCACCATGTGGCTCAGCACTCCTTGGAACCATGTAGCCTCCTCTTCCTCCCTATCCTTTCCTCCCTCAGATTTCTGCCATCCTCTTATTTCTTGCTCTGAGGATTGTGTTCAAATCAACACTACCACAACATATTTACATTGACCCGGATATCATGAGGTCATTTCGGTCCTCTTTGAATAGGAAGGACAACAACATCCAGAGTCATTCACCCCTTCAAAGAAAATCTAGATTTCTGCAGAGTTCCAGTCATAAAAACAGCTCAGTGGAGCTATACAAGTATTTGCCTCTTCACAATTCAAATTTGGCTTCCTATAATTAGATGTGTTCACCCAGCCTGAGAAATACCCTTTATTAAAACTGATTAGTTAAGATCCCTCCCTCAGTTGACTCCCTACCACCATTCCCATGCTATATGTAAAAATATTTCCTATTTCTTTCATTCTTATTTTCTGAGCATCCCAAATCAATTTCCAATAAAATATCAGCGAACAGGACATGCATTTCCCAGAAGTCACAACACATTATGTAGAAGATTTGTATAGTCAGTCTTTTTAGGATACTTCAGTGAATTTAGCTTCCTTTCTCCTATTATCCTCCTTCTGAAGCAGATAATTAATTTATAGAAAAGATTTTTAGAAGGCAAGAGAACTCAACTGTGGGCATTATAAATCTTGTCTTTGAATTAAAATGGAAAAAAATATGAGAGAGCCTTCCAGAACTGCTGTTAGTAAACAGATCCATAACACAAAGGTGGCATTCTATGGTGTGTGGTCTTGATGCTAAGCCATTATGAGTATCTGAAGGAGACACTAATAAAAAGACAATTTGACAGTAAGGGGAAATGAGAGAATTTCCATTTAGATGTATGCTTAAAAATTCAAGGCCTGAAATTTTGGGTGTATAAATATAATAGGTCATTAAGCTGCATTCATATAGATTGCAACTCTTAGTAAAGAGGATGCAGAAAGAATTTTTCTGATTTCTCCTCATTTATACTTTGGATTTAAGAAATACTTTTTAAAAAACCCTCACTCTACTGAGATTTTAGTGACCAGAATACCCAGAATAGTCTTTGCAGAAAGAGGCCTTTTAAAAATGAGTTTGAGTAGAGGAACCCATAGAGATTGCATTGCATTTGCGTGACTTCACCTGAATAGACTGTAACAAGTCAGCTGTGCCATGTTTCATCAGTGGCAGAAAGTCTAGAAAAAAAACAGTTTGCTTCAAGAATGAGCTCCTTGCTTGCCACCCAGAAGAATGGGGGAGGGAGGGTTGGGGTAGGGAGAGAGAGAAAAAAAGAGACGAGACAAGGGTGGTGAGACACCAGGTCCAGGTGCGCTCCAGCCAGCCAAGCAAAACAGATACAGACAGTTTATTAACATGGGCTTGAATAATTCAAACTTCCAAACCACAGGAAGAGGCTTTCCGGTGGGAGAAAAAGTCCCCATAATTAAAGCTGCTATGCTATACAGAGGCAGCTGTATCCTCCGACAGACTGAGAAAATTGGACATGGCCTAACAGCCTTCCAGAACAATGATGCTAGAGTGGATGGTGCCTTGTTTGAGAAGTGGTAGGTTTACATTGGTGTTCTCCAATTATAAAGTCAATTCTCCAGATACCAGTTCCTTTTACATATTAATGGTCTAACCCTTGGCATATGGCAGAAAGACGGGGTTGAACTAAGAGATTGGTTGTATGAAGAAGAGAAAACTCAGATATTCTAGTGACTAGATGATTACATTTTGAAAGATTATCTTTTATAATAAAGGTATTGTTTTTCACATATTTTCTAATACACAAGTATGCTTAGCAGATGAGTCTTTTTTTTGGCCATATCACAGCTTCAAGTACTTGAGGCAGCTAGGCGATACAATGGCTAGAGTGGTGAAGCTAGAATCAGGAATACCTGAGTTCAAATTCAGTTTCAGACACTTAAAGTGTATAAACCTGGGTAAGTCACTTAACCTCTATCTGCCTCGATTTCCTTACTGCAAAATGGGGATATAATAGCACCCAGAGAGGTTGTTAGCATCAAATGAGACAGTATTCGTAAAGTGCTTTGCAAACCTTAAAGCTAATGTTTTAAGAAATGAGATTCTTATCATTATTTTAAAATGTAACTCTGAAAGAAGAAAGAGCGTTCCTATGTTTGCAGATTGGATTGTTGATGTTAAATTTCTCCAAATATGCCTTTCTCTGTCCACCCCGTAAAGTGTTCAGAAAGCTCATTTCATTTTAATGTAGTCTAATGTCAAAACTCTTCAGCACCTTCTCTTATGAATAATGGGGTTTTTTTTTCCTTTTGGTTGCATTTCCTTCATATTATTTCCTGACATCCTCCAGTTTCTTCAGAGGGGGAGGCTAATTGGCATGCTTGTTTCCTAGGCTTTTATTCCAGCAAAGTGGCGTATCTGTAATCAACAATTCAGTGCATCACTAGAGGCTTTGCCAGACAGAGAAGAAAACTGAAATGTATTGCTGTGGTCCCCCTTGGGCATTTCACATCGTGCCTAGTCTGAGGAAGGTGGAAGGAACACAGTGGAATCAGCAGTAACTCCTGCTTCTCTTGCTTCTTGCTGTCAACAGTTAAAAGTTTCCCTGTTGTCTCCAGTGGTTTCAACTTCCTAACCCCACTCCCCAACATCAGATCAAACTTGAGCTGTTTTTCAAATGATGACAAGGGATAGAAAAATCAGGATGGAAAAAAATCTATCTTTCAGAAAGGAAAAAGAGAAGTTTATTGTGTTTACCATTTTGAAAGCTGGCTAGCCAACTCCCATGACCTTTCAAAGGAACTATTTGTCGCTTTGATGACATCTTAGAAAAATCTTTAGTGATAAGGCTATGATGCAAAGCTACTTGGAACCTATCAGGCTAGGCAATGAGATCCAAAGTTGCAGCACAATACTTCTTCAAAGCATAAATTTAGAATTCGTTTCCAAGTGGGGCAGGGCACTGGACTTTGAGTCAGGAAGACCTAAGTTCAATCCCAGATTCTTCCTGGGCATGTGCCCCTGGAAAAGTTGCTTAAATGCTGTTTGCCCCAGTTCCTTGACTATAAAATAGAGGTAATAATACCTCCTACCTTCCAGGGTTGCTATGAGGATAAAGTAAGATAATCTTTGTAAAGAACTTTGTAAACCTTAAGTTGCTATATACATGCTTACTATTAATGTTATTATTAACATTTAATAATTGTATAAGCAGGAATAAATTGTTTAATCTTTCTAAGCATTAGTTTCTCCCAAGGGAAAAAAATTGGAGATCTCACTTTTACCAACTATCTGTGTTGGGATCGCGAAAATGCATTATAAATCATAAAGCAATGCTAAATGTGAGCTGTTGCAATGTTATGTTAATTCCATTCAACAAATAATAGAGTGCCTGCCACTTGTCTGGCGTACATGATGAAAGATTCCTTAGGAATTGAAGTGAAAAATTAATGTACGTTCAAAAGTAGTGCTGGGGTGACGGTGTAATAGCGTGATGCAGTGACAGGAGTGCCAAGGGCTGGCACGGTACATAGAGTTGCCATACCTGGAGTCAGGAAGATTCATCTTCCTGAGTTCAAATCCAGCCTCAGTGGCTTACAAGCTGTGTGACCCTAGGCAAGTCACTTAACCCTGTTTGCCTCAGTTTTCTCATCTGTAAAATGATCTGGAGGGAAAAAATGACAAATAACACCAGTATCTTTGCCAAGAAAACCCCTATTGGGGTCAAGAGTCAGTCACGATTGAAACAACTGAACAACAAAAGTGGAAAGGGTATTGAGAACCTGAGACTGTGAATAAAATTCCTGGCCCTTCCTCTTATTACCTGTGTGACCTTCCTTGAACAACACATTTCATTTTTCTGACCCTCGGTTTCTTCATATGAAAAGGAAGGATTTGAATTAAGATGATCTCTGATGTCTTTTCTGCCTCTCAGATCCTGTTGGTTTGACTTGTATTAAATGTTCAAATGTAGGTTAATGCTACTATTCTAAGCACAATTAGAAGTTTATTGATGTTATATTATATTAGATCCTTGTTGTATGATTCCTAAAATCTTAGCCAATCCTGTGACATGCTATCAATTGGTCTTAATCCTATATTGAGGAATGAGACAAATAGTTTGATTTTTCATAGTGTCCCCCATAACTGAGATGTATTCATTTAGCTTTCTCTATCTCTTCTAATTTGAAGCAACTACATGGCAGAGTAGGTGTTAGACCTATCATCAGGAAGTACAAAGTGGATTTCAGACATTAGTTGAAATCATCTTTTCCATGCTTTCTAATCCAAAACTCTGGAGTTTCAAACAAATATTTGTCTAAGCATATATTCCAAGTCCTTCTTTGAGCAAAAAAATATGGCCCTATATATAGGCATCCCCAAAGCCCATCACTGCTGGGACACGAATCCACATTTCCAGATCCTTTGCCTCATTCATCTCCAGAAACAGCATCAAGTCTTCCTGCTAATCCATATCTGAAGTATATAGATCCTTCCTTAGTCAGATCTGAAGAGTATTGGCATTTTCTCAGAGATTTCAACCACAAAATGACTTCAATGCAGCCCCTACAAAAGACTTGCTTAAGACATCTTGTTTTAATATGTAAAAAAAAAAAAAGAAACAAAAAACAATGCTGCAGTCTATTAGAGGGGTAACAGTGTACCAGAAATATTGACTGGATATTCTTCAAAATTCTAGAAGTATTATCCCCTTCCCTCTATTGAATTTCTCATTAGATAAGTCATACCTAGCCCATGTTAGTCTATCTCTCCACAGGAGCTACTTCCCTGAGTTGAGACTTAATGTTAAGGCCTTAGCTTTTGTAGCATTGATAGTAAAGAGCTCTATGTAAACACATTTCTATAAAATCATATATTATCCATTATATTGCGTAATGCCTCTTAGTTAAGTCAGTCAATCAACAGATATTTATTATACGTCTATGTGTCAGACACTGTGCTGAACACTGAGGATAGACCCTCTTCTCCAGAAACTCACAGAATAATGGGGAAGGCTAAATGCAAATAACTTCGCATAAACAAGCTATATACAGGAGAAATTGGAAGCATTCTCTAGAGGGAAGACATTAGAATTAAGAGGGATCAAGAAAGGCTTCCTTCAGAAGGTAGGATTTTATCTGGGACTTGAAAGAGGCCAGGGAAGCCAGGAGGTAGAGATGAGAAAAGAGAGCATTCCAGACATGAGGGACAGCCATTGAAAATCCTCAGTCTGGAGAAGGTGTGTAACATTTATATAGTTCTTACTATGTGCCAAGAACTGTGCTAAGCACTTTACAATTCTTATCTCATTTGATCTTCGCAACAACTCTGGAAGGTAGGGGCTGGCTATTACTATCTCTATTTTACAGATGAGGAAACTGAGGCAAATTGATTAAGTGACTTGCTCAGGGTTACACAGATAGTTAAGTGTCTGAGGCTAAATTTGAACTCAGGTCTCCCTGACTCCAGGCACAGTGTTCTATGCACTGTGCCAGTTAGGAAGAAGGGATTATCTTTGGGAGAAGACATGGGAATGTTTATTGGTAATAAGGAAGGACCTAGTAGAGAAGGACAGATCAAAGCTAAGGAAAAGGGATGCTGTTTAAAAGGGGCTGTTTTGTTTGCTCCAAACCAACAGCACCTAAGACGGTATCATTTCTATATGTGTATTTCAACTTAATTGTATTTGATTGAAACATTAAAAATTTGACATTTACAAAAAAAAGATGAGTGAGAGAGTAGAGAAGATATAAGGGGCAAACTGCTGGAGGTAATGGGATGGGATTGGATCACTTGGATAAGTAAGTAGATCTGAGAAATATCACCATAGAAATGATAATTAAGTCCATGGAAGCTGGTGAATCACCAAGTGAAATAGTATAGAAAAGAGAAGAGGACCCAGGACAGAACCCTGCAGGACACCTACTCTTAACCTAGATCAGGGGTGGGAAGCCTGTGGCCTTGAAGTCCTCAAGTGCAGCCCGTTGACTGAATCCAAACCATTTCAAAGGGCCACACTTGAGAAGCTAGAGGGCCACAGGTGGCCTTGAGGCTGCAGGTTCCCCACCCCTAACCTAGATAAAGATCCAGCAAAGGAGACTGGTTCATGGTCAGATAGGTATGAAAAGAACCAAGAACAGTAGTGTCATGAAAACTTAGAAGGAGGCATCAAGGAAAAGAGGGTTATCAATGGTATCAAAAGCTTCAAAGAGTTCCAGAAGGATGAGGACTGAGAAAACATCATTCAATTTGCCAGTTTATGAGATCATTAGTAACTTTGGAGATAGAGCAGTTTCAGTTGAATGAAGAGGTCAAAAGCCAGATTGTAGAGAGTGAAGAAGAGTGAGAGGAAAGGAAGTAGGGGTACATATGAAAGATGGAGTATCAAGAGGTTTAAGCCTGGGGTGATAGCCTGTTGGGATGGATAGATCGCTTGTGTAAACAGAAGTTTCCTCTAGGATTCAGTATTAAGGGGAAAAAATTTTTTTCTTTCCAAATGAACATAAGCACTTTCTCTATTGAACCATCAGGATTACATAATCCTATGTTCCCCCCTTTATTTTTACAACCAGAAAGTTCAGAGCTAAATTCAGTGCACAACTCCAGTAAACCCAATCCAGGTGCCTAATGACATCTATCTTTTTACACCTTTTAGTGAGTTTTTGTTCTGTTTTTATTTTTAATTGTCCTATTTTATGTGAGAAATAATTTTGTAAGTGGCCTCAAATCTTTTTCGGAAGTAGACAGGTACAACTGCCAGATGGATACCAAGTCAAGAATATAGCTAAGAGACAGAAAGTGAGGAAAAAGTCTTGTGAGGAGTCAAAATAGGCATCACAAAGTCATTGCAACCGAAGTACTTTCTATTCTCAGGAGCCTTCAAGCCATACCTCAAAATCTATTTATTGTCATGTTACACATAGGGATGGGGCAAGGACTGGAACTTGTGAGTTCATTAAAGGAAGTGAGGAAACTCCATCTACCAATGCAGATTGGCACCTTTTCTACAACTTTTAGTTCAGCTGCCTAGAGCACTGGGATATTTGAAGACCTACCCAGGGCCATCTAGCAAGTTTAAGTCAGAGGTGGTGACTTCCTGACCTCAAGGCCAGTTCTCGTATCCACTTTGCCAGGATGTCTCTTGACTGATTAGGGATTTTAGTATGTATCTAGGTTCAAGTTTTCCTGACTCCAAATATGTTAAAATGAAATTAAAAAACACTGTGATTAAAGGGATTAACTTCATCTTTAAAAAAAATCCACCTATCCTCAATGATAGTCCCTGAGGACTTTGGTTGGATGAAATACTGTTTTAGCTCCAGGTTGCGGTGAATTAGACATTTCTAAGTTGATCTGCTTATCTAACCATAATTCTTTACATTATTTCTATGAGAAATGCATTCCTCTATGCTCAATGAGAAGAGAGGGAGTGGGAATTGGTCATATTTTTTCTTCTTTTTCCATTTCTGGAGCCCTGGAGGTAGTGAGAGAAGAAAATATCATGGCTCAATAAACCCTTCTAACTCTATCTGTAGGGGGAGCCTTCTTTTTTAATATGTTTAAGATGTCTTATAAGTGAAGTGGTAGTTGCTAGTGACTCAATGTTTCTTTTTTTTCCTCCAGTAGATTTAGATAAAATATGTCACAAATACAATGGTATGCTTACTTGTCTTTATTGAGTGTTTTCAACAACTTTCAATTGTAGGTATTATTTATCATTTGTATTTTTATCCCCAGTGCCTAGTATGGTGTTTGGAACATAGTAGGTGCCTAATAAATGTGCGTTGATTGATTAATTAACCATGAGAACAATGGGTATTTTAAGGAAGATAGATGCTGCTGATTGCTTAGGACTCGGAGGCAGCATGGTATGGTTGTTAATTTAATGGAATTAGAGTCAGGAAAACTTGAATTCGCAGCCCACCTTAGGAACATCCTAAAATCTTAATGAGTCGTGTCTTATCCTCAGTTTCCTCAAATGTAAAAGGAAGAAGGCAGTAAACATTAAGTACTTACTATGTGCCAGGCATTGTGCTAATTGCGTTACAAATATCATCTCATAAAATGGAGTTCATGACAGCATCTACCTCATGGGGTCATATGAAGATCAAATGAGATAATGCATATAAAGTGCTTTGCAAACCATAAACTACTGCATAAATGTGAGCCATTACCACTATTGATCCACTCCAGGAGGATCCCAGAATTTATATCAGGTGAACAGGTTGGCCTTCTTCATTGTAGTCCACACAAAACAATCCTGAGGGCAACCTTTGAACCTACACTACAGTCAATGCCAAATATCATGTGCAAAGCTAGGATTCAAGTCCCCCCATTGAATGAAAGAATGGCTTATTATGATGTGGAGTGAGGTGCCTGCTGATATAGCATCTAGCTAAAATCCTGATTCCTTAGTTTCAGGCCTGCCCTCCTTATCTAGAAGGGAAAAACATGAAGCAGGTCAGAATGGGAAAAGCTCTGAAAATAGAATAAAACAGGGGTACTTTGTAGGCCCCAGTCAGAACGTAGAAGATTCTCAGAATAGAGGGCATCACTGCCTAATGTTTAGTACATCTTTCGAATCTCACTTCAGTCTGAATCTGGGGCAGCTCCTTTCCACGTTGTAATCGCACATTCTACATTTAGAAACTTGGATAACTTCCAATGGAAGTACAGATTTCACCTATTTTCCCTAAACAGAATGAACAGGTTAGAGTTAGAGCTGCAATTATGCTTTCGTTGCAGGACCCCATAGAGCAATTTTCTGTGGCTTCTTGGGTTTTGCTGTTCCACATTACTGGGTTAAGAACAAGCATGGTTTATATTGTACTTCCTGAAGCAGCACTTTCATATTTTAACTTTATCACGTGCAGATTCTTACTTCCAATTGTGCTGACAGGAAAGGAATGTTAACAGCTTCATAAACTACAGTGTTTTTACACACAACTCATACCACTAAAAAGTAACAAAGATGCTGGGTTGTTTTCTTTTCGCCAAGGAAAAGAATGCTGGTCCAAAATATCCCTATGGTTTTAACACTTCTAATTACTTTTGAATACCTTTAATTGTTAAAAGAGCATGTCTGTTGCTTGTTAAAATTGTATTCTGCTAATTGGGACCCCTATTCTGTGGGCCTGTTTTATTTTTTATTCTTCCTCTAAACTGAATCAATGTGCCAAAGTGGGCATTGAATGACTAGACTTATTTTGGAACCTTTGAGCTCTCTGTTCAGGGGTTGAGAACCTGTAACCTTGAGGCCACATGTGGTCTTCCAGGTCCTTGGGTGCAACCTTTTGACTGAGTCCAAGTATTACAAAACAAATCCTTTTATTAAGGGGATTTGTTCTGTGAAATTTGGATTCAGTCAAAGGGCCCCACTTGAGGACCTAGAGGCCACAGGTCTGTATAAACATGATTTATTGGAGTAATGCTGCATTCCTTCCCAAGCTCTAGAGTTTGTTTTTTTTCTGAATTGCTGACTCTTTTTCTTCCTCATCCTTGCAGTCTGTCATTCTTTGTGAAAAACATTTCAATCTAGATTTCAAAGGGAATCCTTTTAAGGGTGTGTGTGTGTGTGTGTGTGTGTGTGTGTGTGTGTGTGTGTGTGTGTGTGTGTGTGTGTGTGTGTGAAATTTCATGCAAGAAAATTTTAAAATTTTCTCAGTCTTTGTCTCTTGTATGCAGTATCTCTTAGAGGTCCGTATTAATTTCACATCTACCTACTCACTCTCCCTAAGAGTGTCATTTTGGGCAAGACTCAATGTACTCATTGTTCAGAATTGTATCAGACACAACGTTAGTATGTCAGATTTTGACTGCAGAGTTTCAACAATTAAAACTTCAGGGATTTAACTAGCATCTTTGTTCTCACTTGCTTAAGAAGGGTTCACAGGTGTGAAATGGGCAAAACGTCTGCAAGCTACCTGCCTCAGGTAGTGGTTATGAGAAAAGCTTTTTACAAACCGTAGAGCACTGTATGAATGTAATTACTATTCTTGGCTTTAAGGATATGAAAGTGTTGAATTTTCATATTAATGTATAAAACCTTGGTATTATATCTAAATAACTGAAATCATCTGAATTTCTACACCTAAAAATTTTCCTTCTTCGTTTTTTGGTGTTTTGTTTTTTGTTTTGTTTTGCTTTGTTTTTTGGATGAGTGACTTTGCAGGACTGTTGAACTTGAAAGTAGAATTCCATATAAAATGTAATCTAAACCAGAAAAATTAGCAATAATGACAAGGAAAAGAATAATGCTTTAAATTGCCTACATGCAAATTCACAAAGTATGAGAATTGAACAGCAAGGGTTCCTATTGATTTTGACATTTATTTTTTATTGCAGCATGGTGTTCATTTATGGAGCTATATAAATCTCATAAGAATAATTGCATAGTACAGTGTAAACCTGCCACCTTGCCCCTTTTAGGCTGCTTCTCTCATGACTCACTATGAATGTCAGAAAGCAGATGGCATTCATGAGTGGCTGTGTTAGGCTATTGTTTCTCCCACTAACCTACCACCGTCCCAATCACCACCAGTTGGCATTCACCAAAAGTAAGCAAAAGGACCCATGCAAGTCTACGATTACTAAGGAACAAAAGGGTCAATTTTCATGTTCCAGGAATTTTTTTAGGTATACAATACCAGTTCTAAAACAAAATGCTATTGGACCATTTCAGTTCTGATGTTCACCCTTTAATCATGGCAAAATTTCTTAGGAATGCTTAGGATTCAGCCTCTGAAACAAAACCTTCATTTTTTAAATTAAATCCACAAATATCATCGTAACTTTTATTGAAGTCAATTAAATTTCCACATGTGTGTTCAAGCATAGAACAGTTTATAATGTATTTCCTTATCGGCATCTATTTCCTGCTTTCCTTTTCCTTAGAAGCCTATGAATCATTTTTGGAACAACAAGTATCACAGCCCAGAAACATATCTGTTTATTGAACAGTTAGGAGTGATTAAATTATAACAACAACCAAGAAGGAGGAGAACAGTATTTTACACAGCTTTATTATTTAAATAGTTACTTACAACTGTTAGCAGTTGTAAGAAGGAAAGAGTGGTTAATTCATATTTTTTTCTGTTTGTAGAGTTTTCTATCAACCAAACTTTGTCAGTCATCTTAATTTTGCTTATTATTCTATAGAAAAGAGCTTCTCTCTAATCACAGCTGAGAGATCTTCAGGAAAGGAAAATATGTAAAAAGAGTCCCAGGCCTCTAGTAGGTAGAAAAAAACTCATAATCAGGGACCATGTGATGGGGTCTCAGGTGAGCAAGATTATGGTTGGTCCTACATCATTGACCACATGGTTCAGAGAAGCATCCAGCAAATTTTCAAATCCATTCATTGGGAAACGTCTATTATAGAAAGTTTGCTATATATTGTTAGGCATTTCCCCGATATGATAGTGTTAAGGCAATCCAACTTATCCCTGTTCTTCCCTTTTGGGATGCTAAGACTATCTAGTCTCCCCTTTGTTTGAATTGGTTGGAAACCTTTTGCTGTCTTTGTTTTGGAACATTTCTCAGCTATTTCTCAGAACTGAGGCAATCAGGAGTCGTTGACTTGTATACGATGTGATACTGGGGATGAGGATCTTTCACACACCCAGCCTGGGTGAGGTCAGAGCCCTCAGGGCTCCGAACAGGATATAATTGAGGGGAGCTTGGTGTTTGACTTTTGGGGCTCCCTCATGAAAGGAGTGTTGAGACTCTGGGCAAGCCATTGTAACTGCCTCCACCCCCCCAGGCTTTGCTAACCCACACCCATTCTATGGGTAACTATATATTGTGATTTGATCAGACAAGATCTGTCTGTTGATGTTTGTAATTTCTGTTTGTATTTGCCTTGAAGTTCAGGGGACCGATCTTTTCCCCCTGAACTAAGTGAATGATATATGTATGTTTGATTAAACTGAGATTGTTAACCCCTTAAAGTTGCTTTCCTTAGAAAAGCAGATCAAAAGAACCTGTGTTGGCAGCCCTCTGTGTGCTGGTTGTTGTTAGTCTTACACAGCCACAGTAGCTGCTAGCCGCATTGATGTTACAGATGGTCCTTGGGGGAAGGGCCTGTTTCATTTTTGGTTTTTTGTGTCCTTGGCACTTAGCCTAGTTTGTGGCACATGGTAGGTATTTAATAAATATTGAATGGTTGGTTCCTCAACTGCTATTATCATAGGTCCTCCTGAGTCTACATCCTGAAACCCATGGTCTCCTCACTGCTTCCTCTGAAATTTTCCTTGCTCCTCCCAGAATTCAACTTAAGTGACATCTCCTACGTGAGGCCTTTGTTGATATCCTTACTTGCTAATGCCTTCCCCCTCCAAATTTTTTTGTATATATCTTAAATCTATGCCTACTCTTTAAATATCTTATTATGAGATATATATATATATATATTACATTGTACATGTGTTTTCTCCCAATAAAATATATGCTTCTTGAGGGCAACATTGCTTTATTTGCATCTTTGCATCAGCAGTGCTAAGACATTAAATAAGATTGTTTGCTCAACCTATGAGAGTCTAAGCCTAATAACATTGCCTATGACCCAGAAGAAAGTCAAATTGAGAGAGTGAAGACTAAGAGTTGCAATAGTTTCCTTTATATCAAGTATATAGCATTTGTATTATCTTTTAGCCCGGGGGTGGGGAACCTGCAGCCTTAAGGCCACATGTGGCCCTCTAGGTCTTCAAATGTGGCCCTTTGACCAAATCCAAACTTCATAGAATAAACCCCCTTAATAAAAGGATTAGTTCTGTAAAACGTGGACTTGGTAAAAAGGCAGCACTCAAGGACCTAGAAGGCTACATGTGGTCTCAAGGCCACAGGTTCCTCACCCCTGTTTTAGCCTCTAAAATTCAAGATTTGTCCAAATGTAGTCAAAGGATCATGTCTTACAATGGGGGCAAGGCTTTGCCTTGACTTAGTTCTCTCTCAGGTAAGTAGCAAGAAATAGAGAGGAACAAAGAGGCTATCCAAGATAAGAAGATCAAGGAGAGAGAAGTGAAGCAATTGCATATACTTAGGAAATAGGGCCTTTTTCTGGCCATCAGACCTTATCTTAGTTCTAGAAATGGCACTGTACTTTATGAAATTTGGGCTGTCAAAGGAAAACAAGAGAAAATGCATTGTTGATGTCATCTAATGCATTTCAGCTGGCAACTTTTCCAGCAATCTGGGAGAGAGTTTTTTCCTTCCTTTTGGAGGTCTAGTTATCAGAGACCACAGGATAATTCACCTAAATGGAATTTGTACTGGGACAAGACTGAATGTTGTTATGGTTGTTTAACCTCTAATACCAAGTCATGAGGAGACTTCTTTCCCTACATAAAAATAGAAGTTACCTATTGGCTTTGATGATTACTCAGCCTTTTAAAAAGTTGACACTTTAATATTCTTGGATAATAATCTCCACATATTAGGGCAAAGTGCCATGTTGTTAGTATTTTAGCCTAGTTTCCATTTACCTTTAACATCTTCATTTGAGAGATAATATGTTTTATTGGGAAAACAACTGGATTTGAAGTCAGATGACTTGATTTCAAATGCTGGTCCTACCAGTAACTAGCTGTATGATATTTTCTTTTCTTCTTTTCTTCTTGGAATCTCAGTTTACACGTCTATAAATGAAAGGTTGAACTTGATGGTATCTGAGGTCTCTCCTAGCACATTCTGTTATTCTTGTATGATTCTTTAACTAAGTGTGAATAAAGATGTTTGAAGTTCTCCATTAGAAACACAAGAAGACTGTTTTAAATATGAAGTAAATGTTGAGCAATAGGAAACAGCAATTGTTGCTGACCCTCCATCGTCTAGCTTTAATAGCATTCCATTCTCATTGTATTACTAAAAGTGACTATATCAGGAATCAATAGATGGTCTAGTAGCAAGTAAAGCTATATGACTATGCTTTATGACCACAGAGACTTCTGTAGACATCCTTGCATCCAGGCACCATGACTGTAGTCCTTACTACTGGTGGGGGAGGTGGGGACCACAGTCCTGAAGCTGGTGGATTGCATGAATTCAAGAGTTCAGAGCTTCAGGAGGCCTAACATGATTGGGATAACCTCACTAAGTCCAGCACCAATATGGTGAGTCCCTGGGATCTGAGATCCACCAGGCTTCCTAAAAAGGGGCAAAACAGCCCAAGTCAGAAAAAGAGCAGGTCAGAGCTTCTGTGTTGAACAGCAATGTGGTCAGGGCATGAGTAACCACTGAACATCTGTCCTGGGAAAAAGAGGGAGAAGCAGTCTCAAAAATTAAAAAAAATAAACAAAAATCATTGTATTATACAACCAACAAAACTCAGAAGGTAACAAAAGCTTATGAACTCAAGGAAAATGAAATTACCATATTATTTCATATGGTGTACATTTGGTGTACATTAAGAACATCCTTCCCCTGGAATTATAGTTAAGGCTTGACTCTAGTCAAGTCTATCTGAAAGGAGAGACAGAGCCCTTGAATTTTTTACACTAAAACATATGTATTTTAGGTGGTCAGCATTCTTTTTGCAGCAACACTGGACTATTAACCAATCAATATTTATTACAGATGCATACTATGTGCTAGACATTATGGTAGGAGAGATAATAAAAAATAAGCATTTATTAAGCACCTACAGTTTTCCAAGTGCTTTACAAATATTATACCTTTTGCTCCTCACAACAACCCTGTGAAATAGGTGCTATTATCCCTATTTTACAGTTGAAGAAACTGAGGAGACAGAGGTTAATTTATTTGCCCAGGGTCACACAAGTAGTAAATGTCTGAGACCAGATTTCAACCCAAATCTTCCTGAGTCCACCCTATCCACCGTCATTTAACTGCCAAGTGCTGGGAATACAAAGATGTGTGTGTATGTATATATGTATATACACACATATACATGTATGTGTGCATTCTGTTGAAGGCCATATCAAAGCTATCCATGCTGAATTAAGGAAGGAGACTGAAGAACTTTTCCCTTGACCTAATACAGAAGTAAAATACCTGGTCCTCTAAAGATCTGTCAGGTTCTATCTCACAGGTGGAATTATCCAAGTGAAACTGAGCTAGCTCTAATTTAAAAGGACTCAGTTGCCCCAGCTTGTCATCAGAGAAATACAGTTGTGCTTCTTTGTCATCCGCGATTCTATTTTGTGATCAGAGCTTTGTTCTGCTGTGCTTGTGACAGCCTACCCCATATCCTGGGCCCATCTAGTATTCTGAAGTATCTAGTATCTTGTCTGTACCATGTATCCTGAATATCCCTGTGGTCTTTCTTGCCTATGATGGGTGGGGGCTGGGGAACAGTCTCTATCTCCTGATTTTGATATCTTCTCTTATGTTTAATCTTCCCTCTCCCAAATTGTCCATGCCCTATATCCAAGTTCTTCAACAAACATGACTCAGAACAAGCCCCCAGTGGCTATTTTCATATCAAACTATTCCTACTAACCCTTGAGTCCTGCTGAAATGTCCCGCCTACCAACTAATTCAGCATAGGCATAGACAGGGTACTTCCTTGATTAGAGTAACCAATGCATCAAATGAGTTAACATTTATGAAGTGCTTTGTAAAGCTTAAAGTGCTACATAAATGCTATTATTATTGTTAATTATTATCATTATTATTCATATGAATTAGGTATAGTCTATAACCCTGAGGTAAAATTCAAATGTACTAAGGAAAATCCAAACACATTTTCATTTACTAATGCTTCCAATTAAGGCAGACCCTATTAAATAATTTTTTTGACAATCTATAAATATAATTAAATACTTGGGCTTATTTTGTCTTTACCTGTTTTGGAAATTAGGGTCTTTAGCTATGAGGCAAAACAATTATCTAGCATTAATTTAACCATGAAAATTACATCAATTTTAATTAATATCAATTCTTTGTCCTTAATGCTCCCCAATATTTAGCTCTACGTCAATAAGCCTTTAAAGTAGAGATTTTTTCCAGGAAGTTAATATTTTTTACTGAACAGCTATAAATTTTGATGTTAAACCATATTCAACCTGGACCAGAATATCTACAGGGTACCTAGAAAGAATCAGCTTGTTTTTTCATGTCACTTCAGAGGGAAGGACTAAAGTTACAGGAAAGCAGGTTCTGGCTCAATTCATTCTGTCCAAAAATGGAGTGGGCTACCTTGGGAGATACTGAGTTCCTCGTCATTGAACATATTTAAGAAGGAACCGATGTAAAGGGGATTCTTGTACTGAGTAAGAAATTTTATTAAATGACCTCTAAGCTTCTCTGATAAGAAGCCACAATATAACCTCACATAGCATGGTACTTACTTATTTGTCTAGGTTCATAGATTCTTAGACTCCTAGAATGTTAGTGTTTGATGGAACCTTAACTTAGCTACATTATTTTGTAGAAAAGGATGTCCTGCTGCTTCTACTGTAACTGAATTACTTTAAATAAAAGTCAAACCCATTTTCTGACTTAGCCTCCAAGTAAGGAAACCCCATGCTATTATTTTGAATGTCATTGATTTTCTGCATAGAATTCTTTTTTTATTGTCTGATACCAACATATTGATTCAAAATGTCCTAAAATGGATTTTTATAATGCAGTCTTAAATTTTATTTTGTTTTAAAAATCTAACGAAGTAGGAGCTCAAAGGGCTCAACATGGGAATTTTTTAAAAATGTTTTTACTTTTATCAATGAAACTGAAATCAACAGAATCATTAGACTTTCAAATAATGGTGTGGGTAGAACTCTTTCCATCTATAATAGACTCTAATTAAATTACTGATGTTATCATTGTAACAGGCTTCATATTAACAAAACTGGCAAACTCAGATTCATTTAGTTGTGTTAGTGAAGCCTGTCTTATTTCTTCTGACTTACTAATTCAGAACATCAGAAACCAAATCATTATTTGAAATATTCGTGATATCATCCATAGAGCTTCCTGGTGCCAGGTAACTGTGGTACTACCTTCCAATTTATGATTTGATTAGACCTGATGAACACAGATCAAGATCTGACTGGACAGGAGCCAATATTTCAACTTGAAGCCTTTGTTTGGCTGTGATCACCAAGGTTCTCAAGCAGTTTTCTCATCTATAAAATTACCATTTTGGACTGAATGAGCTCCATTCCAATTCAGCATTCTGCAGTCGCAGTACTTGATGGTCACTGGTGGGTAGCCAGCTAGCTAAACACAGCTGATGAATAACACAGTTTAAAAACAAAAACAAAACCTCTTCATGGCTAAGTTTTTATCTTAAAAGACCATTGGAATGGAGCAGCAGTGAAGGACTACCCACAGCTAGCTTCTCTAAAAAGTGTTCTATTAAGCCTCATTGTTATTTAACTCCTTCTAAGGTTTCCACCTCTGGTCCTCCATCATGTGAATGTGATGATGGTGGTCTTGTGATGTTTTGAGAGTTAACATGTTTGGTTCCTTTTTAGTTCTGTACTTAATGGGTGTTTTACAAATTCAGTTCTTCAGTCATTTTTTTCAATTATGTCCAACTCTGCATGACTCCATTTGGGGTTTTCTTGACAATGATACTAAAATGGTTTGCAACTTCTTCTCCAGTTCATTTCACAGATGAGGAGACTGAGGCAAGCAGGGTTAAGTGACTTGCCCAGGGTCACCTGAGGCCAAGCACTCTATCTACTATGCCAACTAGCTGCCCCCTTTTCTATGTTGAACTTACCCAAATTGGGATAAGTGAATGTCAAATAAGTTGGATCAAGGATGACTGGGACCCAGAGAATAGACACACCACATGGGTGGAACTGGTAAACCAAAAATATCTCAGCAATAGACTAGAAGGAAATCTAGACCACAGTTTGGAGCACAAGGAAAATGAATAGCCCACAATCTAAGCTTATCTAAGCAGTTGACATCAGGCGAGGTTCAATGATGATTAGTAAAGGGATGGCTCATAATAAACATATAAATCACTTTAAAAAATACTGAGCAGAGATTAAAGCAGGTCAATAGTAGTCTAGTAGAGTTTGGGACCCAGCCACAAGGACTAGGGTTTGTGGTAGGATTTCAACTGGCAAGAACAAAACACAGGTCTAGTCCCAGAGTGTCTAAAGTACCAACCAGGGACCAATAGGGGATTGGTGGCTAAAAGCCACTTGTTCGTGTTACCATTGTACCCTGAGTCTAATTTTCATACTTGATTCTGAGATATCTGACAGATTTCACCTATATATTTATCTTATTCAGGAACAGAGTTTGTTCTAGGGCCAGAGGCCAAGCCAAGATGGTAGATAGGATTAAGGACCCCTCCCCCATCTGAACAGTTTAGTGAGCAATCAGCAAAACCAGTCTTCCTATCCTATGGCTGATTATTGTGGAGGAAATGTGGTGTGGGAAATTGTCCAATCGGATTTTCCTGAGCCCACAACTTCAGGATTTATCTACTGTCCTTCTCCCTCCTATACAATTTTGCTTCATACCATCCTCTCATCAACCTTGTGGTCTGCTTCCTGGATCAGCAGAACATTTATCACAGATGTGAGAAAGAGGAAGTAGACAGGCTTACACCCAGGGGTGGGCTCAAGACAGTTTCAATGGCTCATCAATGCCACTGTTAAATTTTCAGTGTGAGTATCTATACCTCAGAAATGGGCAAATGCTACAAATCAAGGCTTGATTTGTTGGTTTTTTTAAATGTCTATATTTAAGAAATTGATAGAGAAAATGTTAATATGGCAGATTAAACTTAAAAGTGTCATGCATACATTTTTCCCAGAAAAGCAGTTGTTAAGCATTTACCAGCACACTCTTGCCTATACCAAAATTGTGAAATGCAGTTTCCTCACTACTGTTCCATCTCTAATTGTTCAATCTACTGTTCCTCCACTCCTCAGAACTCCTTATCACGGACCTCATCAGAGTCAGGAGGTGCTACAGGACTCTCACTTTTTTCCTTGACTTCCAGCCATCAAAGCTTATCCATTCTGTGTGCCATTGATGTAGAACACTGCCCACTACTAGGAACTCAGAATGTACTAGTTTGAGCTCATATTTAACAACATTAGAATTCCTTCAACTGTCTTCAATTACTATAATCCTCAAAGGTAGACAATCATGGAAAATTTAAGAGCTCTATTGGGGAGATATATTTGGTTAAAGCCTATTTTCTGATATATGTATTTCCTACAGGATATCCAATTTAAGGTGTGCAAGAGGCAATTGATAATACAAGGCTGAAGCACAGCAGAGAGACTTGGGCTGGAAATATAGTACTGGGAATCTTCTACATATAGAAGATAATTGAACCTGTGGGAACCGATGAGATCACCAAGTGAGAGGGCATAGAGTGAAAAGAGAAGGGGGCTTTGGGGGATACGCATGGTTAGTGAGCGTGACATGGATGAATAACTAGTGAAGGCTGAGAAGAGCAGTTGGGTAGATATGAAGAGAACCAGGAGAAAACTGCCATGAAAATCTAGAAAAGAGAGAAAATCTAGGAGGAGATTGCACTCAACAGTGTCAAATGCTGCAGAGTGATAAAGAATTGAGAAAAGACCATTAGATTTAGTGACTAAGAGATCATTGGTAACCCAGATTGCTCAGAGGGTTTAGAAGACAGTAAGAGAAGAGTAAATGGAGGCACCAATTGTAAATGGCTTTTTCAAGGAGTTTAGCCACAAAGGGGAGTAGAGATAGAGGTTAATAGCTAGTGAGGATGGTCAGATTTTTAAGGATGAGGAAAACATGGGAGTGTTTGCAGGTAGCCAGAAAGGGAAGAGTATGTAAGGAGATATTGAAGATAAGAAAGAGAATTGGAATGATAAAGGGCAACATTTACTGAATAAGTCTGGATGGGTTGAGATTGAGTATATAGAGTGGCTTTGCCTTGGAAAAGAGAAAGCCTATCTCCTCTTCATGTGAAATTGGGTTAAAGAGGAGATGGTGGACAAAGATATGTGAGTAATGTAAGATGAAAAGGAGGGAAGAAGAGAGAGCTCTTGGCAAATGATCTCACTTTTTCAGTTAAGTATGAGATGGCATCTTTAACTGAAAGAGGGAGGGGAAAGGGTACTATGGGAAGTTTGAGGAGGGACAAGTTTTTGAATAGCCACTATGGAAACTTGGATGTAAATCAAATAGGGAGAGATAGTATGTTTGCTTTACTGTAGAGATGACCTAGTGGAATTTTTGTTACATAAAGTTTATGTGATATATTACATATTTTAGTAAAGAGGGTTTCATGATTTTCTTCAGCAGCATTAAGTAGCACATGAATAGGAATGAAGGACATGGACCATGAGAGAAGTCCAGGGTTGGGTCTTGACAAGGTGTGATCTTCTCCCTGTTCCTCATACACAGCACATTTCCCATTGCCTTGGTTTGGCACTGGGCATCCCCCCTTGCCTGGAATGTATTCATTTCTTCTAGCAGTTCTTCTTGAATAGAAAATCCTTCTGAAAATAGTTTGTTTTCTTTGGTTTTTCAAACATTGGACTTTGGTGTTTGCTTCTAGGTCTTATATGTCTCCACTGATTTTCTATTTTATCAATTCCAAGGAGTTTTGGTGATTACTGCCATATAGTATAGCTAGAGATCAAGTGATGTTAGGTCCCCTTCATTCCTACTTTTGTCACCATTATTACCCTTGAGATCATAGCATCACACTTTTGGAATTGGCAAGGATTATAGAAGCTGTCTGACCTTACCCCACCATATTCCAGATGAAGGAACCAATGTCTATAGAAGTAGAGTGACTTAGCCAAACTTCCTCGGGAAGTATCCAGTATTCAGATATAGGTCCTCCAATACCAAAATTCAGCACTTTTTTCCAATATTCCATGGTTCTTCCCCAGCTATATTTCCTACATAAAGTGTTTTGTCTCTGACTCTTTGTCAATTCTGAGATAAGGTTAAGAGGATATGCAGATGAGATAGTGCTGCACTATGGGACAACAATAAACTAAGGGACAATGTGCCAAATTGTGAATCCCCACATTTGGGGGTAAGAGAGAGTAGAGATGAAGTGAGGATTAAGACCAAAAATATATGTCAGGGTTTTGGAGTCTGATAGTCCCCTTTCAGAACCATCTCCCTGGGTTGCTGGCCATGAGCAGCCCTTCTTAAAGTTTTAAAGAGCATTTAATCCAGAAAATTTGTAAGACCTTGTACCAGGTTGGTTTATTTTACCTCTTGGTCTCCTCTTGTATGTAAAAATACGAACACAGTTGTAAGACCTTAAGATTTCAAGCTAGAAAGGATCTTAGAGAATGAATCCCAACCCTTAGTTTCACAGAGGCAGAAAGTAAGGAAGCCGGCGGAAGTTAAATAACCTGACCTGCTCAAAGTCACCCTGATAATGAGTGGCAGAGTCATAATTTGAACCCTCTGGCTTCAAATTTCAGTGTTCTTGACGCTTTAGTGCACTACATCTAATTGTTGCCTATCCAAGTGATAAAAGCGGGGCTCCAGTTAGTACTTATCCTTTCAGACCAAATTGTCTTGGTATGCAGGTACCAGTAATTGGGATCCTGTAACAAGACCCACATGCATGTGTGTAATGATGATGATGCTGATGAGGATAGCTAGCATTTATTCAGTGCCTACTATGGTTCAGGTACTGTGTTAAGTGTTTTACATAAATATTATCTCCTTTGAACATAGCAATAACCCTGGGATGTAAGTGCAGTTTTTTTGCTACTTTACAATTAAGGAAACTGAGGCAGAGGTTAAATGATTTGCCCAAGGGCACACAGCTACTATGTATCTGAGGCAGCTTTTGAACTCAGGACTTCCTGACTCCAAGTCCATGCAATCCACTGTTGCACTAGCTGCCATATGTATAACATGTACTAGCATTTTCCGGGCAGTTGGAGAAATCAAGTGATTTGGGGGTCCTAAAAGACCCACAACAAAAAAGAACAAGCAAAGACATTGATCTCATTTAGAGCTTGGAGCTGTAATACTTCCACTACATTTATAAGCTACAACATTAACTACAAGAAAAGTGAATGAATACACTAGTCCTGATTTGCATAAGTTATGTTGTCTTCTCCCAGGTCCAGCCATTTGTACTCTCTCGTAGCATAAGGAGAATCTTTTTGCTCATTTAAACAGCTTCTTGTCATTTGTCTAATTTGGAATCTTGCTCACTTTCCCTTAGCAAACACATACCACACAACTACTGGGTGCCATGTTTTGCTAGTCATCTACTTTATTTCTAATTCATATGTTTCATATTTTTTGTTCCTTTTGATCAATAGAAATCGTAGCAGAGGTTTTCTGAGGAAACAGCTTTTATTTGTCACCCTGCTATAAATATCTCCTTTCTGTTTATTCTCGGCTAGCTGTGAATGCATTGACTTTTATAAAGTATTCCACATGACTGTATAACACAGGTATTGATAAATTGCTCTTCTAGAAACTGTATAATTTCAAGCATTGGATAGGCTCAAATAAATTGGTGTGCTTCTGGAAAAGAAAGCCAATCACTGCATTTGAAAATGAAAAACCATGCTAATAGGCATTCACTGTTTCACACATCCCCTCATGGACCATCTTAACTTTTAACTAATTCATGCAGGACGTGTGAAGCACTGTGAATGCCTATTAGCATTCATTTTCATTTTCAAATGACACTTCAATATGAAGTGTCATGATGCCAGTGTCCTAGATCACCTAGTGGTCCCCTACCCCCACCCACCCCTTGTATTCTTCTTCTGAAACAAAAGCCAGGAGCAGCTCAGATACCCATAATTCAGATTCTCTACACTGGATAGAATCTCATCTTCCAGCCTTTCTTTACTGCTCACTCCACATTGGCACACGGGATGTGTGGGGAACCCGTCACTAGATCACAAGCCCCTATTTCTGCAAAGAGCTGTAAGTAGCCATTTCTGCACCTTTGGGATGTTGATGGGGGGAGGGGAGGGAGAAGGAAAAATATGAGGAATGTGGTGGTGGTTGTATCAGCTCACCTGAGGTGCTACTGATGAAGGAAGTTGCCTGGGAGGAGACTTCCTTTGCTAAGGACAAAGCAAGCAGGGGAGAAAGCCAAACTGGCCTACTACCTGTTCCCTGAATTCAGCAAGTCATCTCCCACCTCCGTGTGTTTGTGCATAGGCTATCTCTTATGCCTGCAATGTATTTTTTTTCTCATTTTAGCTTCTTAGAACCCCTGGCATCTGTCAAAGATCAGCTCAGGTACTATCTCCTATGCAAAACCTTTCTTTATTGTTGAAATTTTTGTTCTCTTCCCTTAATTTTCTTGAATTTTATCTGTTACATTTTGAATCCTTCTTATACAATTCAATTTTTAAAAGTAATTATTAAATATATACTATGTGCTAAGTGCAGAGATGCAATGGCTAAAACAAAATAGTCCTTATCTTCAAGGATCTTATATTCCACTGAGAGAATATAACATATACACAAGGAAGTAAATATAAAATTTATACAAAGTAGCCTTGGAATCAAGAAGAAAGATCTGAGTTCAAAGTTGGCCAATCCATATGTTTTGAACAGTAATTTTCAGCTTGTGGTCCATATCACTTGTGTTCTGTTAAGGTCACTAAATCCATTATAATTCCTCTCTCTCATCTATTGTATATAGCCAGGAGATAAACTCTGTTGATTCACCCTCCGTAATGTCTCCCCTCTCCTCCACTCCCCATTCTACTCCCCTCTCCTCTCCTCCCCTCCCCATTCTCCTCCCCTACCCTACCCTTGCCATCACCCTCTCCTTCACCCTCTCCTTCCTCTCCCTATCCTCCTCCTCTTCTCCTTCCCCTCTCTCTCTCCTCCCCCTCCTTCTCCTCCTTCTCCTCTTCTTCTTCTTCCCCTTTCCTCCCTCTTCCCCTCCCCGTCTCCTTCCCCATCCTCCCCTCTCTCCTTCCACTTTCCCCCCTACCCCCAACTATAACCATGGTAGGTAATACATGCCCTCATGGCTATTAGGTGGGTTATTATAATAACCCTCTTAACAAGAGGTTTTGAACTTACAGCTGGATGTTATGGAGGAAATATCTGTTCAGGTCAGAGTTGGACTAAACCTCTGGAGATGATTCTGACTGAGAATCATTTCTATAACATTTTCTACTCTCTCCCACGTCTAATAAATACCTGACAGTATTGCCAAGGTAGCAAGTGTTCTCTGGCTTCACTCTCCAAAAACAAGACCAGCTATATCTCCCCTCAGAGTTCTTGGGTGACCCTTGAGATGTCTGTTCTCTAATGCCATCTGGTTGAGCCTCCAGCGTATTCATAGAGGGTTCTGCTGAGTCAATTTCCCATGTGGAAGAAGCAGGGGAGCTTATGTCAGGGAGAGATGTGATGACATGCAATGAAAGTACACTGGTGAGATTTGGAGTGAATGCAACTGTGTAATTGTGTCCCAACTGTTAACTACATGGTGAATAGAAACCTCATTGATTGGCTGCAGCTGAATAGGTTGGACTATGGGTCATTTTAAAGATACTAATAGGCCTCCTACCCTTCTCTCTGGAGGACTTCTTTCTGACTTATGGCACCCAGAGAGAGGAGGGGAAAAAAAGCTATGAGGGGAGAGACCTCAGGCCCTCCCCATCCAAGGCTGACATTTGTCCCCATGAATATAGGCCTTTGTCCTTTCCCTTGGCATTTGTTCTTTCATTTTAGGTGGACAGTAGAAACAGAGCCTGGAGAATGTGATCTTCAAGAGGTCAGAATAAGCCACTGAGGAGGTCTGACAGTCAAATCCATGATGGGTTTTGCCACCATCCGATACAGTTTTGAGACTTCAAGGAACAATCTTCGGGATTCAGCCAGCATTAACAGAAACAAGGACTCCTCTAGTAGCAATGCCACATTTAGACATAAACTTGGTAGGACTAATACTATATAAAAACTATGTTTAATCTACGCCCACTCTCCCCAGAGACTGAGGTAGTAAAGAGCAGAGTGTGCTCACACAGTGTTAGGAAGAATGTTTTTATTTCTTTCTATAGCTTTGAAATAAGTATCTCCATAAAATCTAATTGAAGGTAACTAGTTAAATGGAACTGGGATGTTAGTCACTAGCCGTACATCTAAAGAATACAGAAGCCCTATCTAATTATCTAGCCCAGGAGCTGATAATCATTTTGTGTGGTGGACTCCCTTGGCAGTCTGGTGAAGTCTATGGACCCTTTTTCAAAATAATATTTTTAAATTCATAAAGTAAAATATGTAGGATTATAAAGGAAACCAATTATATTGAAATGAAGATGTCAAAATGTTTGAAAGACTAGTTCAAAAGATTCCTGGTCTAAAAGCAGTAAGAAATAATGGAAATGAAAGTTAGGTTGATTCTATATATGTTAGTTCTAGTAGTACCTTTTCCATAAACTAGTTACATGCCATTGAGCAAGATATTTCCCGGGCCTCAGTTTCTCCAGCTGTAGAATGGAGATAGTAATACCTGTGGTGCTTAATTTGCATGTATTCATTGGGAGAAGAAAATGAAATAATGTTTATTTAGTGCTTTGCAATCTTTAAAGAAATATATAAATATCAAGTATCGTGACAAAGATTATCTCTGAAGCCTCTTCAGGTTATGTAATTATATTGCCCCATGAATCAATCACCAAGCATTTATCAAATGATTGTGTTTCAGGCACTATGTTAGGTACTGGAGATAGAAATAGTCCCGTGCATCTATATGTAGGGGCTTGATGACTATTGGTATTTGTGGTCACATGATATCTTCAGGTTAGTTTCCAGAGAAAAAATGGGTCATGTTTATTATGTGCTACCTTTTTCCTGTTGCATGAGCTACAAATATCTTTTTGAATCTGTTCACGAGTGTTCAGCTTTTAATATGTTATCTTAATGTGTAAATCATCCAACTAAGCAGACTTATTTTATTAGGGAAGAAACTCTGACTCAGAACTAGAAACATCATTAATTTTTAAGAAATTCTTGAGGAATGTATACAAATATAGAATCTAATAAATATTAATGCTTTTTGCTCCATGAACTGTCATAGTGCCCATATGAGACATTGAAATTATTCATTAGACCACATACTTTAATAGGTATTATAAACAACTTTCAACTCAATAGGTTTGTAGTTGTTGTTTCTTGCAGTCATTTTATGACAGCATGTTATAATCATAAATGGAAACTAGAGCAATTATATTTTCAAAACAGCAAAACTATTCTTTTTTCTAGTAGTAGTAATAATAGAAATAATAACATCTCCATTTAAGACCCTCTTTGATTATCTGATTTGGGGTGTGGGGATTTCATCAGGCCCTGGGAAGTTATAGTAGAACCAAACCTCTGGAAGTTCCTTCCAAGCTGGACTAGTTTTGAATGTATGATGAGGGACTATGTCACAGTCTAACCGGGGGACTAACTGAAGCCAGGTGATGATTTCTTTCAACCATTGTTCCTTACAAAGATTATCTGATAAGGTGTAGAGAGACTGCCATGTCTACTGATTTTGCCACCTGATTTTCTCCTGTCTCTTTGAAGTAAGCATGCTAATTTAACTTAACAATTGTGCTTGTATGCATATGCCCATAGAACTTAGGGAAGGCAGAGACCTAAGAGATTATCTAGTAATATTGGTTTCCTTTGCATTGAGGAAAAACGGGCCCAAAGAGGAAAGTAGAAGCAACCTCTCATCATTACATTTGATCCTCAGAACAACTTTATGTATGATACAGAAAAAAGCAGGTATTTTTGTCCCCATTTTATAGATGAGGACGCTGAGTTTGGAATTATTAACATCACAATGAGCCAGTGCTAGATTTATTCCCAGATTCATGAGATCATAAATTTAAAGATTCAAGAGACATTAACTATCATCTAGTTGAACCCTCTGATTTCATATAATAGGAATTTGAGGTCTAGAAAGATTTAGTGAATTGCCAAAGACCACAAAGACAATAAATGGCAAAGCTAGTAATTGAACACAGGACCTCAGACTCTGAATCCAAAGCACTTTTTATACCATTCTAAAACTCTAAGTATGGTGGTCTTTCCACTACATGGCAAGTGTTTTCTCAATAAATACATCGTTTTCCTTGTCACCGGTAGATTAGAGTTAAAGTTGTTTTGAATTTCAGTTTCATTTTGAGATGCTATGAGGAGAGGTACATATGAATTGATGCACTAAATTATGTTTCTGGCCTTTGCCTGCATTTTTATGCTTTCTGTCAACAGTGTCTAAAAGTCTTAGTGATGCATATAAAGATGATGATCTTTTTGAGTTTTTAACAGCTTAACTATATAAAGGGTTGATAATCATAAAAATGTCAACCATACGAGGTGCTATTTAGAACAGAGAGAATTCTCTTTCCCTTATATAAATGATCACATATATTTTCCAAGTGTCTACCTTTTGTAAGGATTTGTTCTATGAAAATTCAGAAAAAATAATAAGACCACCTCCCTATCCAAAAGAAGCTTGCAGTCTATAAAGAGAAAAAACATATACTTGCAAAATTCTAATAATAGGCAGTGAATTGGATATTTTTAGTTGGGCCAGATGACTGATTTGGGGGGGCATTAACATATCGATCAATTAATCAATATATATTTATTCAGCATCTGCTATATACCAGAAAGACAAAGCGCTAGGAGAGATAACAAACCTGTTGAGTTTGACAAAATCCAAAAAGATCCTGATAATGGCCCTTATCTAATTGAATCCAATTTAAGGATAAGTGTAAAAATCTCATAATTGAGTTCTTAAATTCACCTCTACGAGTATAAGATGGGGGAGATACAGCCATACAAAAATTAATCTGAAAAACATCTAGAGAGGTGGGTTTCATGGGTGGCAAATTCAGTATAAATCAACAGTTTGTGATATGGCAACCATTAAAGCTGATCAGTCATAAGTTGTAATATAAAGATAGTCCTAGTGTCTGGAGAAAGGGAAGTGGTAGTGCTACTTTTTCTTCTACTCTAGTCCGATCACATCTAGGGTATTCCACTTATCACGAAGCATCACATTTTGGGAATGGTGCTGATAAACTGGAGAGGATATAGAGGCAGATGTAAGGAACAGTGAAGATTATTCTATATAAAGAAATTAGGGTATTTTGTTTGGAAAAGAGAAGACCATGAGAAGTAGCATGATGATTTTTTAAGTGTTCGAAGGACTACCATGTGAAAGAGGGATTAGAGAACTAGGGGCAGTTACTAGGAGTTGCAATTTTGTCTTGATTTAAGGAAAAGCTTCCTAATGAGTAGAACAATCTAAAATTAATAGAAAGGGATGATTGGGAAGTCATGGGTTGCCACAATCCAAGCAAAGACTGGATAGCCACTTGTTGGGAACATAGTAAAGGGGAGTCTTCTTAAGTTATAGATTGGACAAGATGGCCTTTATAAGGTCCCTTCCCATGATGTGATTCTGCACATACTACTGAAATTAAGAAGAGGGGCATAGGACTATAGATTGATCTGGAAAAGCCTTAAAAGGCATAGAGACCAATCTTCTCCTTGTGCAGATAAGGAAGCTGAGGCCTGGGGTGGTTGTGACATGCCAAGGGCCCACACAGGGTGTCCCAAAACTCTCTGCACAATTTTAAGCTACTAACTACGTGGAGACTTTGGGGATATCCTGTAGATAATAGGTAGCAAAAACCATATTTGAGCCTAGGTCCTCTGATTCCAAGTCTGATGCCCTTTCTATGACATCTTGTATATTGGAAAGGCAGTAGAATAAATGGAAGAGTAGGAAGAATAATAAACCAATTTAAAACATTCAGAAGAATAATATATGGACCTCGTTTTCTGCAACTGATATTAATATGGTATGGTCTCAAGGGCCTTCACCATCTCTTTCATCTGCCTTGATGTGATCTCCAGTTTGTCAATGCCTTTCCTAAGATGGGATGCCTGGAGTTGAGTGGAATACTCTAGATGTGGTCTGACTAGAATAGAATAAGAAGTAGCACAACCCACCTCCCTTTTCTGGATATCTTATGAGCAATATTAGAAATATCATCTGGGGTTTTAAAACTAAGTACCCTAAGAAAAATTGGGCAGGGAAATAATACTTTTGGCGGGCAAGGAGGAATCAGGGGAGGCTTCAGGAGGTCCACCTGAGATGAACCTTTGAAGATAAGGATGCTGAAAGCTTAAGATGAAAAGAATGCATTCCAGTGGTGAGGGACAACCAGGTCAAATGCACAGAGGTGAGAGATACTATGTCAAGTTCAGATTAGTAGGTGTTGCCCAATTTGGTTAGAATATAGGGAATATTTTTTTAAATATATAGAGAATTTGACAGTTCATGATGTAAAACAGTATTGAGAAGGTAAGTTGTACCTAGATTGTAGAAGACCTGAAATACTAGACTGAGATGTTTGTATTTTCATCCTAGAGACAATAGGGAATCACTGAAATTGTTTAAGCGGGTGAGTGTAGCAGGTTGGTGGTACAGTGGCTGGAGTGTTGGATCCGGGAGAATCGAATTCAAATCTGATTTCAGATACTAGCTAGCTGTGTGACCATGGGCAAGTCACTTAACCTCACTCCATCTCAGTTTCCACATCTGTAAAGTGGGGTTAATAATACACACTCCCCAAAGTTGTCGTGAGAGAATAAAATGAGATGGTATTTATAAAAGGTAAGGAAAAGGAGAGATCAATGCTTGCATCCTAACTTTCAAACTGTGCCACTTTTATTTATATATCAGAATAGAATTTCCCCAATTGAAAAGGATGAATGCACACAAAAAAGTAAGGAATGTATGCATGAAAAATTTCAGATTACTGTTGTCTATTTTCAGCATTACTTATAGTTGCATTTGATTCTCTGTACATAGTTAATAGAGTTTAGCTTAATCAGGATGCACGCTTCTGAAAGCTCCCACCCCCCAGAGAGAAAAGCTCTTTGTAGAAAGGAGTAATGACAGGCATACCTGAGGAACAGCACAGACTTAACTTAGGTACTCCCTCACACACTGTTTGCCACTTGAACTAATTATTTCTAATAACATTGAATGCATGATTGGGCAAAGTAATAGACATTTGTTGATACAGTAAAAGTACAAGCAATAGATTGTTGATAGACTAGTAGAAACATGGAAAAGGCTTCCCACGGTGGCTAAAAGTTTAATTATTATTAGTGGTATGCTTAGAGAATAGCAAGAGAGTCATAGAAATCTAGCAGGGGATTTCTAAAATTTGATATTGGGGCAAAGATATCCTTCTTGAAGTAGGAGGAACAAAATAACAAGGAAAATTACAAGGAAATGACTTCACATGTTTCAATGTTTAAATGGGCAAGTCTTGGCAGGACTCTGTTGAAAATCAGGATAAGACTCCTGCTGCTATCAGCAGGGATCACTCTAAGCATCACAGATGTCCTCATATATTATGTCTAAGAGAAACAGCAAAAAGGAGGCAAACACTGAGTAAACACTGAAGCCCAAGTCAAGCTTCAAAGCCAGTAAACCTGACTGTCTGGTGGTAGAGTACAAGTCCTATTTGCATTATTATAACTTACATTTTCTTACAATTATACCTTTTATCCCCCAGATCCATTAAACTCCTTATGCTACCAATGTACTATGATCTTACAATAACTCCTATCTCCATTAGTTGGTGAGAAACAGGCTTGGAAAAGCAGAGTCGTCTGTGCACTGTATAATTTAATTCATTTCAGCAAAACTGTATTAGGCACTTACTGTGCATAAGACGTGAGGTTAGGAGCTGGGGCTGCAGAAGCAAAAAGGTAACTACTTCTTCCTTCAAGGAGTTTATGATCAAACTGCTCTTGTTGTGCAGTCATTTTCAGTACTGTCTGACTCTCCATGACCCCATTTGGGGTTTTCTTGGCAGAGATACTGGAGTGGTTTGACATTTCCTTCTCCAGCTCATTTTACAGATGGGGAAACTGAGGCAATCAGGGTTCGGTGACTTGCCAAGGGTGACAAAGCTAATAGGTGTCTGAGGCCAGATTTGAACTCGGGAAGATGAGTCTTCCGGACTTCAGACCTGGCCTTCTAATCACTGCCGCCTAGCTCCCATAAGCAAATTGAGGGAAGAACCAGTACATGAAAACTTCAGTACGTAGAAGAGTAAGATACTAACAATAATGATAATACCTAACATTTATATAGCACTTAACTATGTGCCAGGCATTGCGCTAAGTGCTTGACAATTATCTCATTTGATCCTCACAACAACCCTGGGAGGGAGCAGCTGTCATTATCCCCGTTTTTCAGATGAGGAAACTGAGGCAGAGGGAGATCTTAGGTAACTTGGCTAAGGTCACACAGCTAGTAAATGTCTGAGGCCAAGTTTGAATTTGGTCCTTCTTGACTCTAGGTCTCTATTCACTGCGCCACCCACCTGCTTCTCAAGATAAATCTAAAGGTCCAGACAGGGAGCTGTGACAAATTTGAGGGAGGAGAGATAATTTTCATTGTCCACAGTGAATTTAGGGAAAGCTTCATAGAGAAGACTACATGTGAGCTGGGCCCTGAGGCCAGTTGGAGAGAGGGATTTTAAAGGGGAAAAAGTGTAAAGTTCAATTTAGTTGAATGACAGCATTCAGATGGAAGAGAGCAAGGGTAGAATAGCAGGTCCAGGAGTTGGACACTTTTCTAGTTGGACTAAAATGCAGAATGCAAGAACCCATTCCTGGGCCTTGATTCTTTCTATAACATCACCGGCAAACGTGGAGACTTCTCTACCTCCTGAGACAACGCATTCTTTAGAATAAGCCAAAACCAGTCTCTTTGCAACTTACTCCCGTTGTTCCTAGTTCATTTCCAGAGGGCAAACCAGAAGAAAGATGATGCCTCTATCATGTGATCATCATTCTAATAAAATACGAAGAAAGTCAGCATGATTTCACTGCCCCCACCCCTTCATCCCCACACCCAAGTCAGGAAGACTTGAGTTTAAATGTGGCCTCAGATACTTTGTAGCTGTGTGACCTTGGGCAAGTCACTTAACCTTTTACTTCCTCAGTTTCCTCAACTATGAAATGGGGATACCTCCCAGGGTTGTTGTGAGGTTCAGATGAGATACTATTTATAAAGTGCTTGGCACAGTGCCTGACACATTTTGTTGTTCAGTCATTGAGCTGTGGCTGACTCTCCATAACCCCCTGGATCATAAAGCACCAAGACTTGTCCATAGGATTTTCTTGGCAAAGATACTGGAGTGTTTCGCCATTTCCTTCTCCAATAGATTAAGATAAACAGAGGTTGAGTAATTTGCCCAGGGTCACACAGCTAGTAAGTGCCTGAGGTTGGATTTGAACTCAGGTCTTCCTGACTCCAGGCCCCTGACTCTATCAACTGAGCCATCTAAGCTGCCTCTAAATGCCTGTGTAATGGCAAGTGAAGTGGGACTTTTTGTTTTGCTCTTTTTTCTTTTGGAGTTCCAGTTCTTCTCAGCACTAAGGCAATCGAGTGCCTTTGATTGAAACCTGACTCTGTTTGAATCAAGAGTCTTTTATTAATCAAGAGTCTCTGATGACCTGCTTAAGTCACAAGAAAGCCTGAATCACACGAATTTGAGTCACATGGTCATGAAGCCCTCTGTGGGCTAACCCTGAATAAGTGTGTATATATACTCTGAGGTTAGCATTTTGCTTTGGGGGCCCACTCATTGTAAGAGTGTTCATGTGATTTGGCCAGATGAGGCTCTGGGTAGCCACTAAGGAGCCCCCCATCCGGCTTTGAAAACCCAGATGTTGGTGCTACTCTTTCTGGTAGCTATGTATGTATTGCTATGAACTGTTGGTTAGAAGCCCTGTTTGTGGATTTGTGTTATTTGCTCTGTTCATATAATTTCTGCTTGTAATTCCTGTTTGTGTTTTCTCTGAAGTTCAGGGTACCGACTTTTTTCCTCTGAGCTAAGTGAATGATATATGTATGTAAATATATATGTAAAGTGATATTGTAAACCCCTTAAAATTGCTTTCCTTAGAAAAGCAAATCAAAGAACCTGTGCTAGCAGCCTTCCTGTGTACTAGTGTTATTGGCCTTGCACCTCCACAGCAGCTGCAAACAGCATTGTTGTTACAGCCTGGCACATAGTAGATGCTTAATAAATGTTTGTTTCCTTGTTTCCTTTTCCACATTTCCAAATCATGTATTCTCAGTTTAATTCAGTTCACTATTTAAGTCCTTAGAAGTGCCAGACACTATGCTAGGCACCACGGATACAAAGACAAAAATCATAATAATCCCTGCCCTCAAGTAACTTAAATTCTATTGTGGGTAGGAGGGAGTCATAAACATAAATAAATGAATTCATAATACATACAAAGTGATTTCCAGTGCAATAGTGGTACACTAGCACCTGGAGGGGAGGAGGAAAAGACTTATGTAGAAGAAGGTGGCCTTTGAACTGAGCTCTGAAGGGGCAGATTCTAGGAGATGGAAGCAAAAAAACATGGCAGACAGCCTTTGAAAAGAGATGGGAGATGGGATGCTATAACAGCGGGTGAGCTAGTTTGACTGGAACATAGTGAAGGGGAGTAATGTTCAATAAATCTGAAAAGGTAGGTTGGGGTCAGATCCGAAAGGCTTTAAATGCCTAACAGAAGAATTTGCATTTTATCCTAGAAGCAACTGGAGCTTCTTGGGTAAGGAAGTGACATAAGACCTGTACTTTAGGAATATCAATTTTGTAGCCATATCGAACATGAATGGAGGAGGGAGGGAGAGACAGAGAGAGGAGGCAGAAGAAGAGAAAAAAGAAAGGATGAGGGGAGTAGAGGAGGAAATCTAATAGGAGGATTTTATAATAATACATAGATCAGGAAATGGGAAAACAAATTGTGGTAATTTCAATGTGACTAACTATGATTATGTCATAAGAAATGATGAATATGAAAGATTTAGAGAAGCATAGAAAGACACATAAACTGAACCAGAGGGAAATGAATAATCAGGAAAACAATATATAAAATGACTACAAATGAAAAAAACAACAAAAAAGGAAACTAATAATGCATAATTACAATAACCAAACTTCACCCAGGAGAATTGAAAATGATTTCAATCTTTGCAGAGGTGGGACACTATGAGTGTGAAATATGGTATATACTGTGATACTTAGTTGACATATTGGTTGGTTTTGTGGAATTATTTCTTTTTTTTCTTTTTTTAAAAAAATCCTTGGTTATGATTAATGGCTTTCAGGGTCAAGGACTGTGGATGTATATATTTGGAAATGAGGGTGATATAAAAGCATATGAATAAAAATCATAAGGAAGATAGTATTGCATCAGTCCAGGGAGAAGTGATGATGTCCTTACTAGGATGTGATAGCTGTGTGAATAGAGAGAAAGAAACAGATATGAAAAATATTTGCCTCAAGAAGATAGTTGGCAAATTGGCAAGAAGAAGTAGCAACTAACTGGATGTATATGTAGTATACATCCTCCCCTCTCCTCCCCTCCCCTCCCCTCCCCTCCCCTCCTCTCCTCTCCTCTCCTCTCCTCTCCTCTCCTCTCCTCTCCTCTCCTCTCCTCCCCTCCCCTCCCCTCACCTCCCCTCCTGACATTGAAAATCTGAAGTGGTAAACCTAGGTGACTGGAAGGTGTTCTTAATAAAAATAAGAAAGTAAGGAAGAGAGGAAAGAGGATAGTGGAATCTGTTTTCTACAATCTAAGCATACTCAATTTCTCAAAAAATTGTTACATTCTAAATTTTCCCATCTTTTTCCTATACTGGTCATCTTTTGGGTAGGCTAGCCCAGGGGCGGGGAACCGAGGCCTCAAGGCCACATGTGTCCCTCTAGGTCCTCAAGTGCATCCTTTTGACTGAATCCTAACTTCACAGAACAAATCCCCTCATTTGTTCTGTAAAACTTGGACTCAGTCAAAAAGGTACACTTGAGGACATAGAGGGCTACATGTGGCCTTGAGGCTACAGGTTCCCCATCCCTGGACTACCCATGCATTTCCTAAAATATGATCCCCCAAAATTGAGCAAAATATACCAATTGTGCCTTTCAATGAAACCTAGGGTAGTATTAGCATTTTGGACTACTATGTCATGCTGTTGAATATTAGGCATTAAAACTTCCAAATATTTTTTCACAAGAGTTTTTTCCGTACATCTCATCCATCTTTGTATATAAATTTTTAATGTAGAATTTTACATTTATCTCTGTTGAATTTCATCTTATCGTATTTAGTCTGCTATTGTAGGTTGTCAAGGTCTTTTTTGGATCTGGACTCTGTCATCCACGTGTTAGTTTCATGTCATTTGCAACCATAACAAGTAATATGTCCCCGCATTCAAGTCATCGACTTAAAGCCATGACTCCAACCCAGCAATCCCAGATAAGGACTTTGACCATAAATTAGATGACTCTGATTTTAAAATTATTTACTGTAGATCACATTTCTAACTCTGTATACATTCAATCTATGTGATTGTTAGAAGATTCAATAAATATTGAATTTTTATTACTGTTAAAATGCTTAGGCTAAAAAAGTCTTTTGATGAAGTTCTGTTGTTGTTAAAAAATGTCTGTTAAATTGAGAATTTTCCCTGCATTGATAAGACATAGTCATATAATTTAAAAATATATCATGCCTAAGACAAGTTTCAAACTGTGACCAAATGTTGAGGCAGCTAGGTGGTTCAGTGGATAGATGGCTGGGCTGAACATTAGGAAAACCTGAGCATTAGTTCAAATATGGCCTCAGACACTTACTAGAATTAGTGTGACCCTGGGCAAGTCATTTAACTTTTGTTTGCCTCAATTTTCTCAACTGTAAAATGGGAATGATAACAGCATCTACCTCTCCAGGTTTGCGGTGAGAATCGAATGACATAAATTTGTAAAACTCTTAGCCAAGTGCTAGCATATAGTAGGTGCTATGTAAATACTTATTGCCTACTCTCCCCTTCATGTTCCATCAGACCCAACTAACAAGTGTGTAAAATGGAAGTAATGCAAATAAATGATAGGGGTAATACAGTGAATACTACATATACATCCTTACATATCAAGTTTAACTGTTAGTTTTGAGTTTGGGTTTGGTTTTTTGTTTTGTTTTGTTTTTTTAGTTACTGGGCTTTACATATTATAAAACAGAATGAGGATTCAAGAAGTAAGAAGTATTATGTAGGGAAAGCCATGAGAAAAAGTCATATGCATTTGAAATAGTTTATATCAACAATCATTTCCATTGATCATGATAAAGAAAATGCAACCAAGGAAGAGGCACAGCAAAAATTATGGTTTCTGTTGGTTCTTCTAACAAAAATGGGGAAACTCTGGAGCTTATGCAGAACTTGTTTCTGGAGCAATAAAGATATTTAAAAGGCAAGTTAGCAGAGATGTTTCTCATGTTATTTACTAGAGCCCTCTTGTTTTTCAACTTTATCATGGTCCATCTTTTATTACGCATATTTATGCATGTGGCATTTCTCCCTACTCATTTTTAACTTCTAGTAATTGTCTCCATTTGCATCTTCCTTGGGACCTAATGGAGTGATCTGCACATAGTGGGCACTAAATAAATATGTTTATTAAATTACAGAGTGCATAGAGTCAGAGACAATAAACACTTATTAAGTGCAGGGACTGTACTAAGCACTTCATATACAAAGAAAGGCAGAAGACAGCTCTTACCCTCAAGGAGTTCACAATCCAATGGGGGAAGCAACACATAAAAGGAAGCTGAAATGTAGGGAGGTGGAAGGGACATTACCTGATGCAGAGAGGTAGAGGAGGGGGAGGGTCATGATGAAGTCATGAAGCCAGGGTGGGAGGTGAGAGTTTCTGAGTTGATTTCATGATGAGTTGCTGAAGATGAGAAAGTCTAGGAGAGAAGCTAGGTGGGAAATGATAATATAGTTTCAAAACTTCCCTTTCTCTGGATTCTAGATAGGCATGGTTCTCAAGATATGATATCCGCTTTCTACCCTTGAGTCTACACCCTGACTCAAGACTTTGTATCCCTAAATCCAGGATCTCATACCCCTACCTCTCAACAGGGACCCTTAGTTCACCCCCTGAAAGAAATGTGGTGAGAGCTAGAAATCAGGATGCTAGATCTGACTCAAACCATGTTGGACTCCTCTGTACTATTTTCCTTTCCCTGCTGTAAGGCAACGCATCCTCAGGGACCTTACCTTTCCCCCTTATATTTCTTTTCCTCAGAGTTAGACTGGAACTGAAGGACTGGCTGGTCCTGAATGAAATATCATCCCTAACTCCCTGTGGTCCTACCTATAGCTCCTCTGTCAGTGTTCCCTGAGGTTTTCCCCCAAAACCTCTTTCTCAGCACAGAGGCTATAAGCTGGTATTGGGAGGATGCGTCAGAGACCTCTCTATTTCCCAGCTAGTGACTTCATGTCTTCTCCTAGATCATGGAAGAAGCTGGCAAATAAACTTAGCCACATTCAAAGAACTTGGTTTCAGATCTTGGCTCTCCTATTTGCTGATTATTTGAGTGACCTTTTTTCAGTCAATCAATCATATAGCATTTATTAAGTACCTACTATGGGTCAGCACTGAGTTAGGATGCTGGGAATATAACACCAAAAAATGGGAAAATCTTTCTTTTCAATAAATTTCTTTTCTTAGGATCTTGGTTTCCTTGTCTGTAAAATGAGAAAGTTAGCCTAGTCCAGGCTGGGGAACGTGCAGCGTCAAGGTCATGTGTGGCTCCCTAGGTCCTCAAGTGCAGTCCTTTGATTGAATCCAGACTTCACACAACAAATTTCTCTGCTCCCCACCCTTGATGGTCTCTCATGATGATGCTTTCTAGCTTTAAGCACTACAATCTTATGAATTGCTGTTCTTGCAGAATTCAGTCTGTCTTTTCAATTACTGCAAACGATGCAAATATCTCCCCATCCTTTCACTCCCCCTAAATAATTAAAGGCTGTTCAGTGCCTAAATGAGTCTAAATTTGCTTAGGAGGGAAAAGTTGCCTTTTCTAGTTCTAAGAGGGCAGGAAGGAAAGCAAGACCATGAGGTTTCCTTTTTTGTTTCTTTTTCTCTCAAGTGCAGAGCATCTTCATTCCTTAGATGCCCTATAAAGCACCTTGACTTAGGTACTTGAATTTAGGATTTTTGTCCATCATATCATGATCTTAGTAAAGTTGCTGCTGACGCCTTACTGATAAACTTTCACCTTAAGGACCATATGTAGCCTTTTGATAAATAAGCTTCTAGGTCTTTTATCAGAAGGCTATCTCTGAATTCTCTCAAATCTAGTTTGGACACCACACATGACCAGCAGTTCTTTCTACCCTACCAACTTAAAGGTTACATCTGTGGCTGATGGATTGGCTGCTGCTACATACCCAGACCTCCTTGTGACCCTGCCCCTGAAATTCCTTCTGCCTCATGCTTTGGCTGAAATAAGAGCCATCCCAACTCTGTTTGTGACATATCAGGCTAATACGTGTGTCCTTTACGTTACCTAGCAGTCTATAGCTTCCTGTGCTATCATGCTTCGGACTGACCTTGTAGACTCTTTTGTTTTGTCCTTCCCATTTGGTATTGTGCCATTTCAGCTCTCAAAATTATATTAGCATGACTAGCCTGGTTTACCATACTTCACATATGCATAGTCTTTCAGAGATTTATTGGTAACAGACTCGCCTAATACCATATGTTGGTGAGGATCGTGACAAGAAATCTCACTTTGTAGCTATCGGTTCAACAAATACGTATTTTGTTATATGCCGGAAATTTATTTGCCAGGAAGAAAAAAAGGAAGGAAGGGAGGGAGAAAAAAGAGAAGGGAAGTCTTTGCCCTCAAAGAACTTATATTCTGGAATTAGAGAGTGGGTAAAATACAACTTCTAAACAAATACAAAGAAATTTGTAGAGGGTAGAAAGGTCACTAACAACTAGAGAGATCACCTAGGGTTTCAAAAAGGAAGGTGAAGAAAGATATAGATTCTGAGAGGTGGCAATACAAAGGAAGTCCATTCCAAACATTGGGGATAGTTTTTGCAAAGAAGTGGGAAACAAAATGTCAAGTTTGGTTAAAGAAAGATAGGTGGGAGGGAACTAATTTGTAGAGGACCTTAAATGGCAGGCTAAGGAGTCTGTATTGAAGTTCCTGCTTACCCTGGGAAATGAGATGCACAAAGCTGTGTTTTAGCAAAAATTATTTTGGTGGCTCTGTGAAGAAGAGAAAATGGGAGCAAAGAGATGAATTAGAAGACTATTCCAGTATTCAGGCAGGAGACCATAAAAGCCTAAAGTAGAATGATAGCTATATGAATGGAGAAAAGAAGACAGATACCCAAAGATCTGAGATAGAATCAATAGTCAACTGACTGAAAGGGAAAAGGTTGGGGTTTGAGAAAAGACATAAGGATAAAATAGTTGTAAGCACCCCCCCCCACTCTAAATCCCCTTATCCTGTTCCTATAAAACTAAATAATAATGTGTGACTGGTTCAATGGTTAGTGGTTTTGTGTGTTTGTATTTTACAAAAACAGAAAAGCTAGGGGACGGGTTTTGAGGAAAACACTAATCCTCTTTTAGATACACTGAGTTTGAGGTACTGATGTGATATACAAGTAGAGAACACTCACCAGTCGGTGAGGGAGGACCATAAGGAAGTCCTCTGCATCCAAATTATGATTTAGCTTTGGGAAGCTAAACCACCAAGAGAGTGACAAGATAAGGTGGTCCAATATTGACTGTTGGGGGACTTTAGGGGTCTGAGATATATCACAAACTAGGAAAAGAGACTGAAAATAAGCAATCAGATAGAGGTAGAATCAAGGGAGACATTGGTGTTAGGTAAGTCAAGGTAAGCGAGATTTATCATGAGAAGAAAGGGTTATGATCAATGGTGTCAAAGTCTGTAGAAAGGTCAAGAAAAACAGTACCATCAGATTTATGAATTAAGAAATAGTTTGAGAGAATAGTTAAAGTAGAATGACCTGGTAAGTGAGAAGGCTCATTGCAAAAGTTGTTAAGTAAAAGGTTAGTGAGGAATTAAAAGCAGCAGGAGTATCCATTCTCTAGGAGCTTGGACTTGAAAAGGATGAGAGATATTTAACAACAGGATGCAGGGATTGTAGGATCAAATGAAAGGACTTTTTTTAAAGGTTGAAGATATGTTTGTAGAAGTATCAAGGAAAGACCAAGTAGAAGTGGTTGGGGGGATGGGGCAGGGAATTAAAGATGGGATAGGCAGAGAGAGGGGAGGAATAAGTACTTGGACAAATTCCAGAGAAGACAAAATGGTATGGGATCATTGACATATGAAATGTTTTTAGCCTTGTTAAGGGCAAGAGCATGTCTCCTTTGGAGACTGGAGCAAAGAGAAGAGGATGGCCATGGAAGATATAGGAGCTTTGAAGTATGGAGGGCAGAGATGAGGGAGCTCACAAACAGTTATCTGCTGGAAGAGAGAAGATGGGAGCAGAGAATTCCAGTAGTTTAATAGGGAGCCAATCAGAAGAAAACAAGATTTTCCATGCAGTAGTAAAAGCCCACTTGAGATTTGATAACATGAGTTTATGATAGATTCATTGAGTACATGACTTTGTGCAGTAGCATTCAACAGTAAAGAAGTAAGTAGGAAGCAATAAATAAGGAATTAGAATAATGGGGGAGAAGAGGGAAAGATACCTTGGGAAAAACTTTAAACTAAAAACAACTGACTCTTTACTTTGTCCATCTCCTCCTTCTCCTGGCTCCCTTCCCACTCCTGAACTCCTAAGTCATTGGAGCTTCATACAATAGCGCAGTCTTTTCTAGGTAAATTGAAGTTTTTACTGGCCCACCGTATAGTTAGGGTTGAGGAACTTTACTCTTGAGTCACATTTAAGTCTCTATCTTGATGTCACCATAGTCTGTTACTCTTCTCCCTAAAGGACTTTTTTGGCCTCAGTCTACTTTTCCACTTTATGTTCAATCTCTGCATCCCTAGCCAGCAACATGTTGCTTACAAGTAATAGCTACCAATGGAAATCTTAGTCCTGGAATTTCTTACTGATGCCACGCTTCTCTGGGATTTCTATGTTCAGCCATCAATGAGACCCGGATGCCACCTGGTGATTGATTGGTTGTATTACCAGTATTATAAAAAAACAATATCATATGAGATGATAATCGTCACTCCTTTAATAATTTGAATGTTTCCCAATTTCATTGATTAATAATGCTGTCTTGATCCTAGGTGTGCTTATCCTGTCTCCCTTTTAAGTTGGCTAGTTGACTTGTTTTTTTGTTGTTGTTTTTTGTTTTGTTTTTAAATCCTGCTTTTCCCTCCAACTTCAACATATTATCTATAGTATGGCCCAGAAACTGAGCCTTCCCCACTCTGGCTCTTATCAGATACATCTAAAAGTTAGCAAAAATATACCCAATCTGCAATGAAATCAGCTGTTTGTGGGCCTAGTGTCATCTTCATCAATTGGTAACTGATTCTCTATCAGGTTGGAGGAAACTCTGTTGTCCATTAATTACAGTTGCTAAGGAGATTTAGTTTAATCATTATATGTGAAAAATTCTATGTTCTGTATCAATGTTTCTGCATTTGAATTCAGGTTGATTTATAATTATCTGTGATTTATATCTTATGTAATACTCATCATACTAGAAAAGGGCGGAAATATTTGTAAGGCCAATCAGTAATTGAAAAATCTTTCAGGGACCATTGAATAGGCCACAGGTAAGACCAACAAAGGGAAGCCTGATTGGAGGCAGGCCCACACCCTTTCACTAATTAGGTATGAGGCCCCAGGGCCACACCCTTTTGCTAGTTAAGCCTATGTGGGCATGAAGCCCTTAGGGCCCTAAGGGGAGCTGCTAAGACCAGAGCCGATGGTATGTGCACTGAATTCTAGTCAATCAGATGCCAGCTAAGACTGTATAAAAAGAGACCCCAGAACTGAGAGCAGCAGAATGGAGAGTGCAGGATTCAGAAGCAGGCATCGAGAGGACATTGAGGCAGCAAAAGCTACAAGAATCAGAATTCAGCCCAAAGAGAAGGAGCAGGAACTCAGAGTCTACAGAGTTGCAGACAAGAGTGCTGATCAGAGAGTTAGGATTCATGAGTGAATGTTTACAGGAAGGCCCTAGTAGGGGAGACGGTTACAGGATGACTTGGCTCCTTGCTATAATATCCTGTTATAATTTCCTTGTTTCCATTGAGGTGGGCTTGCTGGCTTTGAAATATCATTGCTACTATATGGAACTGGAATTACTGGTCCTGGAATTGGACTCTCTCGTGTCTAAATAAATGTTATACTTCCTCTGCCTTCTACCTAGAGGATTTCTTATACTTTGAGATTCCGAACCATTCAAGCATGTTCATGGTCATCCTCAAGGTCATAAATCTTGCCTTACTGATACAATATTTTCAACTTTTTCAAATCCTTGGAAATATTTCTCTAGATTTGAGTATTTCTGCTTTTGCCATGCACTGAAATCTGCCACGGTCAGTTTCTAGGATGAATTTGTCAAGTTCCTCATGAGAATCTCATTTTCTCCTTTGGGTAATTGCTGTCATGGTTGCATAGGAATTTATTTTGGAAGAAGGGTGTGGAGGATTATCCATCAGAAAGCTTCTGGATATTTTTTGGAAGCTTGAAAACAAATAGCCATTTGACGTCAAACGCTATAGATAAAATTGAACTTCAAAAGAAGGAAAGACTTTGGCAGAGGATTAGTCAACCTCATTTCCATGAGCCATCCGTCAGAAAGTTTGATTTTTGAGTTAGTATCAATTCTGGATCTGGACAGCAGACATATGAGGGCCATCTTCCATTCTGCTGACCTCATCATCTGATGGGTTGCTAATGTTACCTCTAAAGTAGTTGCTTTCCTTGTATTGATTTTATATCCCAATATAAAACCCAACAGATAGGCTATTCCTGGGAGATTTCTAAAAGGTACCCTTTTTTAGTCTCTTTCCTGTAGAGTATGATCATTGTACTCCCAAATAATGTTAACAGATCCAAATTGATGCAATGTTAATATACCAAGGAAGCGTTTGCTAAATAAATTTATAGATTATGGCCTTGGTTTCCTCATGTGGAAAATGAGAATAAAAATACTTTTAGTTTCTACTTCACAGGATTATTGTGAAGAACAATTGAAATAATAGATACAAGGTGCTTTGTAAACCTTAAAGTGCTGTATAAGTATCAGCTACCATGCCTAGGCAAGATAAGAGTGCAGCCAGCTCCAGACATTTATTATAGCCAAAACAATTAAATGAAGCTGTGTACTGATTCATCTCATTGTGTTATAACCAAGGAAATACTGTTCTTGAAAGTGGCTAGAGCTCCATACCTAGATTCTTGAATTCTTATGCTCTTCATCCTCACTTCCAAGATCACAGAGGACTCCCACACACCATCTAAGGTATTCCACTTGGCTCTCCCATCCTTAATCATTGTACCTATTTGATATTTCTTACCCAGACCCTTTTTCTTGGAATTGTTACTGTCATCATTCCCTTCATTCCTCTAACTCATTTCCTTTTGCCCCATACCCTTCATCCACTCAAAGCCAGACCTACATCCTAGCTCAAGACAGTTAGCTAATGTGATAAATTCATTATACTGATGAGAAGCAGTGGATGCAACTGAAGTGAGGGAAAACATTGGTTCAAATCCTGCCCCAGACAATTATTAGCTATGTGGCCCCAGACAAGTCAGCTAACTTCTCAGCCTCAGTTTCCTCCTCTGTAAAATAAGGTTAGACTCAATGATCTCTGAGGTCCCTTCAGCCCTAAATCTAAGATCCTATGATTCTATTTGCTAATGGAAGAAGGTAATAGGGGCTTCTCATGGCCTTCATTATAATTTCTGAGTCATAAATGAATTATAATAGGTACCTTTTGGAGACAAGGCAGTACAGTGGCCAGAGCAATGGATGTGAAGTCTGGAAAACTTGGCAAGTCCCTTCACTTCTTTGTGACTCAATTTCCTCAAATATAAAATGGGTAAGATGATAATAATATCTACCTTCTAGGGTTACTGAGAGAATGAAATGAAATAATATTAGTAAAGGGCTTTGCAGACTTTAAAGCACTGTATAAATTCTGGCTATTCTGAATAAGTGATTATTATTTGGTCTTCCTGAACTGGAATAAATTAAGTAGAATAATAAAATTGCCCAAAATTATATATGTCTGTTGTTCAATCTCACTGGCATAAATTGGAAAAAAATATGTTAAAGCACAATTCACTGCTGAAGACTTCTCTATGCTTCATCCCAGTATGGAGGTGATGTTACCATGGTATCATCATGCCTGAAAATCTCAAACTCTTGAAGGTTTTACCAAACAGAAAAACTTTAAGTCAGGTTAGGTGATAGCTACTCTATGACTCTCATCTGCTGACCAGCTTAGATAACTTGGGACAAGCTCATTGAAAAATGTTTGGCTACCGAGGAATGGCTAACTTTTTTTTTAGCCACCACAATTCATGGAATTGTCGTCTAAGAATAAGGAAGCTATATTGGTGGAGCAAGTGCTCATGTTGACAAAATCACACTTTTTTTTCAAATACTGAAGTGAATAAAATATGGCACAACTCCTCAGAAAGGTAAATTCTAACAATGTTACCCCAAATGACTCTACTCTTTGAGAAGATTACCATCCACTGGCCTAAGAGAAGGTTTTGGTTTTTCTGTTCTCAGCTCTCCCAGTAATATTCACCAGAGAAGATCTTGAAAAAAAAAGACAGCAATTATTGTCCTATTGAAGTTAGTTATAAAGGATACTGCCAAGAATGGGAAGATAAGCTATTTGCTTTGTAGTATAAAATAATTCTGATGTTTTAAAAGAAATCGTTTAAAGAACTGAAAACAGCTTTCTTGAAAAAGCCATGAATCACCTCAAAACTTCTTTTCTAATCCTCATGTGCTTATTGTATATGCTTTCTGAGGTGATACATTGGTCTGACTTTGCAGCCCACTGATATCAAAACCACTTTGTGTAAATGTTTCTCTGTCTCATTGTTCCTCTGGCAATATGGAAAGTCCTCATGATGGCACCTGGAATAATGTACCCACGAACGTGGAATATCCTTAACTTCTTCTCTCCCCGGTGCAGTCAATATGTACCATCAAGCAGCAAATGTTTTGGGATTGTTTATGAACCTTCTAGGTCCCTTCATAGAGGGATCAGACAAAGGGATTCTTAAGCTTTAAAATGCTGTTTTCACTAGAGGATACTGCAAACTGCAATTGTGTTTGTGTTTCCCTTCTAGTTCCTTTGGAAAATGACTATAATTACATCAAGCAGAGAGTCCAGATTATATGCACAAAGGGCTTTTTACATTTCAAATTAGAAAAAGACATTTTTGTCTCTACTCTAGTTTTCCTTCATGTGTTTAAGTTAGAATGGCAGCTCCAGCCTTCATTTTGTGGTATGAACATTTAAAATCTATCATTCTTTGTTATGCTATACACAGTTCATTTGTACCTAATTATTTTGTTTTTTTGTGTTTTGTATTTCATTTTTTGTTTTGTGTTTTGGTTTTTAGTTTTTTCGTGGGGTTTGAGGTCATTTGGAATTTTTTATGTGGGAGGTTAAAAATAAACCTCTCTTAACAGCAATAATAAATGAAATTAATAACTAATTTTTACATAGCATTTTGTGGTTTTCAAAAAGTACTTTTCTCCCCATAGACCTTGTGAGATAGACAGACTAGTGATATGAACCACAAAAAAGATTAGTTCAATATGAATTACCTAACATAAAGACATCTCTGAGAAAGGAGGCTCTGCTCAAGATACCAGAAGCCTATTTTTGGTCAAGTCTAAGAACTCTAGGATAATAATTGCTAGTAGCTAAAATTTTCGCAATGATTTAAGGTTTGATATTTACAACAACCTTTTACGTATGAGGAAACTGAGACTGAGAAAGTTTAAATGACTTACTGAAGGCCACACTTCTCTCTCTAGTAACTAATTAAGACACTGTTTAAACTTGGGACTTTCTGACTTCAAGTCCAGTGCCACATCCTCTGTACCACCTACATGCCTTGTAAGACCTAGAGAAACTTGACACAAAAGAATTTTCTTTCTCAGTGACAAAGGAAACTTAAGAGAGAAAAGACTATGCTCGGGTTAAGGATGAAGGCAGAGAAGAAACAGATAAAGAAACCAATCCATTCATAGAAAAAGGACCTAAATATTTTAGGAAACCCCACTAAGCTGGGTTCGGTGAATAAAATATAAATGTCAAACCATCTCATGTTTGAGGATGAATGGGAGGTCATCTAGTGCAGCCTTTTCACTTTCCAGATGAAGACTGAGTCCTAAGGGATAATTAGCTTGCCCAAGGTTATATAGATACTTAAGTGGCAGAACTAGATTCTCAAGCCAGATCTTCTAGGGGTGCTCTTTCCTGTGAACTATGCTGCATGCACTAAACTACTTATCTATATATAATACGTACACAGAGATTTATTTGAACTGCAGGTTCGTGCCATAATGATAATGTTTACCTGTCCCTATACAGAGTGAAGTTTCTAGAGAAAAATGAAAGCCCTTATCCCAAGATCTCAGACTTTAGAGGAATAAACCCCTTGGGTGATAATGTTGGAAAGTTTCCAAGAAGTTTTCTGTTGGAAATAGCTGGGTTAATTTTATCACTGTTATTTTTGCACATTCTGCCTAAACTTTATTTCAAAGTGTACATTAATATTTTCAGTTAGTTCTAAACAGTCATAAACTATTATCTTCCCTTGGGAGAAGCTATTTAATCATTCAGAGATAGGTGATTTTGTACAAAGGAAAAGGTTTGTGTATGTGATACATAAAGTATGTGCATATGTGCATATACATTGGAGGGAAGGGTGAATCTTGACTTATTGTTTCATTAGTAAAGAAACAGCAAGGTGGAATTTCTCTCCATTAATGCATGGCATAGTCTTCAAGGTAACTTCTCCCTACTGTTAGGTGCTATATGCTAAGAGAATGCAAATCAACTATTATTCTAAATGAAACATAACTAAAATGGAAAATCAGATACATAAAGTCCTAATCATATATTCTAAAAGTAAATGTGTATAATTTTTTGATTTTCCACTCTTTCGGTTTCATCATAGTTCCCCCCTGAGCCCATTAGCATGAATAAGTAAGAGCCCACTATACAGGCTGTATGTTATTAACTGATTGTATTAACTGATTAACTTATTAACTGATTTATTAAAGTTGGTTTGTAAGTGGAACTTGAGATGCATTTCCCCAGAGAAGTGATGTTACAAATGCTGGTTGCATTTTCAGGCCAGCCCACAGAATTCTATTTAGCCCACAATGTGGCTGCCAATATTATTAAATACGTCAAACAAGGCTGTGAATGGAAAAAAGCACTTTGCAAAATGTAACATAAAGTATTTTGGAAAACTTAAAGTGCTGTATTAAGATCGGTTTATAGTAGTAGTAGTGGTAATAGTAGTAGTTGCAGTAGTAGTAATGGTAGTGGTGGTGGTAGTAGTAGTAAATAATAATAATAATGGTACCCTTGATTTCCAAGTCCAATGCAACAAATATTTATTATACAACTACCATGTATCAAAGAAAGTGATAGCTACCAGGGCTACAAAGACAAAAAATAAACAATAAAAAAAACCAATTCCTGCCTTCAAGGAGCTTATACTCAACCAGAGTCCTATGAACCTGAGCCCTAAACCTTAGGACTCTATGCCTAACCCTGAGGAGGTGAGCAAATGGAATGGGAAGAGGGTATCAATCAGCAACAGAGGAAGGCCTGGACAGCCTTCCTGGTTTAGGAGGTCATACTCTCAATAATGTCAGAAAAAAGCTCTAATCACAAAGATTGTTAATAATATTGAGCATTTCAAGCAGAAGAGGTTGGAACATAAACATATAGATGTTATAAAAAATAAAACCACTAATTTGCATTTAATCTAGGGATACCCCTTTCTTTCCTAAGTGATTTTAAATCAAAGCTATGTGCACATCATTCAGATTAAGGAGAAGTAGGAGTACACTAAAACTGTTGTCCCAAGAGCCCTCTCTGCTTTCTCCTTTGTTCTCCAAAGGACAAGATTACATGTCCTGGGTGGCCTGGACAGTACTTAAGAGGTGGCAGCTGAGGTTCCAACAAATAGCAGTGGATGGAGTTTTGTCTTTGTTTTTTTTTTTTCTGGATAGGGCCACCATCTGTCTGTCACTCCTCAATACTCGCTCCGCTGCTATTAACTGACTACCCATTCTTCCTGCTGCAATATGCCAAGTTTCTTGCTATTATAGGATGGTAACGATGCTCCAAGGAATAATTGCAAGGAGATATACATGCCATGGGTCAAGAAGAGTCAGACATAACTGGACAACAACAACAAGAAAAGTTCAACTACCAAAGACATCTTTTTAACATGCCAGAATAGCTGAAACAGGCTAATGAAATGAGTTCCATCTTTTCTACATATGGATTAAATAGCATATTGCCAGCATACAAGACATAGGCTCTCAAAGTTTTACTTTGCCCATCAGAATTATCAGGCATCCAGTTTTCGTGACATTTAATCCAATCGTGGAACATCTTGGCTAATTTTCGGGGTGCATAAAGGCAAAGTCCAGGAAAAACAGGCCTCCGAGAGACTTTTCTAGATCAAAAATTTTAGCCTATGCATGCTGATTTTGTGACTCTTTTCATTAATTTTTCTTTGGAACAATGAAAGATCTGAAGAAAAATAAACAAAGCCCCGTATATTAAAGATCCTAACCAGAGTGAAGATCAGAAATTCTCACAGGGGAATCTATGAGGCAATGAACTAGAAATATAGGAACCTATGGACTCTCTTCCATTTCAGTAAAACAATTAGGATTGGTGACCAATCACTCCGGGAGAAGTCTGATCTGTTTTGTCTTTGGTGTGTTTTCCGGTGTCTTCCATAAGGATTTTCTGAGGCATTTTCATCCTTTGGTTAAATGCATATGAGGTCTATACTTTTCACCTTCAGAAAATAGAATGGAGTCATTCATTCCGTTAACAAATATTTGAGCATCAACTATGCCAGGAGTGAGATTGTTGCTTTAATTCTTATTTTGTAGCAGTGATCAAATTCTAAATCCCTTGGGTGCTGCTATAATTACAATCTGTTGGCATTTATTGTGGCATACGGGTATAAAACACACAAAGAACAGATCTAATTCCTTCTTGGAGGCAGTTTACGTGCTGAGGAAAATTGGACAACTTAAATGATCATTCTGTCTTCCTCTTAGTCTTCCCTCTGCCGACCTTGTTAATACTTCATCTGGTGTTATAATTATTTTGTGGTAGTGCATAAATCAAATAAGAAATTATGGGATCAGAGGCTTAGAGCTGAAAAGAACCTCAGAGGTCATCTAGACAAACTCAGTTATTTTACAGAAGGAGAAACTAAAGCCCAGAGAATTTAAGAGACTAACCAAACAGTCCATAGGTAGTATTAAGGGATTAGGCCAACAGTACATAGGCAGAGATTTCAATCCAGGTCCCTTAATTCTGCATCCAGTACACTTTCCATCACTACGTACCTTATCTGGTTTTAGAGCCAAGACCAGGTTTGAATCCAAGCTCTGCTACTTAGTACTTGTGTAACCTTGGACAAGTCACTTAATCAGTCTTAGTCTCAGTTCCTTATCAGTGAAATAAGGGAGCTGGACCAGATGAATGCTAAATTCTCAGAATTTAATTAAGGTTGGAACTGTATATGATTTACCAAAACCTTGGACCATATTTTGAAAAACACCTTCCTTAGACTACCTACTATAGTGTCTCTTCGGGTTTTGAAGTCTCCATTCCCCAGGTATTAATTGTTCAGTCAGTTCAGTTCTGACTCTTTTGTGACCCTATTTTGGGTTTTCTTATCAAAGATACTGGAGTGGTTTGTATTGTGAGGCAGACAAGGTTAAGTGACTTGCCCAAGGTCACGTAGCTAGTAAATGTTTGAGGCCAGATTTGAACTCAGGAAGATAAGCCTGACTCCAAGCTTAGAGACTCTATTCACTGTGCTACCGAGCTGCCCTTTTCAGCAAACATATCTTTCACTGAAAGGTAGTGGGTGTCTCCCTGGAGGCCATGCTTTTTAACCTTTGTGTTGAGCAAACTTGAAGGAAAATTTAATGCGTTAAAGTAACAAGGTAATATATTGACTTCTTACATTTTCCAGGATAATTTACCTTCTTGCCTTCATCCTTTCCCCAAAAGTAATATAGAGCCTTTGATTATCGTAAGTAGTTTTTGAAGTACTTTCAGATAGCTCATTTTCACACAAATCAAAAAGTTATCATCTTAAATCATTGTACAAGTGCCTTTGTGATAGACATTTTAAATGTAGGTACAGAGAGTTTGTAGAACTCAGCTGGAAAAACTAGTGAAACATTCTGAAATAAATGTGCTGATAACACTGGCCTGCAATTGTCAGTGTTTAAGATGCAGGTGCTTAAACATTTTCCTCATCTTTCATGTCGATCTTCTGTGTATGTATGTGTGCATGAGAGTATATATCTCTTGAGCCCTTCACCATCTAAAATATTTCAATCCAGCATAAAATTACTTTAACAATTGTTATATGGCATATATTTTTACATGTGATAAGATTTTTTTTAAAAAAATCTAAATGTACTATGCCTATATCTGGAGATATTTCTCATCTATTTTGCTTGTGTCAGAAATAAATGAAAATGATATAGATAAAGACCAGTGAGAGAACTCTATTTTGAGGTCACATAGACATCATCATGTATTAAGTTTCCGCTATATGCAGAGCATTGTGGGAAGATCGGGAATGAAAAAAGGGGAAAAGTCAAAGGTGCAGCTTTTGCTTTTAAAAAGCTCAAAACTCCAAAGGGAGAAAAACAGAAGCAAATCTAACTTTCACCCTCCTTCCTCTACTTTCTCAGGTGAGGACTATGAATCATACTATACTTTAAAAAAATGAGGCCAATCCCTAAGAGCTCTTTCTTCTTCTCTCTTCCTTGTCTGCCATCTTTCTGATGTCTTCTCCCACTATCTCCTCCTACACTCCTGTCCCATACAAAAGGGGTAGGCCTTGTCCTTGCCAAAGCAAATCTCTTTCTGTCCTTTATTCTCCAGCCGAAGACCCCTTCTATGAAGTTCCCTCTGCCACTAGTCTTCAATATCTCCCTACCTTTTGGCTGCTTCCCTACTGCCTATAAACGTGTTCATTTCTCTCCTATCCAAAAAAAAACCCAAAACTTTTGCATGATTTTATCACTCTCATTAGCTGTCATAGACTCTCTCTCTCCTCCTCCTCCCCTTCATGGCTGAATTCCTTTAAAAAGCCTTCAAAGGTAGGTGCCTGAATTTCCTCTCTTGCTCCCTTCTAAACCTCATCCATCTACATGTGCCTTAGCTCCCATTCTCAGTACCAAACATCCTTTCCTGCAGCATCTTCTCTAGCTTCACATCAGAGGCAAACTTGCGGATGCCATCGGACAGCTTCTCCACAGCCATCTGGTCCTGGGTGTGATGCCAGCGGAAGGCTTTCTTGTACGAGTGAACCTTCTCTAGGTTGCCAGCCTGGGTTTCCTGGACGTTCTCTTTGAGCAGCCACCCCAGGTGTTTGGGGGGCGGGGATGGTAAGATAGTCGCAGCCCGTCGGGGTCTTGATCTCAACCCGCGTTGCGGAAGGATGCGCCCAAGACGATTATCTTGTAGCCAAATTTCTTATAGTAGTTGTAGATTTTGGTGACATTCTTTACACCTGGGTCCTCCTGGGCCTCATAGGGCTTCTTGTCTGTGTTTGCCACATGCCAGTCCAAGATGCGCCTGACAAATGGGAAGACGAGGGTCGCGCCAGCCTCGGCCCAGGCCACTGCCTGAGCAAAGGAGAACAGCTGGGTCATGTTGCAGTGGAGCCATGCCGCTCCTCCAGGATCTTTCCAGCCTGAATTCCTTCCCAGGTGGAGCTTGATGAGAATGCACTCTTTGCTAGAGCTTAGTAGAGGTCAGTGAGGCACAGGGCCCTTTGGACCATTTCTTCCTTGTCAAAGGGAGACCTGACATCAACTTCTGTGGAGACCCGGCCTGGAATATTCTTCAGAATCTCAGCCCCAAAAAACACAAACAGCTTGTTACTGGCATTCTGTCCTGGGACGGCACTCCCCCCAGCTTTTTTCCATATGTAATGGCATCTTCTACTAGGTTCTGGTAGGCTGGCATCTGGGCGCATCCAGGATCAGTACAGGATTGGTAGTGGCATCCTGGAACTTATATTCATCAATGGCATGGAAGTCACCCCTATCGGCCTGGTCTACTGCACTAGCATTCTGGTTAGTCTCTCTGGCTTCACTCTCCCATCTTTAATCCATCCTACCCCCGGCTGCCAAAGTGCCAAATCATATATCTGCCAAATATCCCATATATTGCCATATGTGCCAAAATCATATATCTGACCATGTCCGTCCCCTTATTCATTAATCTTGAGCGGCTCCCTATTACCTCCACTGTAAAATATAGAATCTTAAATTTGGCCTTTAAAAATATTTGCCACTTGGTGCCTCCCTACCTTTCCTGTCTTCTTATGCTTCATTTTTCCCCTTATACTATATGATTACCAACACTGTCCTTGCTCTTCCTCACACACAATTCTCCATCTCTGACTGTGCCTCTTCACTGGATGTCTGTCCCCTGGAGAGCTCTTCCTCCTTATCTCTGCCTCCAAGCATCCTTGTCGTCATCCAAGACTCCGCTCAGATCTCACCTGCTATCCCATTGCTAGTCCCTTATCTCTTGGATGAACAATTTTTGGCCTTTATAATGTAAATTGAGAATATGGAACATGTTTTCTTTCTTTTCACTTATTATGTCATTTTCTTCTCTATGTTAGTATTATATATTATAAGGAAAACAAGGACTATATTATATACTACAAGGCAAGGGCAGCTAGGTGACACAGTGAATAAAGCACCAGGCCTAGAGTCAGAAAGACCCAAGTTTAAATTTGGCTTCGGACACTATCTGTGTGACCCTGGGCAAGTCATTTAACCTCTGCATCATATTCCTCATCTTTAAGATGGGGAAAATACTAGCATTTGGTTGTTGTGAGGATTAATATTTGTAAAGTGCTTAGCACATTGCCTGCCCTTTAGTGTACAGTATATAAATGTTAGTGATGGTTACTATTGTCAATTATTTAAGGCAAGGTTGTCCAACCTTAGGGTTTTATTGAAACAATAGACAATATATTTTGATTTGCCATTTTAGTGAGAGCTCTGCGGTAGCTCGGCTTCCTTTACTAAAGCATTTACGTAAATCTCTATGATTGTAGGCAGGCTGCATAAATTGCACTCCAGGCTGCATATGGCCCACATTTTGGACAGCCCTGATTTAAGGAAAAGAGACTCACATTAAGCAAGTTTCTTGTTTTGCTTGAAAAGTGATTGATTACAAAATATGAATTATTACTTTCTTAAAACATCTTCAGCTATCATGGAGGATAAGAATAATATAGTCTACTCCCTGATTTTTAAGACAACTGTGCTTATTTTCAAAATGCATATTATACAGGAGTTTTTTTCACAAGCCCCCTAACACACTCATTACGCTGATAGAATCAAACTGTGTATATAGCCAAAAAAGAATTCTGTAAAAGGTCAGAGGAAATTGCCTCCTATAAATGCCTAAGGCACTTTGCAGCTAGTTTTCAAAAAAAAAAAACAGGCGGTTTGGGCTGCTCAAAAAAAGCTACTCAATATGAAATATGTATTGGCTTCACCTACAGTGGCCAGTTTCCCTAGACTGAGGGAGCCATAAGCATGTTGCCTACAGAAAATATGTTCGGATATTACAATGATCCATTTTTTAAAAGAACAGGCTAATAACAGTATTTTGAATTTCAAATGTTATTAGAAAGAACAGTATACTGACTGGGAGTCATCAGGTTTAGGTGGAAGTTGTTAGATCTAGGTGCCACTCATTAACTACATGACCTTCTTAAAATCTCCTAAAAAAGAAACTTTCACAAAAGCCTAGGAAGACTTGTATGAATTGATACAGATGGAGTGTGAGCAGAACCATTTTATGCTATTGCAGCAACATTGTAAAAAATAATATGGCAATTTGAAAGACTTAAAAAACTTTGATTAATTCAATGATCAATCATGAGGACCAGTGATAAAGCAGACAACATACCTCTGAAGCATGTTGGTGATGGACTGTGCAGAATGAGACATACAATTTTAGAAATGGTGAATAGCAGAATTTGTTGTACTTGAGTGTTTATTTGTTAGAAGGCTTTTCTTTTTCTTTCTTTTTCCTTTAATGAGGCATACAGAGAAGAAAAAATGTTCTTGGTAACATTTTAATAAAATATTTTTTAAAAAAAGAGAAATAAGAATTCCTTATACTTTCTGGGCATTGGTTTCCTCATCTGTAAAATGGGAGTAATAACACTCCTGTAATGCACCTATAGGGCTATTGTGAGAATCAAATAAGATAATATGCGTAAAAAGCTCTCTGTAACAGTAAGGTATTGATATATTTATAGCCCTTCGTTTGCATATTAATAGCCCTACTGTTTAGTTTGCTTTAGATTCTAGCATATACTTAATGGGAGTGCAGTATAGTAGTAAGGGCACTAGTCTTGTGATCGTAACAACTGGGCTTGAGTCTAATATTTAATGTACTTGTTGTGTAACCCGGGGCCAGTTCCTCAATTTCCCTATTTTCTTATCTTCAAAGTTGATGTGATCATATTTATAAAAACTACCTCCTGGTATTGTTATAAAGAAATACTTTTTAAAATCTTACAGTGCTTTATCATCATCATCATCATTATCATTAATTAGTCACAGGCTGCCCTAAGGAAATCATTTTTTCGAGTAATGTTATATAATATTGGGCTTTTGTACTGTGCCTTCCTTTGCATCAAGAGAGTAGCCTTTGCTATATTTATGAAAATCTCCAGCAGCTAAAAATGGATTCATGCTAACTTTTATTATTTCCATTTTCAAAGACCATCTATCTTAAGTGGCTTTAATTGTTCAGCATAATATTTCTTGAACCAATATTTGTATTTTTCTAAGGACATTTTAAAATAATGAACACTTGTGTGGTAGTAATGAAAAAGACATATACAACACATAAAATGTCAAGTCTATGGAATTCATGGTTCCTTCTATGTAAATTTAGTCATATGATACCATTGCTCAAAATATTCTGATTACTTTGTTATCTTCCAAGTAAAGTTCAACTTTCTTTTCCTGGCTTTCAAGGCCCTCTTCAACCTGGCACCACCCTACCTATAGTCCCAGTCTTACATATTTTAGACCCTATCTACATGTTCTTTCTCTCCTACATATCCCCTACTCTTTTGATTGTGTACCTTTGCCCATGCCATACTCTAGACATAGAATATCTTCCTACCTCAAATTTATACTTTTTAAATTGTTCCTACAACTTTAATATCAAATTCAAAGATCACCTGCTCCAAGAAGCCTTCCCCAGGCCCCCCAATCAATAACAATCCAATATCCTCACCCCTTATGCTTCCCTAGAACTTGACCCGTTCAAAAGTATATCTGTCTTGAGGACCAGAGGACAGGAACTTTGCTTAAACTATTTGTAGAGGACCTGTTTCCAGGTCAGGGTTATACTTAGGAGAATACTTACTACATCCCTGTGATCTATTAAGTCAAGCTTTGACATAAACTTTTCAATAACGTTACTAGAGATAAGAAACAATCTAGCATAATAATTCACAGAATGTCAAAAGACAGCAATGCTGAATTAATACAAATACTTAAAAGCTACAAGAGATTATAGGCTGGAATTGGGCTGCAAATACTTTAAAGAGGAGGGCTATCAGCTGTATGTCAGCAGATGGATAGGCATTAGGAAGAGAGGAGAGTAAGCCATTGCCATGAAACAGAGACAGAAAAACAGAAGATGTGTTCAGGTTACAGTGAGTATACCCGCTTACTAAAGTAGGTGGTTTGTGAATATGGAAAGATCAGGTTGGAAAACTAACATGGACCTAGATTGGTGAGAGCTTTGAATACTTGACTAAAGAGCTTGGACTTCATCTTATAGACAATGAAAAGCCATCAAATGATGAGCAGAGGAACTGATGTAATGAAAGTAATATTTGGGGCCGCCAGGTGGCACAGTGGATAGAGCAACGGCCCTGGAGTCAGGACCTGAATTCAAATCTGGCCTCAGACACTAGCTGCGTGACCCTGGGCAAGTCACTTAACCCCAATTGTCTCTTTAAAAAAATAAAATTTAGAAAAAAGTGATATTTTAGGAAGATGAATCATGTAGGATGTATATTAGAAGGAGCAAGACTAGAGACAGGCTAACTATAGGATGTAGAATATATGATCTCAAAGCAAGTAGTACATAGATTTGGAAGAGATCATCTAGTCTGCTCCTCTCTGTTTATAAAAGAGAAAATGGAGGTCCAAATCAATGAACTTAACTAGTAGAACAAGAGTTCAGTGCTTTCTCCACTATGCAATGCTGCTTCAATAAGTTAGGGAAGTTTTTATAGTAATCCAGGCATGCGTTGACAAAGTGCCTAGATTAGAGTGGTGACAGTGGAAAAAGGAAGGGGCAGATAAAAAGAGATTTAGAAGCAAGAATCAAAGGGGCTTAATGGGAAAAAAAATGTGCCAAGTCTTGGAATCTTACAAATTTCCAATCAGACTATTCCTCTGCTGTTTTTGGTACCATAATGATCTAGAGGCAGGAATGAATAGAGTCCTGGATATGGAACCAGGAAGATCTGGGTCCAAATGCTGCCTGTGACACTAGTTCTTTGGGAAAGTCATAAACCTTCCATGTGTTTTGGGTAAATATCCAACATATCATATGTGTGTCATAGGTTATGATCTGGATTGGTGGGAAGAGATGCTAAAACTTAAGTCACAAATCAACAATGTGGAGGGAGTTCCCTTACCTTACACTGATAAACACACATATCCTTCATCTATAGTATCATAGCAGTGGCAAAAAAAAATGAACACAACAACCTTTTCCTGCTATGACATAGGAACCCCTAATTAACAACTTTGCTCCAAACAGTCATTCTCATTACTATTACCTAATGTCCATTTAACCACTTTAATTTCACATACCATTCTCTTCCAACATTGATGTGCTTGTCCACTTGGGAACATTTATCAGCATTGTAGATGTAGAGCCAGAAGGAAACAGAGGTCATCTAGTCCAAGTACTTTATTTTACTAATGAGGAAACGGAGACCCAGAGGTATTAAATGACTTGTCCATGGTCACACAGAAAGTAAAAGAATCAGATTTCAAACTCAAGTCTAATTAATACAAATTTAGTGGTGTTTTCACTGATTCGGATAACAGCTTTAACTCAGGTTAAAGAGGAGACTATAACCTACCTACTTCAGTTACCACTTCCTTGACCTTGATTGGCCTTGACTTTACAAGCCAAGGGTACATTGCAGGTAGAGTACTTGTCCTGATTAATGTTTGAATTGTATGTGTGTGTGTGTGTACATATATATATATATATATATGTATACATATATATGCATATATCTTATACAAATTTGACTTTACTAAAAGAATAATGAAAGAAATCTGCATTACCCCCCAAAAAACAAACAAACCCTATGTTAACTTTACTATACAGTACTGTGCTCCCTCCAGTCCTACCCCTCAGTTTGGCACTTGGTAGCCTTCTACTACCCTACCACCACCACCACCACCACCACCACCACCACAATAAATAAATAAATAAATAAATGAATGAATAAATAAATGGAATATATCTAAAAAAAAGTCCTCCAAGTAGAAGTAGAAAGACCACCACTGCGTACTGACTGTGTACTGGGCTTGAGACTTCAAGCATGGAGAGAGTAGACCTTTGCCCCACTCAGCCCACCTAGCATCTGGCTCCCATGTGTCTCTCTGTGCTCGGGCACCATGTGTCTGCCCCCCCAAGACCCCCATCTTCTTCCTCTCCATTCCGGCCAGATCCCCACATGGTTGTCCCCAGCCTCCCACATGTTCCTCCTCCTGCTGCAATCTTGTATTCTTTGCAATCTGTGTGTTTCCCCAAATATGATGAGTAGCCAGATATTTGATTATCAGCAAAGATTTATTTTCCTCATCAGGCACTGTACCATCTCCTACATAACTCATTCAGTGAAGATGCTACCATTGTTCTGTCTCAGTGTAAGAAATGAAGATGGATTTCAAAGGAAGTTACTTCTGTTTATGTATAATTATTGTAATAAATACTTCTGAAGTAGAAGAAAATACAGTTGCTATATAAATACAGAAGGATTGAAGAAAATACTACATTTTGTGTGCTTAATTTTTTCTTAGTCGTAGCACTATCTCCTATGACTGAAAAGTAAATTTTAAAATTCTAAATATTAGCCCTCTGGATTGATAAGAAGCACTACACCAAAATGTAGCAGTGAGATGTCAGAAATGACATTTGTGATAACACGACTGATGACACATTTAGAGATAAATATGAAACAGTCTATTAAAGCATTGTGACTTTAGTCCACATGCTCATTAGGTCAGCTTATCAGTGCAATTTTGACTTAAATGTTAACTAATGAAACGTTAGAGGTGAAATGTTAAAAGGCAACTGTGATAAACCAAAAAATGGACGACTCAACTTTAAATTCAGTTAATGAACTTCTCCAAAGTAGGTTTCATCCAGATTTCAGGTGACTAATGACTTGGGTTTTTGTTATTGTTGTTTTAGACTCAACAAGTTGCTGGTTGCCCCAGCAGTGATGCCTCGGTTACTCAGCTACATTCCTGGAGTCACTTCAGTAGTTTCCTAGGCAAGTCTTGAAGCTTTTGGAATTAAAGACAGGATCCAAGAAGTCCATTCTTCTTTGCATGTTCCCACGATATAGATGTGCAGGATTTTCCGAATGATCATACGGACACAAAGGTTAGTGAATTATGTAAATAACTCATTCTCTAAAGCGCTAAACTTCATTACAGTGAATACTTAGTGTATATTAATGAAGTAGTCCCAGAGAGGAGAGTGTTATTGAATAGTGATCTTTAGCATCGTAGAAGAAAATGGTCCCATTTGTGCATTTCCATCGAGTGGTGAAGGAAAGATTAGCCTCCTAATAAAGTGATTTCTATCTGTCTGCTAAGTTGAGGATACTACTGAATAAGGTAAAAAAAAAAAAAAAAGCTTCGATCAGTGTTAAGGCTAGTCCCTGTATCTGTTTTACTGAACTAGACCCCTCTGGTGGGGCCAACCTATCAGCTTCTCTGTTAGACTATTAATGTGGCCAGCTAATTCCCAAATATTTTTATCTCCCTTTCATAGTTGGATTATTGAGTCCTGTCCAAAGAACCTGCCCGGCTGATTATCCTGACTGTATCATACTCTCACTAGTCTACCCTACAGGGTGATTTTGTTCATTTAAACATTTAATGTAATTAGATCTACTTCTGAAAACAACTTTGACTGGATTACTATGGCCCACATCACTCCGGTTGGCAAGGGGTGAACACATTTTAGACGACCTAACTTTTGCCCCTTTGTTTGAAAACTCAGTCCTAAGTGCTGAGAGGATGGATTGTTAGTATCTGTAGTCTTCTTTTCACAGAAGAGGACTTACAAAGCGTGTGATGTGCTTAGAGACATGCTATGATTCCATTCATGGAGGATGGTAAAGGCCATTTCCACACACATCTTAGTTGACTACCACTTGATTTTGTGTAATGAGTACCAGGGCTCTTTTTCTCAGTGTAGTCTAAAGATGAACTGACTCATAACTAATAATTAAGTTGGACCTCAGGCTTGAAGTGACATCCTCGTTATTGAATGTGATGTTTGTTATTATGGCAAATGGTCTCATCAAGACATTTTGATTGTGTCTTACAAGACACAGCTTTGTAAGCATTATCTTCCTGTCAATTCACATATGCAGCTCTATACATTTTATGTTTCTTATTTGTTCAGCATTAGGCGTCAAAAACTAATCTTTTCCAAAAGGGAATTGATATCTCCAAAGCACAAATTTGTAGTAGTAGTAGTAGTAGTAGTAGTAGTAGTAGTAGTAGTAGATAGTATTTATAAAGTGCTTTAAAGTTTTCAAAGCACTTTACAAATATTCTCTCATTTTATCACAACATCACAACAACCCTGAGATGTAGGTGCTATTTTTATCCCTGTTTTTCAAATGAGGAAACTAAGGCAGTGAGAGATTAAATGACTTACCCAGAGTCAAATATTTGAGGCTGGATTAGAACTTGGGTCTTGATGATTCCAACTCTGATAATCCATCTACTGAGAAACCTAGGTGCGCCTTTACAAATAGCTACACCATTACAAATGGAGGGGGAAAATTGAATGCATCCCTTTTAGCACAATGATAAAATATATTTTCTATATGTTTTTTTCACAATCAAAATGAATGATGATGTAGCACTCAATTAACAATGAAGATTATTCCTCTTGTGAATTTGTTGTCAGAAATATATGCCAGGCCTGATTACAAATTGTTTTCAGACAAAATGGTATATAGCATGGTAAACTCTGAGCAGTTTTTCACATACAGGTTTAGTTTTACTACTAAAATCCGAAATAAGTCTGTGTTGCAATATTAAAGGCAATTCTGCTGTATTTTCCAATGTCAGGGCTGTTTTTTCTTTTACTTTTCCTTCTTCTCCAGAAAAGTGAATAGAATAGAGGTTGAGACAACATTCTCCCATAAGCATTGTTCATTATCATCAGTGTCTTTTTCTTCAGACTGTGTTCTTAATAAATAGTTCCCTAAAGAAAACTTACTAAGTAATTTCAGTGAATTTGATATGTATAGACTCCTTAACTACCTAGTAAGTAAAATCTGTGGAAATTTAAAAATGAGTCCGTTTTTTTTTAAATAAAATTGATCACAATTTTTAAAAAGACACCTATACATGGGCATTTGGGCACTAATCTTGAAACATACTGCAACCTTTGCAATTACCTTATATGGGTAGAGAAAACTCATTTTGGACAGGGATCTATAGATATGAGTTTAGTTCATATACTCAGAAGAAAGTGTATAGGTTATATGTGCATATCCGGAGGGCGAAGGAAAGGCATACATTACTGTCAGGTAAACTCAATCTATCTTTGAGAGATTTTGAAATCTAGGAAAGTAGAGTGTCAGTTCTTGGGCAAGGCCATTTTTGCTATGGTTGTAAGTTTATTTTCTTGTGTCTTGAGCATGTTGGAAAATTGGATAAAGAATTAAGTTTGTCATCCTTTCTTGGATGCTAAGTTGGAGCCTGAGGGAAGAAATTATCCTTTCAAAGTGAACTTTTCTTCAGAGGAATCTTCTAATTCTTTTATCCTAAAGCTAATGAAAAGACTCATCTACTTTTCTCAGTGTTTTTGGAAGTTGCATATCTCTCTCTTTCTCTTTCTCTCTTCATATATATATATACATATATATACATATATGTATATATATACATATATGTATACATATACACACACATATATACATGTACATACATATACTGACAAACAATATATATATACACACATTTTTGTCAGATATATGGTTGTTATCTTTGTGAATAGAAGCAGTCATTGCAAATGTACTATAACTTTCATTGAGAGAACAAAATAGACACTGAGTGAACTGCACTTTTAGTCAAAATGAGTAAATGTTGCCTCCCCCTTGGTTTAGAAGTACCTTGGCATCTTCCTAATGACTCTGAGCTGAAGAGAAGCCTGGTATAATGGAAGGGGCTTTGAATCTAGAATCCAGAGACTTTCAGTTCAAGTATCAGCTCTGGCACTTACTACTTATGGTATCATAAGAAAGAACCTCATCTCTCTGAAACTTAGTTTCCTCATCTGTAAAAATGATGAGATTTAACTAGGTGACTTCTACACTATCTTCGTTCCCTAAAGCTATGATCATATAACTTAATATCTCCACATCTGTAAAATGAGGCGGATTAGAATAGTTCATCTATAAGGTCCCTTTCGAGCATTAAATCCTTTAGTCCTAGAATTATTAAAAGAAGGCAAATTATGTTCAGTATATTCTGTTTAAGAATTATATCATATGTCTTTTAGATTTTAATTTTTAAATAAAGCTAAATAAGAATCATAAAGATTCTATAGCTATAGATTGGGCAGCTAAATAGCTCAATGGATAGAGTTCCTGAATTCAAACCAATCCTCAGACGTTTGCTGGTGGTGTGCTCCTGGGCAAGTCATTTAGCCCTTTTGTCTCGGTTTCCTCATCTGTAAAATGAACTGAAGAAGGAAATGGCAAACCACTCCAGTATCTATTTGACAAATACCTCACATGACAGGACCAAATGAGATAAAACCTATAAAGCACTTAGCACAGAGCCTACATGTAGTAGGTGTTGTTGTTCAGTTGTTTCAGTCATGTCCATCTTTTTGTGACCCCATTTGGGGTTTTCTTGGCAAAGAGTAGTTTGCCATAATTATTGTATGTTATACTGACATATTATGTTGATTGTGAGATCTATTTCTTAAAGGTCATTTGTTGCACAGTAGAATAAAGGAATAATAAAGGAATAAAGGACAAATTTTCCTTTTCATTAATCAAAGATAATTTTAAATTATTATGATCAATTACTTGGACAGAATCTTGTGCTAGATGATTCCAATGCACTATCAAGAATTCTCTAACTCTAATTGTTTCTTTCATTTAAAGGATAATTTCACGTGTTTGGTTACATTAGTGTTAATTTGCTTTTGTTCCTTCAAATCTCCAGTGGAACATATGGTTAGTCTCACCATTATTACTACCAGCTGTGGTTGGCCTGTGATTTTGTTCACTCTGTCTAAATTTCAAAGCAATTAGCTCTTTAGTTTAATGACAATATTTGTTAATGGGATTTTGGGGCCAAATTCTACTGTTGGATGGTGGGTGGTGAGTCTAAAGATAGACTGTGGCCCTTATGTTCCAAAGTATAATCTGTGAAATTTGAACTGTCAAAAAAAATATTTTTCTGAATTTCAAGTTGGAAAATGTGAAAATATTCTGCCTTTTGTAGAAGTTTCTTCACTGTTTTAAAACCCAATAAAGGAAAATATCCATTTACAAGATAACTGAGTTCCCTTAAAAGTCCCTTGGTATAAATATTCTGAATTATATTCATTAGGGTAAAAAAATTCATAGATGAAATTTACGGAATTTAATAGTCCCTACTTGACCAATGTTGTATGTTTGTTGCCAAGTCTAATTTTGTTATGAATCTTAACTAGAAACCTACCTAATATAATGGATCATTTACAACCCTTTGATTTTGAATTATTTCATTCTACTAAAAGAACATCAGACATTATATAGTAGAAATAGTCATGAATTTGCAATTAAAAGACCTGGGTTATAATTCTAATTGTGACACCAAACACCTATGTGGCTTTCAGCAAGTTGCCTAAAATAATTTCTTGTTACTTGAGATTCTTTATCTCTAAAGTGACGGATTTGAGCTTGGACTGGCTGATAGCTAACATTTTTCTAGATCTAAAATTTCTGTGACCATAATAGACTTTGAAAGAATAGGGGCCAAGATGCTAAATACCATAAAGATAATGACAAGTTAAGAATAAACCAAAGACAGGTCTATTGTAAGGTGTTTGAAGTTTTAAGAACTTTGCTTTGGTGATTGAGTGTTTATAGCCTAGAGAAGAGAAAATTAAGAATTGTCTTGATAGTTGTCTGCAAGAGATGATGTTTGAAGGCTTGAAGACAGAACAGACTTGTTCTGTGTTACTTTGGAGACAAAATAAGGACTAGTGAGATCGTGTGGAATGGATGTTGGTACAGTATCATCATAATAATAGCTTACACTTCTATAGCACATTACAATTTACAAAAACATTCCTCATGACAACCAAATGAATTAGCTTGTATAAATATTTACCCTATGCTTACCTAACAAGGAGCAGAGACAGGCCTCCAACCCAGTTCTAATTCCAAGTGTACAGGTTTATCCACTATACCACACTGTCTCCCTTAAAGGAATTTTCAATTACAATTGTCCAATGAAGAAATAGGCTACCTTGAAGAGGCATTGTATTTTTTGAGAGGCACTCCCTACCTAAAAGGGTATGAAGGCATCAATGTCATAAAGTGCTACAAAGCAGAAGCATAAGGTATATAGTGAGAAGACCTGTGCTTAAATCCTGGGTTGGCCATTTAACCACCTAATCTTTATGAGCCTCAATTTCCCCATGTATAAAATTAGCTTAATGGTGCTTGAATTACCCATCTCATGATACTGTTTCAGTGAAAGGACTTTATAAACTATAAAGCATTATAGAACAGATGAGATGCTTTATTATAAGTATTATAGAGATACATAGTGATAATGAGATGCTGGATATAGATAGAGGTATGTGTGGTGTGAGAGTGTGTGTATGCTGTCTTTCTCTTGTTTAGTCACTTGATTTGAACATGCTTTGGTTCCTCAGGCTGAGACATGATGCTTCTGCAGAGCAAGAACAGACTTTAGGCACTGAGCTTTTCAATTCCGAAAGGTCCGAAGACCATTTCATTGCATGTGTGTGACTTCTGCCTTGTGCACTGAAACATCTCCTTTCAGCTAATTATGTGATGTTATTGTTTTCATTCATTTCTACAGATCATTACAAAAGGTACTTTGCTTCATCAGTATTTCTCATGGTGGGCCCATAGGCACTGATGGGAAGTTACTTCCTCTATCTTGTGGCTAGATAAATCACTAATCCCTCTAAAATTTGGGAGCTTTGAGACAAATGACTGAACTTCAATGCCCTTATCTACTTGAAATACTTTGAGATAATGAGATCCTTTTATTGACAGCTTGAAGATGAACTCACTGCTTTATCAGATTCCATTATCAACTTATCTAAAAATATGGGACCACATTTTCAGATAAGATAATATGCCCTTTGAGGTCAGTTATGCTGGGGATGATTGAGGTACATGCAAGAAGTATTGGGCCAGCCCACTAACAGATAGTATTTTCATCTTTTTTTCTGAATCTACTAAGTTATAATTCCAAATTCTTTTTTGAGCAAAATACGTATGAGATATTGTGGGAATACAAAGCTTCTATAAAATACTGTCTTGTCCCTCCACAATCTTACAGTCTAGTTGGGATTCAGTTTTTTTTGTGATTAAATCGGTGAACAAACATTTACCTTTCCATTAGATTCAGTGATTGGTTAGCACTCAGGTAGATTGTAATTATTTCAAATTGCTTTAAGAAAATAAACCTGGGAGGTTTTCTACCTGAGAGTTGGGTTTCTTTTAATCCACAGTTAACAATTCAATGCATTTTAAAGATAAAGTAATTTTCTAGCTGCGTGAAGTTGTAGTTTGTCCTTCATTCTTGAAGAGGACCATGGCATCAGGGAGATAATGATGACTTGCAAATGACTTTGATTTGAGTGAGGGAGGGCTGTGCAAGGTCACCAGCCTCACTTTCTCCTCCAGAGCCATCTGGGTCCAGTGGCTAGATATCGATCAGGACAACTGGAGATGGCCCAGGATGCAGTGGGAGACCTTGACCCTTTTAAGCTAAGGTCTTTTCAAGTTCTCACTTTGAGTAAGGCAACACCCAGCCAGTGAATAGGACTCTTTAAGAGGTGAATCAAGAGATGTCCCCTTTAATTAAAAAAAGTTTTCTAGTAGGTAAATGGGAAAACACCTACTATGAAATAATTGGTTTCAGTATTAGTGGGAGACTGGACCTACTGCAGGAAGCATCCACTGAAGAACTTCTATCCGGAATAGATCATCACAGTTTCTGCAACTCAGTCTGAGAGAGTTTCCTAGGGCGCTAAGAAGTCCCATAGTAAGTATGTGTAAGAAATTAGACTCGAACCCATATCTTTCTAGCTTTGAGGCTACATTTATGCTACATTGCCTATCAGTAAGTAATTAAGTACATAAAAATTATAAGCAAATCACTTTTCTTCATTGTCATTAAGAGATGGATAAAAAGCTGCTTCTGTATGAGAGAGGGGTTGATGAACTAGAGAGAAGTATCTTTCACTGAAACAGGCATTTTATTCAGGAAAGTTATTTGATTTAAAGGAAGGTAGGGAATCTTTCTCCTACCCCCCCCCCAAAACAGGTATTTTAAACAGCAGGATGTAATTTCAGACTATTTGCAGTCAAGAGGTTTCTGCTGAGCAAAAATGCTCATTCAATTTAGGAATGGAGATTATAATAATTTTCCTATCTTCCTCGCAGCAGGTTTTCTGCCATCATTTTGCAGACTCATAAGTTCTGATATGATATAACTAGGTGATTTTGGTTCCAGGTGACACATACTTCAAGCACATTCATATTAGTTCAAATTAGTTATGATTCAGAATTGCTTAGTTTTACCCAATGAAATGGAAGACAGTTGAGTTGTTTGTTTTACTAATGTAGGGCATGTTTGTAATATATGCAAAGTAGTTTGTGATGGCAAACTTCACAGAATGAAAAATGAGGGAAAGAAAGCTTGATTTCTGGCTGAAATTGTCAAGAGACTCATATATTTATGTATATAAGACCTACTGAAAATTTTAAAAAAGAAAAGCATCCAAGAAAGTTGACCTTTAGACTGTTAACTATACACATTTAGACTGTTAACTATTCATGTTTAAAAACATGCATATACAGTCATGCATATTATACATATGTGTGTTTATATATGTGTACATGTATATAGATAAACAGACAGCAAAGAGACAGAATTGCATACTGTATAGAGTACTAGCCTAGCAGCCAGGGAGAACTGAGTTCAAGTCCCATATCTGCTTCATAGGATTGGGTCACTTAAACTATATAAACCACTTAGTGGCTTGGTGCTCCAGGCACCCCTAAAACAGAAGTGCCAAATCAGTGCCAACAACAAAATTCCTGTGTGGGTTGAACTAGATAAAAATATAATTAGAAAATGTTTAACAAAATAAATAAAAATGCAGTACAACATAGATAATGTTAATTTGTGGTTTTCTAGATCAATATGTGGCCTGTAGGGATCCATTTTTTTGCTTTTGATACCACTGCTCTAAGACCATGAATTGCTGAACCAACATAGGTATGCATTTATATAGTTTCCTCAGCTAGACAAAGGATTTTCTATAATAGTTATTGCATGGATTCAGACAAAAAGAAAAAAAGGAAGGTGCTAAATTTTGTCATGGCAGCAGTATAAATGTTTAAATGCCATTAAGTTCTTGTTTCCCTGTCATTCCTGTTCTCTTTCTATTAGACCCTGACCAACAAAATGTAGATTGTGAAGCTTTTATGTTGTTTAGAGAATCAAGATCCTCAGCCTTCATTCCATTGTATGAGATTGTCTATCTTCCGTGATTGGATTAATCCCATCTTTGGGAAGTCATATCTATAAACCTCAACTCATAAAGCACTGCTTTAAGGTCAGTCAGTAAGTTACTGGCATCATTTTACAGATAAAGGAAATCAGAGCAGGAAGATTTAACTGGATTGCCCCCAAACCACAGAGGGGAAGACAATGTCTGAACTACCCTCAAATTACCAACTATTCTGATCCCCATTTCCAGATTCAGGCCACTAATCCAATTCACTTGTGCTAGAAGTCTACTCCTTGTAAGAATAGGGTTATATATGTGCAGTGATAACAAGTGCATCTTTATCTTGTCTAAAAAGCACTGCTAAACCTGATGGGTAGAATTTTGTAAGAGGGAGCCTAAGTATCCAACTGAGCTCAATGTCCAAAAGAAAAACTTGTACCAATTTGTTTTTCCACTAGGTGCAATAATTGTAACCCAAGCATCCAAACCCAAACCTAACCTAATGGTGTCATGCATTCTGGAGTAATTTGTTCAGACACCTTAGGCAGAATTGTTTCTAGATCCAACGAGATTGTCAAATAATATGAAAGAGGACTGGGATCCAGATGGAGATATTATTAAAGGGATACTCTAGTGAGACAAGAAAGATAACTTTCTAATTAGTGAAAGCCCAGTATGATGTAAATTTGAAAATTGATCTCCAACTATGAGTCTAATTATTTGATGTCTTTCCTATGCGATTACTTCCCCCAAAAATACATCAAAGTTTACAATATATAGCATTAGAATTCTTTAGGGCATTTTATTGGAAGTAGAGTCTGTAGAAGGTAGAGACTTTCAAAGGACATAGTGTAAAATGTTCAAAGGCAGCAAATGTCTTTCTCCTATACTACCTTTTCAGATTTGTCTTTCACCTGTGTCTTCTAGACTTCATGGAACAATTATGGCTTATGCTAGTGTTGTATCTTATAATCTCTTTTTGTAATGCATACAATAAGAAGTGCTCTGGCATCATAGATAAAGAGCAAGCTTTAGAGTCCAGAAGAGCAGGGTTCAAACTCTGGCTCTGACACATACTGGCTATGTAACTCTGGTCAAGTCACTTAATCCCCTAATTCCCAGACAACTCCCAAAGACTATAAATTGTAGCTCTTCATTCATAAGAGTTTCTTCATAAGGAGTTCCCAAACTGATGATAAATCATAAATCTAGACAAAAATTAATTAACAAATAGGTATTATATAGAAAAAGCTCTAAATGAGTATATGAAGGAAGATAAAATAATTTAAAACTTCTTAATTGTCAATGTAGCAGTGTTGGAAAATACACTAGGGTAAAAAAAAACTTTCTTGTCCTAAAAACTTTGGATATGGTTTCTGTTTAGTTCTAAGTATGAGAAATGAAGTAATAAATTGGACTCTTACTAATTGGCATTAAATTTGTGCACTTTTGAATACCACTGCAAAAATTATTCGCATGTAGAAAGTATATGCAATGACAACACTAGGAACTTCTAACTGTCAGTATCCAAGAAAATAGTTCCATTTAAAATTAATGAGTGTTGAGCTAAGTTTTAACTTTAACGGGGTAAGCAAATTAGTGATAAATCTAAGTAGCTAAAATTTTTCTTCTCTTGACTAAACGTATAGTTGTGTAACACTACTAGTAAGGGTGCTGTTGCTGTTGTTCAGTCTTTTAAGTTGTGTCAGACTCTTTGTGACCCCATTTGAGTTTTTCTTGGTAAAGATACTGGAGTGGTTTGCCGCTTCCTTCTCCAGCTCATTTTACAGATGAGGAAACCGAGGCAGACAGGCTTTAGTGACTTACTCTAGGTCACATACCTAATTAGTGTCTGAGGCCAGACTTGAACTCGGGATTTGAACTCAGGCCTGACTCCAGGCCTAGCGCTCTATCTACTGTGCCACCTACTGGCCCTAATATGAAGGGTACTCATGATATTTCCTTAAAACACATGAAGAATTTAATTTATATAGTGATGTGTTATAAAAATCATTTAAGTAGCATTATCTTCCAGAATCCCTCAGATTTACTAGGAAATTACAGAATGAGAATACAGAAACTTTATTGGGAAAGACAATAAAAGAAAATGAAAAAAAAAACGCCAGCAAATTATATTGGGTCGAACAATGCTATGCAAGAAAAAAAAAATAAAGAAAATATAAAATAAAATTTGGGTGGGCCTAGAGAATTTAAAATAATGCCCTATGTATAGAAATTTACTCTCCATATACAGGTCATAAATGTTTGTAAAATAAATGCACTAATGAAATAATTGTTTCATTAAAGTTCATGCATTTTCTAGAACTGTTTTTATTTTTTTATGTTGACAATACACCCTAAAACATTTTCTTCTCATTTTCTCTTCAAATGTGAGTCTTAAATTTACTAGCTCTTTGACATACCTATATTTTGCAGCATTAGAGTTGGGGTTTCTGATTGCACAAAGTTATTATATGTAATTTAGGGTATATTTTGATAATTGAATGCATCCGTGATTTGATATTTGGAATCCTTTGACTGATAGAGACTTCAACCTTATATCTTGGATTTTTCTCTATACTTTCTATACCCCTTCCTTTGTCTTTCTGTCTCCACCTGTCTCTGTCACATGTATGGCATGTTATATTACATAACATAACATAACATAACATTTTATATGTATGTGTGTGTGTGTATTTATCAGGGGAAAAATGTATCATGAAGACTGACCATTGTTTTTCATTGTTACCTAACCACTCTACTTCTTTTTTGCATGATACATTAGTTTAACTTCAATTTGTAGAAAAATTCCAGAACTCACCATTAAAAGAATGGTTTGTAAGCACTTGGAAAGAAAAGCATTAAATGCTCATGAAGAATATGTTATGATTATTTCCCTTTTGGCAACTTTATTCAACTGGTAGATCAAGAAAAATATAAACATACACAAGGACTTCAGCAAAATATTGGCTAAAATCTTTTATGTTCTCCACATGGACAACATGGTGAGATGCAGATAGAATGATGATGCAATTAGATGGATTTACAGTGAGTTGAATGACCAGCCTCTAACAATAATAATTAAGGGATTGTTGTCAACTTGCAAAGGTATCTCCAATAGAGTTCTATGGACCTCTGTTTTGGTTGGCACTGTTTTGTTAATTTCTTTATCAGTGACTTGGATGAAATGACAGATGTTATACTCATCAAAATGGAGAACAAAATTAAGTTGTAAGGGCTAACTAATATACTGGATAATCCAATCAAAATATTTTTTTTTAAAAAAAAAAGCTCATAACAGGCTAGAATAAAGAAAAAACCAATTGGATAAAATTTAATAGGCTTGGGTATAAATGTTATACTTGGGTTAGAAATTTTAATTTCACAAGTATGAGATGCAGATGCTGTACCTTGACAACAGTCTGTATGAAAAACCTTTTGAGTGTTTTAGAAGATTGCAAACTGCAGAAAATCAAAGAGAGTCAACATTGTGACATGCCTGCAAAAAAGACTAATGTGATCTCTAGCTCCTTTAAAAAAATAGAATGACAAGAACAAGTAAGGTTATATTTTCAATATTAGCCTGCTTATTCCACATCTTGAGTACTATGTTCAGGTCTAGGTACCACATTTGGGGAGGCACCTTGACAAGCCCAAGCATATCTAGAGGAAGTTCACCTGGATGATAATAGTATTAAAGATCTCACCATATAAAGAAGAGTTAAAGGAAGTAAAGATATTTAACCTAAGGAAAAGATTAAGTGTGTGGGGGAGTGACCATTGTCTTAAAGTATTTGAAGGGATACAACTTAGTTTATTTAGTCCCAGTGATGGAACTAATATTGTAGGCAAATGGTGCAAGGAAGTTTTCATCTTACAAGGGAAATTTTTCTAACAATTGAAGCTCTCTAAATGTGGAAAAAGGGCAAGTAGGTAGTTCAGTGGACAGAGTGCTGGGCCTTGAGTTAGGAAAACTTATCTTTCTGACTTCAAATCTGCCCTCAGACACTTACTAACTGGGTGACCCTGGACAAGTCACTTCACCCCGTTTGCCTCAGTTTCCTCATCTGTAATATGACCTGGAGAAGGAAATGGCAAAGCACTCCAATATCTTTGCCAAGAAAACCCCAAATGGGATCACAAAGAATTGGGCATAACTAAAAAATGACTAAACAACAACCAAAAATTGTGGAAAGTGCTGTTTATTGTGACTTCTCCATCTTTGAAGCCCTTCAAGGAGAGGCTGGTGAACATTTTTTCATTGATTTTACAAAAAGAATTCCTGCTTAAATTGAACTAAATGACCACCAATATTATTCCAACTGTGAGATTTTAATATTTTATGCTCTTCATAAAGTCTTTTATAACACTTCAATAATTTTAAAAATTTCTAAATATCTACCATATTTATATGACACCATCTACGCCCTCATGGAGTCAAGTGGGAAAATAAGACATATATGAAGATAACTATAATGCATAACAATAACCAATTAGTAATCAAAATAAAGAGGTACAGGTTCCTGGGTGAAAAGACCATTGCTGACTTAGAGGTAGAAAAGAAACAAGCAAAGAGGGGAGAAAGGAAAACACAGACATATAGAAAGTAAGAGTGAAAGCATAGATATGGGAAAGTGAAAGACAGTGGGGGAGAGAAAGAGGGCAAATTAGCTAGAGTTCATAAAAAAGGAAAAATACAGCAATACTAACATATTAATGGGAACTTCGTTAAAGCAAAAAAAAAACCCTGTAAACCACATATACCCAATGCTTGAGAAATGTCTGGATAAGATAGGACATATCTATGTAGTGGCATATTATTGTGACATTAGAAGTGTCACATATGAAGAATTTTAAAATTAAAAAACACAAAATGATGCAGAAGGAAGAAAGTGGAATTGCAACAATATCCATACTACCTGTGGTTATGCAAAGAAGAATAAAAACAAAACCTAAAAAAATCATAGAAAAAAAATTTCAAGGGGGCACAGAAGAATTTTTTTTGTTTTGTGAAAGCTAACTAGTGCTTTTAAAAACAAATAGTAAGCATAGTTTGGAAATTATAGTTTTATGAAGAAAAAGAAAAAATAAATGGTAATGAAGAGCTAATAGGATACGCAGAATTTGATAACTAGATGAGAAAGGTGAGAAATAAAGAAAAGTCAACGTTAGCACCAACGAGTCAACTAAGAGAGACTGAATACATGGTCTTTTTGTTAACAAAAAATAGTAAAGTCCAAAGGAGGAGCAGATTTGCAGAGAAAGATAGCATGCTTGCCTTGGTACATATTGATACAAAATAGTGATATGAAGATGTCCTGAAGCCAGGAGGGGAGTCTTGTAGACATAGAGTTAATATACAGAGAGTTAATATTTGAGCTGAAAAGGCAGGGTAATAGAGTAGAAAGAGCATCAGATTTGGAATCAGAGTGAAAGCTTGGCTCTGATGCTTATTACATGTGTAACTTTATGGAAACCACTATATTTCACTAATTTCAAGGTCCTCATATGTAAAGTGATCTGTAAAATGGGGTGAACTAGATGAACCTCTCCTATGAAGGAAATTCAAATGTGATTTCCAAAGCAGATTGAGAGAGAGAAGGGGAGGGAGAAGGAGAGGCCATCTAGTCCAATGCCTTATTATACAGATAAGGAAATTGAGGCCCACAATGATGAAACAACTTAACCAAAATCACACAGAGAATAAGCATCAGAGGAAAGATTTGAACCCAAACACTCTGAATCCAGAACACTTAATTCTTTCCACTCTACATATTGTTTTTTGACTTGCATTTTTATCTTAATAAGCTCATAAATGAGTTGTCTTTTGGGAACCAAAAGAGATATTGAGCCAGATTCTGACTGCAGATGTGACTCTTGAGTTGCCAACAGTAACTTAGTCTCACTCATATATCTCTGAAAAAAGTTGAGCACACTTGTTCCTTTCATTATCGACATATTACACAAATATAAAAAAATGAAAGCAATATGATAGGAAGAATGTCTTGAAAGTGTCACAAAATATAATTTCCAAGATCACATAAATATAGAGTTGGAAGGAACCTCAAAGATAATTCAATATATCTCCCTCTTTCTTCAAATGAGAGAGTGGAGGGCCAAGAGAGGTAAATGAGTTTACCCAAGGTTACATAGATCTGAGATTAAAACCCAGGCTTTCTGATTCCTAAGCTAACATTCTTTCTATCACACCACATTGCTTCTTACAAGTTAGAATAGATGGTTATGTGCCTCTACATTTATTGTGAAAGAGGATTTGGAGTTCAGCGTTTTTGCCCAGTTTCATTTATGCAGTCACTCTTTCAAGTAGTCATTATACAGCATTCATTGTACAGCCTGAAGAAATTTTTTTAAATAAAAATAAATATTTAATGAACACCTACTATGCACTAGGCATTGTAAGGTTTACAAAGAATCATAAAACCACTTCATTTTCAAAGAACTTTCAATTTAGGAGATAAGGAACAAAGTGGGAAAGTAAAAGGATAATGTGAGGTGAAATACAATTTCTACATGGACAATACAAATCTTCCTCCCAATATCTCATGTGTGAATTTCACTGTGCATATAGGCTTACGAAACCAATTTTTTTTCAAATATATATATATGTGTGTGTATATGTGTGTGTCTAGATAGATAGATAGACAGACAGACAGACAGACAGACAGATAGATAGATAGATAGAGATACCTACATGTGTATATATTTATATGTATATATACATACATACATAGATGTATCCAATTTGATTCATGTTTGGACCACAGGTTGTCCTCCTTAACAATTGTAACCCTGAACAGCAAGGTAGCTTCATTAGTCCCTAACAGGAATCATACCCAAGCCTTCCGCGGTGTCTAATCAGAGTAGAAACTCCCCTGTCACCCCAACATCAATCTTCTAAATCCCAAATCATTTGAAACTTCTCATAAGCTGATGCTCACCAGGAACCTGCCATCTTATCCTTCAAGCTCCAGACCCCCTGAAAGTCTCATTAGCCTCGGTAGCCAAGTTTTCCTCCATTCATAAGAAAAACACATTTTTCGTGACTGAAATGTTGAGTTTTGTTTTAGTTTGGGGAGAAAAAAAATCTTTACATGTAGTTTTTGCTTTGGAACACTGAATTAAAAGAGAGAATCTAGAGATCGAGGAGTGGTTCAATAGTTTGGGGGAATAGAATCAGTTTCACCTGATTTTTTTAAAAAAACTACTGTTGGTGCACCATAATTAATCACCTAGTAGCAACGGCAAGATCATATTTTGGAACACTTTAATTTTTTTAGATCAGCAAAATTGCTTTATTTTCGAAAGGAAAATCTTACATGAAACACAGTAACTATTGGGGTAGATTTTTTATAGCCAATGCTGACAATGCCCTACATCCTCTTAATAGTAAGACTTATATTTATGTACTGTTTTGGTTACAAAGTACTTCATAAGTATACATTTCTTTTTCTAAATTCAATTTGCTTTTTAATTAACAATTTTCTCGCCCATCCCTATCATGATGGAAAAAAATAATAAACAAAAGCAAATTCCTTGTTACATATAAATAATTAAGGAAAACCAATTTCATTATTAGCAGTATCCAAAAATATGTATCTATCATTCTTCTCCCCTGAGTCCATCACATCTTTATCAAGAGATGCATAGTATGCTTCATCATTGGTCTACTGGAATCATGGATGCCCACTGATTGTGTTTTATAATTTTGCTGTTTCTTAATAGATTTTATTTCCCCCCAATTATATGCAAAAACTATTTTAACATTTTTTTTAAGTTTTGAGTTCCAAATTCTATCCCTTCTTCCCCACTCTCCTCCCTCAGATGGTAAGCAGACTGAGATGGGTTATACATGTACAATCATGTAAAACATATAATACTGGTGTTATCATATAAATTATTCTGCTTCTCACTTCATTCTGGATTAGTTCATAGAACTCTTCCCAGATTTCTTTGAGGTTATCTATTTCCTTATTTCTTATGGCAGCTAAAGAGCACAACGGATAGGGTGCCAGGCCTGAAGTCAGAAAGATTCATCTTCGTGAGTTTAAATCTGGCCTCAGACACTAGCTGTGTGACCCTGGGCAAGTCAATCTACCCTGTTTGCCTCTGTTTCCTCAGCTGTAAAAATGACCTGGAGAAATGGCAAGCCACTCCAGTACCTCTGCCAAGAAAACCCCAAATGGAGTCATGAAGAGTTGGACACAACTGAAAATAGCTCATTTCTTACAGCACAATAGTATTCTATTGCATTTATAAACCACAATTTGTTCAGTCACTCCTCTTAGTTTCCAGTTTTTTCTATCACAAAAAGAGCTATTAAAGCTTATGCTGTTACCCCCTCCTGAAGCACAATATAAGTTCCTAGAAGGCAGATTTTTTTTGTCTTTTTAACTCAACCACTGTAGACATATTTAATAAATATCCATCAAATTGGATAGAATTGAAGATACTCATACCCCAATGTAAGTGCTACTTATTCTCTGAGCCTTATCTATAATACAAATATCAATATCTCAGTTTTACAGATGAGGTTCAGAGAATGTGTAACACTCACAATTATATAGGTCTGTAAAGTTTTTGAAAGTGCTAACCCTACTGTCCCAAGGAAATATGTAGCAAAGCGAGGTCTTTTGACTCTAGCTCCAGTGATCTTTGCACTATTTCACACTGCCTCTCTGGTACTCTCCCCCCAAAGTAAAATCAATTCTATTGTGGGCATGATGAATGCTGCCAACCTGAAGTCTGGTTATAAGGAATAATAAAAGGTTAACTAACTCATTGGCTCATCTGTCAAACTATCAGGATAGAGACATGCACAGACATGGTTGGCAACATCTTATTTAGTGTTGAATTTGGACTCACCCAGAACATAGTTCCAATGAAATATTGTTTGAAAGCCATTATGTTTCATAGTAGGTTGAGAGTTTTCAAGGTAAACCGTTCAATCCATATCCAGAGAAAGAACTTTGGAGTCTGAATGCCGATGGAAGCATATTATTTGCTCTCCTTTTCTTCTGTTGTTTTATTTTGTTTCTGCTTTCTTGTGGTTCCTCCCATTAGTTCTAATTCTTCTTTACATCAGGACTGATGTTACAATATATTGATCTGAATGTATAAGTTGAACCTATGTCAGACTGCACCCTGTTTTGGGAAGAGGGAAGGAGAGGACGGGAGAAAAAATTCAAAATTCAAAAATTTTATGGAAGCGAGTCTTGAAAACTAAACATAAATTAACTATAAAAAAGATAAACCATTTGATTAATAAAAAAATCATCTATTCAGAGGTGTGCATGGGTGCTTCCAAATTGGTAAGCAGTTGGAGAAAGTGAGTCATACTGTTTTGAGATATGTCAGCTGCCTATAGACTGTCCACAATCATGAGAAGTCAGATCCCCAAGTATTAGCTGTCCCCATTTAAAAAAAAATAACTCTCTTGCCTTAAACCTTCCCTGTTGCAAAACACTTTTATGCTTTCTGTAATTCTGAAATTCCTTACTCATTCTTTCTCAGCTCAGAAGCCTAGAGGAAGGTTTTAAGGAACAGAGAATTTCTACCTTTTTAAGAGATAAAGTAGTAATAGCTTTTGCAGTTTGAGGGACAGTAGAGGATTTTAGGATGACTCTTACATTCCTATTTGGGTAATTGCAATAAGTCCACCATTTGGGCAGCGTTGATAAAACCATCCATGAAAACTGATTGACTCTCATTTGGAATCCTCTTTTGACAGGTACTTGCAGGGAAGTGAAACAAAGGATACAGAGTGCCTGTATTGTCTGTTTTGGGTTTTTAACTTGGATAAAAATGCCTTTCTAACCAGGCTTAGCAGCATTGTTTGAATGCCTCCCTGTTGCATCACTGGATGCTCGCTTACAAACATTTTGAGCTCACAAAGTGCAAATAAAAAATTGACAGGCTACCATCATAATGGAAGGTGCATGCCTTCGTGATGTGCTGGTTTTATTTCTGCATTGTTGTGTTGGGCTTTGCCAGACATTGGGAGGAGATGAGACCATTGCAATTTAACAAGTCACTTGGCTGCATGCATGATTTGATTTACTCCAGGGTCTCACCAGTGCATTCAGCTTTATTTGTTAACCTAGCAGAACATTATTTATTAATGAGTTCTTCATGCTTTATTAAGCCTAATGTCAAAACACCTCTGTGGGACTCTAGGCATGTTTTCTCTTTGTGCTAAGACCTTCCAAAGAAAATGAAAAATTATGCAGCAAGGCTCCAGCAAAAACCCAATAGATATCAGTTCCATTACTCTTGATCTTGGCAGATGATATTTCTGAATTTAGGGGAAAGAGCTAAATCTGATCCTGTGCTAAGCTGAAATTAAAGAATCCGCACTCTCAAATGTAGGTAATTAGGACACCTTTGAAACTCAGCAACACTTTTGTGGCTAAAAAGGATGAGTGGAATGCTCAGTAGGGAGAAGCTAACAAGTTCAGCAGGAGGGGAAAAAGTATGGATTTTGCATTCACAGCACTACAGAGGGATAGGGAACTTCTGTGAATGGTAAAATTAGTATAAAAATAGTAACAGAGAGAAATAAATGAATTAGAAAATGAGGATGTCAGCATCCCCAAAGACTACCTACCTTATGGTGAAACTCCACTGGAATTCCCTCCTCCTGAAACAGTGGAAAGAACACTGGATTTGGTATCGAAGGACCAAGACTTAAATCTCTATTCTGTCACCTATTATCTGTGTGACCTTCAGTAAGTCAGTTAGCCACTCTTGGTCTCAATTTCTTCATCTGCAAGATGGGGGTAAGAGGGTGTTGGGGAGTGACATCTAATATCCCTTCTGGCTCCAAATCTATGATTCCATCACCTTCTTTGCTTACGTAAATTATGCCCAGCCTTCAAAGCCCATTTTAAGGGTCTCTAATTCACATAGGTCTCTCCCTCCTCTGGATTCCTGTAACAAGTGAAAATTCACAAAGTTCATTTCTCCTATAGGCCAGAGGGTTAGTCTTGCCTCTCTCTCCAACTAGATTTTAAGTTTCTTGATGACACGGCCTATGACACTTTTGTGTTTCTTTGGACAGATATATTGTGGCTACAATCAAGCAGAATGCTCCACACAAAAATGCATGTACAATAAATGTTTACAGATTAACTGATTCGCTTTGTCTGTCACGTATTTGCAGTCTTTGAATAATTTAACCTCCCTGAGCTTCAGTTTGCTTATCTCTAATGAGGATAATGAAATTTGCCCTGTCTTTCTCACAGGATTGTTGTGGGAATCAAAGGAAATAACGCACAATGCTTTGTAACTATGTAGGGCCATACGTAAGTCATGTATCATTGTTATTCTTTTGCTATATCCAAGAGTACCAAATATTAATGGCCTACTAGCAAATCTTCTCCTGGAGTTTGGGGTTTGTGGCATTTTTGTAGTATTTGGCTTCATATTTTTAGTAGCCGCAGTAGGCTCATAAATGTATGCAAAGGTCAATGAAGTCAGGTTCATGTCCTAACTGCCTTGATAAGCCACTTATTGAAATTACACATAATTTATACTCAGATCTTGACTGGATGAATAAAGCAGCACTCAGACTCAATGTGTTCAAAATGGAACTCACTATATTAACCCAGGAAGCCATTGTTATCCCTAATATCCCATGTCCAATCTCTTGTTGTTTCTACCTGTGTGATATTTATATCTATCCCTTTCTCGCCACTCACATAACCTCTACTTTTGTTCATGTCCTCATTACCTCTTGTCTAGACTATTATGATGTCATCCTAAATGGCCTTCTTGCTTGCAACCTTTCCCCTTTCTAATCCATTTCTGGCAGCTGCAAATTGATCATCCTAAAATACAATTCTGATCATGTCACTATCCCACCTAAAAATTGTCTGTGGCTACCTATTGCCTCTAGAGGAAAAGAGGGACACCTAAGCCTGATGTTTAAAAATCTCTATAACCAACCTGCCACTTACCTTCTTTCCCAGTCTTATTTTAATTCACTTTGTGCATTTTACATTCTAGTCAAACTGCTACATTTATTGTTCTCCATATATGACATTCCATTCCCTACCTCCATATCTTTGTATAGGTGTTCCCTCATGTCTTAAAAAGACTCTTTGCTTACCTCCACCTCTAAGGATCATTAGCTTCCTTCAAAGTGCAACTCAGAGGCTAGTACCAACACAAGGCCATTCCTGGCCACCAGTTATTCATGACCTCTTGTTGTCTAAATTATTATGTGTCATTTTTGTATTTTGTATTTACTTAAGTATGTATTATCTCTTCCAAGTATGTCAATTCCTTGAAGACATGGGATGTTTCATTTTTTGTTTGTATACCCTGCACTATATGGTGATTTACATACAGCAGACACTTATTGAATATTAGGATTTATTGAACAACCACGAGTTTGAAGCTGGTTATTACATCAGTCCTCATACTACTTGATCCTTAAAAATGAAATACCGTGAAAATTCCATATCTAGTTACTTCTCCCAAGGGATGATCAGAGCCCCTGCCATTGTAATCATTCAGACCCTTCCCTTTAGCTACATGTTGGGAATTTCTTGTTGAGGAAAATAGCAATTCTATTGTGGAATCCAGAAAATGCCTACTTTTAACATAAGCATCAAGTTGTTCTCCGGGGCCAACGGAGATATATAAACATGTGAGAAAGAACTTCGTGGGGGAAGAGTACCTCCCTTCTCTGATAACACTCCCTAAACAGAATAGGCTGACATTTCCAAGCACACTACATAAACAATGCCAGGACCAAACAACAATGTGAATCAATCTTTTGTAGCATCTGACAAGTTTGGGTCAAACTTCTGGATTAGCCCAACAATAAAGAGACATTCTTGACCAAAAATTTAGCTAGCACACGCACGCGCGCGCGCACGCACACACATACACACACACGCACACACACACAACCTCCTAAGATCCTAACTTCATGGGAAGAAACCTTGGGGATCCATATAAACACATATAAAGAGTGGAGAAGGGGGTAAAATAATAAATATATAGCACCTACTATAGTCAGGTGACACAATGGATAGAGTGTTGGGTGTGAAGTCGGTTAGCCCAGAGTTCAACTCTGGCCTTACTTACTAGCTATGTGACCCTGAGCAAGTCACTTAACCTGTTTGCCTCAGTTTCCTCATCTGTAAAATGAGCTAGAGAAGGAATGGCAAACTACTGTAGTATCTTTGCAAAGAAAACCCCAAATGGAGTCACAAAGAGTCAGACACCACTAGTCAACTAAACAATAACAAATCCCTTTATTTAAAGGGCAGCTAGGTGGCACAGTGGATAATGTGCCAAGCCTGGAGTCAGGAAGACCTGAGTTCAAATCTGACCTCAGATACTTATTAGTTGTGTGACTCTGGGCAAGTCACTTAACTCTGCTTGCCTCATTTTTTCATCTGTAAAATGAGCTGGAGAAGGAAATGGCAAACCACTCTACTATCACTGCCAAGAAACTCCCAATAGGGTCACAAAGAGTGGAACGTGACTGAAAGGACTTAACAAAAACTTCCTGACCTAAGAGCCAGTGTTCTATCCCCTGTACCGCCTAATTGCCACAAAGTCTGGAAATGGAAATTCAAGACTTTGATCTGTATTACAGAATGTCAGTGGTGTTGTAAGTTGCTCTAGCCCTTCAAAACAAGCAGGTAACCAATGTCCACAGCCTTTCTGATGTTTCTTATGTAGGCTCGCTTTCAACTGTGGAGGTAGATATGTGATTAGAAGCATCTGGTCCCAAGCCCTTGTCATCATACATGCCTGCACATTGACTTCCCATGTCTGTCGGCCACTGTGGGGTTATTTTTCTGTAGGGAGGCAGTATAGTATAATATAATTGACAACCACAGCATACTGGATTTGAAATAAGAGGACCAGGGTTTGAATCTTTCTACTCACATGATCTTGGGCAAATCAGTTTACTTCTCCAAATGTCACTTTCTTTTTATGACAAATTAAGGGGTTGGAATAAAGATCCCTATGGACCCTTCAAGCTCTAAATCCTAAAACTACATCAACTGAAAAGTGTGAACACCCCATTGCCAGCATAATTGTCCTGTTGTAAATATGGCAGGCATGGCTTCTGCCCCAATGTGGTTGCTGTAGCGCAATACAGAAGTCAAGGTGCTCTCCTCTCTTCTAAAACCTAGGAAGAAGAAAAAGAAAGAAGTTATTTTCCAATTTATTCCTAAAGGGCACTGCAAATAAGTAGTGCCTTCCAGAGCTCAAAGGAGAAAAGAGACATCTTGAACTTTTTTGCTTGTATTCATCACACGTGATTTTTTCTCTTATCTGCTGCCCTGTTATAAATAATTCTTATGTGATCCAGGAACTAGTTAATTAAAGCTGATTTTTAAAATATTGACTCCTGAAGGAATAAGATCAAACAGTTGTCTAACTTGACAGATGATTGAATTCTTTATTTTATGGAATTTGAATTTGTTTTACACCTTGTATTCATGAAACCCAATTAGTCCATAAAAATCTTGTGGTTTTTAACGTCAGCAGTTATGAAAGGGGAAAATATATTTCAGTGGAGGGAAAGAAGACAATATAGACAAAGCATCAATTTATGGTGTACGTTTTGCTAGGTTTATATTTCTTTCATGAAATAATTTTTTACCTCTAATTTTATTATTTTCAAATCTCTTCTGGATCCTAGAAATCAGGGTCTCACAACAGGTACTTTCCAAACCTTGATCTGGGTTGATCAGAAGTGATTTGAGCTTAATTTGGGTACAATTCGTATTCTTTATGAGTCTATCAAAGGATCCATTTACCATCTGGAAAATAATTGCAGCATCAGTTTAACTTTTACAAGGCCATTTGATGAGTGTTCTAACAGCCATTATTTGTGCAGATCAGTTAATGTCAATGTTAGCTGGCGTTCAAGTAGCTTCTACTTCTAGCGACTAGGCACTAAATGTTTGTCTTGTCCATCTTTTTCTCAGAAAACCAGACTGGAGAGCAGATGCTGTAATGGCCTAAAGTATGCAAAAAATCCCTTAAGACATTGATTGTGATCACAGATTTTTAATGCAATTTTTTGCTCATGTAATTGAGGTCCAAGATAGTAGAATGTTTTTGCGTTCAAATTATGCAGTGAGAATGTGGAATATACCTAGAGGGGTATGCAGATGAATGGAGCTACGAAATCACTTCTGCTCATATGGAATTTTTATTTCCTAATTTCAGTTTGTAATTACTATCAGTAATGAATATTTTATCTTAGGTTTTTATCAACCTCACATTGTCTTCCATCTGGTTCATTCATACTCTAGTGTACACCCCCACTTTGGATGAAGTATAAGTTTTATTATCTTGACTTTTGAAAGAAAAATTAAAGAATATGAACAGATTAAAGCTAAGAACCATTTAGAGGTGATGTAAAAGTTGTGCCAAACAGACAAAAAAGAAATGTATGCAGCAAACTGCCCTGTGATACTGTTTAAGACTTTTCTATTTGTACTTTCTATAGATCATGACTAATTTCAGAATAAACAAATGCACATGCTATCTCCCTTCTTACCACATCCAAAATATTTTAAAAAGTAGTTTTTTCCACTTATAACAATTGTTACTTGCAACAACATAACAATACGTATTAATATACCAACATATAGCAAAAGAAATTCACACAAAAATATGCAATGGTAGGAAGGCAGCATGGTGCCACTGATTATTCATTGAGTCGACAGGCCTAGGTTTGAATCCCAGTCCCAACATTGACTACTTATGTGACCCTGAGCAAGATATTTAACCTCTCTGGGACCCTCTTTGTCCTCATCTGTAAAATAAGGAAGTTGGAATACATGACTTCTAACGTCCCCTTCCAATGACAGATCAAAGATAGGGAATGTTTCTAATCTTTTCCTCTTTCGGACTTTTCCTGTGAGTTGGTTGCAAAGAATAGGCTGAATGTGAAAGCTGAGCAATTAGTCAAGTATCATTTAATCTGGGACTAATCAAATTGGAGAGAAGAAAGATTTTATTTTCAAAATGAAAGAATATTAGTAGGAAGAGAAGAGAGGAAAAAAAATCTGAAAACTATATTGAAAGAAAATGATATATCAAAGATTGCCAAGGTACGGGTTTATCAAATTAGAAAAGAGCAGACAAAATATGTGTATAGAAAAGATAGAGTCAAAATGTTACTCAGATAATTACATAATCATATCTTCTTGGTGTCCACATACCCTCATCTTAGCAATTATACGTACTTGTGAAATTTTTCACATGTATGTTTCTTGTCTATATCTCTCATGATTTTGGCTACCTGTTGTAATCTGATTTTAGCATCAGGGGTGAAAATTTGATTGTTTTTAAAGTTACCACAATGAGTGCCTCTTTATAGATTTTTAATGCCTATCCTTTCGATTTCAACGTCCTTATGTCACTGCCTTCATTATTTAGAAATATTTCCAAACATCCGTTATAATGGGTCTAATAATAACAGCTAACAGTTAAATAGTTTTAAGGTTCACAAAGTCCTTTATATGTGTTACTTCATTTGATGTATATCCTGAGAACCTTGAAAGACAGTAAGGGGTGTTATTTCTGCTCTCTACAGGTTTACACGCTGCATGTGTTGGTTATATTTGGGGAATTAAGTTGCTTAGATTTTGAGTCACATCGCAGGATGGTCTGGATAATCCCAGGAAGTCCCTGGAGTTTGGTGTTTTCTAGCCACGTATTTTTGGTTTAAAGCATTGTGAGCACCATTGTTACGATCCTCAATAGATCCTATTTGGCTGAGCTAATACAACTCTTTGTGCTTTTCTATTTCTAATGAAGTGCTTTGAGACCCTGTGGCAGAGGCAGCATCACCTGTGTTTTAATACCAACTGGTACATTTGGCCAAGGTGGAAAAATACTTTGTTCATATTTATCACCTGTCCTCCCAGTCCTATTGCTTTGGTGTTAGGAGGCCCCTTGCCTCACTCAAGTTTCTTTATTCACTAGTTTTTATTAAGAAAATATTAGGAGAGCAATAACATTCTGGATTGGAGAAATGTGGGTGTGAGGTTTGAGCCACTAAATTTTAAGGGCACTCTGTGGGACAAAGGTTTAAGGCCACAGAAAGAAAATAACAAAAACCTGAGAAAGATAGGTTCAGGTGGAAGTTTTAAATATGATTTATATGGCTTAGAGAAATTTTAAATGTGATTTAGTAGGTATCAGAATAAATTGTAGCATCTTGCCAAACCATGAGGAAAATGAAAAGTGAATAGCAATAAATAACTTTATTGGAAACAATTGGATGCAGTGTTATTTATCCTTCAACTGCAATACAGGAAAACTTCCTCTTAATTGCAACATCTAACCCAATGTAATCTAATGACTGGATAATATCTAATATATTTTAAAATGCCCCTTTTGTAAATGTACAGCAACTTTCTAAAATCTAATTAGTTGAGAGATCAAGCTGGACTCCAGTTCCCTATTGTTGCCTTCTTCAGAATTAACCATGTCTATGGTTAAGTATTTTAAATGCATCACTATTATTGGGGCAGCAAGGTGGCAGAGTGGGTAGAGTGCCTACCTTGGAGTCAGGAAGACTCATCTTCCTTAGTTCAAATCTGGTCTCAGATACTTACTAGCTTCGTGACCCTGGGCAAGTCACTTAACCCTATTTGCCTCAGTTTACTCATCTGTAAAAGGAGGGGGAGAAGGAAATGACAAACCATTCTAGTATCTTTGCCAAGAAAACCCCAAATGGGGTCACAAAGAGTAGGACATGACTAATCAACAAAACAACAAAAGCTTTTTAGACATGCCCTTTGGATGTTGAATATAAGCTTAATATTTGACTTTTATATGGGATTTTGCAGAGATATATGAAATAATGGGTGGTAGGCCTTGGATTAAGAAATGTCTCATTCAAGTGTGACCTCTAACACATTCTAGCTGTTTCAAACTTGGCAAAGTCATTTACCCTCTCAATGCCTCCAAGATCTCTTTAAGATTTTAAATTATTAACAAGTGGTTGGTCTATAAGAGCACATCTTTACATTGGTGAAATCACAGAACAGAATCAAAACCAAATGTGTGTGTTTCTAATATCTCTTTAAAGTTTTCAAATGACTTTCACATACATTATTTCATCTGTACTTCACAAAATCCACTTGGGTCAAGGCAGGTATTATGATTCCTTTTTATAGAAGAGGAAGATAGTGATCCATATGTGACAGAACAGATCCTCTGCCTTCTAGTGTATAGTTAGTATTTTGGCATGCGGTAACCACCATTTTTCAGCAGAGCAATGGTTTCATTTCTGCCAAAGTCCTAAATTATGTTAAATGTTTATGATTGATCAATGTTTTGACCAGAATAATATTGTTCCTCTAAAAGCCAGCTTGTCTAATTAGTAAGTTGAATGATAGTTTGCAAAAATTTCCAGGTTTTTTGTGGAGAAATATTCTTGGAAAAAAATTTAGACCTTCCGTAGGTCTTGAAATTTATTTGAGCTGTTCCTTGTACTACAAGCTAAAAACTGAAGCTGTCACCAGCCAGACAGAAAAGTTTACCCATAAAATTATCTGTTTAAAGGCCAAATCTCTAGGAAATTTAGCTTATCTTTAATTCCAGTTCTTGGCCCAATTGTTGTGCTTATAGACCTAATAATCAGGCTCCTGTGTGGTAGACTGTTCTCAGCTTTTCCTGGAAAGTAAACAACAACCATTGGAGTTATTTTCATTCTCCTTTATCAAAATAATTTATGGGAATTTGAAGGCCAGAAAAAGCCCTCCTGAGGTCTGGTTCATCCTGCTGCCTCCAGGCAGACTTCATCTAAAGTTGCCCAAAGAGATGCCTATTCCAGTTCTAGAACTCTCCAGGGAAGAGATTTCCTGACCTCCTTCAGTTACCTGTATCTAATTTTAACAATCTGGCCCACTGCTTGTTTTCTTTATCTCAAATGTAAATCTCAGCTACTGTTCACTAGCTATTTCTTCTTGTCCTGCTCTCTCAGAGTTAAGGAAAAATAATCAGTCTTAAACTCTGAGTAACAATGCCTCTAAACATGTGAAGACCACTGAAAAATCATTTCCAAGTCTTTTTTCCCTTTCAGAATGGTAAATAATATTAATTCCATTAAAACTACCAATGTCTTATTTTCTAACTTCTTGTATTCTTCCTATTCTCATTTCATCCTCTTCTTTGACCTCTCTGTATCCTTTAAAACTCTACCATCTCCTTTTTCCTGATGCTTTTTCATTCCTTGGCTTACTAGGCTCCATGATATTATCATTACCTTTCTACTCAGCTCCCCAACTCCATTCCTTTCCACTGGCTGTCCTCCATGTATGAAATGATCTCCCTTCTCATGTCTGCCTCTTAACTTCCTTCAAGATTTAGTTCAAATCCCACATTTTGAAAGATAAGTTTCCCACCCTATCTTCCCCCCAACTAGTGCCTTCTTTCTGAGATTTACCTCTAATTTATCCTGTACACATTTTGTAAGTGTACGGTTATTTATAATTTGTTTCCTCTGTTAGAATGTGAGCTCCTTGAGAATGACTATTTTCACCTTTTTTATATTCCCAGTTCTTAGTATAGTGCCTTGAACATAATAAGCACTTAATAAATGGTTCTTAAAATGACTATCCTTTGGAACGCTCCTCTTTCTCTTTTCATGGTTCCACACTTTCCTTCTATTCCTTAAAGGTAAGTGTACCCACAAGTTTCTTTTCTAAGTACTCTTATTTCTATGTATTTTTTAGTTGTGCTCCAGTCATGTCCCACTCTTTTTGACCTCTTTTGGGGTTTTTTTGGCAAAGATACTGGATTGGTTTGCCGCTCCTTCTCTAGCTCATTTTACAGATGAGGAAACTGAGGCAAACAGGGTTAAGCAACTTGCCCAGGGTCACAGAGCTAGTAAGCATCTGAGGCCAGATTTGAACTCAGGAAGAGGAGTCTTCCAGACTCCAGTCCCAGTACTCTGTGCCACCTAGATGCCCAATCCACTATCTCTTGATGGCCGGATCCAATTCATATATGATCCCAAATTGCAAATGGCACCTGAATCTATATCTACCACTCTTTATAGTTCCAATCTCATATTTCCAACCTTCCAATATATATTTCCACTTGAATGGCTCATCAGTACCACTAAGTCAAGATGTCTAAAACTTAATCATCTGCCATAGTGGAGAGAGCTGACGTTACAGTCAGGAAGACCTGAATTCAAATTCTGCCTCAATTACTAGCTGTGCGACTTTGGTTGAGTCATTTAATCTATCTGTACCTCACATTCCTTATCTATAAGATAAGAGGGTTGGACTACAGTGCTTCTAAGTTCCCTTCCAGCTCTAAATCTGTGGTCCTACCATCTTAAATCTGTCCCTTTCCTAACCTCTCTAGTTCTTTTACTAGTACAACAACCGTCCCAGTCACCTAGTCTGACAACCTTGGAGTCATCACTGACTCCTCTCTCCCGACTCTCACTACAAACTTCCCTCAACATACACTGCACATCAGTAATCAGGTCCTGTTATTTCATCCTCCACAATATATTTTTGTCTGGCCTCTCCTCTCCAATAAAACTACAACTACCCCTGTCCCCAGTCTTTTCTACACTATTGTAACAACATGTTAACTAGTCTTCTTCCCTTTAACGTTTCCTCTCTCTAGTTAATCCTCCATACCACTGCCTGAGAAATATTCCTAGAATGCCAGTACATCACTTCTCTATTTAATGTCTTTGAGTGTATTCCCATCAGTCATTATATATTGAATCAAGTATAAACTCCCGGTACTGGCGTTCAAAGATTTCCACAATAGATACCCTCCCACAATCCCAGTTCCTGGAATGGAATCCTATCCAACCTATCTCCATCTGCTACAGTCTTTCCTTCCCTTTATGACCTAACTCAAGTGTCTCTTCTTCCATTGCTGAACTCTTAGAAATTAACCCTCACTAAGTAAAAATCATCTTCCCTCCTGTAATTTCTGGAAGCATTTTGCTTGTGGACATCTCTCTTGCAATCATCTCGCTCTAACAAATACCTCAATTATTCATGTGTTTCTTTCCCCCCACCCCACCCCATCTAAGTGATAGTTCTTTATAAGCAGGGCCTATGTTACATCTATCTTCATAACCATAGAATTTAGCGTGGTGTCTTCTGTATAGTAGGTGATTAATAAGAGTTCATTAAATTAAAATGACAGCATAAAACTTTACATGATATAAGATAGGGAGTCCAATTTTAGGATTCCTTTTGGTATAATGGAACCCTGCCTCTATACCCTTGGCTGCTACGCTCCTGATTAATTAGTCATTTGCCTTCCTAATTGTTTGCATAATTGCTATTACTTTTTTAATGGTTAGTTTTACATATAGGGACAGGGATAGATCCATACTTACCCTGATATAGAGAACTTCCAGGTAAGGAAACTCTCTCTACCAGTTCAGGGTACCTTCTCTGCTACTTATAGACATTATAGAGTAGCCTAAAACCTTTGAGAGGTTAAGTGACTTGCCCAAGGCCACACAACCCACTAATGTCAGCAGTAAAACTAAGTCCTCCTTTGGCTTCAGGGACAGTTCTTTATCCACTATTCCATATTGCTTCTTAACTTAGTAATTAATTCTATTTAATTACACTAGGACACTAATGATATTCCAGTTTAAGGCCTTTTGTTATAAATGGGTTGTTTTATATTCCTAGTATTATATCATTTTGCAATGATGCCATTACTATTTAGTGGCAAGAACACTTTCCTCTATTTCCCATAGCTCTTCATATCTGCTGTTCCTGGTGTTTCCCTAGGTCCAGGTACTTTATAGGGATAAATCTGGAATATACCTGTGACATTTGCCACTGCATAAAAGGTCTGTAGGTGGAAGCTCCATGATTTAGAATGATGTATTCCTTCCAGATTCTCTGCATGCCCTTCATGTGCCTGATAGCAGATCAACAGTGGCACTCATTTACAGAGGGGTTAAGCTTTTCACAGACATATATAATTAAAAGAAGCAAATATGGATCTCTGTCTACTCTGATCTATATGAAACTATCAAATTAACAGATCATACTTTGGTTAATCTCTAATTTCTATATATTACAATATGATGTACAAAAGAGAGCAATGATTAAAATAATAGGCATTATTATACCTTCATATTTCAGCATTGACTTTATCTAACCCACATGACTGCCCACCACTTTTTCAGAACTGGATTATTTTTCTAGCTTATTCCTGCCTACTCATCAGAGGGAAAGTGTTTCTTTCCTCCTAATATCTAGTCTTCCCCTAGGTTCCTCAGCTGGAATTGACTGTAAATTTTGAAAAAACTTCCTTTCAGAAAAGACTGTTCTTTCCCTGATGTTCTAAACTCTCACCCCCTTCATATTACCTTTGCCTCTGAGCTAAAACTGTACCTCTTTGAAAAAGAGGACTCAGGGACTTTGTATTTCAATTTTACTTGCCCCCTAAAAAATGTTACTTTCAAGACTATTATAAATTATTTTCCCTAGAACTGACATCTATAGTATTCTGTCCTTATATCCTTCCCCTTCCCCCAACTTGACACTGTGCCATGAATAACTCCAACCAGTTCCATGGCCACCTGTTCAGCTGACCAACCACTAAAGCAAGGGGCCCTGTTTTGTGTGTACTTCGAGCATACAGAGTAAAGGGTCTTATTTTACCATATTGTGTTTTAATAATGACTTAAAGCTTTAGGAATGAGTTCAGTTGTCTCTTTTTCATAATTTGTTGCATTTATAATTATTACTTTGTGGTTCAAAAGAAGCTAGTCAGTAATAAAATGAACCCCATTGTGTTGGAGCACAAAATGTTAAGGTTGTTTCTTTGGGGAAAAAAAATCTCTTGATATAGGCAATGCAGTCCTTTCAATCCCTTTGTGCTTCTATGTTTTCCCATGTCTCACATTTACTATATTTAATGTTGTTAGACCACCATTAAATCTGGACCAAGAGCATTTGTCAACAATAGATGTCATTTTCTGTTTGGCCTCATCTGCAGTTTGAGGTTATTCATGATGACCTTCTACTTAAAGGGCAGCAATAAAGTGACCTTCTCCATCCCAGAACCTATTCAAACAACTAATATACATGGCAAATGGAAATAAGGACAGATGGTAGTATCAGCAACAAAGGAGCTGTTTGTCGGAGTGGAAGACTGGTATTCAGTCCTTGTGGAGTGTATCTGACCAGAGAAGCTATTTCAGTGATTGGAAAGCTATAATTGGAAAGATTCATAGACAGCAACAGATTAAAATGAACATAGATTTTTTTTTATTAATGTTGCATACTTCCTTAAGAGGTGGTAAAGTTTCATCAGTTCAGACTACTGAGTTTTGTGGCTTTTTGGAGGTGGAGAGATGCATATAATAGTGGTTACAGAAAGGTCTGAGGCATAAAGTAAGGAGATTCAAGAAAAAGGTATTGGCCAGAGGCAACTGCAAGAATTATCCTATTGCTGATCTTTTATTTGGGTCAGGTTTGGCATAGGTTTAAAGTTACAGAGGACCTTAGAGTTCACACGGTCAAAGTCCTTCATTTTATGGACAAGGAGACTGAGGCCCAGAAAACTCTGTTCAGTGCTCTGCTGAAGCTCACATAGCTACTGAGAGGCAAAATCAGGATTCAAACCCATGTCCTCTCACTCCAAATCCAGTATTCTTTCCATTGTGCTAAACTAATCCCTTTAAAGTGTAATATGGCTTGTCGTTACTCTCTCCCCAATACAGTCGATTAACAGCCAAAGGTAACTAATTAGTAGTGAAAAGGAGAAACAATCTCTTTAACTTCTAAAGGAATTTATGCAAAAATATATTAATTAGACTCAAGCTTACTCTTTAATCAGTGAGGGAAATCAACATTGCAAAAGGAAGTTTTTATATTTTTAGAACTTGCATTTTGTATTATATTTAACAACATCTAAATATAATATCTTACATTTAGAAATACCATCTATATAAAATAGGTGAGGAAGAATTAGCATAGAAATGTAACTAAATGTAGCATGGAAAGGTCCTTAAATGCTAACCTGATACAGGTTTTTATAATTTTTTTTTCAAAATTAGATGAAACCTCCCCAAAACATTAGTTTACATGCTTCTTATTCACATACACATTCATGATTTTAAAGTGCATATAACATGTATACTTATGTTTGTACATATTTAACTTGTATAACATTTTACTTGTTTACTCTATATACAGTCTGCTGCCTGAAAACATAAATGGCATTGCCCATAAACACTCTTGTACAATAGAAATAAATCTTTATCGTCTTGAAGAATTTCATAAGGCAATAATTATGGTTATAGTAAAGATTAGAACTGAGCCTAAAGGCAAGGATAATCAGAGCTATTCAAAGAAGGGTCAGGTTGCACTGTGTTTTTTGAAGGAGGAAAGTCTTTCAATAATTTCACTTCACTCCATACAGAATATTTGTATTTGCTCTAGTGTGGCATGTACAGTGACTAAGTCTATCACAGCCTTTCCCAATCCAAGTAAGGTCATGATGACATTTACCTTACCATAAGATTCCCTCCCTCATTCTCCCTTGAGCTTCCACTGCAACCTTCTTAGTCATGTGATGGCTTAAAACAATTATGTAGGTGGACATAACCATTTTGGCGTTAAAGAATGACTGTATGCAGAGCTTAGAGTTTTCTTTTATGAGAGGCACCTCCTGACCTTGGAGTTCATTTAAGAAATCCCAGTAACATGGTGGGAGGCCAGGAAGACATTTTGAGACTCTGTTTGAGGTCTTGTAAAATATATCATGGTCTTTAACATTCTTTTTGAAACAAGAAAATATGAATAAATATTTAACGTTATTCGTGCATGAAATCATTGCTAGCATTTCTGTGTAATTTATAGTTTTCAAAACATTTTCATTATGATACATAAGCAAGGCAAGTGATAACAATATTAATAATATTTCATTTACCAGACTTAGCAAGTTGGAAGTTTAAAGGTCATCTACTCCACCACCACTCCACCCCATCCTACACACACACACACACACACACACACACACACACACACATATTTTACAGACAGACAAGGAAACAAAGATAACAAGTGATTTACTCAAAGTCCCACTAAGAATTTAAAAAAAAAAGATCTGTTATTTCATGAGTGTAGGTATTTTCTCTCCTGACACAGCTCGTGCTTTAACAGATGGTCTTTGAGACTCACTGGTCATAAGACAACAAGCATGCACAATCTGTTCATTCCATTGTTGGCTTGGGACCCTGTGTTATGCTGGCATAGTTTGCAGTAATAGTAAAAGCTGACCTTGTGTAGCACTTTAAAATTTACAAAATGTTTTACATACATTATTGCATTTGATTATGAGAAAATTTCCTTAAGATAAGTACTATCTTTTCTATTTCCCCATCAGGATATAGGAATGAACCAGTGGTATATTGTAAAAATAAAATTTAAAACTAGGTGTGAACATACTATACAAACATAAGATGTTATTAGTATTATTTTGATCATAACACTGCAAGATCTGCTGTTGGATAGCTATATTTATCTTGCCAACAGACCGAACAGTTATGATGACTCATTTAAAAACTCCTGTTCTACAAAAGTAAAAATTGTTTCTATCCTATTAGAATGGTTTTTCATCAGTCATCAGCATTTTGAAATCTTTAGATTTCATCCAGTTGTCCTCCCAAGTTACCAGCGATCTCTTGGAGCCCACTTGGCAAAATCGAGAGAAGGCAGGACACAATTTTTTCCACTTCTAAAAACTGTAAAGCAGATAGAAACATCCCGAACTTCTTTACACGCTTGTATTTTCTCCAACAAAGGGCAGGCAGGAAAGGGACAATGGAAGAGGAGTGATTAAGAATCTCAAAGGACTCTGCAAAGCCTGGGGCATCCATGAGTGTGGAATATTGACTTAGCGGGCCAAGTGCAAGGAACAGATGGAAAAAATGGATAGGCCCCAGTTTATTGTCATTTTACAGAGTGGGAAAGAGGTTTTGCTACCACCCTATCATTCCGTAATCCTGTTCTTCAGCAGTCAGGTCTTGAATATCCTATTCTGGAGGTGATGTAAGCATTTATATTTTGAGTCAAGCACCGGTCTGCAGAGTAAATAGCTAACTCTCATTTTGGAATTATATAAATATACATATCCGCCTCTTAATTGTCCCTGGTCGTAGAAGGCGGCCGCGGCATAGTACCAAGAGTGTTGGCTTTGGCATCATAGGACCTGGGTCAAAATTATTACCACCTTTCTGACCTATGAAAAGTCTCTGAAACTCTCTATGCTCCATTTCCTTTTCAGTAATTTGAGAGAACTGAACTAGGTCATTTCTAAGGTTCCTTCTGGCATTAAATCTCACAATTAGATGCATTATAGCACCCTGCCTCTGTTGACAAGCCATCTGAGAAGTTCTTGAGTGACAGTTGTGATAACCAACATCCTTATAGTATTTTTATATTTTATCTGTTGATTCTCTCTCTCCCAGTCCCTGTCCTTACTACATGATTACCAGTCATTGCAACAGGGCAGGGGCCTAATTAGTTAGTCCTATTTGCCTGTCCTTTTGGAACAGCACTGAATTCAGTGTGACAAACTAGGGTGCTTATCTGGGATAAAGTGTCTGCCCACATGCTTGGGTGAGGGAATATCAGCTCTGTGTCCCAGTGGATAGAATGCTGGGCCTGAGTTGGGAAAACCTAAATTCAAATCTTGCCTCAAATTCTACTAGTTGCATGATCTGGATAAGTCACTTAGCCTCTCTTTGCTTCAATTTCCTCAACTGCAAAATGGGGATAATAACCGTACCTACCTACCAAAATTGTTTTTAAGGATCAAATGGGATAATATTGTTAAAGTACTCAGCATAGAGCCTGGTACATGGGAGGTACTTAATAAATTACTTCTTCCTTTCTTTCTTCCTTCATTGTTTCTTCTCTTCTTTCTTCCCTTCCTTCCTCAGCTTGGTTCAGCTATGGAATAATGAATACAGTATTGGACTTGGGAGCTAAAAGACCTGGGTTCAGATCATAACTCTGATACTTAGCCGATTGTATGACCTCTTAACTTCTCAGTAGCCATTTCCTAATCTATAAAATGGTGAGAATAATACCTGGAGTGCCTGTGTCACTGGGGTGTAATGACATTTGAATGAGATAATGCTTGTAAAGCATTCTGAAAGCTTTAAAATTAAAAGCATACAATTATCATCTTTATTAGAAAATATGAACAGTTCCTTCAATATTTATATTTTTTTATTTGAATATGCTTATTTTACCTCTAACGTACTAAAGCAAAAGTCATTGTGGACATTCATTGATAGGAGAAAGAAAGCAGTTATAGAAATTAAATTCATTGGGTAGATCAAGTATCTTTTAAATATCCACTGTGTGCAAGATTATGAGGAGACAACATCATGATTGCTGCCCTTAGAAAACAACCACAATGGGCCCAGAATGGTGCTCAGGGGCTAGTTATATGAGAGAATAGCACTGTTTTCCTTCCAGATCAGGAAAAGAGTTAAAGTATTCCAGATGTCAGTCTTCCTGATGGGTAGCTGGTATATTCTAAAGAAAGCACCCTCTGTTTAGTTACATTCTGTAGCATACAGTAAGTGCTCTAGTCAACGTGCATTCCATTTTCTAAGGTCAAAACATCAAAAGCTAATGACATCAGTGATGGTAAAATGTGAGCCTTAAGCCTTAAATAACCATTAACATCTCTGGTTCTATTAAGAATCTATTAAAAATAATCTTCTCTATTTATTTATATTAAATAGAAGTGAAAACTGTTGTTCAAAAGTAATGAAGAAGATGAACACAACCTATTATCACACGGATTTATTTATACCCTCGATTTAATTTTAGCTACTGAAAATAGAATAGTATACACATGCATGATTAGGAAGGAGTACCCGGGACTTTGTCCTAGAGTAAAAAAAATTAGAAGTGCCTCCCCAATAAATTCTCACTTCTACTCTATCAGCAAGGTAGAAACAATTAAAATTAGGATATGGTGAGGAAAAATAATTAGTTAACATAGGAAAAGATAAGAGCACTTCATTCATCTCAGAGATTGGGTTTGGAGGTAAGGGGGAGAAGGTGAATACCAGCTGAGCCTCTCCCTGTCATTCCTAGCGTCAGCTTGATCTCACAATATTCTAGGGCCTCTGTGCCACCCCCAAACTTGAAATGTCGTTAAAAAGGGAATTTGATGGTAAGTTCCCTGTCCCAATATGCTTTTCAAAGGTTGTCCCAGGTATCAAAATTTCTAGTTATAGCTCTGACAATAACAAAATCACTACAGGGGTAACCTATAAAGTGTTAAACATATTGTTTTACATCAGCATTGCAAAGGAGTTCTAGTTGGTTGAATAAAAAATTCTTGCTTAGCAAAAAGCTTAATGATACTAAAAGCTACTTATAACCCTTGCCCTACAAAAGCCAGAAGGCATATAAGATGTAAGATATATAAGACAACTTCCTTGGCCTAATACAAGTATTCAGGGTAGCCCATGTACCTGCCGTAGTATATCTTTTGATACTTTGGCATCTCAAAGAGTACTTTGGTTCAGAAGGCTTTGAAATGGCTAAAGAAAAAGCCGACAGGACAACTCATCCTTTATAGCTCAAAACTAACATCTTTGAATAAGGAATTTCCTTTTTTCACAGTCTTCTTCTCTTAAACGTACCTAAATGAATGAGTCCAGAGCAACTCACTCCACCGCCTACCCACCCACTATAAATGTCTCATTTCCTACCTTTTATAATTTATTTTTGCTTGATGTTTCATAATGCATGTTAAATTATGTGGATTTCTGTTGAATGAATAACTGGTGAGTGTGTTTATGATATTTATCATTACCAGACTTAGCTTTGATTAGTAAATGGACATGGTACTGATATGCCATTTTCACACTGAAAAAAAAAACATTCCCCAATTGATGAGTACTCAGGCAATTTCCAGTCTTTGCCACTCAATGAGATACTTGCCTCTCAGGCAGCTTGTAGTAAAATAGATTGTCCCTTTGTTGCTTTGAAAATATGCCTTTTGTTTCCTTTCTTTTGATATTGGCCATCACGTGTTTATATACAATACTGAATTCAAACACCAAAGGGAAAAGCTGTCATCTCGTTGTCCACCATTGTGTGCTTGAAACAAAACCCCACACTCCCCAAACTACTAAATGTGCATGTTTTGGTGAGAGTGACAATGAAGATGAAGTGGTTAAACACCCACCATAAGCAATGCCAATAGGAAGCTGGAGTGGCTCCAGAGCTTTAGTGTGTTAAAAAAAAAATATGAATGTCTTAGAGGCTCTGCCTTTTCATCTGTGAATACACAGAGGGTGCCTTTTTGCAGAAAGTGCTTTTCTTTTCTCATTTCACTCTGTCTTCATAGAGTATTGTACACAGGTATCACAGAGAGAAATTGTTTTACTGAGCCAACTCCTTTGAAGGTACATTTTGAAATTTCAAAATATTGGTCAATAAACATCACCTGCCAAATAGCATTCCTACTTAAAGGAGTTTTCTCTTGAAAACTACATTACTTCTTACAGGAATAAGTACTGTGTTATTAAGACAAATTCTGAGCTGAATGTTTGCTCTTCTTAGGAATCCTACGACTTAAGGCTAAAGGGAATATCCAAGATTCGCTAAACTAATCCCTTCTGTTTTTAGAGGAGGAAAACTGAGGCCCACAAAGGTAAAGCTACTTGCCCAAGGTCACTCAGGTATTAAAGAGCAAAGTTCAGATTCAAATCCAGGTTCTCTGATGCCAGCTGCATGTTTGGTCAATACTTGTTCTACAGCACGCTAGCTCTCATCCTTCACAGAATAAATTAAGACTGCGAATTATGGAGGAAATGCACCATAATGAATCACTATCATCTAGAAAGAGAAAGAGGATCAAATGAGAAGGCTGTTCTTTTATCTGAAAAGACTTGGGATCAAGTTCTGCTCCTTATATCCTGGCTGTAAGACCATGTCACTTAACCTTTCGATGCCACAGACAATTTTCTGAAAACAGAATTACAGAGGAGTTGGTCATCTTCAGATCTAAGTAGGTCGAGTTTATATGCCAGGAATTCCTCGTGCTGATGAACTCACAAGCCCAGACTAAAAACAAAACAAGGCTAATCACTCCACAGAAGAGTGCTTATTCTTCTTGGCAAGACTTATTTACAAACATGTACTTCATAGTGGATATGGATATTGGCACTGAAATAGCATCAAAATCTTAAGGTCCCTCAGAATCAGAGTGAGAGAGAGAGAGAGAGAGAGAGAGAGATGGATAACTAGATCTATGTACATATACATGTATGCATATACATGTATATATACACACATATGTATATGTGTATATATTTAATTCCTCATTAGAATGAATTTTTTCAATTTATTTTCATTCACTAGATTTTTTCATACACTAAAATTGAAGAATAACTTTGAACAAATAAGTTATTTTGTCTATTACAAATACCTAAATTAACTATAAAGGACATATGAAGAAAGACTGCATTCAGAGAAAGAACTGATTAAATAGAAGTATGTATAGAATAATTTTACATATATATATGTATACACACACACACATATATATATATATATATGTATGTATATACACACACCTATCTATGTCCAATGGTAGCCATCTGGGAGGGGGGAGGAAAAAAAAAGAAAAAAATTTACATGACAGTGTTACATATTTGAAAGGAATAGCAAGTTGTGCATAGACTTGCAGTTTCATGTGCAATCATCTTTTTTATTGTACTATGTTATGGAAATGCTTGTTTTATTCTATAAATTAAAAATAAAATTCTTTACTAGAATGTCCACATTATCTTCTTTATGACAGTTAGTGAGTTGACAAGCATTTATTAAGCTCTAATTATGTGCAAGATGCTAGGGGTACAAAGAAAAATAAAAAAGATACCTGCCCTCGAGGAGCATGCATTCTAATGGGGGAAATAACATGTAAGTAACTAGATACATACCCGATATATAGGGAATAGATTGAAGTTAATATCAAAGACATTAGCAATTGGGTCAAGATGGACTTTGAACTGAGTCTTGAAAGAAGTCATGGAAACGAAGAGACAGAGATGACAGGGATGAACTCAAAGGCATGATGTACAGCCAGTGCAAAGGCATAGATTTGAGAGATGGGATTTCCTGTTCACAGAACTACAAGTAGGCCTGTGTTTCTCGGATTGTAGAACGTATGGAGGAGAATAAGGTATAAAGATACTGGAAGGGTAGAAAGGGGCCTAGTAATAAAAAGCTTTAGATATCAAATAAAAGACTTTATATTTGATCTTGAAGGTCTTAGGAAGCCACTGAAGTTTATTGAAAAACTTGATTGAAGGTTACATAATCAGACCTATACTTTAGAAAAAGTACTTTGACAGCTGAATGAAGAATGAACTGAAACTGCAGAAGACAAGGTAGGAAGACCAAAAAGAAGGCTATTGCAAAAACCCAGCTAAGAGGTAATAAGAACTGAACTAGTGCCTTGGCTGTACAAGTAGAGAAAAGATGATGTATACATGAATTGTTATGAGAATAGAAATTATAAGAATTGTTAAGAGGGGTGATATGTGGAATATATGGGAATGAGGAATCAAAAGAGATATCGAGGTTGTAAGCCTGTGTTAATGGTGGTACCCTTGACAGTAAAAGGAAAATTGAGCAGAGGAAGGGGAAAGATAATGTGTTCTGCTTGAGACGTACTAGGTTTGAAATGCCCATCCAATTGAAGATGACCAAGAGGCAGTTACACAACTGTCGGTCAGAAGAGAGACTAAATTGTAGAAATCTGGGTATCATATACAGAGATGAGAATGGAATCTATGAGAGTTGATGAGATCATCAGGTACGATTATTTAGAGTGGGAAGAGAAGAGTTCCCAGGACAATGTTTTAGGGGACACTTATGGTTAGTAGGTATGACTTGCATGAATATTCAGCAAAAGAGACTAAGAAGTGGTCAGCCAACTAGAAGAACCAGGAGAGAGCCGTGACACAAAACCCTAGGGAGAGTGAGTATCCAGAAGAGGATGAAGAGCAGAGTCAGACATTGCAAAGAGGTCAAAGGGAAAAGGAATGAAAAACAATGTAAATTACTTCCAAGAGATAAGGGTAACTCAGTGTTTCATGTAAAGGGGAGAGGAGATAGAGCATTATAAGAAAAGCCTGGTCAGCTCAGAGAAAATGGACATTATCATTTACTACTATGGTTCAACATACTTACTAATAAGCAGTGGTCTAGATTACTAAATATATGTATTAGGTTTGGCATGAGACATGCAAAGAGGCGTCTAACTCCCCCAAATCTCTTCTTCCTCTGGGCCGCCTCATTCACCCCAGCCTTCCCTCACACTGGTAGATCTGTGGATCGTCACCCAATACAACTCATAGTAAGGGTCCAAGAGGAAATCCTAGTGTGGAGGGGCTATATGTCTACCACTAGCAATAATTGCTCCTGAGTTCTCACGGCTATGCTGTGCCAAACCAATTAGACAAGATGGTATCATTAACTCTTAATCATGAAACATTCGTTAGACAACATTAAAAGCAAAAATAATCATAATATAAGCATATAAATCATAAAGCTGGGTCATACTTTCCCATCAATGCATGGTATCTATGGAGAAAAGTGGGCACAAACTTATAGAAGTCTATCAGGGAAGCACATTAGTAGGGAAATTCTTGTGCTTGGGACAAAAACGCATGACTCTTGATGACCTTGGTCTTCTCGGAAAATAGTCTGCACCAAAAGTCACCTGCTAGGTGATGTCATTTCTCCACTTGCTAAGCTACCCAAATTTCCTTGGACTTTAAGGCAGTATTAGGCTCTTTTAGTAAAACCTGGGCTCTGCTTTCTTGGGCGAGTCTCTCTCCCTATGGATTTTTCTTTAAAGGACTCCTGTCAGAGGGGTTCTCAGTGACAACTGTCATTCTTTTGTCATTCTCTAAATAAAGAAAATGCCCAAATAAGAAAAGGAAATCAGCTTACAAAAAATACATATACATAATATATATTACATGTTATACATATATACATATATATATCTGCAATGTATTAGACTAGATATTGATTTATGTGAATTTGCAGTCTTTTGTGTTGCAAAGTGGTAAATTATTTTTTTAATATTTTTAAACTTCCTGATTTGATTTTGTCTCCCTGATTCATTCAACTCTAGAAGGCAAGAAACATGTCCCTTTTTGTGTTTTTGCCACCCTCTCCCTCAACACACATATACCAAATATCTATCACAGTTTTTAGTGCCCAGTCAATGTTCAATCTATGTTGTTAAATGACATTTCCTTCCAAGTCTCTGACTGGGTCCCCTAATATAATGAGTTCTTTTAATTTCCAAAGGGATTGATCAATAAATATTTATTAAGTAGTATATGCCTAGTAATATAGATTCATTCTGACCCTTCTTTGATAATACAAAATAGAACCCTCTTTTGTATATGTACTAGCCTACCAATATGGAAGGGGGAGAGAGACATGAGAAGGAGTAATGAAAAGGAGGAGAAGGAAAAGAGAAGAAGAAAGAGGAAGAGGAGGGGAAGGAGGAGGATAAGATGATGATGATGATGATGATGATGATGATGATGATGATGACTGAGATTGAAATCTGGGGCCAAGAGTAGCACTTGGTTTAAAACAATAAAAGCTATGAAGAATGCTGCTGAACTTTATGCCAAATTCAGTTGCAAGAGGTACCAAGTGATTCCCTGTACATTCTGTCAGACACAGTGATAGAAGTGTGAAACACAAAAGGGGAAAGAAAAGTCTCATTTTCCTGTTTGTTCTACTTTTACTAAGAGGCAGCCCAATGCATTGCAAACATTGGACTTGAAAGTCACAAAATCAAGGCTCAAACCCTGACTCTGCTTTGCATTTAACCTAAGTCTGTTTCCCCTTCTGCAAAATGAGAATAGTAATATTTAACCAACTTAACTAGTTGTGAGGTCAATAAATAAACTTTGAAGTGATGCTTGTAAGCTGTTAGCACTTATTTCTAGTTACTAAATATATTGGGAAAATCTATCACTTTCGATGAGAATAGCAAGAAGTCATAGGATCGTAGATTTCAAACTGAAGTGGACCTTAGAGGTCATCAATTCAGCCTCATCATTCTACAGCTGAAGGAACTGAGGCCCGCTGAGGCTTCAGGTGACTTGGCCAGTGTCAGACCTGGGCTCCAAACGTCTATCACTAAATATGGTGCTCCTTCCATTATACGTGGTTGCCCTTTGGGTAGTAGTTTTTCCTTTAAGCCACAAATTCCAACCGATATTGCTATTTATAGGCGAATTCTAAGGTATGGAGATGAGGGAAAAACATTCAGGGAATTAATTTAAACTACCATCTTTTTCTCTCTTTCTACCCCCAATACTGTGTCTCCCTCCAGTAATTCACTAATTTTTAAAGCTATTCCCAGGAGACATATTCTGTGGTTGATTAGAAAGCAAAAGTATAATGGCAAAGTAAGATGATAATCATTTCAAATGTTCTATATATAAACAAATGAACCATTATGCCTAGTATATAGGTAAAATCCTTGCAAACTCTACAGGGTATCCAAATTATTCAAAAGTGATTGAATTTTATTAAAATAAATATCTGTCTAGAGACTAAGTTTTCGGAGATAAAACAGCTTCTCTACAGTGAATTAGAAAATAAAAAGACAGGTTCTAAACCAACAGGAGAAAGAGGGAGGTGTCATGTATATACCATTTGCAGGGATTTTTTTCTGTATTGAATAGAGGGCTGATTTAAGAGTTTTGTTTGCAGTATTAATTACATTAAGAGATTTTAGTGTAAGAGAATGACTCAGAGCCCTAAGAGTTTTAGCCTATTTGCATCTGCCTACAAAAAGGTCTACAGTGATTAAGTACATAGCAGGAGCAATGAACTTGCTCCCTAGGTTTTGTTGGTGTCTGTGGCCTTTTTTTGCACATTCATTTAATGAACAAAAAGGAGATACTCAGGATCTGAAAAATTGTGGAACCCCAGATCCCTAGGACTATTTGGTAGTTTATTGGGCAAATAAGCATGACCTGGCTTATAGACTAGAAATAAAAATTTGGGAAGTATATGGAAGCCTCATGAGAAGCTAGAACATGGTTTCTGAGAACCCCAAAGCCCTGGACCAGGAATAGGGAATTGAGATAAATGATTAATCTTAATGGCATTAGCTGGCTGGAACTACTTATATTTGTTATTTGACCCATAGCAGTGCTTTTTAGTCTACAGGCCTCTTTAAACTCTTGAAAATTATTGACAGCCTGGCAAAAAAAAGTTTAAAAAAACATGAGTTATAAGATAACCTCACCTTGAGAAGTAGTGACCTAGAGCAGGGCTGTCCAACCTTAGGTTATCTTAGGGCCACATTAAAATAAAATTATTATTCGAGGGCCGCACCCAGAATAAAAAATACAGTCCACTAACAGAAAGTGAGGGAACGCACATCATCAATACAACAGGCAAACACAAAACAACAAAGCAACAACACAACAGTATAAAGGTAGGTGCATACTGACTAGTCTGCATCGTACAGATCGACTGAAAGTTCCGTGCGATGTGTTCCGTCCGTAATATTGCTTAAAAACACCAAAGAAAATTAACATCAACAAGATTATTTATTAGTGATGGAATTTAAAAATCTAATTCTCATTCCATGAAAATTATTGTTTTATTTTTTTTGCTCGTGAAAATTAAAACCTACAAGTCGGGCCACGTAAAATCGCACTGCGGACCACGTGCGGCCTGCAGGCTGTATTTTGGGCAGGCCTGGCCTAGAGAGTTTGGAACCTGGGGAAAATGGTCATCTCTTGCTGGGAGGATGAGGGGCCTCAGTAACCAAGCTGAAGACAAGTGACAGGAAAGGCTTTCGGATGGTCTTAGAGCAAAGGTTTTTCTGTCTGTTCTAAAAAAGTTGGGAGGAAAAGTCTGCATATAAGCCAAAAGCTAAGACAGCATGGAAGTACTCACCCTTCTACACACCTGACCAAATATTGTCTAAGCAAGAACTTGATCACATCACTAGAAGACATCAGCAGCATTGCAGTATTGGAGGCATGAGTTCTGCCTCCACACATATGCCTCACCCACACATGATCCCCATATTGGTGAGCTTCCTTCTCTCCATGTTTGTTCCCAGTGCATGTCCACTTTTCCCAGTGATGTGTGTATGTGTGAGAGCTTCCACCCCTTGGCATAGGGGAGAAACAGTTTGTTGTTTCTTTTCTTACTCATTAAAATCCTTTGATTTGAACTAATTGTATTCTATGGCTTACTACTGAATGTAAACACATTAGTGGAAATTCAGGAGATATCATTTTAGGGGATTTGGATCTATGGAATACCTTGGACCTGAGGCAACTGCTCCCTGAGGAAACATACCCTTGTCACTTGGAGAATGCCCCAACAGTTGCAATAATTTTTACGACTTTACTGAGGGCTTTGTACAAATTATCTCATTTGTTCTTCATAACAATCCATAGAGGCAAGTAGGACAAATATTTTTATCCCCATTTTACAGGTTAAAAGACTGACTCTTAAATAAACTTGCTTAAGGTCATACTAGTTAACAAGTGGAAGAGCTAAGTGTAAAACTCAGGTCTTCTGACTCCAAATCCAATGGTGGAAAAATTAATGAGAAAAATCAGTGGGTAATTACTACTTGGCAAAAGTACAAACCAAGTGTAAAGACCTTAGCTACAATTCAAGTCTGCATTGCGAATGACGTTTCCAACTAGGACTAGAGAAAGCATTTCTTTTATCAAAAATATTCAGTGGTTATCTGAAGATAGATAGAGTTTTTTTTCTCAGCGTCAGAGAAATAAAACTTGTAATATAGAACCCTCGATGCGATGACTAAAAGATTTATTTACATTCTTTATTATTTCCTTTTTTGTTGCTATATTTGTCGTTAAATGTCATACAGACATTTAATAAATGTTATTGATTGTGCCTTACCCACAGGATACGGTCCTGTACGATTTATACCCTTAAGTAGGTAAATATATGATGCCATGTGTGGACAAAGTGCAAACTGTTTTGTTACTTTGAGGAGGCTAATTTTAAAGAATAATCTATTTAATCCTAATTAAAGTGGGGGAAAAACCCATGATGTTTTGGTGACTTATATTGCACAAGCAGATGTTCAATTATTGTATATCATTTATAATTTTGGGGAATATCCTACTAGATCATACACTCAGAGTTGTAAGGAAGCCTAGAGTCCATCTAGTTCAACTCCCTTGTTTTATATTTGTGCAAAATGAAGTCCAGCAAGATCAGGCTATCCAGGACGTGAGTGACAAAACTAGCATTTCAACTCTGATCCTCTGTATGATGTAGTGGAAAGAATATTGGATGTGGAGTCAGAGTTTAAGGGTTCAAGTCCCAGCTTACTAGTTATGTGACCTTGGGTAAACACTTAACTTCTCTGGGCCTCAGCTTCCTCATTGTTTAAAAAAAAATTGAATCACACTACCTCTAAAGCCCCTTCCAGCTCTAAACCTATGATACTATGACCCAAATCCTTTAACTTTCATGTGAAAGTCCTTTTATCAAGGCCACAGTAAAACCACATAGATGATAGATACTTGAAATTAGAATTTCAGGTCATTTCAGATCATTTCAGCTGATCTTATAAAAACATAGCATTGTGAAAGTTTCAGTGAACTCAAATTTTCCATAATCAAAGTAAAAAAAAGCTTTAAGAAAAACAATGAGTTATTGCTGAGGAACATTTGAGGGATGGCCAGTGTATTCAAAATCTACTTGGATTTAAAATTTGCTTCCACAGAACACAAATATCTTCTAGCAACAAAAGAGTATTATCCTTGAAACTGTATTCTCCTGTTGGCTTGTGAGATAGCCACAAAAAAGAGCTAGTTCAACTCATTGTGGACTACTAAAATATCTCTAGGCATCTAGGTGGTGCAGTGGATAGAGTGTCAGGCCTGGAGTCTGGAAGACCTGAGGTCAAATCTGACCTCAGCCACTAACTGTGTGATCCTGGGCAAGTCACTTAATCCTGTTTGCCTCAGTTTCCTCTCTGTAACATGAGTTGGAGACAGCAATGGCTCCAGTATCACTGCCTAGAAAACCCCAAACAAGGTCAGAAGAGTCAGACAGGAGTTAACAACGACAGTCTCACCATGAAGATTCAAAATAGGAAACAACTTGACAAAAAGATTAAGGAATAGTAAAGTCTGAGTGAAGGTTAACAAATAAAGGTGAAAAAAAATTCTCTTCTTTTTATATACAATCACCTATCAGCTGCTAGCCTTAATCTGTTTAATCAATAGAATTTATATTAAATAGTTTATGTTGACAAGAAAATCATTTTCATAAAATTTTCCTCTTTAAGGATAATGTTATGAGATAAAGACAACTGAACTCAATTTCAAGTCAAGGACTAATGTAATGATTTACAAAGTAGGAGTTGTGGTTGTCTCCGTGTAGGGAGGTGTGTGCTTCCTTCTTCAGGTACCTCTTCCCTTCCCATAGCGGCCAGCCCAAAGCAATCTTTAAATTAGGAAGAAAGGCATTTGTATGAGCTGAGAGACTGCTATTGGATTTTGAACATAATAATCAGGCTTAATGGTTTTCAGGGGGCAGTCATTGAATCACAGGACCATAAATTCAAGTTGGAAGGGACCTTAGATGCCATCTAGTTTAAACTGTTCATTTTAGAGATGACTGCTGCCCAGGTGGCACAAATGATAGAATGCAACACCTGAAGTCAGGAAGACTCATCTTCCTGAGTTCAAATCTGGCCTCAGACACTTACTAGCTGTGTGACCCTGGGCAAGTCACTTGACCCTGTTTGCCTCAGTTTCCTCATCTCTTAAATGAGCTAGAGAAGGAAACGGCAAACCACTGCAATGTCTTTGCTAAAACAAAACAAAAAAATGGGGTCACAAAGAGTCAGACACAACTGAAATGACTAAACAACAACAAAGTTGCCCAGAGACAAGGCATGACATATTTGCCCCAGGTTACATAAGTAGCAAGTGGTAGTAGCACTAGGGTTCAACCCCCACTCCTCTGACTCTGGATCCAGTGTTCTTTACTACCTGTATCATACTGCCTCTTAAGTGGATTAAGAAAATTCTAAGAAAGGTATTATTTGGGGTTCTTAGTTTGAATATGGAAAATAAACAATCCTAGATAGTTCCCTGGCTTTTGATGTCATAATTCAGGTGTCCGCACTATACTCCAGATGTGTAGTTAAACTTAAGTTCACTTCAAAATGGTATTGCTTACTACTGCCCCTGATTAGCTTATTTTGATACTCATAAGAATCCACATCCTCAGCCCCTATTTAGAAGGCTCATTAACAATTCAAATGAGGGACTAATTTCCATTTTCTACCTCTGATAGCCTCAGATATATTCTTAAAGTTATTGTTGAATTGTGATTTGAACCTCACCCCACCAAAAAAAACCGCTTGCTTTTATAGCACTGAATAATATGTGAATATTGTCGTAAAGCAAAAGTAGAATGGGGGCAGGGCAAATCTCATTCAAAATTCACTTTATTGAACATTCATTGTCACCATTTCAAAATGTCAGTATGCATTGATTTTCTTTAAAGTAATTTTTGAAACCAGATATTGAAATTGCTTGCCTTTCCTGACCTACTCCATAGCATTAGTTCTTCCTACATGGACAAGATTATGAACCCCGGATTTATATATTGGCCTTATCTGAATTACTTTCTCAAAGCGATATCCTGTAAAGCGAGTTTGATCTTGAGGTTAATGTTTCAGTAGTTAATTTGCAACTGCAACAAACAGGTTTTAGTGGCTTCCTGAAAATATGAGATTCCTTGAGAGCTGATTAGAAAAAGATTTGATTTCTCCACTGGCACTGATTTGTAAGTCAAGCAATGCTAAACCTGAAGATATCATCTTTCTCCACAGATTTGGTAATGTGTTAGAAAAATATTTTATTGATGAGCTCCAGTTTTCTTATCTTACTGGATCATCTTTAACTTCTCTGCATTTTCCAAGCAGAAGCTGATATAATTCACAAATATGGGGAACTCGGTGAGAAAGAGAAAGAAGAAAATAAAATCCAAACTATGTAGTGTTGCTTTGGAAGGGACACTTTCCTGAAAGTTTAATTCATTGCACTGTAGAAAGTTACTAAAACATCGTCTTTTTTTTCTGTATGTCTATGAAAAGAGGACAGGCTGTAGGAAGGTATCAGAAAATGACACTGTCAAAAAGGTCTTTCATGGGAGAATGCTCTGAATAAAAATGTTCTTGAAAAATATAACTAAAAGTATTATTCTACATTCCAAAGCAAATACATGAAAATACAGCATTCTTGGATCTATATAGCCTGTCACTCACAAGAGCCAGGTCCTTTCATTTCCTGTTATTACTCCACATATGAAAAGCCTTTCTCTAATTATTAGTTTATTCTATTTTAAACCATGATTTGATGTAAAATAATTCAAATAATTCTAATTCCCCTCAGGAAAAATTGCTTTTTCCTTTTGTTTCCACAATAAATATATGTTTAATTGACTTGAATTATAATTCAATTTGCTCTGCTTAAACCCAGAGGGCAAAACTGGGGTAAATGGATGGATGAAAGCAATAAAGGCTGATTTAGGCTCAATAGATAGAAAAATCTTCCAAAGTGAATTGTACAAAAATAGACTAGTCTTACATGGAAAGTAATGAGTTTCTCATCTTCGAGGCTGGGAGATAGACAACTTTGGGGGAATATTGTATCAGCATACAATTCTGATTGATGCTTTAGGTATGAATTGGACCAGATGACCTCAGAAATTTCTTCACCATTAGGCCAAGCAGCAGAAACAGGGTAACATGTGAAGTAACAGCTCCCTTACCTGTTGTGATCACTTGTTGCTATTGGCCACATTTCAATGTTGGATCCTGAAATACAGAATTAAAATATCAAACAACTTTTTTCAGGAGTTAACATTCTGCTTGTCGTTATTGTTTTCTAGTCATTTAAAAAACCATTTTGCTTAAGGGAAGGAGGTAGTAGGGAAGGAAATGGAAGAATAGAAAACAGTTTAAGTGGCCTTAGATGAATTTGTAAAATCATTTGTTTTATTCCTTTTGCTCATTGTATACCTGCTCTTGTTGCCTGAATAGTGCTGTTTAGTCCTGATTATTTGAGTTCCAATCCAAATAGTTGAAACTTCTAATAACTGCAGTTAAGAAAATTAGTCATCATTTCAATGCTTAATGGGAAGTCAGTTGTTAATTTGTTATGAGTCTCCTTTTCAACGTGCTTTAGTTTTCTTCTCTCTAAGCAGAAGGAACTTCTCAATTTGTTAACTCTCTCCCTTACAGGGAGCATGCCTAGGTCAACATTGATGGTGAGATTATCACAATTTTTAAAGCCTTTTAAGGCATTTTAACACTACTAGGAAAGGCAGAAAAAGTTGAGAACTGTCCCTGTCTTTTGCTTTTCTCTTACCCCTAGCACTTAGGATAGTACCTGGCACATAGTAGTGCTTAAAAAAATGTTTATTGACTGACTGACAAATATGATACTTTACAATGATACACAGTACTGCTTCATTACTTCATAGAGCTTAATTTCATCAGTGTGATCACCAGCTATACCAATGATGATAACTTTATCATTAGACAACTCCTCCCCCTGTTATTTTATGGTCTTTGTGAACTGGGACAGCTAGCAGGGAGATGGTGGGGGGTGGGGGGGGAGTGAAGTATCACCTAGTGGCCAACCTTTTGGAGATGATCTTTCAATTTGGTGAGAAAGATCCTTAGTCTGCTAGGCCCACATTTGGAATATTCAATATAGGATTCTAGTAGCAATGAAAAGAGAGAGGTTCTGAAAATTTTGACTCTATGTGAATTCTGGGCCCAAGGTAAAGATCATATTACTTTTATTTTTCTCATCTCTTGGAATCATCTTGAGGGCAGGAGGGGATGAGCAAAATTTGGGTACCAGTAGGTAAAATGAGGAACCAATAAAACCCAAGAAACAAGCTACAGGGAAGTGAAAATTGGTCCAGATTGCTAAAAACCCAGACTCTATAATGTTTCAGAAACTATATGCTTCAATATTTTGATAGCTCTATGATCTCACTGACATGGTTCTACTACAAGTAGAACAGGTCACAACCTATCCATAGATGTCTCAGGGTGTGTTATTCCCATCTGTGCCTTCCCAATAAATGCTCCAAAGAGAATCTAGCCAACATATCAACTTCCTTCTATGTATTTTATTATATTGTGGATATCGGCACTCAGGTTATCTATCTTTACCCTTCACTCCGGTGCCATCTCACCTTCCTTAGCAAACAGACATTTTCTGAATGATTTATCTCATGATACATTTTACATACAACTTATTAGTGGTAATATGCTATTGTCTACTTAATGTCCACTATGTGCTTCTCCAGTGCCATTTGGGTCACTTACAATTTTGATTATTTGAAGATTATCTTGTCCCATGGTTTATAGCCATCTAGCAATATTGAATAGTTATTGATATTAAAAATAATTGATATTCATATTAGGGGGCACTTGGGATTATTGAAAGTGCTACTTTATTTCCCAAATGCAATCCAGCCTGCTCTCTTCCTTTTATTAATTTTGTGCCTAACTCATTATCAAGCTGCAATTTTTGCCCCAAGACATATGTTCTAACAGAATAACTTAATGGGCTGCCTTTTCAACTCCATGTCACAATCTGGACTGGCGGGGGGGGGGGGGACCTGCAGCCTCAAGGCTGTAGGAGACCCTATATTATAGGACTTGAACTGGTACAAAGGCATATGCAAACAAGAGCAGTTGGAAGAACTTACCACAAAAAACAAGAGTTCTTAACCTAGGGTTAAATTTGTTTGCTTTTAAAAAAAATTATATATTTTAACAACTAAATTTCAACATTGTTTTTCTTCATAATCCTATGAATTTTATTTTTTGCATTTAAAAACATTATTTTGAGAAAAGGTCCATAGGTCTACCAGGCGTCAAAGAAGTCAATAACATAAAAAAGGTTAAGAGCCTCTTATCTATTAGGAATCCATCTCTGATTTGATCCACTCTGTACCTGGTAACTGCCATTATAGTGGCAAACACCTTTGGTGAGTTTATCTCTCCACTCTATGACTCACTTGATAATGAGAGTCACTAAACATAGCCATCTCGCTCTTGCTGCATCCAATAAGAAGTCTTATCTGATCTTAACATGTGCATAGAAAACTCTTAGAGAAGAACCTTTAAAACTTAGGTTTTAGGTACTAATTTAAATGTTTTTTGTAATCAAGAAACATAGGAGGATTTTATATTCCATGCACCTTTCTACCAATTATTTGACTGTGAAAATGTAATCTTCTGTAGGGAATCATTTACAAAAACGTGCCTGTTTCTTCATCATATTTTTATCAATGATATTCTCCACCACTAAGTATGTGGGTCATTCTCATGATTTTGTATTTATAATAAAATAGGAATATTGGTCAGTCATTGCTGAAGCCATTTTCTTTTCCTTTTGGGGGTAATAATTCTGCTAATAATTTTTCCCCAATAATTTCATAGCTTTTCCTTCTTTGCAATATCTTGAAAATTGATACCATGTGCTTTCATAATCATGGTGCCACAAGCATGAATCTCTTGAGTGGATAATAGACCTATTCTAGATAACACCTTCATCACCTTATATTCCATTTCCTTATGTAATACAATGGGTACTAAGGTGATAGTCAAAAATCCAGTGATTCCACTGCACATGAGAACAGAATACAAATTGATTTCACTTTCCATCTGTTATTCTGTCTTTATTACAAATTATTACCTCTTGAATGTGGTAGGAGAGATTAGTAGGGGGTGACAGGTATGAAGCAATATAACCAGTATTTGTAATCATGCTACCAACATAGGCTCATAACATTATACCTAATGTATGTGACACTAGCACAGACCTTAAACACACAGTCTCTGAGCTGGATAATTCATCTCAATCTGCCCTTAAACTGGCAGGTCTAGGCTTCTCAGAGCAGGATCGTCATGATTCAGCTTCTTTCAAATTCTCTCAGAGACAAGAGGGTAACAATTTTGTGAAGAAATATGCTCCCTTTACTCACTACTACATCTCTTGAACCCCTACCAGTTTGTTTCCACAAACCTAGTCACTTTCAGTGATATCACTTTATATCTTAAACATAACCATTTACTTAATGCAATAAACAACAATATTACAGGCACTCATATAAGATGAAAAGAGAGAAATAAATGTGTCATACTCAATACATAAAGCTGGATTATACTTTTCAACCAATATTCTCATTTTCTATGGGGAAGAGTTGGCACACAATTAGAGAAACCTGGCAGAGATGCACAATTAACAAAAACCCATATGGGATTGTAAACTTCATTGTCCTTTTTTTGCCTAAGGAATTGTCCACAAAATTTCTTTGATAAAATGTAGCTTGTTATGGAACAAATGTTCCTTATGCTAAACTGTATTGATCCGTGCTGTGTTTAACTAACAGCTCACTAGACATGGCATTTCCAACTAGTCAATGTATTGGGTGACTGCTCTGATTGTCTTCTTTCAAACTTTTTCTCCACTCAGATAGACATTCTTCTCAACACCAGCTACCATACCCATCATTCTCAGCTTTAAGTTTAACTCATGCCTTCAGCTAAAGTAGTGATATATACCCTTTTAGGAAAAGTTAATGAAGTTTTTCCTAAAATTGACAAATGACTCTCCAACTCTACTCCTTTGCAGGATTCTTCTTATCTTCCTTCACCTCTCAGGAGCAACAGGTGCCAATACAGAAAAGCATCTCCTTTATTTTTTTGTCAAAAATCATTACAGAGATCAGAATATGTTCTTTCTGCTCCATTTTCTTCCCTACAGAAAATAGTAATATAGAGAGCATATTGTTCTCTACTCCTTCCTTTCAGCAACAGGTGGCAGCAGAGAACACTCCAAGTTTTCATTGGCCAACCAGTCTGCCTGGCAACAAATGACAATACACAGAGAGAGTTAAAATCTCCCTTTACAAAATTCTGAAATTGGTGATACATTTCTCAACTTTCTTGGTTCAGATTCTAGGTCTTTATGAATACCTCACCTCCCTTAAGTTTATGGTCAGTAACCAAATTCTCATCTGTCTAATATCAGAGTAACTTAGATTTGTTCCATGACACAATCAACGAATGGTTCTGGCATGCATGTTTACCCGCTTATCAACCTAAAATTTATCCAGTTTTTCATATGTAAATCACTGGAGTGTGTTTTGCTTTCCATTTGCTCTAGTATTTAACAGATTATTTTATTCAAATAAGCAATTGCTATCTCAGAACTCTAAGTCAGCAGAGTTTTTGCAATTGCTTCTTCTAGAACCCTAGGCAAGACCTATCCCTCAGATAATTAAACATTGTTATTTAATTATTAGAATTAATTGTAATTAATATTTATTATAATTATATATTAGATTTATATATGTATTTATATTTATGTATCATATATCATATAATATGTAAATATATTTATATATTTATATGTTATAATTATATGAATTTTAATAATAATTAGACATAATTGAGAAACTAGTTTTCTCAGAAGCAGACTTATACCTTGAGAAAAATGACCTGCAAAGGGTAACTTCCTTACGATTAGATCATAGATTTAGAACTGGAATGAAGCATGAAGGCCATTAAGTCCAAACGCCTCATTTTTCAGATAAGGAAACTGAGGAAATGAGTTTAACTGACTTGCAGTTGGTCACATAGCAAGTAATTGTTTGAGATGGAATCTGAACCCAGATCTTCCAGACTCTAAGTTCAGAGCCCTCTCATATAGACCGTTGTTGCCAAAGGTAGAGTTTTATTTTTTGTTATTATTGTTGTTATTGTTGGTGCTATTTGAGTTACCACATAATCAATCTGCACATGTTCAGTCATTAAAATAATATAGAAAGAATGTATATATTCATCATCTTTCCATATTTTGGGAATAACTAGGATAGCAACTATACAAATACAATGCCATACAAGTTTTGATTGTAAGAGTAGTAATTGCTTACATTCATATAGCACTTTATGATATAAAGTTATTTCCTCACAACAACCCTTAAATGTAGATAGTAGTATTCCCTTTTTATGGATGAGGAAATTAAGGTTAAGAAAGATTAAATGATTTGCCCAAAGTATCAGAGCTAGTAAAAGTCAGAGCTAGGACTATATCCCCATGTTCTAATTCTAAACTCTACTATCCTGACGTAGAATATTCATTGACGTAGCCTGCCTTTGATAAATGTACTCCCAGTTATAGTGCAGAAGCCACCATCATTCTTAACACTTTTTTACGTCCTCTCAAGATTTGACCAGTCACACACAGAGATAAAGTGGTTCTCAGATATTTCCATGCCTCTGTTGGGTCTCTTTGTCATGATTACTGACTACACTGATTGGTTGGCGCAAAAGTTGTAGTCGGAACGTACTGAAGTGCCATTGTAGTTTGGGCCTGTTGGCATAGTCACAGTAATCCAAATTCTGTAATTTGCTAAACTGACCTGTAAGAAAAGGTTTATCATACCAGTTGACAAATGCTTGTGGTTTAGCCTTTGAGAACAATGGAAGTTCTCATGAAGTATACTGATGTCGCATTCGATCTGCAAAACTTAGAAGCCAGCTTTAACCATTTATGTCTTTTATTGAGCAGAAAGTGAAAAAATATAACAGAAATGTAGGGAAATGGCTGTTTCCCATCTGTATAATCTTCAATGCCGTCATATTCAAAATGTGTAGTAGCCAACAGAAGTAGCTCATCCATATAAAGTCTCCAGTTAACAACAACAAAAAAGGAATGTGTCCATTTATTTTTAAGATTGCTAACTTCATACCATATTCGTATGCTGTTTTATAAATTAGTAGATTAGAAAATGTTTGTGGCAGTAAGGTTGAGCAAAAGCTAATTATTGTCTTGCAATTAAACCTAAACAAACAGTCAACATAACCATTTTAATTAAATACCAAGCTCAGGCACCTAATCAGTAAGAGTGAATTAGCTAGAATGAGATTTATCACGCAGAGCCCACTGGCACCCCATTTGTAATGAGCCCTTTCCTTCTCTAAAATGAAAGGTTAAAAGTAGCTCGCCATGGTGGCAGCTAGTAAAAGATAACCCTTTCTCAGGTCACGATTGCCAATTTGTTATGGAGGCAGAGCAAGAAAGCTGTTCTTGCCTGTCTTTGGTTCCATGGACTTACTTATTGCTAATCCATTTCAAACTTATGCTTTAGATCTGTAAGCACTAAAAAGGAAATCTCACTAACTGTGGGATTATTTTCTGCCCCAACCAAAACAGATTTTGTGAAAGTTGTCATGATTTTATACAACATTGCATGTTTCTCATCTTCCGGCTGGTGTCCCCAGTGACATGACTTTCTCATTGCTGACATTTATTTTAAAATTATCTACCCAAAAGTGTTGCAGTTTTGAGTTCTGTGTCCTTCAATGTGCCTCTTTTTTTCCTCTCAGATGATTTTAAAAACAAACAAAAAAAGAGGATAAGGACAGAAACTCTGGTTAACTGTAAAAAATGGTACTTGAGTTATCTATACTTTATAGACTGCAGATACATAAAGCAAGCGCTACAATTATAAGGATTTTTGAAAAATGATACCATGGATGAAACTCTTCATATCTTGACGTTTGACAAAATAACATGGGGAAATGTTACAATAATAATTTTGAGCTGTTTGTTTGGTTTTTACTGTAAAGTATTGGCTATTTTTTCCTTTCCTTTAAAAGGGTATCAGTCATTTCTATGAGAAAAAAAGATGCATTTGAATTTAAATTTAATCTACTCAACTATTTATTTCTTCTCAAATTATACTAGCTCATTCAAATCACTGTTTCCATCGTAGATAACAGTTTAGCATAGGATTTAGAATTGCAAAGGAAATTAAATATATCATATTAATGCAGTGAACTCCTTTGTTTGAGTAGGGTTAGATTTGAGTGCCCATTTCTTTTTTTTGTTTGTTTAATATCAGCAAAAATTTAACTAGAATGATACTTTCTTGCTAATCCCATTATGTATTTAATCTACATAGTCTTCAGATCTCAGAGACCAGAGAGATGGACTCTTCAGCTCCAAATAAGCAAATTGGTCACTCTCTGTATACCTTAGTTTATCCATTTGGAATGTAAAATGTCTACCTCACAGAAGCATGTAAATAATTGAGTTAGTCCTGAGAGATGGGCTTCAAATAAACTCTAAGTATTGTAAAGGCAAAGGCAAAGATCATATCTTTTAGTTCTTTTTATTCCCCCGTAATAGTGCAGCTCACAGAAGAAACACTGAATTATTTTTTTGTTGTGAATCACTGATTCAACAACTATTTTTTGAGGATCTACTATATATGAGCAACTCTATTAAGAGTTATGAGAATGAATAAAATTCCAGTCTTTGCCTTCAGAGACTACTAGGGGAGATGACATGTGCACAGATTACCATAATAAAAATTGGAATGTGAAAATATAATAAGAGAAGTCCAGAGTTCTAGGGGAATTCAAAGGAGAAAGTAGCTCCCTTCTGTCACTGAAAGAAATTCTGAAAGAATTCTCTACTGCTGAGAATTTCATTGAATAGATTACATTTGATCTGAGACTTGAAGGATGGATTGGAATTAGACAGGTAGACCTGAAGAGGAAAGATAGTACTCTAAGTACAGGAAATGGTATGAACAAAGCACAAGACACAAAGCATGGGGAATAGTGGTGAGTCATCCAGCTTAAAAGGACCTTATGATTCATGAAAGATAGAAGTGAGAGAGGGGGCTGTAAAAATGTAGCACAAAAATCTTTGAATACCAATAAGAGTTTGGATTTTATAGAAGAAGCAATGGAGAGCCATGTAACAACCACAAACAACAACATGACTGACTGAGTTTTGCAGAGCTTTATCTGTATTATTATCTTATTTGATCCCTAAAACTCTGTGAGATACAGCTATGACTATCCTCATTTTACAGTTCAGGAAATAGAAGCTTAAAATGCAATACACCTATCTTCACACAGACAATAAATGTCAGCTGCAGGATTTGAACTTGTAACCCTCCCAACAACAAATCTAGTGTTCTTTTACTGTATTCTCCACTACACTGTTTTGGTCTTGGGTCATTTGTTTGAGCCAATGAGTTGCATGATTAAGAATGCTCTTAAGAACATTATGTCCTCAAGCAGTGGTATATAGGACATACAGGTAGAAATAGGGTGCAGATTTGACATAAGGAGACCATTTGGAAAGTTGTTGCTGTTGTCTAAATAAGAGGTAATGAGGCCCTAACCAAGGTGGTAACCCTAGGAATCATAAAGAGAGATTAATATTTAATAATAATAAATGAATGAGATTCTGGAAGTAGAAATGAGAGGATTTAGTGATTAACCAAATGGGAAACATGAAGAAAAGGAAAGTTTTAAGATCTCTAGTTTCGAGCCTGGGTGATTTGTAAGAATAGTGGTCATATGCATAAAAACAAAAAATTAGGTCCACTCACAACCCCAAATTCAGAACCAAATTAGCACCCTGAAGTATGGTTAAGAGAAAGCATGAAAGAGTCTTGACTTAGTAATTTGAAAGTCTAAATTTAATAGTGAATGTGATAAGAATTTGAGGAAGTTATTTTACCTCTCTGCGCACTGATTTCCCTGCTTGTCAGAAGAAGGTAACATTGTTTACCCTACCTACATCACAGTGTTAATGTAAGAATCAGATAAGATTACATGTATATACGAAAGCATTAAAAAAAATTTTTTGTAAGGTGTAGGTATAATGTATGGTCCAGGGTCTGGGAGGTATGGACTAAATGAGACCCTGCCTCCAAGACTACAGAATGCTATGATCCATTCATTCAACAAGTGTTTAATGAGCTTTTACCATGTGTCAGGTACTATATACTAAGTGCTAGTGCTATAAAGGGGAAAAAGTATGTGTCCTCTAGGAGCTATATTCTAATTGGAGAGATTATATATAAGTAAATAGGTAAACATAAGATATAGAAAAAGAAGACAGAATGTAATCTCAAGGGAAATAAACTGGCAGCTGGAGGCTAGGGAGCTATACTGGGAAAGACTTCCTGTGGATAGACTTCTGTAGATACAGAAAGATATCCTGTAGATAAATTCCTGTAGGAATTTAAATTGTGACTTGAAGGAAAACTGAGAAACTGAGGCAAAGGTGAAAAGGAAGAGTAATCCAGGAGAGGGAGATAACCAGTGAAAAGGCAAAGATGGGAAATAGAGTTTTGTTCAAGACACAGCAAATAGGCCAGTATAGCTATATCATTATGTATATGGAGGGGAGTAAAGTGTATGAAGACTGGAAAGGTTGAAAGGGTCCAGGTTGTGAAGAACTTTAAAAGCCAAAAAGAGGACTTTTTTATTTGTTCCTGGAAGTAAATGAAGCCATTGGAGGCTGAGTTAATGAGGAGGGAGGAGGAGGAGTCTGGACATAATCATACCTACCCTTAAGGAAAGTCACTTTGGCAGCTTGACGGAAGATTGATTGGAATGAGAAAGAAACATAAAGCAGGGAGACTAATGAGAAGGCATTGTTAATAGGTACAAGGGGTGACAAGGGCCTATATGGGGTAGTAGTTACATGAGTGGAAAGAAGGAAACATACAAGCGGTGTTGCTAAAGGTAGAAATGACAAGATTTGGCAATGGCCTGGATATGTGGCATGAGTGAGAGTGACATGTACAGAATGATATCAAGCTTGATCCCTGGTGACTGCAAAAATGGTCATCCCTTGATAACAATAGGAAAGTTAAGAATAGGGAAGGATTGGGGATAAAAATAATGGCTTCTGTTTTGGAGATGTTGAATTTGTGAGCTATGCAGTTCTTGAACCATTCTTAATAGTTCAAGATATTAAAAAGCAGTTGGTGATGTATTACTGTAGCTCAGGAAAAAGACTAGGGGTCGATATCTACATCAGGGAACGATCTGATAGAGATAATATTTTAATCCATAAGAGCTGAAGAAATCACCAGTAGTATAGAGGGGAAAGAAGTGAACCTAGGACAGAACCTTGGAGGATATACATATTGGGTTGTGACATAGATAAAGACCCAGCAAAGGAAATGTCATGGAAACCCAGAGAGGCCAGACTACCCAGGAGGAGTGAGTGAACATGCCAAATGCCACAAAAAGGTCCAGAAGTATAAGGATTAAGAAAAAGGTCATTTGTTTTGGGAATTAAGAAATCATTGCTAATTTTGGAGAGTACAGATTCAACTGAAAGATGAATATAGAAACCATATTGTAGAAGGATTAAAAGAAAATAAAAAGAAGTGGGAGTTGGAGAAATGAAAAAGAGGAAAAGACAAAAAATGTCTTGCACACACACACACACACACACACACACACACAGAGTATACTATGGGTTTTCTAATCTGATGTCCAGGTGTTCAAACCCTACCCCAAACTCTAGTTTACTATGCAAACCAGGGAGCCCTTATAGTGCAACGATATTACCAGATTGACAAGACAGTCTTTCCTGTAGCATTTGAAATGTACATGCAGAAGTTGGATTTCTCTAGGGAGTGGCAATTTTTCAAATTACTTATCAGGTGTACTGAAACAGGGCTGTGCTTTAATAAAAGTTAGCCAGCTCCAAGTAACACAGTCCAAAAATTTAGGTGGGATCTAGTCTTCTTTAAAAAAGAAAAACACAGATCAAAAAAATTTTTTTCTTTAACATTCCAGCACTTAGCCCACTACCATATACTTCTTAGTAGTTAACATTGATGTTAATAATGGCTACTGAGTGACAAAATTTGCAAGACAGTTTTTAAAGAAAGGAGCAACATCATAAGCTCACTGAATGTCATGGATGACATCAAATTGTTATCTTATAGATGTTAAGGAAAATAAATGTATTTGATTAGTTATCAAGGATATGTTCTACTTATTATGGTAATGGAAACAACCCTGTCATATAGAACTGAGCTGCCTCCAGTTTCTCAGCAAGTTTAATTGCATTCCTTCTGGGTGTGGAAAATAAGTCATTAATCTGAACAACAAAGAGCATAATGGATTTATTTAGAAGTAAGTGAATGTGCAGCATTTCATTCTGGTTTTGTGCTCCTGTGATAAATCACGAAAACATAAGGCCAGATTTCAGAGAAGATTGTTAACCTAGAAAAGTACTGGCAACCTAGAAAGCTACACAATGTGGCATAGTAAAAAGCATGCTGGACTTCAAGTTACGAAGACCTGCATTCAGTTCCTTCCTCCTATTTAGCTTGTGTGACCATGGATAAAATCTTGTTATTTTTCTAAAACCTCGTCATCTCATCTGTAAAGTGAGAAAAAATATATTTGAACAATGCCTCAGGGGGGTTTTGAGAAGAACCCCATATAAGTGAGATTTGCTATTTTTTCCTAACTAAAATTGGGACATAGAAACCTACTGAAGGAAAATGCAAGGAACAGCTTTAGTTTAAAACAAGGTGAAAAAGCACACTCTACTTTCAAGATATGTATCTAGAGTAAAGAATCGATTGTCTTTTGCTTAATTTCACCTGGCCTAAGGAAATTATTTCTAAACATGTAGATCAGAGAGAGTAATATTTTTAACTCTTCTTAATTGCATCTTAGTCATGTAGTCTATTATCATTATTAATCATACAAATATGTTGATGATGGAGTGGGTGGTAGAATAATGCTTACATTAATACAGAAGCAATTAATTTTTGAATCTTAGACCCGGTCTTTAGCTTTTCTTTTACTTTTCTGTAACCCTTGACCAACTATTCCCCTTCTTCCATACACCACCTCCCAGGGTCACTGGATCAGTGGCATGGAAGGGAGAAGATTTTCTACCCAACAGTGGTAATGCTTCATGAGCCTTGGTAACCACAAGATAGTGTCTCTGAGAGAGGGATAGGAATAGGTACTGAATCTGTGACTTTTTACTGATAGAGGGAACTACTTCTGCCAATTCAGGTGAGTACCTTCTCTTCAATTTACAGATTTAGAGAGCTGCCTAGAGCAATGGTGTCAAGCTCAATTAGAAATGGATCTCTGTGAGCCACATGTTGACCTAGAAAACTAAGGATTAAGAAAAATAAGGATTAATTGCTAATTACAGCAAAGTAAGATTCTCAGACAACACCAAAAGGCTTATGATATAAAATGCTATCCACATACAGAGAATGAATTACAGAGTCTGAATGTGGGTCGAAGCATACTATTTACACTCTCTTTTTTTGTTTTGTTTTGTTCTTCTTACTCGTGGGTTCATTTCATTGGTTATAATTCTTCTTTGCAACATGACTAATGTGAAAATATGTTTGATGTGAATGTATATGTAGAGCCTATATCAGATTACATGCTGTCTTGGAGAGGGAGGAGGAGAAAATTTGGAACTCAAAAGCTTGTGGAACTGAATGTTGTAAACTAAAAACAAATTAATTTTTTAAAAGAAAATCACTAACTAATATTATCTATCTTGTTTTATATTTTTATTTATTTTGTTAAACATTTCCCAATTACATTTTAAACTGGTTAGGGCTATACTCCAGAGTTTCCCAGGGTGAATTTACCACCTCTGGTACAAAGCATTAAAAGATTAAGTCAGTTGCTCACACAAGCCAGAATGTATCATAATTGGAACTTGAACCCAAGTCTTCTTAGATTTAAAGCCAGGTCTCTCTCCACTCTTCCAGGATGAGCAGGCCTTGTTCATAATCAAAGTGAGAGAATAAGAGAAAAAGAAAAGTCTCTGGGATAAACTTGGTAAAACATTAACATAACTACATTCATTTGCATTATAAGAGAAATTCTGAAAGCCTTTAATTTTGTTGACCATGTATTCCATTTTTCACAATTTGTTGTTAGAGTAACTTTCTGGTTTACTTGAAAAATACAGAATTTTGGTTAGGAAAAAGCTTTTAGGAAAATTTCTCTATATTTCATTCATCTCTATGTAATTTGGGTTCCATTTGTGCCTGTATTCACAATTAGATAAAATTTTGCTATAACATATCTCACTAACTCATCTCATATTTGTGGGGCTAGAATTTCACTAAGAAATTCAAAATTAGAGATTCTTTTTAATACCAAGATCCTGATATGAAATATTGAAATTAATGTTGAATCAGCACTAAAAGTTAAATAACTAAAGAAATGTTAGGTCAACAGATTTCATCTATTAAAAGATGACTTTTTCATCAGAAAAAAATGTAGATGACCCCGTTTAAGCTTAACCTTCCCATTTTCAATAAGGACATTATAGATTGAGTAGTTTATTCAACAACCACAAAAGTATTTTCATTCATCAAATAAGTGTTTTGTTGTTAGCATTAATAATGATAGCTTGAGGACACAATACCTTCAAAGTTACTGTGGGGAGCTTCTAGGAAGCTTGAGGTTCAAGCATTGAGGTCTCATAACCCAGCAAGACAGCTGCTGGCACCATGACAACCAGAGGCGGTATCCCTTCTAATAAGAAGCAGGCTACTGGTTTGGAAAGAGAAGCAATGATAGCTAAAGAGAATGAACTGGATTCATACAATATACTATCCCCAAAGGCAGCTGCAGGGACTAAGGAAGAGCCCAACCTGGCGTCCATTACTACCAAGACAATAGTGAGTTGTATCTAGCACAACAATTCAGCATTTGTTTCTGACTTCACAAAGGTTAAACAGAGCATTGCCCTAGCTGTGGAACCCATTACAAGCTGGTATCCCACCAGTTGAGTCACTGAGCCACTGGGTTGGCTTATTGGGGTTGCACTGTAATATTTTCTTTCCTTCCCAATGGGAATTAGCCATTGCCCTGGCTCTCCCATTTAAAACAGAATAATAATGAGAGCTTACATTTATATAGCACTTCATAGTTTTTGGTAATATTCAGTTAGTGTTACTACATGTAAAAGAATGAATCTAAGCACTAAGGAAGATTAAAAAAATGAATAAAAATAGCCCTGACCTCAAAGAATTTACAATCTAACAGGAAAGATATAGTATGTGTACATAAATAACAATAACGCAAAATAGTACAGCCAATTCTCTCTTTAGGTAAATTTATAATATTTACAATTTGACTGTATGTAAAGAATTATAAAAGAAATCCACATATCCACATTCCAAAAAAAAAATCTATGTTAATTTTATTGTAGAGTACTGTGCTCGCTCTCTCTCTCTCTCTCTCTCTCTCTCTCTCTCTTTCTCTCTCTCCCTCCCTCCCCCTCCCCCTCTCCTCCCCTACCCTGCTCCTGCCCCTGGGCTCCATAATCTGAGACCTCCCACCCCAACACCCACAAAAAAAACTAACTAAAAACTAAAAGACCCTCCAAGTGAAAGCAGAAGACACTTGACTTAAGAACTGGTGCCCCTGCACAGGAGAGGAGACCTTTGCCCCACTCTGCCCACCCCCACCTCCATGTCCAGGCCCCTCTATTTGTCTGTCTTCTGTCCACACTCTAGTACCACATGTCTCCACCAGCCCCCCACATGTCATCCATGCTTTCCTGTCTGTGCCTGTATCCAGTCCCCGAGTAGCTGACCCTGGTCCTCATGTATTCCTCATCCTGTTCTCTCCTTTCTGTCTCTAACCACCACCTCTCATCTACGGCTCCTTCCCCACCACCCTCTCTCCCTTCCCCACTCCCAGGAGGCAAATTCACATTATGTAAAAAGTCACTTCACTAGCCATCTACCAAAAGGTCTACTTTCATAAAGCAAGAATTGTCTTCTCTGTGGGAAGTCCATAAAAGAGGTAGAAACAGAATGCTCAGAAAAGGAGAAAAAAAAAGTCATTTCTACCCGGGGCAATCAAGGAAACTCCTGGAATGGCGACATTTCAGACAGACCCTGTGAGGTATATTATCCCTGTTGGATAGGTGACAAAATTGAAATTCATAAAGGTTAAGTACTTGTCTAAGATCACCCAGATAATGACAGTATTAATGTTTGAAACTAGATCTTTTTACTTCCTCTTGTGCTATCTGCCCAATACCATGCTGTCTAAGTGCATAGCATCACACAAGGCAGGACTCTGAAGAATACCAAGAAATAGGACACAGTTCTTTAACTCAAAAAGTTTTCAGTCTAGTTAGGAAAAAAGTTCTGGCTGGACTCAGAAACCTGGAAAGTCTCTGAGAACAGTTCCAGTGCTAGATGGACTATGTATCTGTAGTGTAAGAACCAGACTGGTTCAATTTCTTCAATAGTTACAATAACAGAAACAACGATAATAACTAGCATTTATACAGCACCCGTGTACCGTTGGCCGGACACTGTGCTAAGTGTTTCACATCTCATTTGAGCCTCCCAACAACTCTGGAAGATTCTCTGGAAAATACCGAAATGTTGGACGGTATGTGATGAACACATGTACTAATACAGGAAAGTATTGAAACGCGCATTCAGGAGGGGGATGTCCACACCAGCATAGACACAGAACTTCTGGAGTATTTTGGTAAATGCGATATCTCAAAGCAATATATAAAGGCCAAACGAGTGGTACAGATAATTAATTCATGAAAGGGAGAGATCACTGTGGATTAGTCAAGGAAGGCTTCATGGGGGAGGGAATTAAGCTGGGCTTTGAAGAATGAATAAAAGTTAAATGAGCAGAAAAGATGAGAAAGGGTGTTCTAAATAGGAGGAAATAGTGCGAGGTAACCTAAAAAGCAAGAATGTATGATGCCTTCGTGGGGGCAGTGAGTAGAATAGAACAATTTAACTGGACTAAGGGGTTTGTGTAGGAGAAATAATCAGATAAAAGTAGAAAACAGACCAAACCATAAATGTGTCAGACTAGATTTTGGATTAGAGAGAGTTATTGAAAGGTTTTCCATTGAACCAGGGGTGGGGAGCCCGCAGCCTCCAGGCCGCATGTGGCCCTCTAGGTCCTTGGGCACAGCCTTTTGATTAAATCTAAGTTTTACAGAACAAATCCTTTTTATTTAGGGGATTTGTTCTGTGAAGCTTAGATTCAGTCAAAGGGCACATATGAGGACCTAGAAGGCCACATGTGGCCTTGAGGTCACAGGTTCCCCACCCTTGCATTGGGCAATATGGTGAAATGCTTTAAAAAAAAAAAAGACTAATTCAGTGAGAGCGTAGGAGAGATTGGAGTGGAAAGGAATTGGAATGGAATGAGTTCGAAGAGGAAGAAACTGTTGCTATAGTTAAATTCAGGAATAAGGTGATAAGGGCCTGGTTAAAGGTAATGGTAGTAGAAAAGAAAGAGAAGAATAGAAGACAAAATGTACTGTGAACAAGAATGAAAAGTACCATCAATGAATCATGTTAAAAATAGACTATAGTAAAGTTTCTTCACAATTGCTTAACTCCAATGTTAATTTTTGAACTATTATATTTTCTACATCACACTGGATTGCTGCTTTCTTACATATATGATGTTTCTTGGTGTGGTATACTATTAAATTCAAGGAAGCTTTTGTTTTCATACCCTTCATATTTCTCTTTGTAAAAATGTATGAGGAAACCTTGCATTCAAGAATCCATAAATTCTAATTATTAAAATGGCTAATAGAATAGACAGTGTTAGTACTATGTCACCACAGTAATAAGTTTAATAATAATAGGTTATAACTACATGATGCCCATACAGTCAGGTGAAAATTTAAATGCAAACTACTAAGGATTTTTTTTCTCTTTAAGATTCAAGTTGCCAGTTTAATTATTTTGTTGGCATTTTTTCTCAACAAATTAATTGTTTGGGGTTTTTTTTCTTGTTTTCACTGTATCAATCAAATAAATGTACTCGTCCTTTTGACATCAGGTAAACACTGCTGTCCAATTACAATCCTGTCCCCAGGATTAATGCACTTGTTTTCATGCTTCTGTGAGGTAAACCTTTTATTTTACAAATGGATAAACTAGGGCATAGAGAAAGTGACTGACTTACTCATTTGGAGCTGAAGAATCCATCTCATTGATCTTTGAGATCTGCAAATCATATAGACCAAATCTACAATTGGATTAACAAAAAAGGTATTATCTTACTGAAATTTTTGCTGATATTCAGCAAAAACACAAATGACCACTCCAATACAACCCTACGCATATAAAGGAGTACATTGCATTAGTAGGACATATCATATTTTCAGAATGCAAGTGTCATTTTAGTATTACTTAGATGCTTTAATGTAGTAAGTAAAACATACTTCAGCATCTAATATTTATTCATTCTCTATTTAGTGTTGTTAAAAATATTTATGATATAGTACAGAGCACAACTTATTGTTATCCATTTTCCCTATGTTTGATATAAATGCTTTCTTCAGCTCTGTGGTATATAGGAATATTGTCAAAGTTTGATGGTAATTTATACTGTCAGTCCATTAAGTTGATTTTATGGCAGCCAACACAACTATTGTCCATTTATGGGCAGCCTGAGGACTACTCCAGGGCCTTGTGAAGGCCATTTGATACCTGCCCTCTTATATAGCTGACCTTGAGGGGACTTGAAGTTTGGAAATTTATGGCAAAGACCATCTAGGAAGACCTATTTGCAAGATTCACTGTCATTTAGTGCTAAATGATCATTCCTGACTCCAGAGACAATCTGAAGTACTGACAGGACAATCCCATAAAAAATATTGCCTACCCACCCAGGTGTCCTTTCCAATTATCTGGAGTAGAAATTAATACTTTTAAAAGCTGCTAGTTTTTGAAAGGTTATTGCAATTTATTCCAGTGGTTTCTTTTGCACGTTATGATGAATTGGTTTATTACGCCATTATTTTCCATGTCAGCTCTTTAGAAGATTGAACCATAATGTTGAAACATTAGCATGAATGGCAAACATACTATTTTACAGCAGAGTAATATATTTCTTCCAGAAAAGTGTGCTCAGTTTTTAATAACAGGTAATTTTATGTTTATGCTCTCTAATGCTGTTGTCAGAGATTATTTATTTCTGTTTAGTAGGGACTGGAGAACCTTCTTTCAAAATGTTAATGATAGTTTGGACAGATTTTTAGAGCCGTAGTAAGAATTTATTGCTTAAAAGTGCAATATATAAATTGTAAGTGTTTCTTCTGAAAGCAGGTATTTTCTAAGGTTTTCTCAACACCAACTTGAAATATAGAATAACTCCTGAAAGAGAAAAAAACTGTAGTCACTCTATTTTCCCTTAGCAACAGGGGAAAATTGTTTTATATTTTTTCCTCTAATCTCAATTTTTTTTTCCTTTCTAAAAATTTTCCTTTTTAAAAAAGTGTTATCTGAATAAGTGCTATTGACCCGAGTTCCTAAAATCATCTTTCCATTGTATTACATCATGCTATTTACAGTAATGGTCCAACTGAAGACCATACTTTGGGCCAAATCTGACTTGTAAAAAACCCGAATGCACCATACAATTGTCTTCGTTTTTTAGTGTATACCTATTATACATACACACACACACACATATGTATACACATAAATGTTTATATATACATACATGTGTGTATGTATTCTTCTCCAAGTTATCTCATTTTGGGTAGAGAGCTAATATAGCTAGAAGGAGTTGAATTTTTCTTTTCAATGACAAAATATTTTTGCTGGTTATATCTAGTTTAATAATGAAAAACAGGAAGTTCGATAAAGTACCAAATTCCTGCATAAATATTTGTACCATTTTGCGACAAAGAAAAATTGAAGCTATTCTAAATAGTGCCCAAAGTGTCCTGGTTACTATTCAGCAAATAAAATTGGGATATATTCATCCTTTTATTCTATCCATCAGCCTTCTCATTTGCCCTCATGTAATCATTTTTATCTCTACTTTTTAGAAGACACACTTCTTTCTCAATCTTAATTAGTAAACGTCTTGTTTGTTAGTTTAGCAAATTAAGTATATTTTAGTAGCCCAAGCTATTGTTTGTTTTTTGTTTTTCCCATTTAAAAAAATATCTCACTAAGCAAATGTTTTTAGGATGGAGACATTTATTCTAGTCAAAATGACAGAGGCAAATTTTAGTCAAATCAGCAGGCATTCATTAAGCACTTACTATGTACCCAGAACTGCATGAAATGCTGGGGAATCAAAATAAAGTAGAAACACAGCCATGATGTCAAGAAGCTAACATTCTAAAGGGGGGAACAACATGCAAATAACTATGCATATAGGATATATACAGAGTAAATAGAGGGTAACCTTGGAAGAAAGGTACTAGCAGCCCAGAGGAGACCAGGGCAGGCCTCCTATGGAAGGCAGAATTTGAGTTAAGTCTTGAAAGAAGTCAGGGAAGCAACAAGTTGGAGGTAGGTGAGAAAGGAGGGAGAGATAGGGGACAATCAGTGAAAAGGCACAGAGTTGAAAGATATAATTCATATTCTAGGAATAAAATGTAAGAAGACAAAAAACATAAGAAGGGGTAAGGTGATAAAAGGCTTTAAAAGCCAAATAGATATTTTATCCTGGAAGTAATAGGTAGTCACTGGAGTTTACTGAGTAGGAAGGTCAGACCTGCACTTTAGGAAGATCACTTTGGCAAAGAAGTGGAAAATGGTTTAGAGTAGAGAGAAATTTGAGAAAGGTAGACCTATTAGAATGCTATTGTAATAGTCCACAAAAAATGATGGGGGGCTATATAAGGCAGAGTGGTTATGTGAGTAGAGAGAAGGGATATTCATATGAGAGATGTTTTGAAGATTAAATTGGTAAGATTTATCAAGAAATTGGATGTGTTGGGTAAGTGAGAGTCAAGGATAACACCAAGTTTGTGTTCCTGGGTTACTGGGAAAACAGTGATGCCCTTGAAAGTAATAAGAAAGTTGGGAAAAGGGGACAATTTGGAGGGAAAGATGACAGGTTGATTTTGGACATGTTTGGAGGGGGATCCTAATTGAGATATCCAAAAGACAGTTGGAGATGTGGGCCTGAAAGAGATTAGGGTAAATATATCTATCTGGGAAATCTGTATAGACATGATAATTGAATCCGTGGGAGTTGACAAGATAGTTTAAAAGTAACATAGTTTAGAGGAATAAGATAAGAGAGACTGTGGCATTAGGAGCATTTAAGGACACTTATCATTACTAGTAGGTGTGACCCAAATCAAGATCCAGCAAAGTAGACCGAGCAGCAGTCAGACAGGTAAAAGAAGAACCAGAGAGACCAGTTTCCTGAAACTGATTGGCCAGCAATGTCAAATGCTGCAAAAAGATGGGGGATCAGAATTGAGGTCATTAGTTTTGGCAATTCAAAGATTATTGGTAATTTTGCTAAGAACAGTGAGTTTGAAGAATAGACTGCATAGAGGGCATAGAAATGAGTGAGAAGGAAGTGGAAACATCAACTTAGCTAAGAAGAGAAAGGAAGGACAGAAAAATAGGGAGAAGGTGATCAAGGATGGTTAGATTGAGTGAGCATATTTTGATGATAGGGGAGACAGGCATGTTTGTAGACAGCACAGAAGGATCCAGCAGATAGGTAGAGACTGAAGTTTAAAGAGAGAATGAGGATGATAGTGAAGCAAATTGATAGAGATGATGGGACAAGATGAGATCATGGGTTTATGTAGAAAGCTTGGCTTTGACAAGGATAAGGACCAACTGATCATGTAACACAGGGATGAAAGAGGAGATGGAGAAGGAAGAGACTGAGGTTTTAGGTTTGGTTGTCTACTTTTCAAGGGGTGGAAGAGACTGGCAAATGCAAAACTTTAGCGCTTCAAATGTGTTTACAGGAGCTGACTAATGGGACTTATACCTAAAAAGAAAGTAAATTTAGGCAAATCAACCTGAAGGAATTCATAAACGGGGATGAGGTTGAACCTGAAAAAGCCTTCAACAGAGACAACTAAGCAGGATATGACCTGTGGAGCCTGGGGAAGTCATTTAATCTCCATAGGATTTACTTTAAGTGATGATGAATAGCAAGAGGAAGAGGGAGTGTATGTGTATATGTGTGTGTATGTATATTTTAAATGGCAGCTAATCCAAAAGTCACTTATATTTTTCTTTTGCATATTGCTCCATATTTGCATTTAAATTTAGAAACTGAATTTAGGAATTCTCAACATTTCAAACATAATCATGAACCATATTATGAAGATCAGACTCAGGGTGCTCTAGAATGCTCCCTAGCTTCCTCCACACTGTCTCCCTGATTATTTCTCCCCATTCCGTGTTAGTCAAACACAGCATCACTTTTTAAAAATTTTTATTTCTAATTTCTGAAATAAAACAAGTATTTACATAACACAGTAGAATAAAAAAGATAATTGCACATGAAGCTGCAAATCTATTATATAAAACTTGCTATTCTTTTTAAATATATAATAAAGTTGTGTAAATTCCTTTTATTGTCCTCCCCCCCACCCTAGAGACAGCTACCATTAAACACAAATATGTGTATACTTGTAAAATCACTCTCTATATACTTCTATTTATCACTTTTTTCTCTGGATGCAGATAGCATCTTCCTTCATATGTCCTTTGTAGTTAATTTGGATATTTGTAATAGTCAAAAATCACTAAGTCACACAAAGTTGTTCTTAAAACAATATTGCTATCATTTCTCAGATCACAACAAAGAAACCATCAAATGCAAAGCTGAACTCCCTATTGACAGTTTGAGGTTTACTTTCTCTGGGACATAGTAGAAACCTAGGATTATTCATCTCTGAATCCCTCAAAGCCTGGCGTTGAACTGTGTAAATAATAAGTATTCAAAAAACATTTGTTGGAAAAATGAATGACTGTCTATGCTTTGACAGAGCTTTCCTTCCCACTCCTGCCGAATCAAAACAAGCAAAGATCCTATTTTCATCAACAGTGTTTAATTGTGCATGAAAGTTGATTGTCTACAAAAGTGAAGTTTGCTGTGGAAAAACAGCACTGCTGCTAAGCCACTGGCAGATCATTGAGAGTATTTCAGATAGCCATTATTATATTGCTGAATAGTGAATTAAATAAATTATTGCATTGTAGAATGTTTCAGTAAGTTCTGTTAGGTGTTTGGTTGCAATTTTTGTTCAGTCATGATTCAGCTGTGTCTGACTCTTCATGGCCTCTTTTGGAGTTTTATTGGCAAAGATACTGATGTGGTTTGCCATTTCCTTCTCCAGCTCATTTTACAAATGAGAAAACTGAGGCAAACAGGGTTGAGTGACTTGCCTGGTGTCACACTGCTAATGCCTAACTTCAAATTTGAAACAGGAAATGAGTCTTCCTGACTCCAGGCCTGGCACTCCATCCATTGTGCCACCTCTCTGCCCCTTGGCAGCAATTACAAATGAATAATTTAGGTAGCACCTCTAACATTGCTTTCTACCTTCTCAATTGACTATATAGCACTGTTTTGACATTTGCCCTGGAATCTCAAAATTTTAAGAACAAAAATATACAGGCCATGCACCAATCCAAGTGTTCATCAGCCTTAGAGAGGCAGTCTGGTATAGTGATTAGAGCACTGGCCTTGGAGTCAGGAATGATGATGATGATGATGATGATGATGATGATGATGATGATGATGATGATGATGATGATGACAGCTAGCATTTATATAATGCTTCACAGTTTGCAAAGCATTTTACACGTTATCTCGTTTTATCCTCACAACACTCCTTGAGGTAGGAACTGCTGAGGTAGGAACCCTGTTTTACAGATGAGGAAACTGGGCTTTGGAGGACTTTTAAGTGACTCCTAAAAGGTCATATAGTTTAGTAAGTATCTGACTGAGGCAGCATTTGAACTCAGCTCTTCTTGACTCAAAGTCTAGCATTCTATCTATACCACTTAGCCACCATTCAATGTCAATAAGTGGTTATTGAGTAAAAGTAGCAAAAAGGTGGTCTAAATGAGATAGCAGGAGCAAGAAATATGCCAACTTTTCCTGGTCTTCTATGTAGCAGGGACGTGAGCAAAGGACACCTTGAAAAGGGGGCACCGTGGCCACAGTGCGGTAAAGAAGACCTGCCTCAGAAACCTAGGATCTGAGTGCGTCTTGGTCAAATCATTTCACCTCTCTGGGCCTCAGTTTCCTCATTTGTAAAATAAGAGGTTGCGTCACCAATGCAATATTCACAGCGCCTACAACTATGAATATGCCACGTAGTTCTGAATCACAAAATATAACAGACCGTCCTTAGAGGACAGAACCAAAACATTTATTCAAATACCAGAAAACCAGATCCCAACATCAGAAAACCGAATTCATCATAGCCACAAAGAAATCTATACACAACAACAATTCAGAGGGTACAGCTATTCCCAAGAGTGTATTAAGTGATCCCTTCTAGCTCTAAATCAATTGTTTACCCCAGCCTAGCCAATAGAGGCAGTTCTGATTATAAATAGGGGTGGGGAAATAGAGCTATTCCCTAGAGAAATTCCTAATGGGTTATTCTCTCTTTAAAGAGTGTGAATAATTCCCTCATTTGCATACCTTTAAGATAATCCAAACATAAGAACACACATCCTCTTATCAGTGTTTGTATGTATGTGGGAATTAAGATATGTAGAGGATGTGCTTTACAAGAGATCTCAGTGAATTTGTGAGTTAGGAGATGTTAAAAATCACAAGACTTAATGACAGTTCTCTTTTTCTTTTCTGCTATTGGAAATTAATTTTCTGCTAGTCTTTTTTTTCAGAGGGTGTGTAGCTGTTTGTAACAGTATCACATACCTAGCACAATATATTAATTTTCACAATCAGTGCTTGTTAATATCCAGTGCTGGAATGAGCATTCTAGTTGGTTGTCTTAGCTTCTTGTGAAAGCCTTATTTTTACTTTGATTTACAAATGTAAGCTGTCTATAATTATACCACCCATTTTTGTAATTCAATTAAGTTCATTTTGACAAACATTTAACTTAAATGCCGGCACTATGCTACTACGTGCTAAGGAATATACTGAAGAAAATGAAAGTCTCTGCCTTCAAAAAGCATACATTCTATAGGGTGGGGTAGGGGGAGCAATATATAAACAGTTATAAATACAAAATGTAAGAACAGGGATTAGACCTATGATTTCGTTGACATATACTCCCACATCTCTACCAATACAAGTTACAAACTTCTCTGCAACTCTTTGCCTTTATTTGTATCTTTAGTACTTAGCATGATGCCTGACACATGGTAGGCACTTAACAAATGGTTGTTGACTTGGAGAGTTGCCTTAGAGGATTGAGATTTCAAGTGATTTCCCTAGGTTCACATGTCAGGCAGAACTTCCTGGCTCCAAGGCCAACTTGGTTATGCATGCTACCTTCTATAAGGGATGTGGTAGCATTAATGACCAAGAGAATCAGGGAAGGTCTTTGTTTCTGAGTTGAACGTCACAGTTACAAATTCCAGTAGGTTGAAGTGAGGAAGGCATGGAAATGGTAGATGAATTGCCATGTCTAAGGAAGACCAACTTGGCTGGGTTAATTGAAACATAGAACACATGATGGGATGTGTTAGACTGGGAGGGTGAAAGGCATTAGATGCCAAACAGAGAAGCTTAAATTTTATCCTGGGAGTAATAAGGAGCCACTGAAGCTTCTTAGCCAAAGGTGTTTAAGTCATGGGCTTTAGCAGTAGCAGTCATGTGGAGGGTAGGTAGATTCAAGGGGAAAGCCTGGGTGCCGGGAGAAAAATTACAACTCTTGCAGTATTCCAGGTAAGAGATGATGGGGCACGGCATGGATGAACTAGGCTGGTCCCTGTATAAATGTAGAGAAGGGGAACAGGTGCGAGAAATATGGAGAACTGGCAAAACTTAGCAACTGACCGGTACAGTATATTTTGTGTTTAGCAGGTTAGAAAGAGATTTTGACAGCTCAGAAGAGGTTTAAAAAACATTTTAATGGCTTAAGAATTTTTATTTTTAAAAAGGTATTTTCATAAAACATTTTATATGACACTTTAGAGCATGGAACTACTTAGCCCAAGATATCTTTTTTGGTCCTTCTATTGTCCATTTAGCTTTGGCTTATTTTGTGTCACAACCAAATACAAGCTGTCCTAACATGGCCATCCTTCTTATAAATGAAAGCCATTGGCTTACATGAGGGATAAAGGAGGAAACATAGATGGATCAGTGAAACCAATTGCTAGTTTTCTGACTATCCTTTTAAGTTGTAAGCAAACATGTCACTGTGTACATATCTAATCTATCTATATATCTATATCTAAACAGATGCAAATACAAAACAAAAACTCCCCTCCCCCTCCTCAATGTGTGTGTGTGTGTGTGTGTGTGTGTGTGTGTGTGTGTGTATAGTATGTATGTATGCATATATATTCCTTACAGGGAACTCATAAGGACCCTCACTACCACTTCAGTCTTCACGGAGATGCTGAATGAAACAGACCTAATGGAGGGGGAAAATTTTGTTGTTTTTTTTTTCCTGTTCTCTTTCTTCAATTGTAGTCCTAACCATACTTTGATGTGTAATGTTATATCATTCATGAAGCCTTCTGTCATTGCCCCCAGTCAGTAAAAACTTCCCCTGTATGCTTTTATGGGAATTTATTTTTTATCTTTTTAATGTACTTAACATACAATATTCTGGTTTACAGCTGTCTGTGTTGACATCTCATCCTTCCACTTAACTGTATGTTCCAGGAGGGCATGAATAGTGTCTTATCTAGACTTTCTATTTTCTTGTGTCTGACTCTAGGCTCTGGGCTTTGCAGGTGTTGATGAATATTCTCTACATTCTCTCTTCCTGTCCTAGCATTCTTGCACACACAAACATCTGTCTACAGCATTCAAGTTGTTGCTATTATGAAGCATTGTACTTAGAGTTCCATCACATTCTCTCTCTCTCTCTCTCTCTCTCTCTCTCTCTCTCTCTCTCTCTCTCTCTCTCTCTCTCTCTCTATCTCTACTTTTCCTCCACTTCCACCTCAACCCACCCCACAGCAAAGGCAGAGGGCTGCTACTGTTAGGCTATTCAGCCCCAAGAAGGATCATTTCTCCCTTTTGCGGGGAACGAAGGCCACAGAAGAGCAGAAAAAGCCAAGGACAGCTGAACAAAATTGACTTCCTTGCCAGTTTGCCTTGGATATCTTCATTTATATTTAATTCTAAATAGACAAATGAAAGCTGCACATGGGCAGATTGCTTTTGTTCACTGATGCACATACTTAGACACATCTCAGCAAGACCCTTAAAGAATGGAAGGTGTATAGAAGAGAGCAACAATCTTGGATTGATGGAACCAGGATTCAGACCTGGGTTTGAGTAACTGAGTCTCATCTCTGACATTCATTAGAATATATGACTTTGGGCAAGTCATTTAACTGCTCTAAGTCAGTTTACTGATCTGTAAATGAGGTTAATAATACTTAGACAAGGCGCGGAGCCAAGATGGCGACAGGAAAGCAGTAACTGGCGTGAGCTCCCCACCAAGTCCCTCCAAAAACATATAAAAAAATGGCTCTGAACCAATTCTAGAACTGCAGAACCCACAAAGTGGCAGAGGGAAGCAGGGCTCCAGCCCAGGACAGCCTGGATGGTCTCGGGGTAAGGTTTGTCCCAAACGGAACTCCCAGCCCCCAGCTGAGGGGAGTGGAGCTGAGCCAAGCAGAGCCCAGCGCTCGCGGCGCTGTGC